>CM076572.1:909861311-910556311 GCA_034641835.2 Pinus albicaulis
CGTATTTAATTTTATAGCAACTTTTGAATTTCAAAATAAAAATGTCGTATATCTTAGCAATATAATAATGTGAGTGAATTTTAAATAAATTAGTTTTTTTTTAATGTCATCTCGTGTCGACCCACATGTGTTGTCCACGTGGACTTTTTCGTGACTCAGCTTCAGAACAATTTCCTTTGGTCCACTTGCATTTGTTACGTTACTCAAACTCAACTATATTTAATAGTTGACAGTGATCAAAAGAATAAAACTCAGACCGGTTTTGCGTAGGGTTGGCGCTCGCTCGATTTCAATCTTTTTTTTAATAATTGGACGTGAAAATCGTTAGTTTAGTTTTAATTTATGATGTGAATTTACTTTCAAATTCCAATCTAAATATTTAATATATTATAATTTAATATTTAATAATAAAGAATAAAGAATAAATATTTTAATTTATTGAATTTATTATTTCAAAGAATTTTTATTATTTAAATTATTATAAATAAAATGAAATAATCTAGAAATTTTAAGATTTATTTATAACATTATATTTTTAAAATTTTAAATTATTTTACGAATTTATAAATATTTATTAAATATAAAATAATATTTTTATTTTTATTTTTATTTTTATAAATATTATTTGATTTATAAGTCTATGTTATTCTTTTACAATAAATAAAAGTCATGTGTTGGCAATATGAAAAAAGGCAAGAACATTGGCATTGTCACTTAGCTTTAGGTTTTTTTTTATTAAATATATTAATATTAGGGTTTAATAATAATAACATTTATTAGTATATTAATGAGGCTTAATAATTTTATACTATTATTTAAATTTTCATAGATTTATAATACTACATTAATAAGTATGCATTAATACATTAGTTTCCCCCTTATTAGAATTGACCACTTTAATCATTTTGCTAATTAATCTTTGTGATCTAATAGTCTAAGGTGAAAGATGCGAGTATATTCTCGTCATCACCACTTATCAATGAATTATTTTTTTACCAAATTATGATTAAATGTTTATTGTGCCTTTTATTTATCACCACTTATGAGGATTAGAGAAAAATAAAGACACCTATAAAAATTAGAGAAAAATCAAATTAAAAATAAAAATGCATTGAAACATTGTTGGTGTTAACTAAAACATGTGCCCCCTTAACCTAAAGTATGTCTTATAATGCCCCTCAACCTAAAGTATGCCTACTAATTCCCCTTAACCTAAAGTATGCATTGCAATTTAAATACTGGAGTGCCCACTAAAAACTTGTTGTGGTTGAACTTTTGCAGCCATAATTGTAATGCTCCCTATTTAGGTTTAAATTTTGTAGTTAATTTTATTGTAACTATAATAACACATCATTTTAATGTAAAACGATTGCGAGAGGTTTTATTTATATTAAAAATTTTATATTAAACAATGAAATAAAAATAAAAATGCATTGAAACGTGGATGTGTGCCCCTTAACCTAAAGTATGTGTTAACATTTAAATATTGGCATGCCCACTAAAACATGTCGTGGAGGTTGACGGTTGAACTTTTAAGGCCATAGTTGTAGCGTTACCTATCTAGGTTTAAATTTTAATGTAACTATAATAGAACATTGTATTAATGTAAAACGACCAGAGAGGTTTTATTTATATTAAACATTATCTATATATATATATATATATATATATATATATATATATATATATTAAATAAAATTCCAAGATTTATATCTCAACTTTTAGATGGTAGACAATACATACAATGTTAGGGCGGATTTTCAAAATCAAAAGGAAACAAATAAAAATATATATATAAATAAACATTTTATATATGGTTATACCACAATTGGAGTGGGGTGGCAGGAGGGGAGGAATTCTTATTAATCCTGATGGAAAAATAGAAGTAAGATATGCTTGGGGGTTTGGAATAAAGACAAACAATTAAGCAGAGGCCTTTGGACTTACGTTTGGTATATCTCTAGTGCAGGAAAAAGGAATTAGGGAGGTGGTCATCCTAGAAGACTCCCTATTGATAATCAAACATACAGTAAATAAGACTTCAGTACAAAACTGCAACCTCAACCAAACTATAAAAAGAATGAAAGGTATAGAGACAACCCTGGGAGAAGTTAGGTACTACCATATTCTCCAAGTACATAATAAAGAAGCTGATAGGCACGCGAACTAGATATGTCTGTTTATAGAAGAGAACAATATGGTGAATGGCCAAGAGGGTACAAATCCAATCCCCTAACTATGTTTTAATGGAAAAAATCAAAGGAAAAATTAATACTCATAGAGACAAAGGATTAAGAAATAAGTCTATTGAAATCCCAAAGAGTTGGAGAATTTGGATATCAAGATTTATGTGGCATTAGTTAGTTGGTGGTGTTTTTGGTCTCTCCCGAACCCTCCTTCTCCCCTCCATCCAAGTGGCCCCTCTCCCTTCTTTGCCTTTCCTTCCAGGAGACTTGTTTCCTAGTGTCTATCCCTCCTCCGACTTTAAATCTTGTAGCCACGATGTTCCCCATTGTCTTTCTCTCCCCCATGTCCTTCATCCCAATGCCTAAGTCTTCCCCTCCCCCCCCGCCCTTGTCCCCTTTGCATTTGACCCCCAAGGGCCCTCACTACCCCTGTCCCTTTAGGCCTTCTTTCATATGTTGGAAAATGGTTGCTCGTGGCTGATTATCCATGGAGGTAGGTCGTGGGTTTCAAACGCATGTTGTTTGGTGTCACACATGCAATTTACCTACCATCATCTCATGTCAGAGAAAAAAGAGTCGATGGATTCTGGATTAGGAGCGATGGAGGTTGCCGACGCATTCATGATTTGAGCATGCGAATTATGGAAAATCACAGGTGGAATTTAAGCACAAGGTGCAAGAAATGGTAGATGGCATGGAATTATCGTCATAATAATAGGTTTGAGGAAGACTCTAGGTACAAAGGCGTAATGGAGGTTTATGGGGAAGTTGGCAGCACAGAGTGCCTGCATAATGAGGTCATTCGCGACAAGCTGAATCCCTATTTATATAGTAGCTCCAGGTCCTTTCGTGACAAAAATTACAATTCATTTAGCAAGGTCAGTTGGGTTTTCATTGAGGAAATCTCTCGACAGTGTTGCAGGCATTGAAAATGTGTGGTTAGTGCTATGTTATGTTTCCCGGGAGGCTGGTGAAGAGATGAATGTGGAATGTAGAGCTGGAGGTTCTGGAAAATACAAATACTTATGGAGAGTGAAACTGCTGAGAGACTCTAACGGTGGTTTAGGCTCTAAGGTCTGTGAGAATTTTAGCATTTGGATCAGAGTTGGAAGTATTGAAAGCCTTCATCGTCTAGTCTTTGTGCTTTCTTGGGTGAAGGTTCCTACGAAATCCATTAAGCTTTAGGTCGGAGTCAAGACAGGATTTAGGTGGCTAGAAGGGTGTTGTGGGAGTTTTGTTTCTTCCCCTACTAGGTTGTTGACGGGGAAGTGTGACTGTAGTCGAGAGTTTGGGGGACATGTGTTGGAGTCAGGATGTGCAGCGAATTCAATTGTGCAAGACGTTGGTGAGGGGTAGAAGCAGGGTTGTCTAAAGAAATTCAAGGGATTGGAGGGTGCTCTGTGGTTATCTTATGTGGTGAGAATTGGCACCACAGACAGTGTGTCAAAGGTGCAAGACATAGCCCGAATTTTGGAGGTGGTTGGAGGACGTCAGTGTTGTAGGATCCTCGCGAAATTGTTTGGGAAAATTGGGGTTGTTCCTTGGATGGAAGCCCACAGTAATTTAGAGGTGGGTAGCTCGGTTACTGGGCCATGGGATCGTCGCAGACCAAGGTCTGAATGTTGGTGGGGCAGAGGTGGTAAAGGACGCGGGTCAGGGTTGGCTTCTTGTCAATGTTGCGCTACCGAGAATGAGGAAATCATAATGGGGATGCAGATAATTCAACACAATAGACACCAGTAGCAGCAAGACACACTCAACGTGAAAGAGCATAATATGGCCAAGAACGAAAAAATAAAGCAGATGCAGGATGAAATTGATGCACTCAAATGCCAACTGGAAGAACTCAAATTTCGCAGCATAACAAGGGTAGGAAAGAGGATCTGAAAGGACCATGATTCGAACTCAACATCCCTGCTGATATGGAAGAATAATTATCTGACCAGTAACTCTTGAGTTTTTTGTTTTTGTAGTTTTTATGATAGGTTTTAAATGTATTCTTCTAATGAAGAAATTTTTTTGTCTATATAGTTGCAAGATAGTAGTATGGAATTACTCACTGAATTTTGTAAAATGGAAAGGCCCATTAGTACAAGAAAAAAATTTGGAGCCTTCACTGGTAATGTACTGTCATTGTAAATCACCCTATTACATGTCAAGAACCAGCTTTGATTAATATATAAGTATACTTTTTTCTGTTAAAAAAAAATACCACGGTTGGAGGTTTTATAATAATCTTGGTATGTATATATATATATATATATATATATATATATATATATATGTATGTATGTATGATGGTTTTAATGTAACATCACAATGTATAATAATATAAATTATGGTAAAATATAATGGTTTAGTAAAAGGTGTGTTGTATGACACTATTATTTTGAGATGAGGATATTTCATAGGGTTTTTTAGGTTTTTAATCTTTTGATATGTAGTTTTTAGTTTTTTTTTTTAATATGATAAGATAATTTTTATTATTATTATTATTAATGTAGCAAAAATAATATTAGGTTTTATTCTATTTATAATAATATGATGCTTTATTACGACTTTATAATATTAATAATAAGTTTATTAGATTTGTAATAATATTAGTTTTTCATATTTTCTTTGATAGGATATTAGTTTTATAGTTACTTTAATTTTATATTAAAATATAATATTACTCATTAATAGTTAATATTATAATATTAATATTAATATTTGATTAATATTAATAATTAATAACATTATAATAATAATGTTAATGTTAATATTAATATTAATATTAATAATGTTTTTTTGTCGGTTAACAAGCTATCATTATATTATCAAAGGGAAATCGAGTACAAAATTTATCTCCAAGGACCTTTCTCTCTCATGCCGAACATACTTAGTGAGCATAAGGCCCGGGGAAAATAGTGACACTCGGTGCCAGAATTTTTTTCCGAGTGGCCTATTAGCCATACCATACATAGCCAAAATTGAACAAAACTCAAAGCAATATACAACCTCTTAAGGATGTGAATTATGCAAGAAGACAGGAGGGGCAACAAAGAGGTTTGCATGTGGAAGTCAATGTGTTCCACTCTCACCTCCAAAGTGCGAAGGTGGTCGTTGGTGCATCAGTGTTGTAACTGAAGGCTTTCCAAGTTGTCTAAGGTTTCATTCTGGACATGATGAACATCGTTGACGTAGGCAACCAATTCATTCTGGTCCTCATAACGTTGGTCCCTCAGGATGTCAATATTCAGTTGAATATTTTTCAATTGGCCTGCAATAGAGTCCAGGGTGGTTGGAGCTAAGACTTGTCCTAGAGAGCAGGCATGAGAGATTGCAACATCCTCCTTTGTGTTCATGTTGGTTGCATTTGTCGAGGATGAGTGATTGCCATCGTTCCATTTTTTATGCTCATATTGGCAAGGATTTTCTCCCCCTCGATGAGGACGACCCCGTTGGTGCAACGTTAAGGCAGGCTGAGGGAAATTGAAGGCAGCCAGGTTAGATAGACGTACCCACAAGAAACTGAGAAGGACCTTTCAGGGGAACTAAAGAAGGACCACCCTTTCGACAAGAAATACCAAGCAATACAGAGATTAACAATGTAAAAGAAATCACAAAACATGTTACCAGACCCAATGAAACCGAGACTGGAGGTGCTCTACCTCTTCTTTCAACTATCTCCAACGCCACCCAATTCGAGTCCGCTCGAATTGCACCACTCCCAGCGAAGTGTGCACAAACCTCCCAACAACAATGAGAACAAGAGTAAGCCATCACAAAACAAACCCTTCCAACACCAAGAGAGTTGGACTGAAACAAATCCCATTGCGTTACTAACCTGAAATCAAACCACGAGTGGAGGGGACAGCATCTCAGCCGAAGGACACCAATTGAGGCCAAGGAAACAAAGTGTGGGAGCAGAAACATTCCCTTGGAGAAAATCCTGAGCACTCAAAATACAGACCAAGAAATCCTAAAGGAAGCTCAGTGTCGTAGCCACCTCAGTCATGTCAAGATCCCACAGACAATTCCTGGCCAAAACCTATCCTTGCTCTAGGATAAACCATGTCCTACATTCTTCACATGCTCAGTGCCATGACCCTTTCCGGGAAAACTAGAGCTCGAACCCAAAATCCTCTACAGTCTCTCACCTCATTTCCCAAAACACCACACTAAACATCTTCACAAGCCGGATCGAAGCTATAATGTCGTCGCAAGTGGGAAGGTTGCCCACCTGTGGGCTCTTAATGATGAACGTATTCATAATGATACATTCAAGGGGCGTGTGGAGTCTATGTGGGCTCCGTACGCCGCCTTGTTGCCACATGTTGCTCGATTCCATCACCCCCAATTGGGAGTTAATTAATAATGTTAATAATGTTATTAATATTGATTAATTATTTATCGATACTATTAATATTGATAATGTTAACATTAATGTAATTGATAGAATTAATATAATTAGTGTATAAGAGCAAAAGATATATTAACAAACCATGATTCGTTTTTTAGATTTTATAATTTTAGATTATTTTAAGATTTTATAATATTAAGTTTTTGTAAATTTAAGTTTCCAAGTTTTTATAATATTAGGTTTTATAATTTAGAAACCCAATATTATAAACTCAATATTAGAAATCCTACAATAATAACAATGACATTAATAACATTGATATTCTAATATATACTAAAAATAATATTAATATTAGATATTTAAAACGATAATGATGATTAATATTAAAAACAATATTAATAATAACAACGACACTCTAAATAATATTAAAAAACAATATTATTATTAACATTTATAGTAATAATAACAATATTACTAATAACATCATTAATATTCATGTTTAAAATTAATTTTCATAATGTTATTAATACTAATAAGTTTTAAATATTATTAACGTTTATTAAAATTATTAATAACATTTTATTAATAATATTAATATGGTTAATTACATAAACATTGTTAATATAAATCTTATTAATATTAATAATGTTTACTTAATAATAACAAATAATATATTTATTAATAAAATTAGATTTTAAGAATTATATTCACTCTAAAAATATGATGATTAATATTATTAATGATAGTAGTATTGATACTAAAATTAACATTATTAATATAAATAATATTAAGATTATTAGTGATAAATAGCATTATTAAGATTTGCATTGTAATCATTCTAATCAAACATGGTAAAACAAACTCAATCATGGTCATACATGGTCAAACATTACCAACATAGTTAATCATTGTCACTTATGCTTGACAATACACAACCCTAGTTAGTCATATTCAAACATAGTAACCTATGGTCAACCTTGGTCAACAATAGTAGCCTATGGTCAACGTTCGTCAATCATTGTAACCATTTTATTCAAACACAGTAAAACAGACTCAAGCATGGTCATACATGGTAAAACAATGACAACATAATTAATCATTATTACTCATTGTCACCTATGCTCGACAATGCACAACATTAGTTACCAATATTTAACCATGGTTGTTCTTGGTCAACATAATAGTCTATGGTAAACCTGTGTCAACCATAGTAATCCCTCTCAACCTAGAAAATCCCTTACTCTACCCATTCCTAATGGCCAACTAAGGTCAACCAAGGTTGGAATGGCTAAACATGGTAAATGGATGTCTATGATTGAATGTGGTCTACCATTGTCAAAATGTACAGCCATAATGCATCATAGAAAAGTATGGACAACCATGGCCAAATATGTTATACCATGGCCCCATGAGAAACCAAGGTTAACCATGGTCATCCTTGGTCAATTATAGCCACCATAATCAACCTTTGAAAGCCATGGTCAACCCATGCTCAACATTGCCAATAATAATTAATATGGTCTAACATGGTGAACGATAGATTTTCATTATCAATATAGATAGTCATAATCTATCGTAGAAAACTATGGTCAGCCATGATCAAATTAGTCAAACCATGTTCACCCATACTTAAACCATGCACACCATAGTCAATATTTAAAAATGTTTAATAATAAAAATATTAATATGGTTTAAAATATATATGGTTTATTAATCTTATGTTTGATCATGTTTGATAGTCAACATTATTCAACTTCAGTCAAATATCATTTTTTATTATTATTATTGATTAATATTAATAAGCAAACATGTTATGACACAAGAATGGTACATAAATCCATCCAAGTTAATATTAATAATCAAATATGTTGTAACATCGGAATGGCACATAAATCTATCCAATGTCATAATGTGATAACCACATTATTGCACCGTGACAAACCTTGCCTCAATATTACATTACATTGTAATTTATGCTACGTCGCAATGCGACATTAATAAATTAATCAACCACATTTAATAATGTGATTCACTGTGTTTGACTATGTTTGATTGTATATAATGTTACTTTGATATATTAAATTAAAACATTAATGTAAAATTGTTTAATATATTATGTCAATCAAATTAATATATGTTCAATATGCTAAATTATATATAGAATATTTGTCCCGTTGTTTTTATTCTCCTCTTGTCCAGTGTCCAGTGTTGCATTGTGACAATCATTGTTTCAATGCGACAATCAATCTAGCAATGATTATCGTAATGTCATATCACATTATAATTTATTCAACGTTGCAATATGACATAACAAAATTGGGGTTTAATATTAGGGTTTCTAATCTTTTGTTTAATATTGTGGTTTTTAATATATTCAGGTTTAGTATTTTGGTTTATAATAAATTAGGGTTTAATATTATGGATTAATATTATAAACTCAAGGGAATAAAAACCCTAGGGTTAACATTATAAACCCTACGATTATAAACCCTAAACACAATATTATAAATGAGAATAAATCCTAAACCCTAAACCCGATATTATAAACCACGATAAATCCTAAATCTGTTGGGTTATAAATCCCTTGGCTTTATAATACTAATAAATGTTTGGGTTTATTAATCCCTAGGGTTTATAATAATAATAAATTTTGGGTCTATTAATCCCTTGGATTTATAATATTAATCCATTGGGTTTATAATATTAATAAATTCTTGGGTTAATTAATCAGTTGAGCCTATAATATTAATAAACCCTTGGGGTTATCATTTTTTTTTGGTTTATTAATCCCTAGGAAGGTTTATAATAATAATAAATTTTGAGTCTATTGATCCTTGGATTTATAATATTAATCCATTGGGTTTATAATATTAATAAATGCTTGGGTTAATTAATCATTTGAGCTTTATAATATTAATAAACCCTTGGGGTTATCATTTTATTTTATTTTTTCTTTTTATTTTTATTTTTTTTTATTTTTCTTTTTTCTTATTTCTTTCTTTCTTTTTCTTTTCTTTTCTTTCTTTCTTTCTTTCTTCTTCTTTTTATTTTTTTTTTATTTTTTAATAAGACTAATTCTATTAAAAAGAGACATATTGTACAAACAGAGCTTGCATGCAAGCGATGCTGAGAAGCAGGGGAGCCATAGATAGAGGGCTAATGACCCTGCTCCTGAAAAACTTTCAAGGAATGAACAAGAGATAACAAGGAGAGCAAAAAAACGAGAACTAGACAAAGGTATCTACCCAGAGTGGGTGGAATCTGCCATATGGAATTTTTTCCCTTTTTTCTTGCTTACTTTGACCCAACCTTTGGAACTTGGCTGGACCGTGACCAGTTGTAGACTATTCTGCGTTGAGGGAGGAATATCCTTATCAGAATCGGAGGAAGAAGATACATGCGAGCGTTTCTGAGAGATCAGAGGGCTAGAGGGATCCGCAGGATTGATTGAGGGAGCGTCCATCGGTGTCTCAACATTCTCCCCATCTGCTTCAATTTATTCTTCATCCGAGCTGGAAGATTCTGTGTCATCCATGGGGGGGGGAGGAACACAGGGATTCCAGCTCTTGGATCTGGGTTTGTGATTGAGATTCTTCTTTTTGTCTTGGAGCTGAGAGCAAGTATTTTGGAGATGCCCTGTTTGATGACAGTTGCGACATTTGAAGGCCGTATTCTCATAATCCAAAGTTTGTGTCCAATGGAAGTCCCCAAATTTGAGGTTGATCTGATCCGACAATCCTTTGTTGATGTCTATTTCCACGCACAATCTGCCATAGGTGTAGATTCCATTCTCCCTTCTTGAGGTGTCTGTGGCGAGATAGTGACCTAAGGAATCTCCTATGGCTAAGAAAGCAGAGAAGTGCCATAGATGCGCCGGAAGGTTCGGAAGCCTGACCCAAATGGGGAGTTTGGTGATGACAGCTGTAGAAGGGTCGAAATCTGGAAACCATGGGGTGATGAAAAGCCCAGCTGTGCCCCAGAACCAAGGACCTCCTGTTAGGGCTTTCTGGTAATCTTCATTTGAATCAAAAGCCACAATGAAGAAGCCTTTTGAGCATAGGTAGATCTTGCTTTTATTAGTCCAGTTAGAGTGGATCCATTGGTATAAATCTGTTGTACGAGGCCATAGGCCATTAAATCTGCAAATGATTGCGGTTTCAGCAAATATCTGGTAATGCTCGGCAATCATAGGATGAGAGAGTTCTATAGAGGGAATTTCCTCCAATTTATCCACTAAAAATGGCTTGGGAGCCATGGCTGGCTGAGCAGCTTTCGAAGAGGTCTGAGGACAGACTGCATCTTTATGGACTGCATCTTTGTAAGAGAATGGGGGCGCAGAGGAGGTCTGCCCAAAGGACCCTCCTCTTAGCCTCAAGGTTAAAATAATAGAAGCATCTCTTTGAATACAGTAAAAGGAGAGGGGAAAAGGGTCCTCTAACTGTTTACCTTTATATAATGTCTGATAAGAGGAGGGAATCCCCAGCCGAAGTTCTAGCTTGCATGAAAGCTCCTGAACAAGATCTGTTGCACGCACCCATTGCAGCATTGTTTTGCCAGAGAGAAGAGTGATTTGGATATGAAATGCAGGGGCTCGTGTTGGCAGATCTGGCTGGTCCAAGAGGCGAGACTGCTTCTTGCATGAGGAGGAAGTAGAGTTAAAGGGCACGCTTGCGTGAATCTCAAAATCCTTGTGGACATGTCTTTTTGCAACATACTCTGTCTAGCTTCCTATCGCCCTACTGCTGTGGAGAAAAGATTTTTCTTGGGCAGTCCCTAATACAACCAAGACTCTAGGGAAAGCCCCTGATCCCTTGCCCTCAGCGGTGTCAACGGCTGCCCATAAAGGTAGAGAGTAATCCCAGATCTGAGTTTAAGCTATAACCCTTATGACTGCGGCAAGAGCGGTGGTGGTATAGCCGTCAGAAGCCTTCATAAGAAATGCGTCAATATCGCCAACTTCCTCATCTGTGCAAGCGAGATTAAACCTTGATTCTGCGATCAGAGCCGAAAATGTTTCCGAATGGATGAAACAGTGTTGCGAGCAGCGCATTTTCTGAGTGTAGAGACCCCAGGGGTTCGCGGCGTGGAAACTCACAGAGCCTGCGCGCTCTGCCTTGCACGGCGGGGTTGCAGCCCACCACAAAATGAACACAAGGCCGGTCAAGACATAACGATTAGGTTTTGCATAGCGTTTATTCTATCCTCATCAACAAGCTCCGAATTCTAAATTTTCTATTCTCTTTTTCTTGGGGTTATCATATTAATCTCAAGCATTTAACATATTAATCTCCTTGCGAAATGCAATAAATTTTGATCTATCGGGTCCCGGTCTATAATAATAATCTCTTTAGTCGATTAATTATTTGGGTTTATACACATTTATAATCCCCAGTTTATTGATCCCTTGGTTTATAATATTAATTTATTGGTGATAATTCATAATTGAAGTTGGAGGGAGAGGTCCTGCATGATGGCTGCAGTGACTTTCATGGCGGTTACCAGGTTCCGCCTGACCAAGCCTCCGAACTCCCCGCGACTACGCATGGCGATACCTAATCTCCAACACCAACGATGGAAGACCTCGGGTTTTGAGGTTTTTTTGAGGTTTTCATGTTTCTCCATTGGCTATATTGACATTCTAAATCTGTACACCGTTTGCTTCCGTGTGCTTGACTCATTATGCGGTTACTCTTGGTTAAAATCGTTGGCGCCGCCATTTACACTCGCCTCCGTTCGAGACGTCGTTACCAATAGGCTTATTGCTCCTAACTCTTTCCGACCGCTTCTCTCGCTTGTCCGGACAAGCGCTGGGGCTCTTTTGGACCTATACAATGGTTTTGTCTTGGAATTGGTATGGAAGGGGCCCAGGATGAGCAACTATTGGACTATTCAGAGGACCCATATGAGGGTTTAGACATTTGGACCCTCTCTAATCGTTTCTCCTCGGATATGAAAGTCTCTCACTCTGCATCTCCTCATTGTAATCTTGCTCCTGTGGACCCTCTTACTTCGGAGCCCTCCCCCATTGCTTTCATTGGTTCGAATCACTTATGGTCCCTTCTCTCTCCTCATCTTCCCCCGCGTTGCCATTCTACCTACGTCGAGTCGGACCTTTATCGCCTCATCGGATCTTCGCCACCTTCCCCCACATCCCGCTCTTTTCTCGCTCATTCATTTATCTACTCTCCTCCATCCTCCTCATTTACCGTTGCTCCCCATATACCTCCTATTTCCTTGCCCCCGTGGTCCACTCTACCCGTGCACTCTCTTTCCCCCTCCTCTCCCATCTTTCCTCCTTCGTCTTCCCATCTGCTTGCCTCTCGTCGCACCTCTGGCTTCTTCTCTATCCCTCCCCCTATCACCATTTACCCTCCCACCGTCTTGGTGCCACACCCTTCGCATTCGGCAGTTACTCTCATTCCTCCTGGCACCACCCCCCGTGCCCCTCGTCGCACGAAGTGCGTCAAAGAAAACAAACGTGCAAGTTTCCTCACGCTCAGGGCTGGGGTTCAGATGGCAGACATCATGGGTACTGTTGACAGGGTTCTTGTTGGTCAGGTCCGAGGACGGAACTATGGGGTTAAGCATCTGAATCTGTGGGCACAAGAGATTTGGGGTGATCTCATACAGGAGATGCCCATCATACACACATTGACCAAGGGTTGGTTTGTTCTCTGCTTCTCCTCTAGAGAACCTACTGATATTATTCTTTCACAGTTTTGGCACATCAATATGGCCTCGGTTCTGCTCAAAAGATGGAACCCTATTTTCGATCCTAATAGGGAACCGCTGGGCACTGGCCCCATCTGGGTTCGCCTACCAGGTCTACCTTATCACTTATGGACTGAACAAATTTTCATGGACATTGGTAATCTT
This sequence comes from Pinus albicaulis, assembly GCA_034641835.2. Lineage (NCBI taxonomy): Eukaryota > Viridiplantae > Streptophyta > Pinopsida > Pinales > Pinaceae > Pinus > Pinus albicaulis. The sequence continues at coordinate 909,874,719 of CM076572.1, forward strand.
TTGGGCACCTATTTGGACCATGATCGTTCTTTCATCACCTCTAGAAAAATGGCATTTTCCCGCATTCTGGTTCATCTGGACACTAGAGAAGGTTTGGAGGAAGCCATCAATATTCAATGTTGCAACTCGACCAGGGAGAAGATACTGGACTACGAGGGGGTTCCTTTCCATTGTCATCGATGCCATAAAGTTGGTCACATCTTCAAGGACTGTCCTATATCGTGGTTGACACAGGCTTCCAACTCCATCAATGGCAGACATCTGATTGCTCCGGTCTCGGTTTCAGTACAAAGATGGTCATCGCTCTCGGGACTACCTCACTCTGCTGACTTATCCTTGGTGGCAGAACCCTCAGATGCTTTGGATGCTCCCGCCAAGATTACTCGATCCATTTCTATTGCTACCACTACTGGACTCCCTCCGATTGCACGTAATTCCTCCTCCTCTCCTTTTACTTTCCTATATTTTCTTTTTGCAACTTCTGTTTTGTGTTCTGACACTGCCTTGGTTGGTTACGTCGCTCCCTCCATCTGTTTTCCACCTTCCTCATCCCCCTTATGCTTTCCCCCCACCCCCCCCTCATTACCCCACCTTCTTCCTGCTTCCTCATCGACCATCGTTCTTCCATCCACTGCTCCCCTCCTTACTACCCCCTTCCCTCTTCCCCTGTTCCCTGCACCCCTATTGTTCTCGAACCCTCTAAATCGTCCTCCTCACAGACCTATAACCTCCGCTCCCGATCCCACCTACCGAAGGGCTTGGCCACTCACACTGGTCCTCTGGCTCCCTTGCACAAATCCTCTCGAGGTCAACACTCTCATATCTCCAAAGCTATTCACCTTGTTGGACTTGAAGTTGCATCCGGCTCTCAACTCTCCATCGATGGGATTCTTAGAGCAAGACAATCCCCCTTTCTAGTTACCCAATGATTTGTCTCTCTTTAACTGTCGTGAGCTGGCTAGCCCTGCGAAGACACTTGCACTTCACCGACTCTTTACTTCTTCTCATGCCGATATCATTTGTCTATAAGAAACTCATGGTGTTGTGGATATGGTTACCCGTGCCCTCAACTCCTTATTGCCTGGTTGGAAGATTCACGTTGTTGATGCCACTGGGTGCTCGGGGGGTTAGGCCCTTTGTTTCAACCCCCACATCATCAATCCTATTAATATCTAGGGAAAGGAATATGCCCTAGGCATGGAGGTATTCTCGGAGTCCCTTGGAATGCAATTCACCATTATTAATGTCTATGGCCCCTACTCCAATAGACAACCTTTTTGGGATTCTTTTATGAATGCATCTGTTATGCGCCCGGAGAACATTATCTTGGCTGGGGATATGAATTTCTCTCTCGGGATCTCCGAATCTTGGGGGCCTAGTGTGCATGTGGATACTTTATCTGATTACTTCAGACACCTGCTTTTTTCTCATCATCTGGTGGACCCCTTAATTACATCCCCCTCTCCAACTTGGCACAATAGGCATACAGGGGATCATTTGGTGGCTCGAAGACTTGATCGATTTCTCATCAAAGATGGATTACTATGGAATTTTGGCTCTTTCAAACAATGGATTGGATCTAGGGGCATCTCTGATCATTCTCCAATATATCTGGAAATTACTGGAGCTTTTAAAAACCTGGCTTCCCCTTTTAAATTCTACTCTGTTTGGTTTCAAGATCCTGACTATATCAATATGGTGAATAATCTTTGGAGACTACCTCCGCCTCCACATTTAAGCACACCATCCTCCATTTTTGCACATAGAATCCTCATCACTAAGAAGGATACTATTAGTTGGGTAAATGAAAAAAAAATATCAGAGGATTGTGATTTTGCTAGATATTGAACAGCAAATACAGGGACTGGAATCATCAAATGGAGGTGGGTTTGGTACTGATGCAGATAAGACATTGCTCACCTCACTGGAAACCACTCGATTAAATATCCTATAAAACATAAATGAGGAATGGAGACTCAGAATTCATGCCACCTGGATCAATGCGGGGGACGAAAATAATAAAATTTTTCATCATTTTTCCAATGGTAGAAAGGCTATTAATACCATGTGGAAGCTTGATAATGAGGATGGTACAAAAGCTTCTACCTTTTCTCATCTATCCCAAAAAGGCATCAACCATTTAAAGGAGATCTACAAGGCACCCCCCAACCCACCCTGGCAGAAATTATAAAGGTGGCATCTCTATTCCCCAGGTATGTTGATGAAGCGATAGAGGATGATCCACAACAACCTATTTCTAGCCTTGAACTTGAATATGTTCTTAAGTGGTTCAAGAAGGACAAGAGCCCTGGACTTGATGGCTAGGCGGTGGAATTCTATCTTTCTTTTTTTGAATTATTGGGCCATGATATCTTGGAATTTGTGGAAGAAACGCGTCAATCTGGACGCTTATATGATGCTTTCAATACCACATTTATTGCTCTCGTTCCCAAAAATGATCACCCCACATCTTTCAATGATTACCATCCCATTTCATTATGTAACTGCATATATAAGATCATTGATCCGGATTTATGCAGGAACACAATAGAATACATAAATAACCATGAACATAGAGATGCAGCAGAAATAATGCTTCATTTCATTAATATCATATATCATAAATATGCTTACAAACATAATGGAAAGGGTGCTGGTAGCGAATCTCTGAGAAGAGATGTGGTGGCTACAGGCCTCTGAACTATGTTACAATGAGGCTCGAGGGCCTATTTATTATTGAGAAACAATGGAGAACTCTAAACGTCCAAAAACCTAACCCTAGGAGATGAAGCGCCAAAACTATGGGCCCCCTTTGGGTAAATTGGTGGTTCAACTTCCCGGGGACTTAACTTTGGCATTCGATCTTCGTTTGACGCGCTCAATAGCTCGTTAGAAAGATCTGTCCGAGGAGTAAAAATTTCGGTGTGATAAACATGGTCCTTGCTCATGGTCTATGTACCTATGTTGCTCTCGATTTTCCAAAAAAACGTCGTTTAGGGCCTCAAAACGACTTCGGAAGTTCAGGACCCGAAAAACTGCTAAAAATAGTAAGTTTTGTTGCAACTTAAAAACTGAAAGAACTAATTGTGGGGGTTCAAATGGAATAGGTGGGTGGCCACCAATATCCACCTAGATCATTAAGGCCCCAAAACGGCTCCGGGAGTGGAGGACTCGAAAACCTGCTAAAAATAGTAAGTTGTGCTGAATGTGAAAAGCTGCAAGAATTGATGGTGTTGGTCCAAATGGAATAGGTGGGTGGCCACCGATATCCACCTGGATCATTCCTCCCTCCTTAGGAAGCAATGGTCCCCATTGCGTTGAGATCCTCCATGAGATGAGGCAAATTCTGTTGAACTGAGTATTAGATGTGTTGAAGATGTCATGGACCTGCGGGTGGACATGCTGGATGCGTTTAGTAAATTTGATTTCTTTATCAGCCTCATACAGTACATGTTTGGATTCTGTATGTGTAGTTGCAGGATGTATGGAAACATCAGGTGGTGGTGCATTGGGAGTCAGATCAATGGAGTGCTTGTCCTAACAGTGTAGAGGAACCTCTATGAGTGAGGAGAAATTGTCATCGTATTCCTCCATGACTTTGTCCATCTGCTGCAGCCGTGAAAGGGAGCCTTGTTTCGAGGTTGTGGCCACAATATTCTTCTTTCCCTGTGAGTGAGTCGTAAGGAAAATGAATTTCCTGGTCTGGGAAACAATCTTACTGCGTTGTTTTGCAGTAGTCAAAGAGATGGCAGGAGGCGGTACTACCTCCGGTATCCTGTAAAAGTTATTTCCCAAAGTAATAATAACAGCACGAGGCCTAGACTCATACACAGCATGTCGTCTCCATAAGTATGGTTGGCCCAATAATACATCAGCTACATCAAGAGGAGCAACATCACACAATACCTCATCCGTAAATGGCTTGATACTGTATGGAAGTCGGCACTGCTGGCGGATGCAGAGATCTCTCCCTGGGTGGAGCCACCCAATGGTATACGGTTGCGGGTGTGCTATGGTTGGTAGGCCGAGCCGCTTCACGACGTCTGCTGAAATGAGGTTCTTTTGGCTTTCGCTATCGACGAGAAACTGCAGCGGAGAACCCTTCACCCACATCTGCGACTGGAAGAGGCGCTCCCCCTCCTCTGGATCCTCTGGACCCTCCTTCTGGATCTTGGTGGTGGCAACAATGGCACTGGGATCCGCATCAATGATCTGCTTCCCTTTGTCATTACCTTTGTCTGGTTCTAACTCAGGATCGGAAAATGCATCTGATTCGGGTGCCTTTAGTTCAGCCACCAAAGATTGTTTGGCCCGACACTCGTTTGTGCTGTGAGTGGGGCTGTTATGAAATTCACACCACTTCCCTGTGTCCTTCTTTGGATTTGTGGTATTGTTCTGAGTCGCATTGCTTTGGCCTTGCCCCTTGTTCTTCTGTTCGGGGGCACCTTTCGAATTCGCAGATCCAAAGTCTCGCTTCTTTTGCTTAAATTTCTGCTCGATCTTGGCGGCATAGCGATATGCCATGCCAAGCGATGTAATGTCGAGGAACTCCATTTCCTCCTGAATGTGTTTGTGCAGACAGCCGCGGTACTTGAGCACCAAATGTCTCTCTGAATCTTTAATACCTAACTTTGTGCGCAGGGTATGGAACAGATTCGTCAGTTCGTGCACATCTTGATCCTTTTGTTGCCGCAGCGTGGTCCATTGGATGTATTTGTCCTCATAGCTCCCCACATGGTAATATTGTTCCTTGATGCCGTCTCGGAACGAATTCCAAGTGGGTGTGGTCGAGAACAGAGAGGGTTCCCCTTCACCCTCTTGCTCACGGTAGGTTTCCCACCAGTCTTTGACATGGGGGGCGGCTTTGAGGAGTGCAAAAATAATCTTTTCTCGGTCAGAGAAGTCATGGACCGAGAAATACCCTTCCAACAAATTCAACCATCTGTCTACAGCGTCTGCATCTATTTTTCCTTCAAATATAGGAATGTCAAAGTTTACCTGTACCTTGAAGGGAGTGGCGCCTCCAGAGTGGCTGTTGGATGCAGATGCGCCATATGTGGGCAGTCGTTGAAGGATTTGAGCAAAATTATCCATCATCGCGTTCCTTTGTTTCTCGAGGGCCTCCTCGAGCAGTATTTTGATAGGATCTCCTGCTCCCTCGTCTTTCTTTTCTTCCGCCATGGGAGGTCGTCGGGGTTTGCGAGGCTAATCTTGCAAGGGTTCAACCAGATCGAGCCCTAACTCCTTATACCCTGACCGCGTTGGGGACATGCAAAGAAAAACAAAGAAAGAGTAGACCCGCTCTGATACCACTGATCCGGATTTATGCAGGAACACAAAAAAATATAGAAATAACCATGAACATAGAGATGCAGCGGAAATAATGCTTCATTTCATTAATATCAAATAACAGAAATATGCTTACAGGCATAATGGAAATAAAATAGCTAGGGTTCTGGTAGCGAATCTCTGAGAAGAGATGTGATGGCTACAGACCTCTGAACTGTGTTACAATGAGGCTCGAGGGCCTATTTATTGTTGAGAAACAATGTAGAATGCAAAACGTCCAAAAACCTATTACGTAGGAGATGAGGCGCCAAGCTGGGCGCCGGGCAGAGTGGGAGCAGCGTTCAACTCACGAGGGGCATAACTTTGGCACCGATCTCCGTTTGACGCGCTCAATGGCTCGTTAGAAAAGATACGTCCGAGAATTCAATTTTTGAACAAAGCAACATCGGTCCATGGACCCATGTTGCTCTCCGTTTCCCAAAAAATGTCGTTTAGGGCCTCAAAACGGCTCCGGAAGTTCAGGACCCGAAAAACTTCTAAAAATAGTAAGTTTTGTTGCAACTTGAAAATTGAAAGAGCTGAAGATGGGGGTTCCAATGGAATAGGTGGGTGGCCACCAATATCCACCTGGATCATTAAGCCCCCAAAACGGCTCCGAGAGTGGAGGACCCGAAAACCTGCTAAAAATAGTAAGTTGTGCTGAATGTGAAAAGCTGCAAGAATTGATGGTGCTGGTCCAAATGGAATAGATGGGTGGCCACCGATATCCACCTGGATCAACCAACTAATCTATGATTTCCCCCATGGGGCCTCCAATGCAACCGAGGGCAGTTGTCCTTCAAATGTCCCGTGTTGTGACAAAACAGGCAGCGGAAAGGTATGCCCCAATAATCCACCCTTTGCCTATGTCTTCTGGAGCCCCAAACGAGGTCAACATCCGCGGGAAAACCGCCAGAGAAGACCATTTCGACTAATATTCATGCAATGCGATTCTCTGTGTCATCAAGAATACCTGGATCGATGTATTTCGTGCATCCAATGGAATTTCCAATGGCACTTAATGCTTTGTCCGTCCAGAACTCCAACGGAAGGCCCGGGAGTTTAACCCACACTGATCTATTCTTTGGAGCCTCCATTATTGGATTAAAACCAAGGTACCAGGGCAGAAGTTGCAAAAAATTCTTACCACGTACCCATGTCTTGTTAACAATCAAGGCAACATCTTTTTCATTCATAAAATGAATGCTATACCAATTATTTAGGAGCAGACTGACCTTCGGAGCACATCCCACAATTGGAGACCAGACATTCTTAGCCCATTCCAGCATATCATTCACATGACCTTCTGCAAACATCCAGCGTCCAATTAGTGCACGCTTTTGCAGACTAATGACCCTTCCGCAAAGATCCTCATGATCCAGCGCCACTTCTTTGATGTCCATAGCAAGCTTGAAGCAGGCCAATCGATTCTTTTTCAGCTTGTGTCTGCCTCTACGAATCGATCCTTTTCCTTGGTGATGCGCATGAAAACTTGGAGGCGCGATGATGGATTGAGCAATAATAGAAGCATCGAGCTCAAAATCCAATTGCGCAGATTTTGCATCATCACCCGTGGCACTCTTCATGGCAAGTTGGCTGACGAATCATAGGAAAGACGATCAGGGAAGTCAACGTAAGAAAAATGCCACCAGGAAAACGAAGCAAGTAAAGGCCAGTTCAACCGAAACAAGAGTACCGCCTGTAACAGTGCAGAGTGTACAGAGCAGCTTGTCACATGGATAGTAATGAGGGGGAGTTCGTGTCAACCAAAAAATCCCAACAACCCCTGTCGTAAGGATTGATAATGTCAGAGGGAAAATTGGAAAAGCCTTGTGATGGATACGACCAGATTAAAAAACAGTCGACATTGACATTCCCATAAATTCAGCCATAAATGGACGCCGGCGTCGATTGAGTTGCATGAGTACTTGCGCTACAAAAGAATTTATGAAATCCCCATGCCAGACAAGACATCAGAAAGTTAACGTCATTTCAAACAGCAAGTAGGAAATCAAATTCAAAAATACCGGCAAGGTATATGTCCCGGAAAAAGTTTGTGATGACCGTTGCCCGGAAAAACCAGTCCAGTGTGAACTGAAGGCCCAGATATGGCCGCAGCACCCACAAACAGGGCAGCTCCACCTTCAAAACCAGATTGATAGCGAAAAAACCCAGTGAGGCCACCAGCGGTGAGGTGTTTTGTACAGCCAGGTTATATTGGGACGATACTACAGCCTTCATAAACAATCCGCTACTTCTGATGAAATCAAAACTGGCTTACACTCATACATTTCCATCCAATGGACCTAATGTCACCAACACAATACCGAATCTCTATTTCTGCTTCGGAATCACCAGGCCAGTCACATGGATACCTTTCGTTTATGAAAACTTTAAAGCAACATAAACCTTAAAACAAACCCAGAACTGCAAATGTCCAATGATGGCAGATACCTCTTGTAGTGTCGTGACAACATTCACAGCAGCAGCACCTTCTGGCAGCCACCATCTATGTCTGAATGCAATGTGTTGCGCCCCTCCCAGATGTGCGCTTTCACCTATCTTTGAAAAAATTCACTTCATCAGCTGATGCCGAATCCAGCACTGCTTCTGCAACTCTTCTAACTGATATCCAATTACTCAAAACCCAGCCGTTTGTGACTCTGTTGGAGCTGCCATGGTCAAGCGTCCAACCCTGAGCTGGAGTGAAGCTGCCAAAGCTGCAAATTAATCCGCAACTGTAAGCAGTTCTATTGTCCACCATTCCAACTTCCAAGCAAGTCAATGATGTAAGAACCATAAGGTTTTTGTCGATCAATGCTATTACATCTTAGACTCTAGAGCGAAAATGTCTTTGTGAGAGGGCACAAACCAAACTCTGAAGCATAAGGCATAACTCAGACTCCGCAGGCCATGCAAATTATTCTTTGAAAGGATCCATGATACGAAATTCCCCACACAGGGATTAATCGAAGTCTTATTCTTTCTTTACTAATGCCTTGCATGCCAATTATAATGACAAGCTTACTTTTATACGCGGCCAACTATAACCATGACAACAACTATTTGGGTTTTGTCTACTGAGGCATGAACAACCAAAAATCCCCTTGATAGTAAGAATGGTTGAATCCTATTTTTTTATGATAAAAATAGATTCAAAAGGATAAAAAATGATACCCAAAATATTAAAGGTTGACTGGCATAATCTCCATTTTTGTTACACCCCTACCATATATGCAGTTGCCACTAAAGTGAGATGCAAAAGCACAATAGAGTATTGGCATTTAATGTTGAATTGAGATGTGAAATCTCATCTCTATATGTAGGTGCTTGTCCAATTTTCCATGAGCATGGTCGTCCTAGCAGAGGAGAGAGAGGAAAAAGTCTTCAACCTCCTCATCCATGGCAAGCTCCAAGAGCAGAAAGGTTTGGTGAGGATCTTCGGTGGTGCATTAGAAGAATTATTGCAGACCTGGAAGTAGATGAGATAGGAAATATTAGGGACGACCATTGGGGGCTGAGGAACCTGCTTGACCAACAGCTGTGCGACTAGGAAAAGACTATGTGTGCGATGGAAGCCTGAATCATTGACCTATAATTTCATCTCGTCCAAGCTGGAGTAGCTATGTGTGTTCTGGCTGGTGCTCTGGGAATTCATTTCCCTCCACCACACCGACCTCGACAACCCTCTAACTCCTCGGATGGCTCAGAATCACCTTCTTTGATTCCTCCAGACTCAGTTTCTCAAGGTGAAAACCCACCCACTCCTGAGAAATCAAGGTCATTGTTTAGAATGGAGAAGACCTCTGCAAAAGAAGGTCCATTGATAAACAATGTGAAGGAAAAGGCTGCCAGTAGTAGGGAAACAAAAAAAGACAAGCAGATGAAAGCTAAATAATAACAGGATCTAGACAACAGCTTCGATATGACGCTTATCAAGTGGGAAATACAATCATGGATGAAGGAAGCTCGGGATGATCCCTTCAATTAACTCTTGACATGGATTTAACTGCTACCAGGAATCATGAAAGGCCTTTTCAGTCTATGTTGCTCATTTGCATATTAGTTTTGCTTTCTGCAGTTATAAATTTGTTTCCCATCTATGGGCAGATGGTCATTTCCAAGACTTGCATAGGGCTAATCGCAGGTTAGATAAGAATTTTTGTTGTTTGCATATGCTGAATCTAGACACTACTCGTTGAAGACTCGATATGTCTATACTTTATTTAGTTTTTTAGTAATCTAATGAAATTTTACTAATAATAATAATAAAAATAGAAGATATTGTTATAATTATGAAAAATGTGTTAATACCATATTAGAAATTAAAGAGGCTAGTTAAGTAAGAGATTTTAGTGTTGTTATTTGTTTAATTTAAAAAATATATATAATTAAAAAAGCTCAAGGACATTCTTTACAATAGATTATTAGTTCAAATCATTCATGTCTATATATATATAAGAATATTAACTAAATAATGATTATAATTTTATATTTCAATTCAAGATATTATAATTATGTGAATTATATTATTATTAAAATAATTGTTATATACAGATGGAATAAAAGCAATGAAAAAATTCATAGATCTGTAACCAATAAAAATTAATAAGTCTCTTATGTTAAACTAGCATTTGCACCTTTCTTGGTGCAAAACAACGCCGAAGAAAGCCTCACCAAATCCTTCGTTGGGACAAATTTTTTCTTCGGCCAACAACTTTTCTCCTGCCGATCGGGCCTGGTATCTCATCAACCAGACATGAAAGAACCAACATCGCCGCCAATTCCAATTCCACCATTCAGATAGAGGGTGGAAATGCCATATCCCTCACGGTGAACGAAAAATTTATCCAACCTCAAACAATATACAAGTATCAGGAAGGAGGCATTGTTGTTGTTGCTGGTTCGTTCTATCTTCTCCTCTGGAGAAAAAATTAATCCATCCTATAATGAAATCATATTTTCTCATTATGTTATTTCATGCACGTGGAGTTGGCTGATCCAGACCATCACCCACAAAAACTAAAGCCTGACAAATGTGATGGATGGAATTTTACGGCTCTGTATTTTCCCAGAGCTGATTTGTTTGCCTTGCGCCCTTGATCTCCTACGACGTGACAGCCAAATCGACTCTCAGTGTGAGATTGGATCCCTCGAGATCTATTTTGAGTTCGATCTCGGCCCCAATTATTATATATGAAATGACCCTCGATTAATGTCTGGTTTTGTGGCCTCCCTAATAGAGTAACGTATGTCCATGTTGTAGCAATTTGGGATGACGCACTCCTCAAGGATGGTTTACGACTTCTTTACTCAGCAATGCAATGGATCAATGCCCTTTCTGAAATGAGATATCGGCTTTGTCCTATCGCACCAGTCGACTTCAAGCAAATCCATTCAACCCATTTGTATGCTAAGAAGGGATTTAAGGGACCTCTCGACACTTGCTACACGAATGGGTGGACCTATGGGTGTGGCAACCCAATAAGACAACCACAATGGGCTCTCGGTGTCGGCACACTCATGTCATGGTCAACAATCCAGTGAATGGCTTAACACTCCTTTCGTTGTTGCTGGTCAGCTAAACTGCTTAGAGCCTCCCAATCCTCTATGTGGGTGCGTTGGCATCAGAGGCAAGGGATCTTCCAGTGCGTTTTTCACAGTGGAGGGTTGGCGGATTTGTGGTGGTTGTTTAGTCGCTTCTCCCTACAATAAGTCAGGCAACAAGCGTTACAGTTTTCAGCGTGATGCCTTCTGGCCCTTCATAACGTTCCATGCTCTGGGAGACCTAGTAAGCATCTGAGCGCACAATGTTGAAGGAAGCCTCTCGTAAGCAGGTTCACCAATCGGAAAAAAATATTATTAAAATAAAATAGCTGGCCAACGACGAATCTTCAAATAGTGTTTCGAAGTAAAACCCCACAATAGAATGCCTTCAGCATAGTTATAATCATAATTAAATGTTAAGTGGAAGGAAAATGCCCTCTAGTGTGGTTTTGACTTGCAAATTCTGAATCATTTTCACAAGTTCCCTCTTCCCATACCTTAATGGTCTGACCTCTCTGCTACAACTCTGACAGAGGGCATGAACTCGCACATGGGGAGGAGAGATATCCCCTCATAGTGTAACATCATGAAAAGTGAATCATTCTCACAAGGAGCGGCCATGACATCCGGGGGATCTGAAGGAGGAGCCAAAGGCATCCCATTTTTAAATGGCAGGCTAGAATATGGGTACAATGTCTTCCAAGGGCAATAAAAAAACCATGATTTGTAATTCCAAGCAACAAACTAGAGGATTATTGGAAATTTATGAAATGCTATGCATTGATCTGTAATTTTATTGTCGTTTGGCCCACTAAACGTGACCTAGTCAAGTGGATCCAACTAAAATGGCAGCCAAAAGGGCATATAGATCGAAAGTTGGGGGCTTGAGGTTTCTTTACAACGATTTTTACGAGTCTCGAAGATAAGGGGAGGGTTTTTTAAAATGGGCCCTATTTTTTCTACAATGTTGGGATCTTCATGCGCCATTGGGAAGAATGCTACAATCTAGATCAGGATAAATTCATGGTTACCCCTATATGGGTCCAATTATTTTCTCTCCCTGTGGATTTTTGGGATCTAGAAATACTAGAAGGGATAGGAAAATCTATTGAGAGTTTTTTCAAGGTAGTTGATTCAACAAGGCGAGGACGGTGTACTTCATATGCCTAGATATGTGTGTATATGAATATAATAGTGTCACTCCTAGAATTTATTGAGTTAGAATATCAACATGAGTTTTGGCAACAGTCTCTCAATTATGAACATATTTTGTTTCAGTGTATGATATTCCATGAATACAAACACCTATACCGGGATTTTCCTCTAAATCAAACAAAACCAACGAAGCCGCATACCGCCAAAGATCCAGCCAAACCCCATGAAGATTCAAAGGGTTTTCAAGAAGTACAAAAAAAGAAGTGTAACGTGAAGCCCCCCCCCCCAGTTTCTGCTCAATCGCAACCAAGGAAAGGACCAAACAACATCAATTAGTATGAAATTATAACGGAGAAAGGAGAGAACAACAGAGAACCCATAGATTCAACTAGCAAAGAAAACCCTAGATCTCATCCAAAGGGTGGGAACAAACCTAAGAGAAAAATTGAGGATGAACCTCAGGAAAAAGAAACACCGACCCTGGAAATAGAGCAAGCTAATATGGATATTGACGACATGAAGGAGGAACTCAGTACAAAAAAACAAATCATGAGTATATTGTTGAATTAATGGCACCAGTTGGATGAACGATTCATCCTTGAAGATCAAAAGAAATTATACCGAGAGAATTTCCAACAGTACCAAGCTAAGAAAGGGAAAATATATCTGGATCAACCAGATCACTTGGGATCTCAACCAAGCCAGGGTTTGGATCCGAATATATCAGGTAAAGGACGCAAAAAAGGGGCCAAAAGAATTTGCAAGAATCCATACATATGGTGGGAGATATGTTGGTTAACTCGGGAAGGGTCGTGCCGTTGTATTAGTTTTCCACTAAAGAAACAAGCCTTCTCAATGATTATCACCTCCTGGAATATGAGAGGCCTCAATAGTAGAGGCACGCAATGACATTTGAAAGACTGACTCAAAATAGAAAAAATGAGCATTATAATTATCCAAGAAACTAAAATCTCGGAAATTAGATTAGAGGAAATTTTCAAGGGTTTTAAACCCCAGTACGAGGTGGTAGCTCATGATTTCAAGGGAAGCACAGGAGGGCTTCCTATTATATGGAATCCTTTGAGATCATATTTGAATATTGGGTCAGCATTCCTATAATTATCTCAGGAAAATTTTGACACATTGGCACCCGATATTGGGCTCTATTGTCAGGGATGTATGGGCCTAAGATTCCAGGAGAAAATGGGGGTTTTAATTTAGAATATAGGAAAACTTAGAAGGTTATACTCAGAGGAGCTTTGGATTCTCAACGAGGATTTTAACCTGATCTTTTCGCTGGATGAGAAGAAGGGAGGCCTTCACCACATGGATGTTGAAATGGAAGCATTTAGAGACACCTTCATGGAATTGCACCTAGTGGATATGCAACCAGTTAATGGAGTGTATACTTGGAACAACCAGCATGGTGGTCCTCATTAGGAAGCATCACACCTTGATCGATTTTTGATAACAAGCTATCAGCCAATCACGATGGAGATTGATATGAAAATAGCCCCCAAGAATCACCCCTTTCGTTTTCAATATTTTTGGTTAAGGGACCCTTCATTTATGCAGAAAGTAGAAATTTGGTGGAAATGGAGCACAACTCAAGGCAGGAATCACATGCACACTTTCCAACATAAGCTAAAAGATATCAAGTGATCCGGGAGGAATCAAAAATACAAGTGGCCTTGAAAATAGCTAAAATAATAAAAGTCGTCAGAGGGAAGTGAAATCATGACTATATTGTAGTGTTCATCTCCCTAATTCCAACAGTGTGAATGATACTAAAATATCAGTTTTTATGCTCAAGTTATGGCTTATCAAAGTTCTGGTCAAAATGGGCCAAGTGGCAGGCTTAACGAAGCAACAAATTGGTAGCAACCCTGCACAGAATCCAACCACTGGATGGGAAAATTTGTTGCCTACTTAAATCGTCCAGCAACCCTTATTTTCTGATGGATTAAAAATGACCATTTGTTTTATAGAATACAATATATATATATATATAAGGGTGGTGGGCTGCCACCCCCTCCATCCCTGCAAAGAATCATTAAATTATAAACAAAAAATCAAATGGAGTAGCGGACCGCCACCCCCACCCTCGGCTTTTAGTATCATATATATATATATATATATATATATATATATATATATATATATATATATATATATATATATATATATATATATATATATATATATATATGTTAAACCATGGCAGGCGAGCAACCCTCAGGTGGACCCGCCCCCTCACACCATTATTACCACTAATATATGTGTGTTCCAGCGGGTGTCAAACCCGCACGGCTTGATAGTCGACTGATCTGCTGGTGGAACAAAACTCCAACCCAAAAAAATTATATCATGACTACCAAAAAACCATTTCAATTCAAATTTAAATGCACAGTTCTAGAATTTGTTGGGCGAGGGTTGGAGCCTCCAACCTCCCCCACCTAAACTCAGTGCCTTTACCAAAAGGCCAATGACCTACCTTTGTAATATCTGCCAACAAACTTATATAAAAGCTGAATTTTGCATTTTACTGGGAGAGCAGTGGAGGCATAGGACAGACCTATGGAACCATGAGCAACCCTAGGTTGTGGAACCCTAAGTGAGGGTATCAAGTAGATACTGAAAATATTCCCTTAGAGGGCTAGAGGTGACAGTGTCAGAATTTGGAAATTTTATAGTTTATTTTGCATGATTTTGGACCAGGAATCTAGTGGTGACATCCATTTCTCCAGTTTAGCTCTCCATTTTTAGGCCATCATATGAATTAGAGGTATAGGGTCATTTTTGTAAAGTTTCTTGTAATTGATTTCTTTGATTCCACTTAATGAAAGAATGCCTCCCCACTATTGAGAAGGGTCCGTAGACGTAGCCCACATTGGGTAAACTCCATAATCAAATCGTTGTGTCTTTGATCTCATGTTTTTTTGCTTCTTTTCATGTGGTTTAAGTTACTTGGTTAATATGCTCCTTTATATGCAATTCTAAATGCATCCTTGAAGTTAAAAGATCTTGATCAAGTTTGGTATCAGAGCAAGTATTCTTTATGCGAGTTGCATGAGTGAATGCTAACCAAGAACAAGCTCCAAAGAGGTGAAGGAAAACTTAAACCCTTTGATCTCAAAGAAAGGCATGCACCACAAAGACGAAACATTGCATATGAGGAAGCTCGATTAGAGGAAGAGTGAAAATTTCGCAAGATCTTCTTCAAAATGGAAAACAAAGTTGACAAGTTGTTTGCAGAATATGAGAAGACAATAAAGCATGAGAAGAAAGAGCCCGAGGATCATTCATTGGTACACCATGAAGGTGGAGGAGGAGATCCTACTCCCTCTTTGTCCTCCAATGAAAATTCTTCTTCTTCCTCTTCTCATCATTCTAACAGGAATCAGAGGAATGCATCTTCAAATCCCTTTTTCAATTTAGATGTCAAATTTGATTTACCTATATTTAATGGAGAATCTAATGCAGAAAAGATAGATAACTAGATAAGACAGGTTGAAGTGTATTGTTGCATACAACAAATCCAAGAGGATGAAGCCAAGATCTAGCTAGCATCCATTCGATTTAGTTGCACTGCTCTTGTCTAGTGGGAAGGCAAGTTGCAACAAGGTGGTAATAATAGTCATAAACTTATTTCATCTTGGTCTAAGTTCATTTATGCTTTAAGGGGATATTTTTACCCATTGGGTTATAAACATAAAGCCATGATGGAATGATAACATTTGAAACAAAGTAAAGGTCAAAATGTTCAGAATTTTATAGAGGAGTTTAGGAAACAAGCACTAGCATTGAATGTTCCACTAGGCACTCTTGAGGCATTGATGAAATATATCAAATCTTTGCATAGTTATTTGTGCCATTCATTATTATTATTTGAATCTAAAACTCTTGATGGATCTAGTGTGAAGGTTGTTCATCTTGAAATGAGGAGGAAGCATGAATAAGATGATCACCCAAAGAGGGAAGTATCAGCTAAGAGAAGAGAAGAAAAGCCCTCTTTTAATCATTTTGATAAAGAAGGGCATGATGAAGAGAATTGTTGTAAACTGCATCAATAATTGAGACCTAAGAGGAATGACATAAAAGAGAAGCATAAGATGTTTTCAACTATGCTACAAGACCAAGAGTCTGGATCAGAGGAGGGTGAGAAGATCACAACTGCGGGATTTTAAGGCAGTGGATCAATTTCCCTCGGATCTGATTTAGGTGATGAAATGAAGATTGTAGCTCTTGGGATTGCAACAAATGGACCCATTGACTTTGGTTTTGATTCTGCCAATGAGAGAAAAATTTCAGCAGATGTTGTACCAAAGATGAAAAGGGCACCAAATGTGGCATGGATCCAAGAACTTAAAGAAATCAACCAAATCATTCAGGAAGAGAATGTTGAAACAGGGAGAATCCTACAAGAATGAGAGAAGGAGAAACAAAGGTTGCAAAATCAGTTACAAGCCAAGGAGTAGGCCTTGGAAAATTTTCAGCATAACAAGCATGAGGTAAAAAGTAATTCTTCAATTTCATGTACTTTTTTATGATGATGATTTCGCTTATTTTGAGAGACATAGTGTAAGAATTAGATCAAAATTTTTGAAGAAAATGGGGTATCAAGGAAAGGGCCTAGACATTAATGGAAAATGTATTGTGAATCCCATCAAAATGGAAGAATTTCCTTGTTATGCAGGACTTGGATATGTCAGGAAGGAAGTTGGGGAATCCTCCAAGATAGCCAGTGACCAACCAATGACAGATGATGAGAGCACTTTATCACATTATAATGATAGTGAGGGTTCCACAGGCACGTATCAGAGGCACACCAAAAATAAGTTTTCGAAGACAATCCGAAAATTTTGGGGGAGAAAGAATCATTATAGTCACTTCAATGAGATTGGACACCAGAGAGTCACGTGTCAGATATTCCATGCCCAGAAATAACCGATAAAGAAGCCAGTTGGCGAAGATGTTCAACAAACTAATCCGCCACATTCATGGTGGTCCACTTTATTGAGTAAGGTATGGTTTTACTAGTAGCTTGTCATGACCTCAATTTGTAAATCATGTGTTAGGAATAACTGTAAAAGTGATGATGTGTTTTCCATCGCTTATTAAAGCAATGGTGATGTTTTTAGGATTTTTGTTGGTTGTTGGGGTATTGGTTTCTATTATAGTGTAAACTTCACAAATAATGTGTGTTATAAACTCTTGAGAAGTATGGGGTTGTTTGAGTCATCTGTGGTTGTATGTGATTGCAAAAATATGTACCAAATTTCCATGAAATGCATATTTTGAAAGTGTGGCTTGACGAAGACACAGGTAGTGTGCAGGATGTGTTCATGCTTTTAGAGGGCCAAAATCTCCTCAGTGGGGAGGAATGATCGAGGAGGATCCAGAAATACAATTGGAATTTAAAATAGGTCAAAAAAAATTCATTAGATGGAAATGAAACCAGGACCAAATCGTAGTTTTTGTTGCTCCGGTTCCAATGGTGCGAATGACACTAAAATCTGAGTTAGTATGCTCAAGTTATGGTTGGTAAAATTTCTAGTCAAACTGGGCCAAGTGGCAAGCTAATGAGGCAACAAATTGGAAACAACCTGTCGCATGGAATCTGGCCACCGGATGGGAAAATTTATTGCCTATTTAAATAATCTAGTAACCCTTATTTTTCAGCGGATTAAAAATGATCATTCGTTTAATAAAAAACAAAAAAAATATTATAAATAGGGGTGATGGGTTTCCACCCCCTCTAAGAATCATTATAGTATAAACAAAAAATCAAACGGGGTGGTGGGCTGCCATCCCCTCCAAACCCCTCGGCTTTTTTATATCATATATATGTTAAACCATGGAGGGTGGGCCACCTGTCGGTCAACCCTCCCTCACACACCATTATTACCACTGATATATGTTTGTAGGTGTCGAACCCACCCGGCTTGATTTTCAGTTGGTATTACGGTGGAGAAAAACTCCAACCCAAAAACATTATATCATAACTATTGAAAAACCATTTTGATTCAAATTTAAATGCATAGTTCTAAAATTGGTTGGGTGGGGGTTGGAATCTCCGACCTCCCCCACCTAAAATTATCACCTTTACTAATAGGGAAATGACTTACCTTTGTAATATCCACCCATAAATCTTATATAAAATTCAAAGTTTCCATTCGACTGGGGATACCAACGGAGGCGGAGAGCGAACCTGTGGAACCACGAGTGACCCTGGGGTGCAGAACCCTAAGTGAGGGTATCAAGCAGGTGATGAAAATATTCCCTTAGAGGGCCAGAGGTGATAGTGTCAAAATTGGGAAATTTTATAGTCAATTTTGTACAATTTTCTGCCAAGAATCCAGTGGTGACATCCGTTTTTCCAGCTAATCTCTCTATTTTTAGGCCATCATCCAGATTTAAGGTATAAGGGTAATTTTTGTAAATTTCTTTGTAACTAGTTTATTTGATGCCACTTAATGAAAGAAGGCCTCCCCACTATTGATCAGGGCTCGAAGACATAACCCACATTAGGTGAAATCTGTAATCAAATCATTGTGCCTTTTATCTCATGTTTTCTTATGTTTTTTCTCTTATTTTCATGTGGTTTAAGTTACTTGGTTAATGTGCTCTTTTATATGAAATTATAAATGCATCCTTGAAGTTAAAATATCTGGATCATCAAGACTTAGATTAAGTGTTGGAACCAGGAGGATTTTGGCAACATCATGAAAGAACAACAACAACTAAAAGACATAATGTAGGGTTTACAAAAAAAATATCATCAATGAGGGGCAGATTTGAAGCCCTGGTGGAGGAAGAAGGACGGATAGTGAATCAAATGGAAGAAAGAAGAAAACAAGAAGAATTTATGTGAAAACAAAAATACAGAATACAATGCCTTAGGGAAGGGGAGAGAAACATTTGTTTTTTCCACAAAGCCATGATCTAACATCAAAAACATAAATGAATATTTTCTCTTAAGGATGTATCAAGGAACAGATTGGTTCAACATGAAGAGATGGAAGACCTGGTCATTAATTACTTCCAGTCCCTTCTCTTTGAACCTCCTCGGGATATATTGGAAGCTATTTAGAGAATCACTCGACATATTCCCCGTCTCATCTCCAGAGATAAGAATATGGCCCTCATGCGTGTTGTTACTTTGGAGGAAATAAAGGATGTTGTCAAGGGCATGGCTAAAAATCAAGCAACAGGGCCAAAATATTTTACGCAGAATTCTACCAAGCATCATGGAGCTTTATTAGGCAATATACATTGGACGCAACGGAGGAGTTTCATCGAAATCAAAAGGTAATCCCTAGCCTAAAATCTAGAATTCATATCTTTAATCACCAAATCAGCCAAATCTGAAGACCCTCAGGGTTTTAGATCTGTTTCCTTGTGTAATGTTATTTATAATATCATCTCCACTATTATTGTCAAGCATATTAAGCCTCTTCTACCCTCATATCTCTTGAACAAACTGGTTTTGTGGAAGGTCTTCAAATCCTTGATGGTATCATCATCTCACAAGAAATGTTTCACTCCTTGAATCAGTTCAAAACCCCTAGAATGATGATCAAGCTAGATTTATCTAAAGAATACGATCACCTTAGTTGGTTTTACCTCATTAGCATCCTTAATTTTTTTGGTTTCGATCAACACTGGTTAAATTGGATCTTCTCCCTTATCTCATCTCCAGTATTCTCCATATTTCTCAATGGATCCCCATTCAAACCCTTCAATCCTTCTCGGGAAAAGTGACTTGATATCTCCTTTTCTCTTCATCTTAGCAGCTAAATGATTGGGTAGATATCTGAGAACATAAGTTCTTTCATCTCAAATTGAAGGCCTACATCCTTGGAGAAATGACCTTCCCATTACCCACCAAAAATTTTTGGACGACATCATGTTATTCTGGAAAGTCCCTTTGAGGGAAGCAAGGAGAATCAAATATATTCTGCAAGATTTTATGACAACCTCGGGCACCCTAGTGAACAATGAAAAATCTAACAACTTCTTCTTTAATACCCTGATGAATATTCAAACCTTCTTGGCTAGGTTGCTTTGCTTTGGAATTGGTTCATTACCTATCAAGTATCTCAAGATGCCTTTGGTGTTTAATTGTTTAAAGAATCATTGTTGGAAAGACCTTCTCCAAAATATTCAATCAAAACTCAGTTGTTTGGATTTCAAAGCCCACAACTTAGCTAGTAGAACAGTTCTTCTAAAATTAGTTCTTTAGTCGATACTTGTCTACCAACTCTCTGGGATGGTTGTGCCCAAAACCTCTTGTTCAACGATTGTAGATATATTTAAAAAGATTTTATGGGGTGGAGCTCAATAATTGAAGAAATGGGAACAGATATATTGGAATAACCTCACAAAGCCCAAGATGACAGGGGGATTAAGTCTTCGGGATCCCTTCACTTTGAATAAAGTTATGGGGGCTAAAATTTGGGGGCGTTGGTTAAAGGGGGGTCAAGAATTATGGAAAAATATATTGACCATAAAATATGGTATGTTGAACCAAACAAAATATATTCTCAGATACTAGGATCCTCCTAAAGGATCCTCAATCTGGAACCTAGAAATAGGAAACAAAGACCTCATAACCCAACATTTCTTATCGGAAATTAGAAATGGAAAAATGACACTATTTTGGAAAGACTCGTGTCAATAGAGGGAGAAAATGTTTAGTCGGTAGGATATAGGAGAGATATACCTATTCACAAACAGTAAGAACTATTATACAGTTAACCACTTCTAGAAGCCCGCCAAACCGAGTTATGCATGGATACAATGGAAATCGTTCAGTATTGGACGAATCCCCCCATGTCTGATCATTCACAACAACTAGATAAATAATTACAATCCAGGAGGGACCCGATATTCTACGTTGGGGATACTATACCTGTGGTATATTAACCATCAAGGAAGCATATAGTATTCGAGCAGAAGATTCTCAAAACCACCACAACCACATATGGAAGAAGGTATAGGTAGGTAGATTGTGGCTGAAAATAACCTATTTATAATGGTTGGTTTGCAGAGGGAGAATCCTCACTTGGGATAAAATTCAGAAACGTGGCATCCATGAGCCATCATTTTGTTTTTTATGTGGCCAACATAATGAAGAATTGGAACACCTTCTGAATTCATGTTCCTTTTCAGATTAAAAATGGAGATAGTTAGGGGACCTTTTTGTTCGTTTGGAGAGAGATCTGCAGAGCATCAAGAAATCCATCCTCTTATGGTGTAAAGGCCTATTCTCCAATCCGATGTTAAATAGAGCATGGGAACTAGATTTGTGATTTCTGTTGTGGGTCATTTGGAAGGAAAGTAACAACAATATATTTAAATACTGTCATAAATCTCAGGAAGAAGTTTGGAAATGGATAACTCAGAACATTAGAGAAACAATTCTTGTGGAAAAATGGCATCTGGATGATTGGTAGGTCACCACTCACGAAGTTAGAATTCTAAATAGATTGAATCTTTCTCCCGGTGTGATAACCCCAAAATCTTGGAAACTTGTAGTTTCCCTATTGTATCACCTCATCACTTTTCTTCTCCCCCGGAGGGATTCATTAAGTTAAGATTCGATGGAGCGTCTAAAGGAAATATGGGAACTGTTGTTTTTGGGGGTCTATTTCAGGATTCACAAAATATAACTAGGCTTGTATTCGTGATTGATTGTGGTTATGTTAGGAACAATGAGGAAAATTTCAATGTAGTCAAACAAGGCCACATTATTGCCATTAAACTTGGCTACAAAAATTTAGTGATTGAAGATGACTCAAAACAGGTGATTGACATCACTAGGAAGCTAAGCCAAGGAGAAATATGGGAAAAGCTTAACCAAAATTGGCGTATTTCACAACTGGTGCAAGAAGTGGGTGAGATTCTACCCAATTTTGACTACATCCTCACCTCATGCGTTAGGAGAGAAGGAAACAAAGCTGCAAATTTCCTATCAAACTAGGGTTGTTCCCATCCAGGCAGATCTTTGGAGATGGCTTGGCCACCCCAATCCCTAGTGGCAGATTTAAATCCCTTAAAATTTCTCCTGGATCAGGATATTAGGGACAGCTAGCATAACAATCAAGCTACAGATCAACATCCCCAATCGGGGTGCGAGCTGGAGTGCATAAGACTTGCCCCTTCTTATTGATTTCTATGATAATCCCAAGACAATCCTCCAACACCCTCCACATGCACAAAGCACATGGAGAGGTGGTTCTTGCATGGTGGTAATTAATGTCAACCCCGAAGGAGGCAGATACATTACCGCAAGGTGTATTTACTAAGTTTTCCTTAGTAAGTTATGCAAGTTTCTTGTTTGTGAATTTTGTTTAAATTGGCTTTGGCCTGCATTGCACAGTGAATTAGGGAAGGAACCTCTTGCGAGTCTTCATCGGGCACTGGTTCAACCTCTGCTAGTTCAAGCCTTGGCTCACAGGTATGCTTTTAGTCTCAATCCCTCTATCTGGGCTCCTATGGCTCACTATATCTGTTTGTTGGTTCTCGGGACAAATGGTTTTGTCTTAATTTGGTCGATGTGGAAGGAAGCCTATTTGGAATTCTATATGGTTGTTACATAAATGGATGCAGATTATTTTTGTTCTTGTCTTCCCATTTCTGTGGTATTTTTTCATTTTTTTATCACACGTGGATATGTGTTGGGTTTGTTCCATAAGCCGCTCTTGACTCTCTGTTTGTTTACATCCTCGACACAGGGGATTCATTTATTGTCTGCATGTTTTTAGTTTCGGCCCAGAACCTTCAAGGTTTTATTATATGGGTGGTTCATCTTATAATTCCATCCTACGACATACGGGAAGAGATGGATTCATGTTTGGCTCAAGGACTTTTATTATTTCTGGTTTCCTTTCTGTAACAAACGAATGAATTGGTTTATGTTTCATTTTTTCCCTCTCATCTGGTTACATTGGCAAGTCCCCTATTTTGGAACAACCACTAGAATCCTATTGCTCCTGCGTATAAGCTCCCCTCTAGTTAGCTCACAAGGTCTAAGTTTGTTGTTCAAAGGCCTCGTAGATACCTCAGTTTCATGGCTCGAGCCACCTCTGAAAAGGGCAAGGTTGACTAGGGTTCACACAACCGAGGTAATCAATCTAAAGAATCCCCTGTAGCTAGCCAACCCAACACATTTATGGGTAAATCCTAGGGCCGAAATTATGTCTCCAGAATTATTAATGAAGTGTCTAATGCATACCACGAAGACACCTCTACCTAGGTTTGTTGGCTTATTGAAGAATGGGAATAGGAGCCATTAGAGAAATTTTGAGGTCTAAATTGGGCATCCGAAGAAAAATGTAAAACTAAAACAAAGTTTATAAGAACCAATAAAATTCAAGATGATGGATGTCAACCATGGGAGATGATCCATCATTTTTAGGGTAAAAAAGTTTTAAAAAAAATAATAGAACTTGTATATTTAGCTTATCTCACTAATATTTTACTCAAATTTCGATCAGAAGTACTCGTTCAGTGCAAAATTTAATTCCTCATCCAAAGAGTACCCATGTTGCATATTTTCGATGGACCCTGCTACATGAAAAATGAGAAATACATGAAAAAAATTCATGTATTTCTCATTTTTTTGTGTAGTAGGGTCCATCGAAAGTATGCAACACGGGCACTCCTTGGATTAAGAATAAAATTCGGCATCCAAATAGTGTTCCCGCTCAAAATTTGAGTAAACCCACAAGGAGATAAGTTGAAAATACAAGTTGAAAAAATAGTTTTTTCTTTTTTTTCCATCTAAAATTTGATGATGTAATCTAATCTTATTTTATAATTTCCACTATTGTTTTATAATTTCCTTAGGAGGCTCATTTTAGACCTCAAATTTCCCCTAATATAAATAAAAAAACATGTATTTTGGATATTGATTTGGATGATTGGAAAATTTTGGTGCCCGAACCCAGTCATTCCCGAGGCAGATGCTCTAAGTCCAAATAAATGATTCATTTGTTTTGGATGATGAAAAACCTTTTGTTCAAATCTTTTGAGCAGCTCTCATCAGGTGTTCCCTCGTCCTCTCACGGGTTTCCGGATTACGGTAAGGAATTTCAAAAAAATCAATTCAACTTCAAAAATAGAATGGTCGCCTCATCCGTATCGAGCAACATATTCCATGTATCCTTCAAACTGAGCTTTCGGGCTCTAGTGTGAAGGATCTTCCTTATGTTGATTCAACTGATGATGAGTAGCTTAGTGTCACTCCCTTTGTTTTATCTTTTATGGTATGAAACAGTCTCATACTTTTCAGTATGTCTATAGTTAAATTTGCAGTTATCTAGACTCTATGCAGTATAAGGATACTCGAACTTATTTAGTGTGGATTGATAGACTTATAACATTTTGTGTTTGGATGGCTTATCATTTCGTTAGGTGGTCAAAAGATCTAGTTTCCCTCTAAGAAGGTTAAGACCACCTAACGATATGGATTTGGATACAACTTTCCTTCTTCTTTTTTTGCAGATAATGAAAATAGAGATCCTACCAAGTTCAAAAAAAATTCATAATCATACTTTATTTATTTAAAACTATATTTTTATTCTAAAATTAAAACAATAAGTATCATGATATTAATATATTTTTATTCTAAAATTAAAACACTAAGTATCATGATATTAATGACTTTATCATAAATCTCAACATAAAAATTAATATAAAAAATAAGTAGGACAATAACTATGAAATAGTTAGTCCCTCCCCCAAGATTATGTATTAGAGATTTAAGAACCAAATCCAAAGTTGACATGTAAAACTTGAGTGTGAACAAGTTAATAAATGAGATGAATGGTTATATTATGATGCAGAAATAGAAAAGGAAAAATAGACATTTCACATGTAAATCTTGGAAATGGGAACAACCTAATAAACTAAATAAATAGTTATATAAAAATGTGGAAATAGAAAAATATACATTATAATAAATTTTCAAGAACCAAAACACAACGCTGAGATGTAAAACTTGGAAATCCGAACCAGCAAACCCAAACCTAAGGAGCAAGGACATGAACAGTTATCTGAGTATGTGGAAACAGAAAAATAAATATTGAACAATACTCTCCTTTATTATGCAGCATAATTACTTATTAGCAACCAAAAATAGTTAGAATTCCATATAAAACATTTCATAGTGACATCTTTAAGAAAAATATAATGAAATGTGCAATAAAGTTGGCTTAAAAAAATAGGAAGAAAAAAAATCCAAATGCTCAGTTTAATCTTCGTCGTTACAACTTTAAATATACAAAGCAAAATATGACAAATGCTTAGTTTTAATCTTTATCATTACAACTTTAGTGTCATCCTTGGAGTGGGGGCGGTTATTCGGAGTTTCGAACCCCATGTCACGCCAGTAATTCCTCCGAGTAAAAAAATATATCTGTATATAAATAATAATTTTCACTTTATTCCAATGTCCCATGAGGTAATATATGTGATTGCCTTGAAATCACTAGGATTAATTTTGAATATATATGAAGCCGAACTTTATTCTAATGAAGTGTACTTATTTTCATTTATGGTTGAAATGTGTTTGAATTAACTTATTTTTATTATTGCGTTATTTTTTTACAATTTATTAACTTGTTATAAGATAGATGTATAAGTAAATTGTTTGGTTAAGTAGAAAAACTTGTATAAATTTTGGTGAGTAGTAACCACTAATAAGTTTACACATTTATAATTTTACATTTTTTTTATAAGTGTTGAAGAAAACATAAATAATGGTGGTGGGTAATTCTTAAAGTATATTTTTTACATCTTATTGATGCAAAAACTTGGTTAAATTATGATGGGAAGTAATTGATGGTAGATATGTTATTTACTTGAATATAATTTATTTTCAAATATTTTATTTTTGTATGGTTTTCCTGCAAAGTTTAAGAATAAAAAATCACTATACAAATATCTAAAAATAATGCATGAATATTGTAACCATATCCATAAATTATGGCATAAAATATGTAAGGCAGTTATCCACATGGCATTATATTGTGCAAAGGTTACAATACAACCTTCCAGTTATGGTCCAATCAAATGTTTGATTTTTTTAATAATATTGAAAAAATATATATATTTATTTTTCAAAGTTAAACATTGTAATTTGCATTGGTCAATTATGTTAAACTAATATAAATAATGATTCCATAACCATATTTAGATTTAATTAATAAGCACATAAAAATTGATATTATTAACTTGTAAATAGGTTTTGTTACAATACCATGGCTTATAAATACCACATGCTCATTTCACAATAAAAAATAATGTAAAATATTTTAGACATTACATGTAGCATTGATTACATAGAGTGAAAATTCGCTATCATATGGATGGAGAGAGATAGAGAGGGATGGGAGAGAGAGATAAGGAAAGGGGGAGGGAGAGATAAGGAAAGGGGGAGGGAGATAAAGAAAGAGCTAGAGGGTAGAAAGAAAGAGAGAGAGTGAAGAGGAGGAGAAATAGAGAGGGAGAGAGGAATGAAGAGAGAGAGGATGGGAGGGAGGGAGAGAAGAGAGGGAGGGAGGGAAGAACAAAGACATGTAGAGATAAAGGTAGAGAGAGAGAGAGTGAAAAAGGAGAGATGGAGAGAAAGGGAGAGAGGAGAGGATGGAAGACTGGTGAGCCCTGGTATTGCACCAAGAGTGCTGCAACTCCCAGGGACTGCCCTACTTTACTTTATCAACCCGAGGTTCATACAAACTTTGAGGTGACAATGCTATATAAACAATAGATGCATTATGTTCATGTCATCCTCTTCTACTTTACGAAAGTGTGCTATTTCTTAAATTATGATAACAACTAGAAAGTAAATTGCTGGAAGGAAATAACAGAAAGGAAATTGAACTAAATTGCTGGAAAGAAATGACAATAATGAAGCTAATTGAATTTGCAGAAAACTAATAGCAGAAAGGAAACCAATTCTAAACCATAATGAACTTGGTCAAATGGCTAAATGCACTCTACTTATCCTATGATCTATCTACCAAGTTCTTATCCATGCAACTAAACTATCCATGACTTAATTCTAACTAAAAAGAGTTAATTTGCAGCTTGGAGGAAGAAAAAGGACTAAAAGAGGCTAATGGGGGGTTTAACACATGAAACAAGGTTTGGAAGCGAAAAGAGGGGGTTAAACCGTTAGAAAACTTTATTATAGCATGAAAAATGACTTTGGAGTGGAAAGAACTCAAAAGTGCGATGGCATAGTGCGATGGATGACAAAAACCGCAATGTCGCAATCACAACTTCGCAAGTTTAAATGGATATCAGTAAGGACTTAACAGAATAAACTAAATTGTATGAAGTGCGAAGTGTGACGAGTGACATGGTAGATCACGAATCACAATATCACAAGTTTAAATGGATAGCGATAAGGAATTAACCGAATGAACTAAATTGTGTGAAGTGCAGTTTGTGATGCGGTAAAGGTTGTAAGCTGCGATTTGTGATGTGGTAAGTTATGCGGGATGCAATTTGCAATAGGATAAGATCTGTAGGATATGATTTGCGATGGAGATGACGTGGCAGTGAAAAGAAAAAGGGAAAAGTTGTGGGATGCGATTTGTGATAGAATAAGAACTGCAGGACGCGATTTGCAATGAGGATGACGTGGCGGTGAAAAGAAAAATGGAAAATTTGTGGGATGCGATTTGCGATAGGATAAGAACTGCGGGATGCAATTTATGATAGGATAAAATCTGCAGGATGCGATTTGTGATGGGGATGACGTGGAGGTGAAAAGAAAAAGGGAAAAGTTAAAATTTTCGATATGAAATGTCGCAATATCGCAATCGCAAGAACGAACGGTAAGCGTTAAGGTAAAAGGTAAACAGTGCAAAGTGCAATTTGAAAATTCGCAATATCGCAATCGCAAAGAACGAGAAGTGAGTGTTAAACGTAAAAGCCAAATGTTGAGATTTTCGATATGCGACGTACAGTGGCGGGAGTCTCGAGGAGAAAAGGAGGAGGTTGGGTTTTCAGTGGTTTGGAATGGTTTTTCATGTGTTTTTTGTAAAAAAAGGTAGGCAGCTGTGAACAGAGGAAAACAAAGAAATAAGGTTGAAGGACTTAAGTGCGTTCGAAAAAAAAAGTTAATTGCAGCGCTAAGGTGAGAAGGAAAGGAGGGGAATGGAGGCGTAAGAGCAGTGCTCAAAATTGAAGCACACCTGTGGATTCATGCATGGGAAACGGGCATAAATGCGTGATGAAACAATGAAAGAGAGGCTTGGACTTGGTATTACAATTGTTGGAAATATGATGCAATGTGTTGTCCTTGATGGCCACCTACTTGATAAAGTTGGCCTTGATGGAAACCTACTTGATGAGTTGCCTATGATAAGCAACCTATGTGCTAAAGATGTAAGAATGATGTATCTACAGATCAGTTCAAATGTGACAGAGAAAAAAATTCCAGTAAGTGCCAGAAAAATGATAAATATAATATGTCACATTGTATACGCTACTTTTGTGAAGGCAACCCACGTATATACTCTACTTTTGTGAAGGGAACCCGCGTATACATTCAGGGTTAGCATATACACAGTTTTTATGAGGCGAAGTTGCATATGCACGCGGATACGCACTCTCAAAGTCGTGTATGCCTTTTGCGCTCTAAAAACTATGATACCTAGGGGCATTACCATGGTATTGGCCCACTGTATTGAGCATTGGATTATTTATTTGATCCCGTCCAGGAATACCATCGAAAGTTGTGTGGTTTTGACTCATGGTATTGATAAAGGCTAAATCTATATAAGGAGAAGAAGATCATTGTGCAAGGGTGTGCATGAGTAAGGGTTGTTGATGAATAAATATCTCTAAGGATTATCTGCATGAATGAACTCTGTTCTTAATTGATAGATCTGGATCTTTGATGCACCCATGGATCTGAGGATGGTTCAAGATCTCTAGATCTTATGATGATGATAAATCTCTAGGATGATCTGCAGCAGAAGAAATGATGAAGATCTGGCGCAAAGTTTGTTGAAGATAATGAAGAAATCTGGGTAAGTTTATAGATCTGATCTATTTTGTAAATTTTTCCATTTATAGATCTATATTCTAGTTGGTCTCTGCAAAAGCGCGTGCATACACGGTCTCTATTGATGAAAGGCGTGTATAGGGTTTTCTGAAGAATAAAATACACAAAATTATACGCAGGTTAGTGTGCAGGAAAGCGTGTATGTACACGGCATAAGTAAAGAAAAGTAGCGTATGATATTTGATTCAATGAATGTTCAGGGTTGATTTTACATCTACATATCTATTCTGAAGTCTGGGTTATCTCTGATATTCTGGTTACAGTGGTCTCACTATTTTGTTTGAAGTATTGGGCAAAGTATGTTTGTCGATAAGTGAAGGGTTGTGTTGAAGCTGTTTGATCCAGTATGAAAATTGATGAAATGTGGTCTGTTGTGGATCTGAGGGTTGAAGCCTTCAGTATGAAAGTAGAAGCTTTCTGCCAGTAGAGGCTCGTGCTAATATCAGGGGGTAGTAGCTCCCTTCCAGGAGAGGTTGGTAAACGAGAGCAGGGGGTTGTAGCTCCCTTCTAGGAGAGGCTGGTAAACGAGAGAAGGTTGTAGCCTTATGCAGGTGGGTGCCTGCGTGCTGGTATGAGTTTGTGCCAGTACATGGTTGTAAGATGTTTTCTCTATAATAAATATTTAAGATTGAGACGACGGTAGCAGTGGTTTTCTTCCGACTTGGGTTTCCACCTTAAATCCTGGTGTTCATGTGTGTTGCTTATGTGTGATTGTGTATTCTGTTTTTACTGCACATGCATACTGCTTAACATCTGATGAATAAATGATGCAATGATTTAAGAATCAAATACATAATAAGAGCTCTGAGCATACGCGAGTTTCCTTAAGGATATCTGCGTATATACTCTAGTTTTGTTCTGTAAAGTAGCGTATGGGTTTTGAGAAAAGAAAAGTAAAAATTTTATCAGTTAGCTCTAAATACTGATTCACCCCCCCCCCCCCCCCCTCAGTATTTTTCCCAACAACAATTTCTTCCCAAAACTTCAAACAGAAAGCAATTTTGGCTTGTGGGAAGGTCTACCCTGCTCGAACTCTATTGACATAGATGAGAGGGGGAGACCTGACCACAGTTTTTGGAGTTTTCCCTCTATTTTAATACGCATAAGCAATTAAAACTACAACAACACAAAAACTAAACAGTAATGAAACTTATCAGAAGCAGATCTAACTTAAATGGCAAAAGCAAAACTATCTAAATGACATAAAGAAAAAGATAGTAACATTAGAGAAGCTGAGGCACATGGATTGAGCCCTAACCCACAAGCCTAGCCCTTTGAAACTTAAATCAGTTGAATGAAATCAGTCTGCTCATTTCATAAAAGAATAACTTAATACATCTCTGAAAGTTTGATCACTGAATAAAAAAAAAAGCTCAATAGCTCACAACAATAGTTCTGAATGGAATCGAGACTAGAATAGACTAACTCTTCCTAGCTCTAGCTATTCTTGATTTATTCTACAGGGCAGCTACCAAAAACTTCCTAGAAAATGGTGATTGAGTCCACTTGACTCCTAGTGAACAAGGATTGGGTGCACTTCCCCTTTGAGTTGCTTGAATGCCTCTAGAATTTGAATAGATGGAGAGAATCCTTGGGATCCTTCGGCTGCCTTTAAGGGTGGACAATCATCCTATAATTCCTCTTTGTTGTCTCCTCCGAGTCTTTATGATAAAATCCTTATAAAAAGGATTAATAATTCATGATTTTCTGCACTCAACCTTATATTAGGCACTCAGAGTATGTTAGCCTTAATCACCACCTATACTAGCATCATAAAACCAAATAATAATAAAAATGCAAGAAAAAGAGATCTAAGAAGGAAAAAAGGTGACTATTAACCCCTCCAAATATGTTTAATGATGGAGCTCATCATCACCCCCCTACTGAATGGTAGCTCATCCTCTAAGCAACTAATCCTCCTCCCACATTTCCTTTAATGCTATGATGGCCCCCCTGATTTCCTGAGGAAGAAGTGTGGGAGTTTCCCCAAGGGGGTAAAATCCATTATTCTTTTTTGCATTCTCTCATTCTCTATCTTGTGCATCTATGTCCTCTTCATCAGTTAGTCTGAGCAGCAAAGGTGGGTTGAGCTTTAGTCCCAACCATCGGATTTTTTTGGCCTACATGGCCATCTTGTATAATGGTGCCCTTTCCAATGCACCCCTCAGCCTTTCTGGAGTATGGTACTCCCTGTTCTTGAGGCTAGTAGGGAGGTTGTTCCATCTCCTCTAGCTAGCCATAATGCACTCCTCTTCTATTTTCCTAGAAACATCATCAAAGTGGCCTATCACCTGGTTTTGGTTCTGACGGTAACTTTCCACCAGTGTAGGGTCCCTTTCAATCTCCCGATGGTTAAGGATGATTCCTCTTGGGCTGAACACTTTTGGTCTGAGATATAAGGGTTCTCTTTTTCTTCTTCCCATGACCTTCCATATCTATTTTTCTCTAGTGTCCTCATTTACCATCCAAGATGCTAGAGCCATTAACTGCATATCCCCCATTATAGGATTGGGGTCCCAAATCTCTAGAGTTCTCAGCACAATGTTATGCACATAAAACTCTGCCATCTTGGCCTGATCATCCATGTTATCTTGTTTTTAGAAATTCATGAATTGCTTACAATATTGGAAAGGGAGTGATCCATGGGAGGCTAGAGTTTTGATTTGAAATAGAAGCCATTATTCTACGAGGTACACAACATATGAGTCAGAGGGGAATATGTGATGAAGGGCTTCTATGCATAAGTCTGCCATGGTGGCTAATTGCTCCTCTTTTTGCTGCAATTTCTCCTTCAATGCTACATTCTCTGCCTGTGCCTTCTACAACTGATCCTTCATAATTTCTATTCGATTATTTCCTCCCCCCTTGGTGATTCTTAAATGATAATTGGGCTTGTGGGAGAAGTTTTTGTCTCTCTCTAATTCTTGTCAGCTCTGGAATACTTAGAGGTCTACCTTTTTCTCTTTACGCTCAGAGGAGCTATGGTGGCAACTATATTTTGGTATTGAGGGGATGTGGTGATGTGTTGTGAGTTTGTTTCTTGCCCACTTTATTCTATCTCTATGACTTCTATGGCCATCTCTTATGTTTTGCATTGGCTCTTTGTATCTTCCTCTTCTTTTTCTGGCTCTTCTTGTTTCTGCTGGTTCTTCTGCTTCTTCTTCTGGTTCTTCTTGTTTCTTCTGGTTCTTCCTCTTCTTCTTTAAGTGATGTGTGCTTCCATCGATCTCTCTCCCTTTAAAAATTTTCAATTTACTAGTTTGGATGAGACGAGATCTCATCTTATTAGATAGCGTAGCTAATTTTGGAGTGCTTACGTAACTCGGCTCAACTCTAGTTTTGTTGTAGACAGTTGTTTCCTTCTCTTGTTAGTTCAAGACGGATTTTGTGTTTCCTCCCCTTGTTCTCCTCCAATCCAATTGATTTAAATTTTTTTCTTTTTGCATGCCCAAGTGGCGTGTACTTCCAGTTTTATTCCAGTCATACCTTACGGTGGTGGCCGAGCTAACTGGCCACCTTTCTGCCCCTTAAACTCTAAGTCTAAAAATTAATTATTTATGGCTATTATGGGTGTGTAGCGAGGGGTGAGAAGCTATACTTGAGTTTACCTGTTGTTTCCAAGGTGGTTGCAAGAGCTAGAGGTTGGAGACAAGCCTTTTAGATGCTGTGTTCCTCACCATATTCCTATACTCTGAATGAGAAACTTTCTGAATGAGCAGCTTCCTGAATGAGAAGCTTTCTGAGTGAGATGCTAATATTTTCTTTTTTTTTCTCTCTGTTGTGGATGTCGCATTGGGTACTTGAGATGCCATGGGTGGAATTCTCGTTCTCCTAGAGTCTGTTATGCATATTTCCTTATTTTTCTTCTTGGTAGTCCATAAGCAAATTTTTTTTTTAAAGGAACTTCCTGATGTTTGTAGTAGTCTGTTTGTGTGTTGCTGCCCTTGCTACATTGTGCTCAGGAATGTAGGATTGTGGTGTATGGAGTTGATGGAGGAAGTTATGAAGATGAATGGAGTGAATGATGGGATGAATGGTAAGATAGAAGAGGGGAAAATAAGATGAATGCTTCCCTGTGTTTCCAGAAACCATTAACAACCTGCAAATCAACAAACACAGAAAACACAGAGATGCATATGTATTTTTTGTTTTTGTTTTTGTTTTTTTTTTAAATAAAGTGAGTCTCCTCCACGGAGGTTTTCAACCCAAAAACTTGCCTTGGACTCCTCATAGAGGTTTTGACCCATGGATCTTTATTCTCTTTTTCTCTTCTTTTTTTTTTTGAGAAAGTGAACTACCTCCATCAAGGTTTTTCATGATGTGTGGGAAACTAGGGAGTTTCCCATCACATACACCTCTCTGCTTATTGAATTTATGAACTCTGGATTTGACAAAGGCTTCTTGTAAATTTTAAGTCTGTGACCATTGATAAGCAAGGGGATTCCTTCCTCATCTATGGTTCTGATCTAAACTGCGCCATTATAAAAACATTTTTCCACTGTGTAAGGTCCTAACCATCTTGTCATCAGCTTACCTTTAAAATCTTTAAACCTTGAATCATACAACAACGCCCAATCTCCTTATTGGAATGTCTTTTATTTGATGTTCTTGTCATGCCACACCTTCATTTGTAGTTGAACTACCTCTGTGTGAAGAAGTGCTTGCATTCTGAACTCATCCAATCCATTTAGTTGCAACAACCTCTATTTTTGGGCATTTGACAGATCTAGATTTAATTCAGCTTCCATTATTAAAGTATTGAATTAAAACTCAACTGAAAGTAGAGTTTTCTTACCATAAAATAGTTCATAAGGAGTGAATCATGTTGTTGTCTTCTAATTAGTGTTGTAGGCCCAAGTAGCTTCTACCAATCTGTCTATCCAATATTTTATGTTGCTACTCACAACCTTGGTGAGGATACTCTCTAAAGCTCTGTTGGTTACTTCTACTTGGCCATTCGCCTGAGGGTGATAGGCAGTAGAAGTTCTATGCTTAATCTTGTGCTTCCTCAAAAGATTCTCAATGAGGTAAGAGGTGAACTATGATCCCTGATCAGTGACTATTTCTCTGGGATATCAAAATTTTCAAAACACTCTCCCTCAGAAATTATGCTACTTTATCCTCAGTTGCTACCTTCACTGCTTTTTCTTCAACCCACTTTGTCAGGTAATCAGTTCAGACTATGATATACTTCTTTTGTCCGGATGGTGGATCGATGGGTCCAAAAAAGTCCATGCCCCACTTGTCAAATGGCTCAAGAGCCACCTGAGGGTGTAAAGGAATTTCATCCCTTTGTGTGGGTTTCCCCATCCTCTGACATTGGTCACACCTGCTGGTGTATCTTCTAGAATCTTGATGAAGGGTAGGCCAATAGTATCCTGCCTGCAAAACTTTGTAAGCAGTTCTCTTTCCAGCAAAGTGGCCTCCACATGGGTTGTCATGAAATTCAGAGAGAATATCAAAAACTTCTTCCTCCCTCACACATCTTCTTAGGATTTGATCAGGGCCTAGATTGAAAATATTTCCCCTAATCCATGTGAAAGGGGCACTTTTTCTGATGATTATGATCCTCTCCTTGAATGAAATATTACGAGGGAGTTTTCTAGCAACCAAGTAGTTAGCTATATCAACAAACCATGGTGAGAGTGTTGATATGGAAAAGAGGTGTTCATCGAGCAGCTGGTCATCCACCATTCCTTCTTCACCTGCAGGGAGAACTAACCTGGACAAAAAATATGCAACAACATTTTCCTTTCCAAGTTTATCAACAATAGCCAAATCAAATTGCTGCAAAAGTAACAACCATGTAATTATCCTAGCATTTACATCTGGTTTGTTCATTGAATACTTGATGGTTTCATGGTCAGTGTGGAAAAAGGTCTGATATCAGTTACATAATGCCTGAATTTGTTCAATGCATGGACAATGGCCAACGTATCCTTCTCAGTAAGAGTATAATTCAGCTTAGCTTTGGGCAAATTCTTGTTGATGAAATAAATGGCATAAGGGATTTTGTCCTCTAATCGTCCTAATGTCGCCCCTACAACTTTGTTGGATGCATCAGTGTGGATGTGGAAAGGCAGAGTCCAATTTGGACCTCAGAGGATGGGGGTGGTAGTCAACTATCCCTTAATGAGCTCGAAAGCCTCTTGACAAGGGCCAGACCAAATAAACTCAGAATATTTAGCCAATAACCCAAATAATGGCGAAGCCATCTTGCTGAAATATTTGATGAATCTTCTATAGTAACCAGCTACGCCTAAGAAACTCCTGACCTCTTTCTGCTTTTGAGGAGTAGGTACCCTTTTGATGATAGTGATTTTATTCGGGTCTACCTATATTCCTGCTTGGGAGATAGAGTGTCCTAATACAACCCATGCTTTCTTCAGGAATTCAGAATTTGGGCTCAAGAAGAGATGCATATCAATGCACCTCCTTAGTACTTTACCCAAATTAGAGAGAGCTTCCTGGAAGTCATCCTCATATGGTGTGAAATCATTCATGTAAATTTCAACAGATTCATGGAATAACTTAGAAAAGATGCTCAGGATAGCTCTTTGGAAGGTAGTTGGGGCATTGCATACCCCAAAGGGTAGGACTCGATAAGCAAAGGTACCCTAAGGACAAGTGAAAGTGGTCTTATCCTGGTCTTTAGGGTTGATTTGAATCTAATTGTACCCACTGAACCCATCTAAGAAGGAAAATAACTTCTTCCCTGCAAGGCCATCCAAGACTTGGTCTATAAAGGGTAAAGGGAATTGGTCTTTTTTGGTGGCTTTGTTAAGTTCTCGATAATCAACACAAATTTTCCACTTCCCATTCTTCTTTAGGACTAGGACAAGAGGGGATACCACTCACTGTCGAATATAGGATATATGAACCCTGCATCTAATAGTTTCTGTGTAATATCCCTTTTCAGGGATATCTCTCAAACACAAGAAAACTCCAACCAGAGATGGACTGGGAGGGCGTTTACCAGATATGTCACCTCTAAAAAGAGGGTGAGATCTAGAGGCTACCTAGCCCTTTCCAGACTCTGTCTAAGAGTATGGGAAAAACACACCAAGTGGTATACTATCTAGAATGCTCAAAGAGCGAAATAACAGTAGTGAAAGCATACAGTAGCATATGTAGAACATGTAATAGATACTCAGAAATATAGAGAGAAAGCTAAGCCATTTTATTATGCTAAGAATAGAAATGAGTACAATAGGTGATTAGAGTGATGGAACCTAGAATTGCACCAGGCAAGTGAAGAAAATCTCTCAGAATGACAAAGAAATGGCTGCTCTCTGATCTGCGTCCAAGCTGCCGGAGAACTATTGTGTTGGTGCTACTGCTAGAACAAAAATGAGTATTTGGGGCTGCTCCCTTACTCGAAAAAAGCTGAAACTCCGAAATCCACCTCTACTCACCAAACCCAGAAAAGCCCAGAGAGCATTTCCAAAATAGCCAACCCCCAAAAATCACCCCCTTGAGGATCTACGCTATCCTCCAAGGCTCTGCGCTGACACTGAAGGGAATCCACCAAAATACTGCCTCAAAATCTGCCAAAATCCTCCAATAGGCAAGGGTTGGCCCCTTGCTCAATCTCAAAGCTCAAAACCTCCAAAAGAAACCCAATCTGGAGCTCCCAAGAAATGGACTACATCCTCCCTCTCAAGACTGCGCAGTCACTAGATGCCAAGCTCCACCACCAAGCCTCAACTCGATCCTCCTGCAAAAATACTGATGGGACTACCTCACCCAAGCAGGCACTCGAAGTCCCCCGGGGCTAAGGGTGAGATCTCCGAACAGAGACACTCAGTGCACTAAACAGTGTTGCAAACTAGCTAAACAACTAGCGTGCTCAAGAAGTCGAAGTGACCAACTCAATATCATAAACATCGAATGAACAAAATGAGGAGGCTCCCTTCCTTTTATAACGTTGGCCTCTCTCTCAAACCCTAGGCCCATCATCTCCAACGTAGCCTCTCTTGGCCCCATGCTACCAACTCAACCTGCGCAGTCCCTCCACATGCACTAGTGGGTCCCCTCTCTACGTGGTCTCTTTGCCCCCCTTGGCCCACTTAAGTTACAACGTTGTGTCTATTGGGGAGTGAACTTTATGTTTAGAGTGAGTTATGTCCCCTTCTACTCACTTTTATTTATAATTTAACTATAGTAGGAAAAATTGATCAAAACTAATATTTCCAATTAGCCATCGCTAATTGGGAATATTACAGTCTCCCCCGGCAAAAATTTTTTTGACCCCAAGCAACTATAGTGATGGATGCTGCAAGATTTTCTCACTCTCCCAAGTGGCATCCTCATCCGAAAAATTCTTCCATCTCACTAAGAATTCCCGGATTGTCCTGTTCCACAACTGCCTCTCTCGGGTATCAATAATGGCCTCTGGCTGCAACACCAAATTCCCCTCATCATCCGTAGGCAGTAGCTCATATGTCACTATCACCTGCTGCCCCAATGCCTTCTTCAGGCATGATACATGAAAAATGCTATGAATCTTGCTGCCTTGGGACAGCTCCAACTCATAAGCAACCTGTCCAACCCTGCGTATCACCCTGTATGGTCCATAAAAATGTGGCTTGAGCTTCTCAGCTCCCTTCTTCTTCAGTGACGACTGTTGGTATGGCTGCAAACGTAGGTAGAACAAGTCCCCTACCTCAAACTGTCTCTCCACCCAACCCCTGTCAGCATACAACTTCTGCTGATTTGGCATTGTAGCCATGTTATCCTTGAGAGCTCGGAGAATGTCTTGGCTCTCTTGGATCTAATCTTTGGCTCTCGGAGCCTTGCTAGGACCAAACATCACATCAGCAAAAGATAAAGAATGATATCCATATAAGGCATAGAACGGGGACATAGCGATGGATATGTGATGTGTGTTGTTGTAGCAGTACTCCCCCAGATGCAGCCACTTCAGCCATGCTCTCTGCTACCCACTAACATAGTTACACAAGTAGCCCTCTAGCCACTTGTTAACTATCTCTATATGCCCTTCTATCTGTGGGTGGTAGCTGGCGCTTAGTGTCAACTCTGTCCCCACCAGCTGGAAAAGCTCCTGCGAGAATCCGCCCATAAAGCGGTTGTCCCTGTCACTAATAATGGTCTTGGGAAGACCATGTAACCTGAAGATCTCTCTGAAGAATAGCTCTACCACCTATGCTACTATATAGTGTGCAGATATGGCGAAAAAGTGTGTGTACTTCGTCAGCCGATCAACGACGACGAATATACAATCCTTGCCTTGCACCATGGGAAACCCTGTGATGAAGTCCATCGAAATTCTCTCCCATTTCCCCTCCAGAATGGGAAGAGGCTGCAACAAACCTGCTGGATGGCTCATCTCTCCCTTGTTTCTCTAGCAAACCTCGCACTCCCTGATATGCTAGAGCACGTCCTCCTTGAGGCCCTATAGGTTTTGGTAAACCCCTAATGGCCGGACAATGGTGAATCATGTGATGCCTGAAGTATCTTCTTCTTGAGCTGGGAGCCCTCAGTCAATAATATCCTATCTCTATAGTATATGATCTCATATATCACCCTATATCTATCATGTATCACCTGACCATCCAGAACCTCACAATAAAACCTATCCTTGGAGTAATCCACCAAAATTCGAGCCCTCCAATCTATATCAAAACTCATCAGAGACAACATGGCTGGTCTACATGAAAGTGCATCAGCTACCGCGTTGTCCTTCCCCTTGACATACTCAATGTCAAAGTCATAATCCTGGATCTTTTTGATCCACTTCTTCTTCCTCTCCTGTAGCTGATTCTGCTCCAAAAAGAACCTAAGGCTATTGTGATCAGTCCTCACCCTGAACCTGTTACCCACCAGGTACTGTCGGAATTTGGCCAATGCATGCATAATGGCCAGCATCTCCTTGTCTTATATAGCATACAACCGTTCATGAGGAAGGAGCTTCCAGCTCTCATAGGCTATAGAGTGGCCTCCCTACATCAACACTGCGTTGATCCCCTCTCCCGATGCATCACACTCCAAAACAAAAGGCTGCGTAAAATCTGGCAACGCAAGAACTGGGCAGCTGCTCATAACCTCCTTAAGCCTGTCAAAGGCTCACTGTGTTGTATCTATCCAACTAAATGCCCCTTTCTTCTTCATATCTGTTAGGGGTGCAGCGAGCTGAGAGAAACTCTTGACGAACTTCATGTAAGAAGTACAGATACCAATAAATCCTCGAAGCTCTATCACGTTTCTTGGCTCTGTCCAATCTCTGATGGCCCTGATATTCTCCTCGTGGACTCTCACTCCGTCCACCCCTACGATGTGTCCCAAGTACAGCATCTCCGTCAACCCAAACTCACATTTGGAGAGCTTAGCATAAAACTACTACTCCTCCAAAATATGCAGTACTATCTCTAGATGCCGAAGATGCTCCTCCCAAGTCCTGCTGTATATAAGGATATCATCAAAGAAGACCAACACAAACTTCTTCAAGTTACTGTGGAAGATGTGGTCCATGCACGACTGGAAGGTAGCTGGTGCATTGGTTAGCCCAAAGGGTATCACCAAGAACTTGAAGTGGCCATAATGACACCTGAAAGCGGTCTTGGGAATTTCCTGCTCCCTCACGCGAATCTGATGGTACTCGGATCTCAAATCAATCTTTGAGAAGAACTATGCTCCCCTCAACTCATCCATCAGCTCATCAATCCTCGGTATAGGGTATCTGTTCGTTAGGGTCTTTTTATTCAGGGCCCTGTAATCAATGCACATCCTCAATGTGTCGTCCTTCTTCTTCACCAATACCATAGAAGAAGCAAAAGGATTGGTGCTTGGTCAAATGTGTCCAAGAGCCAACAACTCCTAGATGGCCTGCTCAATCTCATCCTAATAGGCCTTAGGATGCCTATAGGGGGTGGTAATAACTGCCTGAATTCTCTACTCTAGCTTTATAGTGTGCTCAAACCCCTGATGCGGTGGCTAACCTGGCGGAATCTCCCCAAACATCGTGGCATACCTATCAAGGATGGACGGTATC
The DNA here is from genome assembly GCA_034641835.2 of Pinus albicaulis. Classification (NCBI taxonomy): domain Eukaryota; kingdom Viridiplantae; phylum Streptophyta; class Pinopsida; order Pinales; family Pinaceae; genus Pinus; species Pinus albicaulis. The sequence continues at coordinate 909,914,846 of CM076572.1, forward strand.
TCCGAATGCACTGTCTACCCTGTAGTCCCTACCTCTGATGCATGTAGCTCTACTGCCCACTCTTTGTCTCCCTTCCGGAAGACTGCCTCCATCCGGTGAGCTGAAACAGTCTGAGGCGAATATGTGTGCTGACCCCGTATCTTCTCAGGCCTCCTAGTATTCTCATCATCCCACTCCATATCCAAGGCCTTCCAATTCATGGTGACCTTCCCTAGAGTGATAAGCCATCATACACCCAATATCATGTTGGTGTCCAGGATTTTGACCACGAAAAAGTGGTCAGTCAATGTGTAGGTGCCCATCATCACCGACAACTCTGGAACATATCAAGCACACTGCATAGCCTAATCTCCTGGGACCAAGACTGAAAACCCATCGAAGCTCTCTGTCTGTATGCCTCTTTGCTCTACCATCTGTGCATCGATGAAGTTGTGGGTTGCCCCACTGTCCACCAGTACTGACACTCGCTTCCCACGTATTGTCCCATGTACGCGCAGTGTCAAATACTTGGGAACTACTCGCAATGCTACCAGGGTCCCTCCGGTAGGTGAAAAGGTCGCACTTGCTGCTCCTGGGGGTGGAGGTGGCAAAGGATCTTGCGCTGCATGACTGCCTCTTGCCTCCATGTCATCATCCTCATCCTCTTCCTCGCTAATCTCGGAGAAGACGTCAATAAAATGTGCTTTGCTAGTAGCACATCTGTGTCTTGGCGCCTATGTTTTCTGACAGGTAAAGCACAACCCCCTCTTCTTTAACTCCCTCCTGGCATCATCATCTAGCTGTACCCTACCGTGATTCCCCTTCGGAGGCAAATTCCTCACATCCTTCCCCTTTGGCTGGAAAGCCTGTCTCTGGGGGTAAGGTGTCCTGGTCCTAGGTAAAGCATCCTGCAAATCCTGGGTCCTTCCAATGGCGTCCTAGAGTGTGGCTGGTCTAGTGGATCTGACTAGACCCCAAACTGGCTCTGCTAACCCCTCAAAAAACATGTAGATCATCCATGCTACGGATAGATATGGCACCATCACTGAAATCCTCAGGAAATATGAAATATACGTCTCCGGGCTCCCGGTCTTTTTGAGCCTCGTCAGCTCAACAAAGTGCTCCTTCGGATCCCTCCGGTAAAACCTCTCTATCAACCTCCGAGTGAACTTGGCATAGGTAGTCACTGTGGAATGCCCGACTGTAACCATCCCATGGAACCACTAGTCCTGAGCCTCGCCATCCAAATGCAGCGTGACCACCTTGATGGCCTCCGTCTCTGCCATCTGGTTGAGTTGGAAATATATGTCCAGCTTCTCCACCCAAGACTTTGCTGAATTTTTTGATGAACCATCAAACGTAGGCAAATGGAATCAGCTTGCTATATGTTGGGTGTCTCCATCATGATAATGTCAGTGCCCTCTGTGATGGTCGCGGGGTCTGCTATCCCGCTGGAGCTGAAAAAAGTCTCTGAATGAAAGGGCATCCCTGAACTCCTGCCCATATGCCTGGTACTCAGCAAAATAATCACCCATGTGGCCAGGCTCTGGCTCCTGCTGTGCTCCTGCCCCAGTGTCTGCACCCAGAAAAGTTGGCATAGTGGAGCGAGTGGGAGCATGTGATGCCTGGTGCGGAATGGCATCACGCTCCTGCAAATGGTGGGATGTGCCCGACCCCTCACCAACCTAGAAACCCCTTGGGGTTTCACGCTATCTAGCCTCCACAATAGTGAATCTCTGACCCATCATCTCGATCTTCCTTGCCAGGTCCTGCACTGATTTGAGGAGTGCTTCCCCAAACTGTTTTGCATCACTATCATCTGCCATTGGCTCTCCTTGCTCTGTGTCTACCACAAGCCCCTCCTGTTCTGCATTTATCACAAGTTCCTCCTGTTCTGTGTCCACCACCCAAACACAGTCACCGTCTCCGTAGGTGTTCTCCAACCTACGCTCAATATCTTTGTACTTCCTACCTTTGTAGCAGATGTAGGGTTTCTCCCCCGGTGTCATAGACAACTAGCTCCACAGGCTGAGCCAGATCTATGCTCTGATACCAATGTAATATCCCTTTTTAGGGATATCTCTCAAACACAAGCAAACTCCAACCAAAGATGGACTGGGAAGGTGTTTACAAAATATGTCACCTCTGAAAAGAAGGTGAGATCTGGAGGCTACCTAGCCCTTTCCAGACTCTGTCTAAGAGTATGGGAAAAACACACCAAATGGTATACTATCTAGAATACTCAAAGAGAGAAATAACAGTAGTGCAAGCATACAATAGCATATGTAGAACATGTAACAGATACTCAGAAATATAGAGATAAAGCTAATCCATTTTATTATACTGAGAATAGAAATGAGTAAAATAGGTGATCAGAGTGATGGCACCTAGACTTGCACCAGGCAAGTGAAGAAAAGCTCTCATAATGACAAATAAATGGCTGCTCTCTAATCTGTGTCTAAGCTGCCGGAGAAATGTTGTGCTGGTGTTACTGCTGGAACCAAAATGAGTATTTGCAGCTGCTCCCCTACTCATAAAAAGATGAAACTCTAGAATCCACCTCTACTCACCAAACCCAGAAAAGCCTAGAGAGCGTTTCCGAAATAGCCAACCCCCGAAAATCACCCCCTTGAGGAACTACGCTATCCTCCAAGGCTCTGCGCTAACACTGAATGGAATCCACCAAAATACTACCTCAAACTCTACCAAAATCCTCCAATAGGAAAGGGCTAGCCCCTTGCTCAATCTCAAAGCTCGAAACCTCCAAAAGAAACCCAATCCGAAGCTCCCAAGAAATGGACTGCATCCTCCCTCTCAAGACTGCATAGTCACTAGATGCCAAGCTCCACCAACAAGCCTTAACTCAATCCTCCTACAAAAATACTGATGGGACTACCTCACCCGAGCAGTCACTCGAGGTCCCCCGGGGCTGAGGGTGAGATCTCCGAACGGAGACACTCGGTGCACTAAACAGTGTTGCAGACTAGCTAAACAACCAACGTGCTCAAGAAATCGAAGTGACCAACTCAATATCATAAACATCGAATGACCAAAATGAGGAGGCTCCCCTCCTTTTACAACGTTGGCCTCTCTCTCAAACCCTAGGCCCATCATCTCCAACGTAGCCTCTCTTGGCCCCACGCTGCCAACTCAACTTGCGCAGTCCCTCCACGTGCTCTAGTGGGTCCCCTCTCTACGTGGTCTTGTTGCCCCCCTTGGCCCACTTAAGTTACAACGTTGTGTCTACTAGGGAGTGAAATTTATGTTTAGAGTGAGTTATGTCCCCCTCTACTCACTTTTATTTATAATTTAACTATAGTAGGCAAAATTGATCAAAATTAATATTTCCAATTAGCCATCGCTAATTGGGAATATTACATTCTACAACTCTTCTTTGACAATGTCCTTCAGAGTCAGGTTCATCCTTCTTTGGGGTTGTCTCACAGGCTTACATACTTATTTGATGTAAATGTAATGTTTTCATACTGAAGGATGCACCCCTTTCATGTCCTTGTAATCCTAAGCAAATGCTTCAATATTTTATTTCAAAAGCTGGCATAACTACTTCTCTTCTTCATTTGAGAGGTTTGGGTTGATTTTCAGAGATCTGGATGGGCCAAAATCAATATCCTTGGTGGTTACAGAGGTTGTCTCAACTGAGTGCACTTCATCCAAGGTTGTCTTTCAGACTTTTTGACTAAGGTTTCGAGAGGATTGTTAGTGGAGGACTTGTTTTGAATGGCATGGTTGATGAGTTCATCTTCATCAAGCTACCCCCCTCTAAGAATAGCATCTATGGTACACATAGGGGCAGTGTTCTATAACTCATCTTCTTCATCCTCCAACCATATAGGGAGATCGTGATCAATGGAAGGCTGGGTTGGAGGATATGACACTAGTTGTTTAGACAAAGGCCCATTTTTTATAGTCATGTTTCTAGCTTGACAACTAATATAAGCATCTGCAGTGGCTAACCAAGGTCTCCCTAAGATGAGAGGATAACCATTAAACTTGGTTTTTGGTTGCAGGACTAGGAAATCTGTAGGATACTTCCAAGAGTCAATGGTAACAATGACATCCTCAACAATTCATTCCAGAGTTACTGTGGACCGGCCTGCAAGTTGCAGAACTGTTGTGGTTTTCCTCAAAGTCCCTTGGAGATTAAGTTTCAACATAGTTTTCTTGGTCATGATATTGATGGCAACCCATAGATCAATCTGAGTGTTGGGGACTATGAAACCATCTATATGCACATCAACAACTAGACTACTAGGGTCTAGGTATTTTGGAAATGTCACCTTCCTCAACATCAGGTTAGATAGTTGTCCTACCATATTGATGGTGGGGGTATCTCTCTTCCTTCTCCCAGGTTTCTTGAAGAACTTTTCTTTGATGAGCCTATTGGAGATAGGGACATCCTTAATGCCCTAGAGAAGTGGTATCTTTACACACAAATTTTCTAATTCTCTTAGGATTTCAATCTCCTCTGGGGTGTGCTGACTAGGGTGGATCAAGTGCTTGGGAAAAGGAGGTTGTTGGATATGAGTGTTATCTTCTTCCTTTTCCTCCTCAACCTCTACAGGTGGAGATGGTGGATGGTTGTCTAGGAGTACTCTCCCTGACCTGAGATTAACCTCTTGAATCTCCACAACATAAGCTGGATGGGATGTTTCTCCATTGGGAGCCTGTTGTGCCTATTTTTTATTCAGGTTTGGATTGGGCTATGCAGGTATAGGTAGCCTAGGTGGAGTAGCATGAGTAAGCTGAGGTTGAGGTTAGGGTGGAGGAATTAGAGTAGGTAGTTGATTTTTTTTAGGCCTCCACCTTGGGATGGATTGTTCCATTGAGTTTTTTGTGGAACATACTGCTGAAATGGTTGGTTTACTGGCTAAGGATGATATGAAGGGTTGTAAGGCCAAGTAGGAGGTGTAGACCAGGATGGAGAAGTGGAGGTGTACCAATGTTGCATGGGTGCACTCTAATTATTGTAATAGTAATAGTAAGTTGCACCTTGCATACCTTGTTGATATGGCTGAGGGCCTTGAGGCCTTCTCTGTTTGATGAAACAGAGTTGCTCTGGCATTGTTTCTTCACTTTGATATACAAATTTAAGTCTAGGTAAGGAGGGACACTTGTCTGTGGCATGATTCTCTTCACAAAAAAGAAAACCTCTATGACATTCAGTGGACATTCATTTCTTGGGTGCTTCCTGGTACATCTAGGACAAAATATGGCCAAGGCTCTCTCTGCTTTCTCTTACTTCCTTTTGACCTGTATTGTGTCCATTTGCAAAGAAAAGGTGTGCAACATGTCACTCTTGAAGTCCTCTAGCATGTTTCTAATCTCATGTTTTATGAAGGTGGAAGAGGAAGGGGTATTGGATGTACTTTTCTAGCTCTGCCCTTCTTCCTAAATGCCCTAGAATGATTCTGAAAGACAATTTTGATTGTTCCATAGGGTTGTTGGTAGATATCCCCTCCTAATAACATATTCAAGGTTTCTATCATCTCTTCACTGATCCCTCAAAGAAGTACAAGTTTAAGTGAGTCAGGATCAAGAGTACAGTTAACTTTCTTATAGTTCAGTTGAAATCTCTCTTCATAGTCCTCTAGGGATTTTTCAGGCCCTAGAGTCGTACTAAATATCTCATCCTTAGTTTCCTTGGACCTACAATAGTATTTGTACTTGCTGCTGAAGATCTCTTCCAACTGTGCCCAAGTAGTGATGTTATCCCTAGGCAGACCCATGAACCAACGCAAGGCTGCATCCTTAAGGGTGGATGGGAATAGCTTCAACTTCTGATCATCAGAGGTGTAGTCATAAGTCCTACATATAACAAAAAATTCAAACATGAATGTGTCAGGGTCCTCAGAGGTAAGTCCATGGAAGTGTGGAAGAGTTGAGGGGATAATGTTTTTCATCTTAGTTTCCCCATCTGCCTCTCTTATGGGAAAGGCTCTCTGGGTCCCATCCATAGTTAAGATATGTAAAGTACGTCCCTCAGTTGAAACAAGACCTTCTTCTTCCCCAATAGGATCCTCAAAATATTCATAAGGATCTCCTATAGGGGGTTCAATCTCATTGCCACTTAAGAAGAGTGAAGGGTGGCTAGGAGGTGATGTGGGTGTTTTAGGTAAGATTTGTCTTTGGATATTCCTAGTCCTACGAGGCATGAAAATCAGATCTTTTTGTATATTTCAATATTTCTGAATTGACATGAAAAGAAAGGAAAGCAAAAAGGAATGCTAAAACAAAATCAAAACATCTACTAGACACCTCCCCTGCAACAACGCCAAAAAATGGTGAGCCCTGGTATTGAAACAAGAGTGTTGCAACTCCCAGGGGCTACCCTACTTTAATTTATCAACCTAGGGTTCGTATAAACTTTGAGGTGACAGTTCTATATACACATCATATGCATTCTTTTCATGTCATCCTCTTTTGATTTATGAAAGGGTGCTATTTCTTAAATTATGAGAACAACTGGAAAGTAAATTGCTGGAAGGAAATGACAGAAAGGAAACTAAACTAAATTTCTGGAAATAAATGACAAGAATGAAGCTAATTGAATTTGCAGAAAACAAATAGCAGAAAGGAAACCAATTCTAAACCACACTAAACTTGGAAAAACGGCTAAATGCACTCTACTTATCTATCTACCATGCTCTTATCCATGCAACTAAACTATCCATGACTTAATTCTAACTAAAAAGATTTAATTTACAGCTTGGAGGAAGAAAAAGGGCTAAAACAGGATAATGGGGGGTTTAACACATGAAATGAGTTTTGGAAGCGGAAAGAGGGGGTTAAACCCTTAGAAAATTTTATTATAATGTGAGAAATGACTTTGGAGCGGAAATAACTCAAAAGTGTGATGGAGGACAAAAGCTGTGATGTGCGATGTCGTAATCGCAACTTCACAAGTTTAAATGGATAACAATAAGGAATTAACGGAATAAACTAAATTGTTAGAAGTGCGAAGTGCGAAGAGTGACACAGCGGGTCGCGAATCACAATATCAAAAGTTTAAAAGGATAGCAGTAAGGACTTAACAAAATGAACTAAATTGTGCAGAGTGTGGTAAAGGTTACAGGCTGCGATCTGTGACGTGGTAAGTTCTGCGGGATGCGATTTGCGATAGGATAAGATCTGCAGGATGTGATTTACGATGGGGATGATGTGGCAGTGAAAAGAAAAAGGGAAAACTTGCGGGATGCGATTTGCGATAGGATAAGAATCGTGGGATGAGATTTGTGATGGGGATGACATGGCGGTGAAAAGAAAAAGGGAAAAGTTGTGGGATGCAATTTGCGATAGGATAAGAACTACGGGATGCAATTTTGTGATAAGATAAAACCTACGGGATGTGATTTGCAATGGGGATGACGTGGTAGTGAAAAGAAAAAGGGAAAAATTGTGATTTGCGATATGGGATGTCACAATATTGTAATCACAAGAACGAGCAGTAACCATTAAGGTAAAATATAAACAGTGTGAAGTGTGATTTCGCAATATTGCAATAAAAAAGAACGAGCGGTGAGTTTTAAAGGTAAAATCCAAATATTTCGATTTGTGATATGTGACGTATGGTGGCGGGAGTCTCGAGGAGAAAAGGAGGAGGTCAGGTTTTTGGTGGTTTGGAATGGTTTTTCACGTGTTTTTCATAAAAAGGGTAGGCAACCATGAACATAGGAAAATAAAGAAATAAGGCTAAAGGGCTTAAGTGCGTTAAAAAAAAGAAGGTAAGTGCAGCATTAAGGTGAGAAGGAAGGGAGGGGAATGGAGGCGTAAGACCAGTGCTCATAAGTGAAGCACGCCTGTGGATTCATGCATGGGAAACAAGCATAAATGCATGATGAAATAGTGAAAGAGAGGCTTGGACTTGGTAATACAATTTCTTCCCAAGAATTCAAACAAAAAGCAATTTTGGCCTGTGGGAAGGTCTACCCTACTCTAACTCTATTGATAGAGATGAGAGGGGGAGACTTGACCACAATTTTTGGAGTTTTCCCTCTATTTTACTACGCATAAGCAATTAAAGCTACAATAGCACAAAAAATAAACAATAATGAAAATTATTAGAAGCAAATCTAACTTAAATGGCAGAAGAAAAACTAGCTAAATGACATAAAGAAAAAGATAGTAACATCAAAGAAGTTGAGGCACATGGATTGGGCCCTAACCCACGAGCCTAGCCCTCTGAAACTTAAATTAGTCGAATGAAATCAATCTACTCATTTCATAAAAGAATAACTTCATACATCTATGAAAGTTTGATCACTGAATAAAACAAAAAGCTTAATAGCTCACAACAATAGTTCTGAATGGAATCGAGACTAGAATAGACTAACTCTTCCTAGCTCTAGCTCTGCTCTATTTATTCTACAGGGAAGCTACCAACAACTCCCTAGAAAATGGTGATTGAGTCCACTTGACTTCTAGTGAACAAGGATTGGGTGCACTTCCTCTTTGAGTTGCTTGGCTGCCTCTGGAATTAGAATTGCTGGAGAGAATCCTTGGGATCCTTTGGTTGTCTTTGAGGGTGGAAAATCCTCCTATAATTCATCTTTGTTGTCTCTTGTGAGTCTTAATGATAAAATCCTTATAAAAAGGATTAATAATTCATGATTTTCGACACTCAACTTTATATTAAGCACTCAGAGTATGTTAGCCTTAATCACCACCTATACTAGCATCATAAAACCAAATAATAATAAAAATGCAAGAAAAATAGATCTAAGAAGGAAAAAAATTGACTATTAACCCCTCCAAATATGTCTAATGATGGAGCTCATCAAATACAAAGAGGAGAGGAGAGAGAGAGGGAGAGAATGGGAAGAGAGAGAGAGGGAGACATAGAAATGAAAGGGGGAGAGAGAATATGGAGAGAGGGAGGGAGATAGTGAAAAAGTTGGAGGATAGAGAGAGAGATGGGAGGAGGGACAAAGGGAGGTGGGAGAGAAAGGGAGAGAGGGGAAGGAAGAGGGAGAGGACTTGAGAGAGAGAAGGAGAGAGGGAGGGAGAGATAGATCCAACCTAGATATGGTATGTGTGTATATAACAACTAGCCCAGATCCATCTTAACCCTAGATCTATTAAGCACATAGAGGGATCAAATCTATTTTCACTTTAAAATAGGTTTGTATCTCAAGAGATTTGATCCCTCTTGTGCTTAATAGATCTCAGGTTAAGATGGATCTACGCTAGTTATTATAAAATGACTTTATAACTGGAAGTTTTTTTTTGTTAAATAAAATAACTAAACATTTTCATTTGAAAAAAAGATCATATACAAAGTATTTATTAGTTACCAAGCTAAAATACCCAAAATAATGGAGTTGGAAGCATTTTTAATTCAATTTTGACATTTTGAAGCATTTTTTAAGTAATATTTTCTTTAAAAACATATAATTTCAATTTTTAATTATGTTAAGGTAAATTTGACATGGTAAAAGAGCCAAAGTTGTTAGGTCCATAGTGGTGGTTTCAGGCACATGGTTTTGGTGGCCCTTGGTATTAGAGCCCATGGATTACATGTGATGAAACCTATAAATATCTTGGGGATTCTCCATTGTAATGAAAAGAGCTCACTACAATATTTTCCGATTTGGTTACTTTTAAGTCAAGACACGGTTGTTTTCAAGCCATAAAATAATAATAAATTTATAGTTTGCTAGTTGTGCCAAGAGGTTCTCTACAATCCACTATAGAGGAGATGTGTAGGTGTTAGATGCTAGATGTTAAACTTTATATGTTAGAGGTTCAAAGTTAGATGTAAACATATTTCTATAACTAATAAATGTGGCTTGATATATTTTAAATGTTCGTTGAGGTGTAATGTAATTTAATTCATGTATTTCAGCTATATAAATAAGGCACCCACTCTTTGGGTTTTGCAATTGAGATCATGGATTCATAAAGCTACGAAGAAAGTTGATGGAACTTTGGGACCAAGGGTTTGACATAGTTTAAATGTGTCTTACTTGTCAAATATAAATTTCAAATTTCTTCTAAATATTATAAATTTCACTGAAAATAAAAATAAAAATCCATAATAGTAATCTATACACATAGTAATCCATCAATCGATAATATTCTATAAATTTCTGTCCAAGTTTTTCAAAAGCTTTAATTAAAAAATATGTTTTTACCATATTTTGTAAGTTCTATACTTACAGGAATGATTGTATAAGATGAAATTATGGATAAAGAAGTTATGGTCATAAATTTATTTTGCAAACTGTCAAATGCGGAGTTCGAACATCCTTCCGCTGCAACTTTCATGCACATCTTTTTCAAACTATTTAATGATTAAGTCGAACATCCTCCAAACTTTGACTTCAATGTAGATATTATTTGGTAATTATAAGCTTCTTTCTGCAAACTATTAAATGTGTGTTGAAATCGTCCCGACATAGTGCTACCATACTGCACTTCTCCTTTACTCCCATAGAGTGACCAAAATATCAATTTCAAGGGAGCGCAGAGCTTGGTGCAATTGTTGTTGGTTGCACGTTATAATAATGTATTTTGTAGTCTGGTTAGGCAATGATGAGCAGTTATAATTTGATCAACTTAATAGAAACATTTCATTCATAGCGACTAAATATCTAAATTTATTCCAGGTTTAGATATTATATATTATAGTTTCAATATATATCATATTAAATTTTAACCAGGTTATAAAATTATTGCTCGGAGGACATTGGGAAAATATTTTTATAACTTATAGATATATAAATTTATTGAAGCTTTAGATTTTATAAATTATAGATATATAAATATATTCCAGGTTAACAATGATATTTAACCTCATTATATATATATACACACACACACCAAAGTGAGGGTATTGTCTGTAGTAGGTGATGGTTACAAATACTAGCACATTGTATGTTGAGGTTGAAGCTAACATAGAGAAACCTAATTGGGAATTGACCCACATATGTGAAGATTCCTTAAAGGAAATAGAGATCCAATAGAGTGAGATGGTGTGAGAAAGTGTGTAGCACTCAAATCATAAAATTTCTTTTCTCTTTTCCAAGAGATTGAAAACACTCGAAGAAAAAAACAATGCAATCAAAGACAAGAAAAGATTTCAAGGATCAAGGCACACTAAGTATTTTCTAGAAGAAACTCTAAAAATATCTATTTTCTAAGACCAGCATAGACCTCTAGTTAACACCAGTGGTCTGCAACGTGACTGTTCCAGCAAAAACCAACATTGGAAACACGATTGTATCTATTAAAAAATGCGTTGAGCAATGACAAGAGGGATAAAACAAGAAATTATTAAGGAAAAAATTTAAACTTAATACCTTAAAACACTTACAAGCCAGAATACAGACTGAAAAACGAGCCACATGAGGTAGTAATTTCTTCCTTGATATTTTTCTCCTTTGGATCACAATCCTCCAATTTATTCTTCTGCTCTTTGAATACATTTGTTATTCTACCAATTTCACTAGAAAATTATTGAATAAAAACCATGGAATATTCATATTGAGCCTTAAGAAGCATATAATTGTGATCATCATCTCTATCACTAAGCAAATCTGAATCATTGTCACTTCGATTACCATAAACATAACTCAAAAGGCTATCATTACGGCTTATACCTTCATATTTGTTGTCATTTTTCACAGCTGGTTCATGTGGATCTTCTTTCTTTGTTTTGATGCTCTTCTCAATCTCCTAATCACTATTGTTGATGTTGGCTCCATATAGGATATGTAATGTGTCCCAAATTTCCTTGGCAGATTTTAAATTTCCAATTTTCTCTAATTTGCACTATGGAGATTTTCAAAAATAATTTTCCTTTCTTGAGAATTTTTCTTCCATACTTTAGATGCAGGAAAATATCCATCATTTCCTTCACAAACCAATCTCCAAATGTTAGATCCATAAAGAAATAATTTATTTTTCACATTTTCTTTCCATTCTTTGAAATTTGCAGCAGTAAGAACTAATTTATTTGGAGAACTCATTCTGAAAAAAAAAAATATATATATATATATATATGAAAATATTTCTGAAAATATTTAAGATCAACTCTCCAACGATCAAGTTGCACCCAAGATCCCCACTCGGATGCCAATTGTGGAAATTAGATCACTATAGAGATGGAGGGGTGAATCAGTAGTGTGGCACTTTTAAATTTTTTCTCCAATTTGTTAATATTTACCATGAATAAAATAAAAAACCTAAGTAAATATCAGAGCATCAAACATAAACCATAAACCATAAAAAAATCAACACAATGGACACAAATATTTTTGTTGTAAATCCCCCTCCAAGGCAAAAAACCACCCAATGTTGTTGCGTTGCTCAAATTTTATTCTGTTAAACAATTATTTGCATAGAGTTATAGATATGGATACTATCAAATGGATAATGTTTCTCATGTGGATCTACAGACTACCATTCGCTGAAGGCCACCATGATCAATGATCCTCTCCCGATTACTCCTGAACTAACAATTAAATCTATAAACTCTGATCTACTGGAAAATACCATGACCAATGAGCCCCACCCAGTTTTCATTGAACTATCCAACCACCATTATATTGAGAAATATTCTCTTTTTCTTTGATTTCACCTGAGTTACCCAAATATTCTCCTCTATGTCCCCCCTCTCTAAAATTGAAGTAATTTTTGAATGGGATGATTAAATAATTGATACAGAGCACACTACATGACGCTTCAACCAATACATGTAAACAATAGATGTATGCTGGTAGATGAAGTTTATCTTGGAGCAAAGACTAGTGAAAAAACATAAGCAAAGGGATGATCCCCTTCATTCTCTGGAGTGTCTCCACCAAAACCTACATGTCATAGACCATATATTAGAACGTATAGAAGAACACCTTGGCATACCTCCAATGGGGGGCAATTCTCATGAGGAGGCAAAGAGGCGTGTTTGATTTATTTTTTATGAATCGATGTTAGGTCCCTATAATATAGTCTAGCCCCTTTATTTTTATTGTTAGTGTATCCCCCTATTGTTATTGTTATGCCCATGTAGCCCCCATATTTTAATTATTGTGCCCCATTGAATCCTATTATTGTTCTTATTGTGCCCTTACATTATTATTGTTATGTAGGCTCTATTATATTGTGACCCCTTAGAATCTTATATATACCAAGGAGGTATTGTAATTTGTATCATCCAATAATTGTTCATTTATGTGACGTAAAGGAGGTTTCCCCCTCAAAGAGGCTAATTTTCAATTCGTTGATTTATCTTTTCTTCTATTTTGTGATTTGGTTGCATAACATTTGTAATCAAGGCTTTGGATTCTAGAGTTTCTCTTCTTCAAACAGGTCATCTTGGAATTTTCACTATAACTTTTTTTATGCAAGGCGTCAAAAGCTAAAATTCTAACCACATGGATCCAAAATCTAGGTGAACTTCATGTAGAAATTTCAGATCTTGTTTGGTACCATTTTTGAGATATGGTCTGAATAAGTTATGGTTTCTGCATCCTACATAATTCAGTCTCAAATAGGGGACCTAGGGAAAATCAACATATATTTCTTTTAAATCATCATATTTTAATTTCATAAAAATTTACAAAATTATAGAGACTTTAGTTTCTTGTGTTTTAATTTCAGTGCCAAAGGCTGAAATAGTGATACATGGAATTATGTACAAGTTCGCTCTACTAAGCTAGTCCATAATCAGGTCATCATGCGAGATTTGGTATAATTGTATCTTGAAGAATCTAATATTGGTATGACTTGTGGAATTGGAAAGAAGACTCAGAGGGCTACCATAGGAATAAATTTCATACATTGGGAGGCATAAATTTCAAATATAAAATAGTTTCAATATCGAGATCCTAAAAGCAAGAAAAATGTGTGTATTTAAAAAAAAAAATCATAACTTTTGTCTAAAAAATCTGTTTGAAGTGATTCAAAGGGCATAGTGAAGCATAGATATCGTTATTTGATTCCAAAATGTCTTGAAACAAAAAAATGGATACATCTAGTAAGCAACCAAAAATCTCTACTATGACACATGAAGAAGGGGAAGAAATGCAACATGATATATCAAAAATACAAGACCAAGTGCAACAAATTTTGCTGTCACAAAAAGTAACCAAAAATGAATTGGAATATAATATGGATGGTTTAGAAGAAAAAATAAAAGGCAACATGGAGGTTTTTAAAGTAGACATAAACACGATGAATGTTAAGTTGGAAGGGTTGACAAAGTTGTTGCAAGAAAGGCTTCCCAGTGGTGACAAAGCAATCCATGAAAATCATGATGAGGGAAAAATGAATATCAATTATTATTTTAGATACTCCAATGTGGGATTTAATAACCACCACATTCTAAAGGTGGATATGAGGAATTTCGATGGCAAGGATCGAATAACATGGATACTACAGATGGAGCAATATTTGGATTTACACGATGTAAAAAATACACAAAAGATATGCATTACATGTTTATATTTAGAACCCAAACAATTTTTATGGATCGATGGATTTGTTCTCATAACCCACTCATCACTTGATCAATATTTACGAAGGAAATGATATCACACTATGAGGATACAAAGAGAAACACATTATTTAGCCAATTGATAAGTCTTAAACAAAAGGGTTCAATGGAAGATCACATTGAGGACTTCTAAAAATTGAATATCAGGGTAACTAATATTCCAGAGGAGCATAGGATTAATGTCTTCATGGGGACTTTAAAGGATAACATCCATCATGAAGACTGCCTTTGGGAACTTGATTCATTGGAGAAGGAATTTAGGGTGGAAGAAAAATTGAAATAAAAATACGGAAACAAGGAAGTCTACCACTCAAAACTATAAAGATGGAAGTGTTGTTGCTCGTAGCCTTCCAAAACCTACAAGGTTGACACTACAATAATTTGGGGAAGAAAGATAAAATGTATTTGCTACAATTGTGATATAAAATACACCAGAGGTCATAATTTTGTTGAGAAGAAATTATTTTACATATATTGTGAAGAGGAAGAAGAAAAGGAAAAATAAACATCAAAAGAAGAGGATATACACCAGGAACCAACATCGGAGAAAAAGGAATGAATCTGACCATATCTTGTAATGCATTGTTAGGAATTACCACTCCTCAAACTCTCAAGATAGAAGGATATATCAAGAAGAAAAAGGTAATAGTGTTGATTGATTCAGGTAGTACCCATAAATTTATTCATTGTAAGATAGCCAAGGAATTAAATTGCTTTTTATATCCAACACTAGTGTGTTAAGTGATGGTTGCAAATGGAGGAACTATAAATTTATCTGGAAAGTACCATAATATCAAGCTAACCATGGGGGAATATGTATTGAATGGTCTAATGGTTTCCATTCCAATGGGTGGTGTTAATATTGTACTAGGATTTCAATGGTTATAATCTTTGGGGAAGATAGTTTTTAATTTTCAAGAACTTTTCTTGAATTTTTTTTGGGAAATAAAGGAAATTGAATTAAGGAGTATCATAGGGAAATCAGGGAAGAAAATCAACTCTAATTTCATGAAAAATATTTTGAAGAAAGAACAATGGGGTGTAATTTCATAATTATTCTCACTAGAGGTTCAAACATTGAAATCATCTATTTCTCCATATCTCCAAAAAGTATTGGACAATCATTCCAAGGTATTTTAGACTCCCAAAGGTCTTCCACCTATTCATGATTATGATAATTCTATTTTCTTGATTCTAGGAAGTGTTCCTCCAAACATCTTAAAGATGTCATTAAGCCCAAAAGAGTGAAATTGAACGTATGGTTGTAGAAATGCTAGAGGTCAGTATAATTTAACCTAGTCAAAGTTATTTCTCTGCTACAGTAGTATTTTTTCACAAGAAGGATGTGTCCAGATTATTGAGAGCTCAACAAATTCATTATTAAATATAAATTTCTGATTCCTGTCATTGATGAATTTTTCGATGAATTACATGGAGAAATTTACTTCACCAAGTTGGATCTTCATTCCGGATATCATCAAATTAGAATGAAGACTGAATATATTCTGAAAACACATTCAGAACTCATGAAGGTAATTATGATTTTTTGGTCATGACTTTTGGCCTTACTAATGCACCTTCCACATTTCAAGGTTTGATGAATTCCATTTAAAAACATTTGCTTAGAAAATGTATGTTAGTATTTTTTGATGATATACTATTCTATAAAAAGTCTTGGAAGAATCATGTTGAAAGGTTAATCAAAATATTGGAGGAGAAACAATTATATGCAATAACCTCCAAATTTTTCTTTGGAGTATAGGAGGTGGAATATTTGGTTCATATTGTATCTCATGAGGGCGTTAAGGTAGACCCTAACCAGATTAAAGCCATTAAGGAATGGAAAATCCCCACAACCCTAAAACATATTCGAGGATTTCTTGGGTTGATAGGGTATTATCACAAGTTTGTTAAGAATTATGGGAGAAAAGCAGTGCCTCTAACAACATTACTGAATAAAGATGCATTTTACTGGACTGTAGAAGCAACTAAGGATTTTTAACATATTAAAGAGGCAATGTTCCAAGCATCGGTCTTAGCTACACCAAACTTCACAAAAAGATTTATTGTGGAATGTGATGCCTCAGGAAATGGAATTGATGTTGTTTTAATGCAAGAAGGGAGATCCATTGCTTTTGAAAGTTGTCCAATCAAGGGAAAGTATTTACAAAATCCAATTGATGAGAAGGAAATGTTGTAAATACTACATGCACTAAAGAAATGGAAACCATACCTAATGGGAAGGAAATTCAAGGTAAAAACATTTCACATTAGTCTTAAATACTTTTTGGAACAAATATTATCTTCGGGAAATAAAAAAAAATGGGTCAGCAAGATGTTGGGTTATGGGTTTGAAATCATCTACAAAAAAGGGAAGAAAAATGTAGTTGCATATGCACTCTCAAGAAAGGATGAGGATGTGGAAGAATTTTATGTGCCATTTCTATTATCCAACCTAATTGGGTAGTTGAAGCAGGGATGAATGGAAGAATGACGAAGAGGTGTGGACACTCATTCAAAAGTTGTAACAATATCCCAATACATCTAATACATTTATCTGGAAAAATGATTCATTATGGTACAAATATCCTGATATCGTTGTAAGAATTACAAACTCAAACAAAAAATATGTTTATAATTTCACACCTCCCCCTTAGGAGGGCACTCGAGATTTTTAAAAACTTACCACAGGGCCAAGAAGGAGTTTTTTGGGATGGCCTTAAATCTAATATTAAAAAGTTTGTGGCAGAATGTTTAGGTTGCCAACAAAATAAGTTGAGACAATTAAGACCCAGGGTAAAGTTACAACATTTAGTTATTCCAAGACAGAGTTAGGAGGAGGTCTCAATGGATTTTATCATAGGTTTACCCAATTCTAAAGGAAAGAGTGTCATCATGGTTGTAGTTGATATAATTACCAAGTATGCACACTTTTTTGCAAATATCATCCTTTTAAAGTCAATATAATTTCTATTGCATTTATTGAAACTATTCAAAAGCTACATGGAAACCAAAATATTATTATAAGTGATGGAGATCCCATTTTCACTAGAAATTTTTGGACTGAATTATTTTATTGTCTTGGTACTAAATTAGCTCATAGCTCATCTTATCATCCTCAATCTGATGGGAAAACCGAGATAGTGAAAAAATGTTTGGAAGAGTATCTTCATTGCTTTGTATAGTATAAGAAAACAAAATGGGTCAAGTGGTTACCTCTGGTTGAATGGTGGTATAACACTTCATTCCATACTGCAGCAAAAATGACCCCATTTATGGCACTTTATGGATATCCTCCACCTTCTATCACATCATCTTCAAAGAAAAATATAAGGTTCAAGAATTGGAAGATCACATCGAGCATAAAAAATTTCTCCAACTCTTAAGGGGTAACCTCACTTAGACACAAAATCGAATGAAACAACAGGCTGATCAACATCACAGTGAAAGAAGTTTTTATGTAGGTGACTAGGTATTTTTACGGCTACAACCATACAAAAAAATGTCCCTCAAGCAAGCTAAAAAGGATACTAAATTATCACCCAAGTACTATGGTCCTTACAAGGTGTTGTAAATGATTAGTACTGTGGCATACAAATTGGAGTTACCTACATGTTCCTGAGTACACCCATTCTTCCATGTTTCATGATTAAATTTTTTTATTGGTGACAAGATCCTAGTTTAAACAGTATTTCCGGAACTTGACAAAGAAGGAAAAATCATATTGGAGCCTTAAGCAATCATGAAAACAAGAACCCAACAACTATGTAATCGATCAATTTCATAGTATCTCATTAAGTGGAAGAACTTACCCATTGAAGATTCTACATGGGAGGATGATAATTTTATACAAAAGCATCAAGAACTACTCAAGCGTTAAGGAAAACACTTCATTTGAAGGACAGGGGCATGTTAGGTCCCTATAATGTTAGTGTGGCCCCTTTATTGTTATTGTTAGTGTAGCCCCCTATTATTATTGTTGTGTCCTTACATTATTATTGTTGTGTAGGCTCTAATAATATTGTGATCCTTTAGACTCCTATATATACCAAGGAGGTTTTGTCATTTATATCATCCAAGAATTGTTCATTTATGTGAAGTAAAGGAGGTTCCTCCTTCAAAGAGACTGATTTTCAAGTCGTTGATCTATCTTTTCTTCTATTTTGTATCTCATGTATTTGCTTTGTGTGTTTTGCCTTATGTGCTTAATAATTGTCTTTTGTATTTACTTTATGTTTTTTTATCTCATTTATTTTATTTGTGTGTTTCGTGTTATAACTTTCTCTAGTCAATATATCTTAGGGCAGAACTCCAACTATATTGAATTTTTTGTATCTTATTTTTTCCTTTTGGATTCTTAATCCTATCTACAGAGGGTTCTTTTTTTGTTATGGTCAGGTCTCCCCAATGAGAGACTGACTTGGAAAAATGTTGTACTAATGTAATCTCAGTATTTTTCATTTAATACAATATTCACCTTACAAAAGAATAAATGTTTGGTTAATGTTCATGAGATGTTGTAACATCATTCCATTAGTTTCTTGATAAAGAAACGTTATATTTGTGGAATAAAAAATAAATTCTCCATATTTTTAAGTGCTCAAAAGTGTAAAATATCTTCAGTTGTATAATAAAATATTGAATATTGGATATCCTAAAAATGTTGTTGGAGACATTGAACGTGAATTATTTATATCACACTATCAAGTGGGAGACACACTAGAAAAGATAATTATTTACAAAATAATAATAAAAATAATTATATTATGTTAGATCTAAGACTTTTGTGATTCATAATATAATAAATGTACTTTCAAATTAATCATATCATTAGATTAAATAATTCAATTTTAAAATAAATAAATTATAAATTGTAAATCAAAGATAAAATACTAGTTACACAAATATATTCGAAAATGAACATAAATCACAACAAAATTATGAGCAAATCGACTTCTAAAGAAAAGTACACAATTTTTAGCAATGTACTATTAGACAAGGATAAGGAAACCACTGGTCTAAGAACTCAAAATCAAAATTTATTGAGTAGTTAAGAGGATTAATTTTTTTTAAGTACAACTTGTTAACAAGTCATTGTTTACAAATTTAATTGAATTTGAAGATCAATCTATGCCTCTATTATGCCATTGCAGAAATTTTATAATTTGAATAATTAATTGAAATATCCATCGAAAATATTAATGAGCATTTTCTGATTCACACATAATAATCACGATATGCAAATTATTTTCATCCAATGACGATGCTCACTCTCATAATGATTAAGTGATGGGTTATAATGATGGATCTTCAAAAAAAATTGAATACATTTTTCAACGATATGAAGAGTGTGTTTTAAAAGACTTATAAATGAATATATTTGATTAATGTTTCCCGTTGGAGGATGTGTGTTTTGATATCTTTTTATATATTGTATTTTTATATTCTTTAATGAAGCATCTCCAAAGAATGAATTGTAATATAACTAATGATAACAACTGTGTAATCATTCATTAATATTAATTTATACTTATAGTGTACATACTTTAATAAATTTGCTAATTCTTAAAACGATATCTATAAAATGTGTGGATAGAGTTTTTTTTAAGCTTCTGAATATGTAGCTTTTATATTTTTATGGAAATTTAAAAATATATATAGTATTATATAATTTGGGTGAATCATTTTTTTTTATGTAAAATGGAAATTGGAAATTTTATTTTTAAGAAAAATTATGGAAAATCAGTCTATGGAAAAAATTTCGTCCCCATAAATTTCCTCATAAGTATCATTTATGTCTAATGATTTTATTTATTTCACATCATTTTATCATTCATTAATATATTTGATATTTTTTTATGTATTGTAAATAAATAAATATTAATTATGATTAATTAGGTAGAGGGGGCACAATCAAAAGATCATGACCCCTCATGTAAAGACACCCCGGGATATATTTACGCGAATGGCCTTCATTGTAAATATCATCATTTATTTTTCATATAATATATATATATATATATATATATATATATATATATATATATATATATATATATATATATATATATATATATTCAATCTTCATTGCTTCATCTGTATTAGAGCCTCGTGAGCAACCTCTATAGCAATCTCAACCTTATCGACCACAATTGTTTTGGTGCACTCACTCGATTAACTATTGTCATCTAGTCACCCGCTCCCCCCTCGCCTTTTTTCACCCTCTACCCTCAATGCCTCTTGTAACCCAATTCCCTCGAATACACATTTCCTATTCCATTTACCTGTCATTGCCATCCAACCACCACTACCACTTGTTGTCACGACTGAATCATTATTCCAACCCACCTACTAAAAAATCGCCAAACCATTGCAACAATCATACATCATCCTTTGTTCCCATGTTGATGCAATGTTAAGATGTTTTAAAATTGGGTTGTGCTCAAAATCTATTTAATTTTCAACCAACGCTATTGATTTTATTAAGCCCTCATTGTTATATTCACAAGAGACAATCCCTCACACTTATTACAATGGCCTAGAGTAATTTCATAGGGGTTTGGGGTTTCATGAAAGGTTCTGCCCATTAACAAAACTTAGTTACATGGCACTTCAGTCACCTAACTTTGCAATAAGTGAGGTTAGTATCATTGGATGCTAATGTGGTAGTATGTTAATGAGTCATCTGAAAATGGGTTGGATAACTTGTTATGCTTTTCAAGAACCTCCCACTCAGTTAAAAAAATAAAAGATCTAACTTATACCTGAGTTTTTGCGGAATTTTATACTTGAAACAGGTGTATGTTTTTAAACTGTTTAAGTGCTTTAAGACCATTTGTTTTTGCTGATATTAAACATGTGCAACAACCATATAATGCAGCAAATAAACATAAACACATAAAAACAAATTTAATATAGGAGTTCACCTGAATATAATGGGCTACGTCTCATTGAGCTCTTGTCAATCTTGACTTGGCTCTTTGGGATTATGGAAAAATTTCTTTTATAAGTTACAAAATCAACTCCAATGGTTAACTAAATTAAACCAATGGGTTTAGAATACCATTTATATCCCTATCATGGCTATCATCACTCTGAAAACAGAACTAGGTTCTCTTAGACTTGATTTCCTTGAGTCGGTGCCCTTGAGCTTCCCTGAGCTTCTATGGCACTAACTCCCTCAGAAATCATTTTCTGTCTTTGAAACCTCACCTAATGTCTCCAACATGTATCATACCTCCAAAATGGATTGATTATTTTCTCTAATAGAGCACTGGCTTCCTAATCTAGGCCTCCATCCAGTGTTGGCCCTAGGCTGCCCAAAAATTCCTTGTAGTTTATCAACCTTAAGAAGCCTTCAAATGGTTCTGAAAATCCTTTCATTGGATTCCAAATGTCCAAAATGGTCAGAATAGACTATTCACTTGCAGAAAATGGCCTCTGGCTGCTCCGAGTTAGCCTCCAACACCTGGTGGCACCCCTTGACTCTAGGGTCAAAGAAAACTTCTCAATGGGTTATCAACCTCTATAAGTCCACAAAAGCTTCTGAAAAATCCATAAATGGATTCATAAGTATCAAAACAGTCATAAATAACTATTGGTTTGCTGAGAATGGATACTGGCTGCTCTGGATAGGCCTCATTCTCCTGTTGGCACTAGATGGCCCTAGTGGCCCCTGGAACTTCTCTGAAGAAACATGGCCTTAAAATTACTCTAAAGGCTCTAAAAAAAACACCATTAGTTCCATAATGTTTGAAACATCCAAAATTTACTATTGGATTTCTGAATAAGACCTCTAGCTGCATTGGCTAGGCCTCAAACTGTTGCTGGCCCACGGTGGCCCCTAGAACTTCTCTGAAGCAAAAACCTGCTCAAAAGTCCTCTGACGATTCTGAAACCCTCACCAATGAGTCTGGAATGTCTGAGATAGTTTAAATTGACTATTGGCACTCTCAGAATGGACGATTATACCTCAAGATAGAGCCTAAACTCAATTTGTCCAGTGACCCTAAAAATCCTCCACTAAAAATGGAGAACTGAACTTAAACTCTAGTTAAAAATGGAAAATCTGCAAATTTTGGTGGCACGCAAAAATTTCTGCCAGCGCTAACTGCAACATTAAATTTAACCGTTATGTTGGACACATGTCATAAAATCATAATTGCGCATTTTAAATGTCAAGCGGAACCGTCGGGCGGAGGTTAAACCTTCCGCGGAGTTAGCCATCGGAGAAGGCATGTGGTCCACATTGAAAGTGGTTACGGTTAATGTTTGATGTCGGAGTTAACATATGATGTCAGGGTTTGTTGTTGCATCATGTGACCAGTTCAACAGGGTCACTGGCGGGTTGAGACCGCTGGTGGTCCCCCCCCCCCCCCATGTGCATATGTATTAAAACATAAATAATGACGACAACCATAGTCTGTTAAGAACCAAACACAACCCAGTTGGTAAGGCTTATGCACGCATACTCAAAGGTCACGAGGTCGACTCCAGTCGGCTCCCCCCAAAATTTTACACCACTGTGCATGGGCCACATGGCGGCCTCTGGGCCTGCCACGTGGCAGACTATGATTGGCCGAAACCACATCTTTCACCCAAATGCCAATAAAATTGTGCCACGTGTCACAAAATGAGTGGCCTGGAAAAAATATTTTGGAGAATATTCCAAGAATATTCCCTGGAATATTCCAGGAATATTCTCTTTTTTTTAACTTTTCAAAACCCAATCAAACTTGGTCAAAATCCAGAAATTGCAATTTACTGGACTTTTCAAAATGTGATAACTTCTTCATACGGTCTCATTTTTTCGAACTGTTCACGGTGCCGGAATCAAGAAGACGAGATCTATCTGGTCCTTTAGGTTCGACACACTTCCGAACACTTTGAAATTTGAGCTTTCACTTAGGTCCTTGATCCAAATCTGATCAATGAGGTAGTTTTATTTTTAATCGCTTAATTCTGCAGTAAATATTCTTATAATCCTTACACATGAGATGTCCAAAAATCCCTTGAACTACAACTAAATCAAGCCACACAAACATACCAAAATAAACTTCACATAAACTAGAAATGAAAGTGCATAATATTAAAACAAGACTACACACACATGAAAGTAAGTATCAATTACATCAAATAATAATATTATCTTACTCATAAATAAAAAAGTAGGAACTATGGCACTAGATCACACCTTGAGTGGGCCCTACTCATGGCTCTATTTGTGCCTTTAAACTATTAAATACTCATCACCAAAACACTAACGATCCCATAAACACATACCAGATCACAGAGTAGAGAGAAAGGACATAGGCGTTCCCACATAAAACAATATGGATATATATTATGTAGGCATAATATCAAAATATCATCATTGTTCTACACTTAGAGTGCTTTCATATATATAGAGAATTCATAGAGTATAAAATTATACACACAAAATGTTTGGAGAGAGTTTTGAAAAATTATTAAAGTTTCTAAACATTTTATGTAGCTTCTAGATTGTTTTGGAAATTTAAAAAATAAATAATAATCTTATATAATTTGGACGAATCATTTTTATAGAAAATGGAAATTGGAAAATATATTTTTAATAAAAAAACATGGAAAATCAAACCACGGACAAAATTTCACCCCTAGAAATTTCCTCCTAAGTATCATTTATGTCTAATGATTTGATTTCTTTCACATCATTTTATCACTCATTCATTAATATAGTTTATATTTTTTTTATGTATAAAAAATAAATAAATATTAATTATGGTTAATAAGGTAGATGGGACACAATAAAAAAATTGTGGCCCCTCATGTAAAGGCACCCCAAGCCATATTTAAGCCAAGGGCCTCCATTGTAAACATCATCATTTATTTTTCATATATATATTATCCAATCTTCTTTGTTTCATCTGGTATCAGAGCCTCGTGAGTGACCTGTATAGCAATCTTAACCCTATCTACCACAATTTCTTTGGTGCACTCACTCGATTAACTATTTCCATCTAGTCACCTGCTCCCCCCTCACCTTTTTCTGCTCTCTTCCCTCGATGCCTCTCATAACCCAGTTCCCTGGAATACACAATTCCCTTTCCGTCTACCCACCCATTAGGGAACATTTTGAGGTATAAAATGGACCTCCTAAGGAAATTATAAAATAATAGTGGAAATAATAAAATAATATCAGATTACATCATGAAATTTTAGAGGGAATAAATAAAAAACTACTTTTTTCACCTTGTATTTTCAACTTATCTCCCTATGGGTTTACTCAAATTTCGAGCAGAAACACTTGTTGGATGAAAAATGTGATTCATCATCCAAGGAATACCTATGTTGCATACATTCAATGGACTCTGCTACATGAAAAATGTGAAATACATGAAAAACATGATTGCAATCACGTTTTTCCATATTTCTAATTTTTTGTTTAGCAGGGTCCATCGAAAGTATGCAACATGGGTACTCCTTGGATGAGGAATTAAATTTCGCATTCAACAGGTACTCCCTCTCGAAATTTGAGTAAAATATTAGGGATATATGTTGAAAATACAAGTTGAAAAATTAGTTTTATTATTTTATTATTTTTTAATATTTTTACTTTTTTACTCCAAAAATGGTGAATAATCCCCCATGGTTTACATCATCATAATCTTAAATCCTATTGGTTCTTATAAATTTTATTTTAGTTGTACATTTTTCTTAGAAGGCCCATTTTAGACTTCAAAATTCCCCTAATGGTTGCCACCCAACCACCATTGCCACTTGTTGTTGCATCCCGCCTACCCAAAAACTACCAAACCACTACAAAAATTATACTTTTCCCTTTTTCCCCTTGTTAATGCAATGTTAAGATGTTTTAATATTGTGTTGTGCTACACAATATATTTAATTTTTAACTAGGGCTAGTAATCTTATGAGCCCCTCATTGTTATATGCATAGGAGACAAGCCTTCATACTTATTACAATGGCCTAGAGTAAATGCATAGGGGTTTGGGGTTTCATGAAAGGTGCAACCTATTAGTGCTGGAATCAACACTTGGATTGCATCAAGTGCATGAACAAACACATCCTAAACTCTAAGGAAATTTAATGATTTGGTTTATAAGATTGGTAGGTCGTTTAAACTCTCATTCACTAAATATAGATTTCAGTCAAATCCACTGTTCTACTAATGAGGGTATCAAATCCTGATGTGGTAGCAAAAGAGTGATTTTGTAGCCTATGAGGAGAATAAATGTGAATTGAAGAAGAAACAGTGGGTTTGCAAGGCAGAAATCCACTGTTTTTGGTAGGAAATAACATAAGTAGCAATTTAACAATATTTCAACAAGAGAAAGCTATGTCTAGTCTTAAAATATTCTCACTGAAATATTATGAAAATAATTGTGATAATTGATGCTCTTTACACTGTTATTATATATATTTTACCAAGAAGGCTCACTGTGTGAGACTAATACAAATTTATAAAACACATGAACATGTCAAGAGACTGATAAAAACACATAACATCATGAGGGATTGCCAACTGCAACTGAAGATAATAAGATATGGAAACACAAGTGAAAATTAACAATACACACACCAGATTGATAATAAGTCCTCAAAATTTTCTTTCATTTTCATTCACTAAAAATTACTGGTCATATGAGCCAAGATTCTAAAACCACAAACCTTTGCTTCATAGAAGTTTGTCACATATATACAAAAACACAATACTTTCATCTCCACAAAAGGAGTGAATCTGTTCCAAAAAGTTATTACAAACTCGTGCAAGAGATGAGGCTTATCCCTAAACTTAAATACAAAGTGCTATACATAAATAAAGTAAACATCATGAAGGCTAACAATTCGAAGTGGTTGTATAATGTGGTAGGTTGTTGGAAGACTAATCCTATTTTTTGGTGCAACGAACTTCACAAAAAGTGTAAACAACAGTGAAAGTGACATGTGGTTGTTCTCCTTAAAAAGTGCAAAATTGAACCCTGAAATTTTGGAGGAGACTTGATACATGACACCTAGTAACATCCATTATAACTGAAATCTCCTCCATTTCACTAGCTTTGATGTCACCATCATGATAATAAAACAAAAACTAGCTCCTTTTCATCATATGTTAATATTCATAATAATTTCTACCTTCGCCGAAAAAGTAGCTATATCCGGAAACATGGAAAATTAACCCAAAAGATGAAAATTTTCTCCAAAGGCAACCTTGTTCCTTCATTCTTCAGAGGTCTAGAATAGAGGCTAAAATCCTGATGGCTTTGGCTTTAGTCGCCCTCTTGTCTGACCTCATTCTCTGTGTTTGAATCTTTGGCTGAGTATTTTTCTTCTTCTTGATTTTATCTTCTGGACTCTCCTCAATATTGATAATTTCATCTCTTAATGAACGATTATAAATAAACTTATTTTTTAGTCTGAGTTTATTTTTGGGCCTAGTATGAGTTCTCTGGATATAAGGCTCTGGAATGAACTTAGACCTCTTACCTCCATGCATGAATCTACTAGATTCTCCTTCCTCATACTCTGATTTTGTATACTCAGGGTCACTGATATCTTCATAAGAGGAGTAGGAGTGTATCACAGTCTTATTTCTCTTCTTGATCGAAGAGCCAATGGAGGAGACTAGTTGAGCCAGATTAGGATCTTCCTCTATAATAGTCTCTGACATTTTATGTTTGTCTTTCTTAAGAGATAACAAAACCTGTGAGAGAGTGGATTCCATGATAGAAGTACCACTGCTTGGTTGTGCTTGATGAGTTGTTTCAGGAACATAGCTTGATCTCTTTACACCAGGTTTGACTTCCACAAATGAAAAAGCAGGCTTAGATGTTAGAAGTCCAGGGTTGTGTTCCACTAGTTCTTCTGCCATGGAGAGCTTCTTCCTAGGTTTTCCTCTTGAAGAGGAAGCTATTTGCTTCTTGTCTTTTGAAATAAAATTTTTAGGATACATAGCACTTTTCTGTTTCAATTTCTTCTTATATTCCTCCATGAATGCCCTTAGGGTCTGGGGTTCTCTAGGTAAATTTCTCACTGGTGAACTGCTGACATGGGCTTCATTAACTAGTGTCATTGTTGACATAGGCATAGGGTCTCCAGCTTTCCTATTCGAGCTTCTAGTTGGCATTTTGACTGAGATGGAGGAAGGGTTAACTTGGCAGAAAACTAATGAACGGAAAGAGTTAGGCTGTGAACTGTTTGAGACAAGGTTTGCACTAGTTTTTTCATGGGTATCTCTTTTCTTGGGCCTCCCTACCCTTCTCCTAGAGTTTATACTACCAAACCCGTCCTCTTTGAGGAACTTATCCCAAATGTTCTTCTTCTTTCTAATATGGTAGAAAATCAAAATTTTAATTAGACCCCTATGATATAAATTGTGCAAAGAGTAATTAGGGATCTTCTGTAGTCTTAGGGACATTTTGAGCAAGTATTTATATAGAAAATAGGGCAAGTTCATAGGTCTATCTCCTGAAATATGAGCAAGAAATATTAATTGATAATGGTGGACAGAGGAGAACCTACCCTCGCATGTAATGTATTTTTGCAATGTGGTGATCACATGTTTCCATTTAGCCTTAAAGCGGGAAATATGTGCAATTGGATTCCACTTAATATTGACATGTTCACGCTTAAGGTAGAGACTTACTTCTGTGGGTAGCATTTTGTTTTTGAACCAATGTCACAAGTTGTAGAGGTTTTATTAGAACGAGTTATGATGGCCTCAGAGATGTTGAATGTCTTGCTTCCCAGCTTGACCTTTTCACCATCAAA
This sequence comes from Pinus albicaulis, assembly GCA_034641835.2. Classification (NCBI taxonomy): domain Eukaryota; kingdom Viridiplantae; phylum Streptophyta; class Pinopsida; order Pinales; family Pinaceae; genus Pinus; species Pinus albicaulis. Next base: position 909,943,105 of record CM076572.1, read on the forward strand.
GCTCTTGGAAAAATCCTGAGCTAAAGCCACATTCTCCCTAGAAAACTTTTGTAGAAATTTATACCAGCTAGTAGATTTTAACTGAGGTTTGGCCCTAGTATCAATGAACCTATTGTTTGTTGGCTTAGACTTGTTGACATTACCACCTTTTCCCATATCTTCCAACAACTAGACTGCTTACAAACACACAACTATTCGATTCTGGTTGCAAAACCCTACACGAAGACCTAGTTTTCCTGCCTTGAAATACTAAAATTGTTTGTTGGAGAAATGAATTTTGTTAGCTGTAGCTTGCACAGAGAACTTTGGTCAAGTGAACACCAAAATCACTCCTATGATTTCGCGCCTGTAATTATGGTATGGAGTAATGGCATGCTTTGAAATAATTCAAAAACAAGCACCAAGTCATCCCATTATTCTTAACACTCCACATTATCATTAAATGATTGATACCTCGTACTATGATTTCCGCTTCACTTAAGTGGGGTAGCTATAGGTTAGTTGCATAGATAATGTAACCACTCACTTATAATAATCCTCCTAGGTCAAACAATAATTAATCTTATTTAAAAGAATAATCTTTCTATAGCATAGGAGGTCTTCAATGATATTCAAACATGAATGGTCCTTTATTTAAAAATATTCTTTGATGCTTCTATATGCTTGAGAAATAGCTGTCTTTACCTCTGAATTGCAATAAACCAAATCTTAGCAAAATAGCTGCACTTTTCACTGAGTTACCACTATGAACAGGTCCCTGAAGAAATAACAACTCTTTTCACTAAGTGAGTAATATGGCCTTCAATTTAGAGAAATAGTTGCCTTCCATTACATCACCGTGTTAACAATGAAATTAAAACAGAGGTAGTTATTATCCCGGACAGGGTGGCTGTAACTTTATTACCCAAACGACAAATAGCCTTCGACACTAAATTAAGTTAAAACAGTGATTTTAACTTATTTTATGAACCTAAGACACCAATAACACCTATACACTTAAAATTACTTTAAATTTAAGACTCTTTTTTTACCTTTATTGAAAATGACTCAAACTTCAACATGGACTAGGACATTAGAAAAATTTGAAAGTAGTGATACAATGGTGATTTCACCATTAACATTTTTAGTGCTAACACAACCCATCAACACAAATTAGTTACATGGCACTTAAGTCACCTAAATTTTCAATGAGTGAGCTGAGTATCACTAAATGTTAATGAGGTGTTTTATTTTTAATCTCTTAATTATATGGTAAATATACTTATAATCCTTACACATGAGATGTACACAAATACCTTGATCTACAAATAAAAGAAGCCACACAAACATACCAAAATAAACTTCACATAAACTAGAAATGAAAGTGCATAGTGTTAAAACATGACTACACACATGTGAAAGTAAATATCAATTACATCAAGCAATAATATTATCCTACTTGTAAATAAAAAAGGAGGAACTATGGGCACTAGATCATGCCTTGAGTGGGCCCTAATTAAGGCTCGATTTGTGCCTTTAAATTATTAAATACTCAACACAAAAACACTATCGATCCCAAAAACACATACCAAATCATAGAGTAAATAGCAAAGACATAGGTGTTCACACATAAAACAATATGGATATATATTATGCACGCACAATATCAAAATATCATCATTGTTTTATGCTTAGAGTGCTTCGATATATATAGAGAGTTAATAGAGTATAAAATTAAACACACATAAGAGTCTTGGTCTACTGAGCGAACTGATCAATCACAAAATAACAATTTGTTAAAAATTGTTTATTAGGTGTGGTCATAATCTAAACTAATTCTGTTATTTTTTACCTCAAATATATTTTTCCCAACAGTTTTGTGGATATTCAGATCTTAACCATGTCAAGTGGATAAATATTTTATCGCACACCTTTAAGTTCCCAAGAACAAGTATCGTAATTAAAACTACACACAAGGTTTTATTATAACTACCTAAGATATGAGTTGTGGGTTGAAGTATTATAAATATTCCATCCAATTTAAAAAATATAACTTTAAAGTTGGAGCCAATCCTATGTATAGCATTTCCATGTGCTTGGGTGGCTGGGTTGACAAACCAGATCCTTCGGAAGTCCACAAACAACCTGCCTTTTTCCATATCATATTGCAATTGTGCCTCTTATAGACATAGGCCTCATCCATTTGGAATGCATACTCAATCATGAATGGCCTATAGACTTGATCGAGGTGGCAATATCTTCTTATAAAAAAAAGAGTGTAGAGTTGCTCTGGTTGACACATGGATGTGACATGTAAAACCAAAATTTTCCCTGTAGACAAAACACATTAGATGGTGACCAATAGTCTAAATCTTATTTATTGCAAACCACTATATACATTTATGTAGACTATGGTGCAAGCTATAATGCTTGCACCTCCATTTAACCAAACACATCTATACATTATTCCAAAAACCCTTTAATTATTTGATTCAAACAAAAGAGGTAGAGTACTAAAGCAATTATATATATATATATATATATATATTCATGTGTTGGGGGTGATAATTGGTGAGATTAGATATTTTAGGGGCAAAAGATGGAAATGTTATAGGAAAAAATGAGTATTTGGTAAACAAAGAGCTGCCATATGGAGGACCCATCATCTCTCCCCAACATTTAAGGTTGCAATTCTTCATGCAACCTTACTCTATCTTGAGTAATATAGCATGAATATCACCCCAATTATAGGATGGTTGACCAAACTCTTATATGTTGTAGTATATCATAGTTTTTTCTATAGTTGTGCAATTAAAACATTTCTCCTCCTCATCCCATTGGGTACGGGACCTATAAAACCGAGTAGGACACCAAAGAAGGGGGTAATGGTACTGAAGTCCTACCAATCTCAATTCATGTTTGAGCAATGAATAAGTGTAGAATGATGCTCAAGTTAAGAGCTAAACTTAAATATGGGTATCCCATAGGGTGTCTGTCCTAAAGGAATGTTGGTATTCCTTCCCATATGTCTTGGGCCACCATAAGAGCCTCTAGGGAGTAGGTTTGTACCATCTCATGATATTCAGTAACAACATAAGTTGATGGTGTTTAATGTTGGTGGAATCCCCAGTATCCTCTCTTAATCATTTCAAATCATTAACCACTAAACCAAGCAATGTGTATTATTTGTATACCATTAACTAAGATTCCAACCCTTTTTTTACCATAAAAAATTTAGGCTCTCTTCCATTGGATCAAATTGGAAACCTATGAAATAAATTCCCAGATTTGGACATCCTCAACTAAAGGATTGGAGTTCCATTGAGAATTATTTGGAAAACAAATTTGAATAAATAAATTTCACATAATAGATTATGATTTGAGGCATATGAATCATGGTAGACTTATTTGAAAGTTTTTGAATGATTTATCTCATGAGGTTGGTTGTCCCAGATATGTTTGAGTTGAAAATATGCCCATAGGTTGTGAATAAAGATGGGATAAACTCTGGACAGGACTCGAAAAATAGATATTTTTATTCATATTCCATAGGTTGTCTCTTTTAATTTCTGTTCCTTCTAATAAAGATCTTTCCACTTAGTAATTTTGCTTTTCCATTTCTCTTCTTGACTAAGTTATATCGAAAACCAACATCGTTATAGCTTTTCAATCACCTACCTATGACTTTATTTATTAATAATCACCAAATAAAATAAATCACCTTTTGTATGCCACATTAATATGTCAAGCTTGAGCTGAAGGAATGCATAAGTGTTAGTCAAAATTTCATCTAAGATGGAATTGATGATTTGTTAGGATTCCTTAGTATATCCTTCAACAAATGTTTTGGCTTTACTTTCAGAGTCCTCTTCATTTTATATGGCTTGGAGTAGGGTTCCTAAACTAATTTACTTAGTCTTTTGCTTCCTTAGTTTGGCCTTAAGCTTATCATTTTTCTAAATTAACTTCTTGTTCTGTTTAAGCAAAGTTTGGTAGCTAGGACTGCATAATCAAAAGAAGCTTAGGGCTAACAAACTTATCTTTTTTTACCCTTTCCTTTCTTTGATTTGTCACAGATAACTCCAATTTCAAAGACCGATGATGCTTCCTCCATGATACTTTCAATAGGGTCTACTACTTCAATATCTTCTTTTAGTCCAGATCACGAGGATCTACAACAAAATTCTCTGAACTTGTCTCCATGTATGTTTTTGTCTTGTCGTCTTAGTCCAAAGTCTTGGAGTTGCAGGCCAAACCCTTCCTTTTTTGAGATTTCAAATAGATTCTAGTGGGGCATTGATGCCGAGTAACTAAGGGAATCCCCATATTTAATTGTATTTTTTTCATTAAAATGATTTCCCTTGGATTCATTTTAAGGCCATGAATAAAAATCTCTCAAGGAATCTCCAGTATATCTAACTCCACTACTATCACCTTTTTTATTAACCCTTGGTGATATGACTTGTGCTCAAAGTATATATTCTTTTTCTAGATCAAAACATCCAATTTTTTTAAGATTTTCAATAGGAAATAAGGCATATTGAGTGGTTTCTTTATTTCAAGATGCATTAGAATTATGATATGGTAGTGGTAACCTAAACTAAAACTCTCTTCACATGTCACAGATTTTTGAATGATGTAGACGAAATCTTTCCACAAGGAAATAAATGCTTCTTTGCAGATGCATTTTTCCATGTCTGGAAGGGGTGATGACACCTGTAGAAAAGGGGACCAACGTTCCCCTTTGATCTTGAAGTTCTTTGACCAATTTTCCCCTTCTTGGGAGATTCTTATCACTGTTGCAATCATTTTTTCATCAACCACAATAGTGAGTTTTCTAACGAGGGTTCACACCCCATTGAAGTTTTAGGTGAATTTTAATGTGATAGATGCATCGTGCCCCAAACAAATGAGAAACTTGGCCCACCCTGTTTCCATAGAAACATTCCACACTTCTAGATTAATTTAGATAGTGTCAACATTATTAGGTTCAACACGATTCACAAAAATTCCCATGAATCCTTCCTCCTGTCACTCTGATTATAAAACCCTCATACCAATACCTCTGTAACCAACTCTCATAATGACCAAAAACTCGATGCTCGATTTGTTTAATGAAGAAAATCTCTTCGTATTTATTGGGCTACATAAACAAAGGTCTGCTTACTATGGAAAAATGTAAGTTAACAACTTCCATTACCACAAACGATGTATGTCGCCACCTTCACTAGAGATGACTGAGGTCCTCATCATAGCGTTTAGTTGAATAATGATGTATCACTCCATGTAGAATGTATAGTTTGAAAATTTGAAAATTCCCCCCTTTTTGCATTTGTATACAATACAAATATTGTATATTTTTATAACATATATAAAAGGGTTTAAATACATACAAGGGTACAAGTTGAATATGCTGATAACATATGTAGTGGGAAAAAGAGTTTTGAAATATTTGAAAAATTATAGATTAGGAAAATGGATTTTATCACATTTTTAGATTTCAGGGTAGTGAGGAAAGGTTAAGGCCTTCATGTCCCCTTTTATGGATGATGACAAGAAATTAACATACTTAAGCTGGGGTTTAGAATTAGGGACAAAACGTTTAGGTAGGTTGGGTAATGTAATATATATCCAGGTATATTATATTATTTGTTTAGTAAATATAAACTCTTTTCTAAAACAAATACCAAAAGATTGAGAAATAAAATACCTGATGGTTGGAAGAATCGTAATGATACCATTTTTTCTTGATTTTCATGCATGCACTCTATAGATGTAACCCATTTTTTCCTTGGATTCATAATCTTCACATCACTAGGAGATTTGATAGAAGATATGTATGGATAGTCAAAATAACCTTATATATATAGATATAAACTCTGACGAAAAGTCCCCTGGTTTTCCAAGGAAATTATGTCTGATTATGCCTTAAAAAAAGTATTCATAGTAGGAAGGGTTTCTTTTCATAGTAATTTGGCTAGAAATTGGTTTTCCAATACTATTAAGTGTTAGAGGTGGCCAAGACTAGGTTTTCACTACCGTATTTTTTTTTCCTTTTTTCTAGTCAAAATGGGACTGGAAAATAAAATAGTCATAAGAGAGGATGGTCTAGATAACTTCTCTATGAATTCTAAATCAAACTGCTTCATCAATTCCTTAATAAACTTATCTTATGTTTGGGCTCTTGATATAACTTTAATCAATTTCCATTGACCATTAATGGTGTCAGTGTGTTGTTGATAGTGTGAAGCCTTATGGATCCATTCTCGAATACAATTTCAGTCTCATATGGCCCCAAGCATTGGGACTGAAATTTTCCTTTGAAATATTTATCTATTGAATAAAAAAAAAAGATCTCAGTATATTTTAAATTGTTTCTTATTGATGAAATTATCATTCCATTTTGCTCGTTGTTGTTGAATAATAGTCAATTGTTGAATGGTGGCTTGGCGCATTTCATCAAGCTCATTAAGTTGGTCTAATCCATGCTTTTGAGGCTTAGAAAGGTCCTTTCCAACTTGTAGGGTTGCCCTTATTGTCTTAATTTCAATTTCAATAGGAATTACAAAAAGTTTTCTATATACCAATTCATAAGGCATGAAACCAATAACGTTCTTACAAGTAACTCTAAAGGGCCACAGAGCTTCTGGAAATTTTTTGACCCAATCTTTATGATGATGTTGTACTTTATTTGTTAAAATAACATACAAAATTTTGTTGGTAAGCTCCACTTGTCCATTCGCCTACTGTTGGTATGGAGTGGACATGAAATGTTTGATTTTTAAATTCTCAGTGATATATTGGACCAATTTAGAAATAAATTGAGTCCCTTAATGAGTGAAAATCTCCCATGGTATGTCAAATCAAGTGTTGTGGGAGTTTACCTAAATCCAAATAATTAGCAATATTTTCAAGCAAATGCATATTATTAGATAGAGAAAAAAAAACGATCATCAAGGAAAATATCTTCCATAATATTAGACTTGTCAATATGATGAAGTCGAGATAGGAAATCAACAACAACATTCTCCTTTCCTGGTTTATCATTGATAGTAATATTAAATTCTTGTAGTAGGAGAAGTCATCTGATCACTCTACCATGCATAATCGAATTATTCATGAGACACAATATGGAAGAGTGATCAGTTTGTACAAAAACATGATACCCACTAATATAATGATGAAACTTATTTATGGCATGAACCACGATGAGGAATTCCTTTTCAGTTACTACGTAATTTAATTCAGCAAGGGTCAAATTTTTACTCATGTAATAAATGACATAAGGTTTTTGTTCCTTATTTTGACCCAATATAGCCCCATGTTGGAATCACAATTGTAGTTAGATTAAAACATCTAGGAATTAGTATCTCCTACAATCGCCAGAGTTAGGATCCATGAGAGGCAGTTATTCCATGTCACAAAATACGCGGGGATCACTGAACCCAATGTCCAAGAATATCCCCCCCAGTGAAATTTGAGTGAGTTTCAAACTCGAGACTTGTAGCTTTGATACCACATGTTCAAATCATGATTATCGTTAGACCAAAAACCGTAGGAATTAGTCTCTACTACAATCTCCAGCGTTAGGATACACAAGATATGGTTAGTCCATGTCGCAAAACATACAAGGAGTGTTGAACCAAATTTCCAACACTCCAATGGTTGTATCTAAGGCATCAACATGAATATGGAAAGGTAAGGACCATTAGGGTCTCGTAAAATAGGGGCACGAGAATGTTTCTCTTTAAGAGAATTACATGTTGATTAGCATTGATTATCCCAGTGGAAATGTACAGTTTTCGTTAAGATACAAAACAATGGGGAAGATACATTTGTAAAGTTTTTTTTAAACCTCTAGTAGTATCTTGCATAACCCAAAAAATTGCAGACATACTTTTGTGTGGTTGGATATGGTAACTTAAGGATTACCTATATTTTGGAAGGATCCACCCAAATTCCGTCAGGAGATATATGGTTCCCTAACATGATCCCTTCTATGAGAAGCATTTGAAATTTTTCATTACTATGAGAAAGATTGGTTTCTTGACATTGGATTAGTACCTTCTCAAGATTCTTTAAAGGTCTCCACATATATTGTAAAATCATCCATATTACCTCAACACAATCATAATTCAAGTCAGAAAATATTCGAAGAAAAACCCATTGAAAAGGTGTTAGAGAATTACATAATCCAAATGAGAGCACTCAGTAAGCACAAGTTCCCCAGATATAAATAAAGGTTGTTTTCTCCTGATTTGCAGGAGCTACTTGAATTTGGTTGTATCCACTGAACCCATCCAGAAATGAGAAATTTTTCTTCCCTACCAATGTATTTAAGACTTGATTGATGAAGGGCATAGAGAAGTAGTCTTCTAGAGTGTCCTTACTCCACTACTGATATTTAACACATACCCTCCACTTTCCATTCTTATTAGGGACAATAACCAAGGGATAGACCCATTTTCTATCATAAATAAGATAAATAAAACATGCATTTAACAATTTTTGTAACTCTTCCTTGAATATTTCCCTAAGGGCTAGATCAATACCCCTATGGGGTTGTCTGATAGGTATAGAATCCTCTTTTATGTAAATTTGATGATTACAAAAGTTACAAGAGACCCCTTTCATATTAGTATAATCCCATGCAAAAACATTACTATTGTTTCTAAGAATTTCCACTAATATCTTCTGGTGTGAGGGCTCCAGTCGAGCATTAATATTTTGAGTTTTCCAAGATAGTTCTCAATAGCTTTAGTTTGATCTTCCATAATTTCAGATGAAGTTGGCAATTTCAATTGTTGGGTTAGCTCAAGGGATGAACATGTCTCTTGGGATTGTATCCTCAAAACTATGTCAAGTGATGGTTTGTTGTGGATATGAGGATGTGTTAAAAAGGTGAAAATAAAATCATCCTTAGTATGTTATTTGAAAATTTTGTCTTGATCAAGGGTCAAGAGGGGTTGAGAATATTCTTCATCACTTGTTGGAAACAATGTTAATAATGAGATAAGGGGTGAATCAATATTATGTATAATTTAAACTTTTATGCAAATTTTCCTTTACTCATTCAAACTTGGCATCCACTAAATGAGAGCAACCATTAAAAAACTATAATAGCATCCATATGAAACAACACAAGCATACACATCATGAGCAACACAAATATTTCACAGAAGTTTAACGTGGAAACCCTTACGGGAGGAAAACCACCAAAGCTTGTTTTTTTATTGATGTAAAAATAAGAGAACCTACTATATTACATCAATATTCTTGTGAGCCACCACTCACAGGAAGCACCAACTCCCTTTGATTGTTTGATAGCACCCACTAGAAGGAAGCACCAACTCCCTCCTTTTGCATACACCTGATCAGTGTACCAGAAGCACCATATGAAGCACCAAATTCATGGATTTGTTGCAAGAACCTACTTGCAACTCCTTGGATTTATGCAAGAACCAACTTACAGGAGGCACTAACCCCCAAGCCTTCTCACACACCCACTAGAGATGGAAACACAAACTTCCTGTATGCAAGCTTCAACCCACACACACTAAGTAAACTAATGTTCATTAAACATGGCAACCACTCTACCTGATATCAACTCTATTCTTCTCATCCCTTGGTCCACACAACATTCTCTGCCCTCTGCTTAATCTATGACAACCCATTGTTTTTCTCAAAAACAGTCACTCATCACATCCCACACAACACTTTGTTCACACCACAACAACATTCTGTTTCCGACCCTCTGCTCTCAACAAAATACATTCAACACTCGACCCCTTCTATTCCATAGGCTCTCTCAACCTCTCACACCACAACACATGCTCTCTCAACCTCTCACACAGTAGCACAGACTCTCTCGTGGTCTCTTTCCTCTGCATAGGCACTCTCATCATTTTATTTTCAACATAGGATCACTCAACCTTTCTCTACAACACTGGTGGACTTAGCCTCTCCTCAGAAACACACACACACCCATAGAGATATCTACACAACTCACTGGAAACAATTTTTCTTCCCCCCAATTTCTCAATGGCAATCCTGAGTTTTGTTCCTCTGTTGCACGCTGGTTGATGTTGCCTAATGCTTTTCCTCCCATAATGTAGTCACTTCTATTCTCAGACACGAGAGATGAGTTAATTCAAGGAATGGGCACATGAGTATTCTTTCATACTGAGAATTAAATCTCAGTAAAACTGCAAACTCAAGGTGTTCTTCCATTAAAATATTCTTACACATAATATTGTATTTCCCCAATTTTCTCAACTACAATCTTGGGTTTTGTTTCACTGAAACACAATGATTGGTGTTGTCTCTGTCAACCATCATTTATCTATTCATGTTGCTTGAGTGTACCTCTTCACTCAACACTCCTTCATGTTGTTATGTCTGATACATAGACACTACATCCTCATTAACCACTGAGAATGGGTTGTGTTCTCTCATCCATTGTTGTTGCATTAAACATGAGGATGGGAACTTGAGAGTTCCCATGCTAAGGCATAAATCCTCATTCAACCTGCACACTCCAACAAGTCTCTTGTTCTTTCTGTGAATAAATCTATTATCCCTAACGGTATGATCTTCATTCAATTCCTCATAGAATGCAAGCAAGATCAGGGATGGCTCATCTCATATCATGACAGACTCCATTATTTCATTTTGTGCAACCATGGCCCTATCTTTTGTTTGATCCAGGAGTCTCTACAGTTTCCATTATTCCAAAGACCAACTCTTCTACACGCATTTACCCTTAGTTTTCGACTCATTCATGCTTCATACACCATTGTGCTACAATCTCATAGCCCCACATTTCATAAAATTATCAAGGTAGGATATTACAAAATTGTGAGATTCTGACATTGGCCTTTAGCCGCTTTTTTCTTCACGTATTATTGTTTTTTCACCATAGGATCGGGTGTTGTGACCCATGTCATAGCACTTAAGTGATAATCCCTTCAGGATCCTGCCAGGGGCTTATCTCCTTATGTTTTTTCTCTATGCCCTTGGTTCTTTGGGCTCCACAACCAACCGCCAACAACATCAAAAGCACTTGGTATCAAAAAAAATTTAAATTCAATTACAGAGGAGTTACGAAATATCTGACCTCCAACATTTCAACCTCCAAGATGACGTCAAGCTCTTGTCATCAACCCCACATGGCATATCCATTGTGATGACACATGTCACCAATATTTTCCCCATTAGACCACTCAATAATGTTGAATCTGATTTCCATGTGTCCTCCATACAACCATGTCATTGTGATGTCATCTTCCACCATCAACTCATGAGGTCCAATCAACTACTGCCATTTTTCCTATCCGAGGAGAGAGAAAGGGTCCTTGATTCTTTGGTTTTGAAAAAAATTCCTTTGCAAATCTCTGTTCCCTTCAACCCTCGGCTCTTTCAAAAGGACTCATCAATAAGAGGTTACAAAATTCTAAAATTCCTAAGTTCCAAGGGTCTGATGTAAATCTCTGCTCCCCACAACCCTTGACATTTTTAAAAGACTTCATTAATAATAAGTTATGAAATCCAGAAATTCCAAAGTTCTGAAATTTCTACCTTCCCTGATTCTAAGGTTTCAAAGTTTCAAAGCTCTAAAGCTCTAAGGTTCCAATGTTCTGAAATTTAGCTTGCTTCCAGGTTTCTTTTAGATAAACCGCCAAGGTCCCGAAGTTCTGAAATTCAACATGCTCCCCTGGTTCTGGGGTTTCTACCTTCCGAAATTCAGAGTTTTGATATTCTGAGGTTCTGAAATTCGGCATGCTCCTAAGGACTTCAAGATCCTTAATTCGGCTATCAATAACTTTTGATCCCGAGATCCATTTATGGAGAAGGTCCAATGCAGTCCTTGAGCCAATTTTCTACGTAAAACATGGCTACAAACTCTCTGCCATTGTTTGCACCTTAACTCTTCTTCTTGTGCCTGGAATCCTAGAATCCCCAACCAACACAGTAATTTTTTTATGACATTTCTAATAGGACTGCTACTACAATGATTCTCTACCAAATACTAACAAAACCATGGGACTCCTCCCGGAAAAATCATGCTTGTGCTAACATCTATTTTCATCACATATAGCCTATTTGAAATCAATGTTGTCTTGCCTAACATCATGCTAGCACATTCATCCATGCTAGTGTGGTTGTCATAAATTCCAATCACACTTGCTAACTATTAGTAAATGCCAACTACCCCAATTGATCTCCAAACATGATTGTTAACGTCAATGCCAACACACTTACTGCCACTAGCCAAACAAACAATGCCAACTGTCCAAAAATCTACCCCTTTGGCATTGATGGAAACAACTCAACACTTCTCCTCATTGATGGCCAATACTCATGCTTCTTCCACACATCTCCTTGCATGATCCACCAATGGATTTTGTTCCTCCATTTGGGCCATCATAACTTTCTCTCCAATAATTTTCTTTCCCTTTGACATCAATGGCAAAGGGATATAAGTTACATCTTCTCCCTCTTATAATTAATGACTAGGGGTCTGGCTACTGATGTGCAATATACTTCTACAAAATTATATTTTCAAGGGTTGATATCTCTAATCAGGAAAATTTTCTATCACCCAAGCTCATGTATCTTGTAGTTTTTTTTGCTCTATGAACTGGAAATATGCGATATGCTCCCCCTGAAAATATAATTCCTTTTCTTTGAATTTATCCAATTCTGAATGCCTTAGGTTTCTATTTGAATTCTCTCTCTGACAATGCATCTTTTGTAGTAGTTAAAGGAAACTGTGACAATTAAAATTGCTCATGGTATTGCTACTGCTACAAATATCACCCAATAGTGATGCATTTTGGTTACTCTTCACTTATATTGTTGCTTGTTGCTTCAAGAATTGTGCTCACCTCTCCTGATCATCTTAAAAATCAACACTACTCCTCCTGAGATCATATCTCTATAAAAAGGGACTGAACTTAAATGAAATAAGGATATTTCACCCAAGATGAAAACCTTTATTTCTTGAACAATCACCTCTTCCTGAGGATAATTATCATTTCCTCCTATTTCTTACTAAAGTAGCCCCACCTGAGTCAATGCTCTCTGATCTCCTACAATTTCTTCCTTGCTTTTGTGTGGAGACTAATCCTATGGACCTAACTTGATTCCACACTTCTATTGCAACACCTCTTCAACGTAAAGTATGTTGTGTAATCCCCCTAAAACCAAATTAGTTAAACTATATTCTTCTCTTGAAATTCTAATACATTCAAAATAAACAAATTCTTCATTGTAATCAGCAAGGGGACTCGACCAAACCTCCAAATTTCAAATGAAACTCTATGACCATTCTTTTTTATTGCCTACATTTGACTTATTTAGACTCTCTTGAGGGTTCTCTCTTCCTTTAGTGAAGAGAAAAAAATGATCTACTCCCACAGAGTATATTGTCATATTTCGTCTTCCATACCTTCAATGGTTGAGTCCTGATAGAGGAATGATCATATAGCTTCTTCTTTTCCCATGTTTGGGCTTTCTCTTGGATGCACATGGCAGGAGGGAACTTCTCCTTCAACTCATGTTTCTTCACCCAAACTAACTCGCTTCAATTTTTCTTTCTTTGCAAGAGAATGGAAATTGGGTTATTGTTGCTCCCTTTCCTTACCTGAAGCTTGCACTCATTATAGCTTGTGATTACAAAGGGCTTTGTTCCTCCTTTATTTTTCAAGTCTTTTTGATATTGAGTGTTGAAGACAAACTCATAATCCTTTTCTCTTTTGTTCATTTTTGTCTTCAAATTCCAAGCTGCAATATTTGCATGCATATGCTAAGATGCATGTTTTTTCTTCTAATATTTCCAAATTGCTCTCTTGTGCCCAATATTTCCACAATTGTGGAATTTTTCATAGCACAGGAATGTGGTAGAGGAGTTACTATTCTTGACAAGATTCTTGTCAAAAATTCTATCACTGCAAACATGTTTACTCCTGGCCACTTTGTGAATTCTTGGGTTGCTTCTACCCAACATATATTGTTTTCTTGCATGCCATCTACAATCTATGGCTGTATGTCCAAAATTATTGCAAGAAAAATAATAACCATGAAAATGATTTTGATTACAGAAGTTACCTTTTCTTTTAAGGCTTTGTCCTTGAGGGGGAAAGGACTTCTATTGGCTCTTTATGTGTCGTCCATGGAGGTTTGAATTTTTTCCTTGCACTCTTTCTTTCTGTTGTCTAGCTATATTTTGTTCTTGACCTCATTGTTACTACTATCCAATAACCTTTTTTCCATTGTTTTTTTTGAAACCTCCAACTTCCCTTACTTGGATAGCTGACCCTTCAACCTTTTCCTTCTTGGATATTATTTCTTATTTGAAACCAAAGCAAACCTTGATGAGAGGGGATATTTTCTTAGCAACAATTTCATCCAAGGCCTTCTTTCTCTCCTCAAGCTTCTAATATTGAGATAGCTCTTTACCAGACTTTTCTAAGTCATGTCTCAATGAGAGTACTTCTGTATGTAGTATATCATATTAATATTCCTTCTCACTCAGCTGATTGGTTAACACCCCATTCATTCTCCTGGGCTCTTCATTTTTAGCATTAATATCAACTATTGTTTTACTCAAATTTTCATTTTCAAGCTCATAATTAAAAAAATTCTCCTTTTGCTTGAGATTAGGATTTGACTAATCCTTGATATCTTTTAGAGCAAATATCAACTTCTTTCTAAAGTATATTATTTCATCTAAAACCTTTTCTTCGTTTTCATAGCAACTAGTTGAACCACCACAGAGATCTAAATCCATATTTGTGTCCATGGAATATTCCACAAGTCTAAGGAGTATTCCATCTTCATCACTTCCATAGATACCCCTATTATCTTCATGGGATATAATCTCTTCTTCTTCAGAGGATCCCTCATTTTCTATTGCTACTAAAGTGGGTTTATCTTCATTACTACCACTAGATGCATGGATATATTTATCTTCAATTGATTCACATGAACATCTAGATAATGAATGACCTATTTATTTACATTTATCACAAAGAAATAGCTTACCTTATGAGCAACATGGACTCTCATCCAAGTATTATTCTTCACCATCCTTGGAGTGAAGGTCATTAGTTTTCTCATAAGAAGGATATATTCAATCATTTTAGAATCTTTCCTTTTAGATTCCTTCTCCTTTTTCTT
Source organism: Pinus albicaulis (assembly GCA_034641835.2). Lineage (NCBI taxonomy): Eukaryota > Viridiplantae > Streptophyta > Pinopsida > Pinales > Pinaceae > Pinus > Pinus albicaulis. Next base: position 909,958,264 of record CM076572.1, read on the forward strand.
CCTTTTCTTCTTATCACCAACAGCTACATGTTCTGGTTCACTACTTTAGCAACAAGGTTCTTTAGCCTTCTCTTGAGCCAAATTGAAATCTTCTCCATACATAAATTGAAATATGTTTAACGTTTCCTTTGTTGTCTCATAATGCCTTACTTCCTTAACATCTAGTTTAGACAACCCTTTCATGATGATTTTCTTGGATTCTTCATTCTTCTCAATCTTTTCTTCATTCAATAAGGAGCACCATACATCAACATCCAAATCAATTAAATAGGCTTCCATTCTAACCCTCCAGAGTGCATAGTATGATCCATTTAAAAATGGAACTCCTTCTGACGTAAGCCAATTTTGATTAGCCATTGTTTCCCTTTGATATACCTTCAAGCGATTAAGTTATTCGTAAAGGAAGTTGGCTCTGATACCAATTGTTGGACATAATGTTAATATTGTTAAGGGGGGTGAATCAGTATTAAGGCTAATTTAAACTTTTATGCAAATTTTCCTTTACTCATTCAAACTTGGCATCCACTAAATGAGAGAAACCATTAACAAACCATAACAACATCCATATTAATCAACAAAAGCATAAACATCATGAGAAACACAGATATGACACCTACTCTAATACCGCCTACTCTATTACATCAATCTTCTTGTGAGCCACCACTCACAAGAAGCACCAAATCCCTTTGATTGTTTGCTAGCACCCACTAATAGGAAGCACCAACTCCCTCCTTTTCCAAACACCTGGTTAGCATAATTTAAGCACCATCTGAAGCACCAATTTCATGTATTTATTGCAAGCACCAAATTGTAGCTCCTTAGGTTTATATAAGCACCAACTCACTCTCCTCAACCCTTGGACAACACAACATTCTTTGTTCTCTTCTCACTCTGCAACAACCCATTGTTTTTCTCAATGATATCCACTCATCACATCCCACACAACACTTTTTCCACACCACAACATAATTATATTCTCATCCCTCTTCTCTCAACAACATACATTCAACACTCGACCCCTTCTATTCCACAGGATCTCTTGACCTCTCACACTGCAACATAGGCTCTCTTTGCCTCTCACACAACAACACAGGCTCTCTCGATGTCTCTTTCCTCTGCATAGGCACTCTCTGTAATATTCCTTTTTTTGGTGTCACCTATGATAAGGCTAGGATGGACTTCCAGAGTTGGGAGCAGACCAATCATAGGTATAGGTTGGTGTCATTAGTGGGCCCAGGGGATTTTGGAGGAGTTTTGAGGATTTTCTATGCAGTCGGGTGGCATTCACTTGATATATTCCATCATCCAAGAAGTTTGGCTTTCTTTCCAGTGCATTCCGACAACTTTTGGAAATTTGAGTTATTTGTGGGCTTAACTCAGCTGATTATGCTCAAGGTGGAATTTTGGGAGGAATACATGATAGAACACCTTCGTGTAATAGCTCATTGGAACCGGGATGAGGATACCTCCAAGATGGGGCAGTTGGACATGATTTTTAGTGACCAGAGGAGATGTAGTAGCCAATTTACCCTTTCCTGCATTAAAAAGGAATATTTTAATAAGAGGGAAAAGTTCTCCATGAATAAAATAATAATAAAATAAAGCTCTAGAAGGCTCCAAGAGATATATAAAAGAAAGGGAGGAAGCCATTGAGAGATATCTTTGGAGTAGATCATTTTTCTTGTGTATGAGAGGTTTGAGAACATGGTTCCCTACTTCAACCGTAGCCCCAGGATGAAAACCCTCGGGTGATTTATCGAGTGTTAGACAGAAACCCAATACTCTTGAGGAGGTTTCACTCAGAGATCTCACAGTGCTTCAGTGGAGATTTTGAGATGTCAGTTTTGCCGTAGTCAATTTTCAATAGTCTTCTCGCCAAGCCATCTACATCATTGCCACCGCCATTCATCAGTTGGGCCAGAGATCTTTATAGGTTTTTCTTCACTTGCTTGGCAAGCTCAGGTTCCGTTGTTCCTTCTTGTTGATGTGCTTTTTCCCATGGATTAATAAAATGACTCAGTGATTTTATCAGAATCCATTTTGTACTATTTGTGGATGTGTGCATATTTCGATTTATTTTTTTGTTCAAGTCTATTTCCGGTATCTATTATTAAAATCCATATTTGGGGATATTACAGTGGTATCAGAGCCTCGAACTTGGCTCAGCCTGCGGGTTTTCACTTTCAATTGTAGCTACCTTTTTTTTAGGGTTATTTATTCGATGTGTTAGAGCCATATCTTTATTGCAGTTGCTAAAGTAGAGCCTATTTTGTACAATTTCCAGAGGTGCCAAAAGACCAGAGAAAAAAAAATTGAATTTCTTATTATTAGAGGATCGAGTTACCTATTGGGGGAAAAATATCTATTTTAATCAAAGGCCCAATTATTATGTGTAAAGGGTCGTGGCACATTATTTAATTTTAAAGGAGCCCAAAACTTTATTACAATGATATATTAGCCAACACTTTTATTTGAATCCCAAACTAATTAAAATTGACGGTCGAATTTCCATTTGATCGAATGGAAACCAATTTACTTAGTGGGAGGAGGATTGGAAAATTTAGTAAGGAGCCATGTAAAATTTGAAAATATAAATTTTATCGTAGGCATTGAAGACTGAATTTTCTTGAAGGAGCCCGAAATTTTTTATTGAAGCTAAGCTGCATTTCGAATATATTTTCACGTGATTTTTTGCAAGGTGTCTGTCAAGAAAGAAAAAAACCACATATACAACTACCTTGAATTTTGATCAATTCACTGTAAGTTGCCATTGTTCTTCTGAAGAAGTCGAGCCATGGCAGTGCTGAAATATTTTGAAGACCAACAGAGAATAGCGATTTGAAAAAGGCCCAAATTTGGCATATCCACTGAGAACCGAGTCTATCCCTTGTGGATCGATGCATAGCTATAGTATGCCAGAGGATGTGCATTGGCCTATTGAGAAATTAATTAGTATGAATCCAAGGATTTGTACATTGGCCAAGTTTAATCATAATCAAAGCCGAATCTGATGGGGCTGTGTTAAAACTCCACACTGGGTCGAAGTTCCTGAGCAACCTTGTGGAATGAGGCACGAGTTAACAACCATTTATGTGGTAGAGTTCAATTTTGTTTGAGGGACGAATCTTCTAAGAAAATATTAATACTTGGACACGTTTTTTTTTTGGAGGATTGATGGCTGAATGTATCTTTGTTTGTGGGCAGTGAGGAGAGCTAGTGTTATGGTCATAATCTCAACTCTCAACTGTGTACCATTCACCTACAGTAGAATATTTTCCAACTATCATCATGGTGCTACTTTGAATTTTAATGCTCAAAATATTAGTGCTGATATATTACCGTCTGAATTGTTGTAGCATGATTCATGAGTCCATTTTGGTGTGGTTGGCTAGCTAAAATGATATGAAAATTGTTTTGCTGCTCTAGGGCCTTTAGTGGGTAAATATTGTTCGCATCAAATTTTATTTTGTACCTACGATAGTGTACACACTATACATAGAAAATTTCATGTTGTAAGTCAACCATATTCCTTACTGTGCATTGCTGGCTAGTTTTCTTCTCAAGGAACCACGAGATTCATTGTTGAAGAAGGGAATGGGAGTGTGCAAATTCTAAAGACTGAGTTCTCTTAAAGGAGGAGGAAAATTTCTTCATTTTTACCCATAGCCATGATGACTATAGAAAATAGAGAAATTTTGGCTCGATAGAGGGTCGTGGGTCTGTAATGTGCTTGCTAGTGTGTCCTGAAGGAAGACAAGCACATAGCTGAGCCATACCTCCCTTGTTGGACGTGTGAACCTTCCTTGGAGTTGTGTACCATATCACGGGAAATTTTTGGGTGGTATTGTTGGGTGATTTGGCTAGAATTCAAGAGGGAACCGAATTGATAAATCAAGTTTATAAACCAGGTTCTATTACTCTATTCCCTTTGCAAACCCAGCTACAGATAAACTTAAGGCTTTGTATTTTCTAGAACTTGTGTTGAGTTAATATTTTGTTGTGCATAATTACTTTCGTCACTACTCAATCTTGTACCAGTATAAACTTTATTTCTAGGCTTTTTATGAGTCAGCCATGGTCATTAAGATGTGCTCTCATGAATGTAATAGTCCTTGTGTGTACATTATTTTAGAATGCATCTACAACAATTTGCCTTGAAACTGTTTGTCAAAATAGTGGCCTCATTTTCAAAAACATTCTTGTCATCATTGGTTGAACCATGGAAAGACTCCTAAATATCTTGAGAAGAATAACGATAGAAGTTGGTTCCTTGAACCACCATGCATCAGAAGACCAGAAAACAAAATTGAACAGTAGACCCTTTTCAAGAGGAATTTATGCCATCTTCCAAAAAGAACAGCCACAAGACTTGCAAGGAGAATTGGGGATTGGTCACAAAATTCTTGGGATTGGAACAGACTTGAAACATATGAAGATGACATGGAGAGTTCTATCCAAACTTGATGAGATTAATGAACTCCTGTCCAAAATAAGCCAGGTAGAAGGGAAGAAACTGATTTGGTCTGTAAAACTAGCTATGCTTGCTCTTATACAACCCAAATTCTTGGAAGAACCGTGTGAGGGGGTCAGACTTCCAGTTGCATCATGCCTCAATAACATCATGAAGTTGACTGCACCTATAGCTCCATATAGTGATGATGTTATGATGAGGATTATGAGATTGATAGTAGAGACTCTTCAAGATTTGGACAACAACGCAGGCTCTACCTTTAGGAAGAAGCTTGAGATTCTATGGAGTATGGCCACATTTGAGACGTATGTCATCATGTTTGACCTTGAGTGTGATGACTTGATTCTGTAGATGTTCCAATGCTTCTTCATCATTAGGAGACATCATCCTGATACCGTCATAACACACATGCAGTCCATCCTGTCGTCATGTATGAGATACCATGAGACCATTTGCCGAGAGTTGCAGACTAGGTTGTTGAGAATTTGGAGGAGAGAGCAGTTGGTCTCACCTACTGCTTATGAGCTAGCCCAAGGGCTGGTTGAGCATAATATTGGGTTATTCAGGAGATAGTTGACCAGGGAGGAGCTGCTCTAGTTTGGTACACAGTTGGTTGGGCAGCTTATACTGTTAGAGATACATCATAGCAGGAGCCAGGGAGCATTGGTGCTTGTTGGCAGACTTCACTTCATTGGGCATCAGCTATAGGCAAAGGCAGTGCACAGTCCGAGCCGTGGGACTTGGTCGATGATTGGCCATGGTGGCGTTGGGTTTCGAGAGGATTGTTTTTTGACAGGTATAGTGAGAGATCGGTTTGGGATGCCGACAATGAGGGGTCTATTCCGAGTGGCTTGACACATATGCATAGCAGCACTCAGGGGTTTGTATGGGATCCAGGCATTGGGTCTCAGTTGCATCGGCCAACAGGGTCGCCCACATATTTGGATTGGTTGAGGGCCAGCAATATTGGGCAGAAGGTCTGTAATATTCCCTTTTTTGATGTCACCTATGACAGGGCTAGGATGTATTTCCAGAGTTAGGAGCAGACCGGTCATAGGTATAGGTTGGTGTCATCAGCATGCCCAGGGGATTTTTGGAGGAGTTTTGAGGAGTTTCTATGTGGTCAGGTGGCATTCGCTTGAAATATTCCATCATCCGAGCAGTTTGACTTTAGTTTCGGTGCATTCCAACAAATTTCAAAAATTTGAGTTATTTGTGGGCTTAACTCAGCTGATTACGCTCAAGGTTGTTGAAGTTTGCAACAAGAAACAGTGAAGGAGGCATCCTGAAACATCATCCTTGATTCTAGTTGGAAAATAATCACCTAAACTAGGCGGGGCCCACACAGGCTATTTTTAGGTGTATGCCTATTTTTAGACATGGTGAGCATATTCTATAAGTTGCAAGATGCTATTTGTAGATGGTTGGTCAAGTTGGAAAAATAGATGAAATTCTATTTTTAGAATATTGGGTGAAGTCTATTAATTTATAGATCGTCGATCTAAAAATAGATGTGTCAATTATTATTAGCCCTTAATAATAATCAGACTCTAAATATCAACTTATTCTCGTGGAGCACTTTATTTCAGTATACAGATTTGGAAAACTAGTGGGCTGAAGGAATTACGAAATTCCTAGGGTTTAATGGTGGTTCATGTGTGGAGGACTCAGTTAGAACTGAAGTGGAAAAGTTATGACAGAGTTGGAAGAGTAGTTAGGGAGTTGTTATTTAGTTTAACTTAGTTAATGGAGTTAAACTCAGTTGAACTAGTTGTATCTAGTCTAACTGAATGATACACTAGTGAGAGTGGAGTGAATTAATTATTTAATTAATTCACAAATAATAACTCATTAATCAACTGAACAAATACAACAGTTAACTACAGTGCATGTGAGTTCCAGTGGAGACCTGGCAATGGAGAGATAGGTGAAAGGGCAAGATGGACTATCCATTGTGACTACTAGTGATGCATTAGTTGCATCTACATATACATTGGAGATGCCAATGAGAATAACGTAGTCAAGGAGAGTGGGATTTCATCGAATTGGTCTTTGTAATCAAATTGGATTGCACAGTGGAGGCAGGCTAGCAGGTGGCAAGAAATCGATGCATGGAGTTGCATATTTATTCTATGTTAGTGTGTGACGATTGATTGTACTGAAAGCTTGATGTACTAAGCTTTGTATGAGATTGTTACATGATCTCCATGATACATAATATATGATAGTTGGGGTTTTCAGCTTCAGGCTTTCCCGTTATACAACTGTGTTATGTGCGATTATTTTTATTACTTCATGTGTTTGCAATTAATTTTCTGCAAAATATTAACAGTGGAATGATTATATATTTTGAAAAAAGTTAAATATTGTGAGATCAGGGGAAAATGGATGTATGCATGCTTAGTGTATATAATTTCTACATGGCATCAGAGCTGTGTTATAGATTTTCTACATGGAATGAGAGCAAGAATTTTTGTGCGCGCGAGTTTGCAGAGAATATCTGAAATTTTTGGTGAAATATTTTCATAAAAAAATAGCATATTTGGATTCCTTTCAAAAAAATACCCAAATTGAAAAAAAAAATCGGTCGAATTGGAGCTCGGATGAGGGAGATATCGTCGATTTAAAATCAGCTCTTTTGTTAGAAAATTTTGCGAAGGCGGGACAATTACAATGTGCGTGAGCCAAGAATCTACATGCATTGAGGTACAAGATGCATGCAAAGCTTTGAGGAGAAAATAAAAGGTTAGTGACTTGGTGGTTGAGAGGGAGCCTCTCAACATGCAGCCTGAGAAGCCGTCTCAAAAGGTTGTGGAGCAGCCACAACTGGAGATGCAGAAGAATCTTTATAGATTTGATGTAGATGGGATCTCTACGGAGCTTCTTACTATTGGGAAGTGCAAGAAAGACAAGCAATTGAAGCTTGAGAGGGAGCAAGATTTGCATGCAGGTAAGAGTGAACCTCGAGATGTGGAGCAGCCACAAGATGAGGATCATGGAGTGGGAGCAACCACTCACGTAGAGAAATTTTGTGCCAGATGGGCAAAGGGAGTGCATGCAGCTATACCGCCAGGTAAGAGGTGGGGCGACATGCATGGATAATCCAAGAATAAATTTCTAGGCAGGATTCATTGAGATGGTGTGGATCTCATGAATTGAACTTGGCTACGAGGTGGCCATAGAGCAGCAGTAGCATGATCAGTTGGATTGATGCAGGCAGATCAAAGTGACAGTGTCGGATACTGGAGCACAGTTCAGAGTTGACAGTAAGTGAAAAGTGCATGGGTGCAGAGTTCAACAACGCAGTGGTTCCTGAAGACATGTGTAGTTGGTACCAACAGAATTCGAAGACTTTGATGACAGATGCATTATATTGAGTCAATTGTTTGGAGGCTATTCAGTTTCAAAAGTGTTGCAGCAAGAGTTGCAGAGCGGATGCATGGAGTTGCAGGGTACTTGCAAAGGTTGTAGGGCGAGTGCATGGAGTTGCATGTTGCATGCGAAGACAATCCTTTCTTGTTGAGAGGGAGTGTTGAAGTTTGCAACAAGAAACAGTGAAGGAGGTATCCTGAAACATCATCTTTGATTCTAGTTGGAAAATAATCACCTAAACTAGGTGGGGCTCACACAGGCTATTTTTAGGTGTATGTTTATTTTTAGACTATATCTATTTTTAGACATGGTAAGCATATTCTATAAGTTGCAGGATGCTATTTGTAGATGGTTGGTCAAGTTGGAAAAACAGATGAAATTCTGTTTTTAGAATATTGGACGAAGTCTATTTATAGATCGTTAATCTAAAAATAGATGTTTCGATTATTATTAGCCCTTAATAATAATCAGACTCTAAATATCAACTTATTCTCGTGGAGCACTTTATTTCAGTATACAGATTTGGAAAATCAGTGGGTTGAAGGAATTACACAATTCCTAGGGTTTAATGGTGGTTCATGCATGGAGGATCAGTTAGAAATGAAGTGGCAAAGTTATGACAGAGTTGGAAGAGTAGTTATGGGAGTTGTTATTCAGTTTAACTCAGCTAATGGAGTTAAACTCAGTTGAGCTAGTTGTATCTAGTCTAACTGAATGATACACTACTGAGACTGGAGTGAATTAATTCACAAATAATAACTCATTAATCAACTGAACAAATACAACAGTTAACTACAGTGCATGTCAGTTCCAGTGGAGACCCAGTGGAGAGATAGGTGAAAGGGAAATATGGACTATCCGTTGTGACTACTAGTGATGCATTAATTGCATCTACATATACATTGGAGATGCCAATGAGAATAACACAATCAAGGAGAGTGGGATTGCATCGAATCGATCTTTGTAATAAACATGGATTGCACAATGGAGGCAGGCTAGCAGGTGGCAAGAAATCGATGCATGGAGTTGCAGATTTCTTCTATGTTAGTGTGTGACAATTGATTTTACTGAGAGCTTTATGTACTAATATTTGTATGAGATTGTTACATGAGCTCCATGATACATAATATATGATAGTTGGGGTTTTCAGCTTCAGGCTTTCCCGTTAAACAACTGTGTTATGTACGATTGTTTTTATTTGCTTCATGTGTTTGCAATTAATTTTTCGTAAAAGATTAATAGTGGAATGATTATGTATTTTGCAAGAAGTTAAATATTGTGAGATCAGGGGAATATGGATGTATGCATGCTTGGTGTATATAATTTCTACAAAGGTGGCATTCCGGAAGGAACACATTATGTAACACCTTAGTCTAATAGCTCATTGGAACTGGGATGAGGATACCTCCAAGATGGGATGGTTGGACATGAGTTTCAGTGACTGGAGGAGACGTAGTAGCTGATTTACCCTTTCCTGCATTAAAAAGGAATATTTTAATAAGAGTGAAAAGTGCTCCATGAAATAAAGCTCTAGAAGGCTCCAAGAGATATATAAAAGAAAGGGAGGATGCCATTGAGAGATATCTTTGGAGTAGATCATTTTTCTTGTGTATGAGAGGTTTGAGAACATGGTTCTCTACTTCAGCCGTAGCCCCAAGATGGAAACCCTCGAGTGATTTGTCGAGTGTTGGACGGAAACCCAATACTCTTGAGGAGGTTTCACTCAGAGATCTCACAGTGCTTCAGTGGAGATTTGGAGATGTCATTTTTTTTGTAGCCGATTTGCAATAGTCTTCTTGTCGAGCCATCTACATCATTGCCAACGCCATTCATTAGTTGGGCCATAGATCTTTATGGGTTTTTCTTCGCTTGCTTGGAAAGCTCAAGTTCCACTATTCCTTCTTGTTGATGTACTTTTCCCCATGGATTAATAAAATGGCTCAGTGATTTTATCGGCATCCATTGTTTACTATTTGTGGCTGTGTGTATATTTCGATTTATTTTGCTGTTAAAGTCTATTTCTAGTATCTCTGTTTAAAATCCCTATTTGGGGATATTACACTCTCAGCCTTTTCTTTGCAACACAGGCTCACTCAACCTTTCTCTACAACACTGGTGGAATTTGCCTCTCCTCAGTAGTGCACATACACCCATAGATATATCCACACAACTCACTGGAAACAATGTTTCTTCCCCCCAATTTCTCAATAGAAATCATGATTTTTGCTCCTCTATTTCACATTGGTCGATGATGCCTCAGTTATCCTCCATACTATACAACTGTACTCAATGCTTGTCTTCCAATATTGCAATTTCTTCTGTTCTCAGGCACAGAAGCTGATTTAATTCTAGGAATGGGCACCTGAATGTTCTTTCATACTGAGAATTAAATCTCAGTCAAAGTACAAAATCAAGGTGTTTTTCTGTTAAATTAGCTTACACACAATACTATATTCCCTGATTTTCTCAAATGCAATCCTGGGTTTTGTTTCCTTGAAACACAGTGATCAATGATGTCTCGGTCAACCATAATTTCGTCTTTCACGTTTCCCAAGTGTACTTATGCACTTAGCACTCCTTGCTATTGTGTCCGATACATAGACACTTCATCCTCATTAGCCACTGAGAATGGGATTTGTTCTCTCACCCATTGGTTTTGTATTAAACATGAGGATAGACACCTAACTATTCGCATGTTGAGACATAAATTGTCAACCATCTCGCACACTCCAACAAGGCTATTGTTCTTTCTGTGAATAAATATCCTATCCTTGAGGGTGTAATATTCATTCAATTCCTTGTATAACGCAATCAAGATCATGGCGGCTTGTCTCATCTCATGAAAGACTCCATTATTTCATCCTATGAAACTGGGGTCCTATATGTTCTTCGAGACAATTTTTTCTGCAGTTTCCATTAATCCAACAACCAACTCTTATGTGTGCATTTACTCTTAGTTATTGACTCATTCATCCTTCATACACCTATGTGTTGTAATCTTAGAGCCCCATATTTCATAATTTTATTAAGGCGTGATATTACAAAATCACGAGATTTTGATATTTTCCTTTAACTCATTTTTCTTCACCTCATATTGTTTTTCCACCATAGGATTAGGTGTTTTGACCAGTGGCATAGGACTTAGGTGCTAATACCCTCAGGATATTTTCAAGGGCTTATCTCTTTGTGTTCGTCCTCTACACCCTTAATTCTTTGGGGTCCACGACCAACCACAAACAACATCGAAAGCCCCTGGCATCGGGACTTTCTTAAAATTCAATTATAGAGGAGTTACAAAATCTCCAACCTCTGATATTATAACCTCTGAGATGATGTCATGACCTTGTCACCAATCCCACATGGCGTATCCATAGTGGTGATACAAATCACAAGGATTTTTCCCATTAGACCATTTAATAATGTTGAATATAACTGCCACGTCCATATAGTCATGTCATGCTAATGTCATTTACCATTGTCAGCTCCTAAGGGCCAATCAATTTATGAACTTCCACATACCATTGGAAACATTTTTCAAAGAAATTTCCAGTGGAGAAGGTTTGATGCAGTCCTTGAGACCATTTTCTAACTAAAACATGGTTCTAAACTCTTTTTCATTCTTTGCAACTTCACTCTTCTTCTTGTGCTTGGAATCATGAACTCCCTTACCAACACAGTCATATTTTTATGGACTTTCCAATAGATCTGCTACTATGATGATTCTTTACTAGATACTGCAACAACCATGGGACTCCCCCCAAAACAAACATGCTCACATCAATGCTAACATATGTTGCCATCAGAGCTATCCTAGTGGAAATAAATGTTTTATTGCCTAACATCATGCTATCACATACATCCATGCTAGTTTGGTTGTCATCAATGCCAATCACACTTGCTAACTATCAGGAAATGCCAACTTCCCAACTTTATCTCCCAACATGACTATTGACATCAATGTCAACACACTTACTAACACTATCCAAACATATAATTGTAACTATCCAACATCACTATCTTCGAACCAAAAAGGATTCTCGAGGTCTAGAAAAGGTTTAGAAAGAGGGTAAAGAGTGAGATTTGTAGAAGAGTTCCCATGGGAAATAGTCATGTCCTGAGATCTACAACTGATGCAAGAATTTTTGTGGCTAACCAAGGCCTTCCGAGAAATAAGGGATATCCCCCAAGGTTGGCCCTAAGTTGGAGAACCATAAAATTAGTTGGGTATTCCCATGGGTCTAGGAAAACAAAAATGTATTCTAATACTCCTTCTAGCGTTATAGTAGACCTATTGGCCATTTGAAGACTCAGTTGGGGTATGTCGAAGCCCAAAAAACTTAAGTTTTTCCATAGTCTCCTTGGTCATGACATTTATAGTTGCACCTAAGACTATCAGAGTGTTGGCTATAGGGGTATTATTAATATTTACAACAACGACAGGGGTCCCCGGATCCCCATACTTTGTTGTAAAAAATTTATCATCATTATGTATACCAATTTCCAATTACTTGTACTGTCTTAGGATCTCTTTTATTCCTTCCTGGCTTATTTAAGAAAAGTTCCTGGACTGCCTCTGCATATATGGGGACATCCTTAATAGCTTGTAACGATAAGGTATTTACACATACATTCCTAAATTATCCTACGAAATCAAATTTAGGATGTGCAAGAGGATTCTCAAGGCATAGCCTTTCTAGATAAGGAAGGGGATCAAGCTCTTTTTTAGGAGAATGTTCTTGGATTTTTGGAGAAATTAATACTATATTTGGTGAGTTATTCTCCTCGTCTTGTTATTGTATAATAGGGGATGTTTTATTTTGAATTTCCTTCCCATAGTGTAAATGAATGTTTTTATAGTCCACATATGAAAGAGGATAGGTAGGGAAAGGAGATAGTTCATCGTTGTAGGTGGTTTGGACTACTTTCTTATTATTTTGATTAGGAACAGACTAAGCAGTAAATTGAGGCCTCTATTGAGATTGATTGGGTTGATTATAAGGCAACTAAACCTATTGCGGGTGTGGTTCAGGTGTAACTTGTGGCATCATATTCCCAAAATAGGGGGGTCCTCACCAACCTGGGGTCCATCCTTGGCCTTATACCTAAGAAGGCCATTGTGGCCATGGTATTGGAGGATACCATTCAAATGTAGGAGTGAAATACTAGGAAGGATTAGGAGATGTAGGTATAGATTTTTTAGGAGTCCATGGTTTCTTTTGAGTCATGAAAAAAACTTATTCAATTTCCCCATCGAATTTTTGAAACATGGCTTTACACCTTGGTAAAGAGGGGAATTCCTGGGTGGATTTTTTTTGTTCACAAATGCTACATACTTCTATATTATTCAAAGGGAACTCCCTAAGTGGGTGTTTGTTTTTAAATTTGGAAAAAAATATGTCCAGGGCTAATTCAACTTCCTCTTTATTCCTTTTGGTATGCAGAGTGTCTAGCTGTGAGTTAAGTGTGCTGAAAACATCAGTCTTAATATTATCCAAAAATCCCCTAGCTCAACCTTAGTTACCCCTACCCCACTTAACCTACCAATTAGAGATATTATATCTTGATATTTCTTCCCATATTTTTCACTTCCTTTTGAATATCGTTTACATAAGTCACAAATACCTTCATAAGACAATTGGGAGGCATCACCTGCTCCCATTAGGTTTATGGTTTCCAAAAAGTGTTCTTGTATACCTTCAAGAAAAAGGATACGTAAGGTTTATGGGTCCAATGTATTTTTCTTTGTTCTTTGAAATGTGTATTGGAATCATTCTACATAATCTTCCAGACTCTCATCATCTTGCTAATAAATGTTAAACATTTCTTCCTTGATGTCCCTAGCCTTGCAATAGTCCCAATATTTATTTAAGAATTTATTTTTCATATCATCCCAAAGACCGAATAGAATTTCCCTCTAATCCCATTAACAAAAAATATTTGCATCTTTTAATGTTGGAGGAAATAACTTCAACTTATAAACATTTGTAGAGTAGTCATAACTTCGACAAAGGACATAAAACTCAAACATGAAAGTATCAGGGTCTTCCTTAGATAGACCATGAGAGTCTGGAAGGGAAGCGAGGGATATTTTTCATTTGAACTATAGCATCAAGGTCTTGGATGGGGAATTCAAAAGCAGTAGGTCCTTGTTGTTTAGGCCCATTGAATTTTTCATCGACCATATTTTCCCTTCTTGGAGTCTCAGGGTCTTTAATTTTACTAGACCCTCCAGAACTTTATGGTTCTTCCCCAAATGGAGTTTCTTCCCTCTTTGGTATTTCTCTTTTTGGATGTTTCCCTACAACACTATTTTGAAAAAACTTGGCCTTAAAGTAGTCTCCATTTTCATTTTTCATACTATTAATGTAAGTGGTTCCTACCGCACCACATGTTGGGGTTTAAAGGAATTTTTCTTTTTCCTATCTATGATGTTTTAAATGAATTTATTATAATATAGTGCAAAAGGTGAATGTGATCTAAGTTACCGAAAGGGGTAATTATGACCCCTTTTGTTGCTTCTAGCCCTAATATTATTTGTATTATTGTGTGAGAAATCTTGACTCCTCAAGCGCCTCCCTTGAAACGACACAAAAAATGACAGTATGTTAACATCTTTTAATATTGGGTTGCACTACATAGTCTGTTTAACTATAAACCAGGGCTACTAAGCTTGTGAGGCCCGTTGTTCTATATGCATAATAGGAAAGACATCATACTTATTATAGTGTCCTAAAGTAATAGGGGTTTTGAGTCTCATGAAAGGTTCTACCTACCAACACAACTCAGTTACATGGTATTTTTTTCACCTAAATTTGCAATGGGTGACTGAGTAACATTGGATGTTAATGTGGTAATTTTATTTTTAATCACTTAATTTTGTAGTAAATATTATTATAAGCCTTACACATGAGATTTCCGCAAATCCCTTGAACTACAATTGAAGGAAGCCACACAAACATAACTAAATAAACTTCACATAAACTAGAAATTAAATTGCATAATATTAAAACAAGACTTCACGCACACACACACAGGCGTAAATATCCAATACATCAAGAAATAATAGTACCCTACTTGTAAATAAACAACAAGGAACTATGGGCACTAAATCGTGCCTTAAGTGGGCCCTACTCAAGGCTCGATATATGCCTTTAAACTATTAAATATGCAATACAAATACAGTAATGATCCCAGAAATTCATACCAGATCACTATAAAACAAGTTACTAGAAATGAATGTGAGCCACTATTGAATGTAAGCCATAGTTGAATGTGAGCCACTGTGGAATGTGAGCCTCAGGAATGTATGAGCTAATGTAAATATATAGAGTGAGTCCCAAAAAATGCAAGTCACCATAGATATGATCTGAGCCTCATAACAAAAGGGGAGCCATGGAGATATGAGACGACAAGCCTCCACACAAAGATAATGCAAATCACAGATATGTGAGATCTAATTTCCCATAATATGTGAGTTTTTAAGATTGTAATGCAAGCCTCAGATACATACGAAGAACATAGATGTATGAACCTTATAATATGAGTTTCTTGATCGAAAATGATGACAAATGTATATTTGATCATGCATATGAAGGGACACGTCCCTTAGGGCAAGCCGACTTGAGGGCATATTATGAATTGGAGGGAAACCATAGTTGAAATTTTATTTCCATAATATTTAAATATATTTTTCCTTGAAGATTGCATGCCCAATTTTTCTATACAAATAATAATGTTTATTTATCCCATTTGAATTCTCCTTTAGGTCAAAATGAGCTTAATTTGGGGTAATTGGATTTTTCTTGGGGAAACTCATGCTGAAGTTGACCAAATTTCAACACTTCCTCTTAGCTAGGGAGGAATTTACATATGTATCATATGTCTCATCATCGTTTCATCATGTCTCATATTGTCTCATAGAAGAAGAAGAATCCACAACCGATGGTAGGGGAGATTGATTAAAGATCCTTCAAACCCTATTGGTATCCAAGTCAAGTTCCATGGCCTTCATCTCAACTGCATCAGCAAGTCATTCATCTCATCACATCTCATTTCAACTTGTCTCTCCTTTGATCATAAACTAAACAATGATGTCTCTATCTAAAGAAGAATAATCATCATAGGGGATATCAATTTTCCACCCTATTAGCATAGTTCTATGTTTAGTCATGAGTGTGTTTTAAATTGTTTTACTTTTAGGATAAAAATATTGTAAATTTAAAAAAAAATTAGAACATTGTCGAAAGTTCCAATAGAATTTGTTTTAAACCATGTTGGATAGTCTATTTTAACTTTATTTAATGCATGTTTTTCCTTTACCCAATGCTATCGGAAGTTCAGGTAACTTCCCCTGTTTAAAAAATAAAATAAAAAGCGCACCCGCTTTTGAGTCGGCCACATGTTCCCGATATCAACTACGGTTTAAATTTTTTAAATCATGATCCATGTCAAGTGATAGGAAGGTTTATACGTTTGAATGATGTCAAGTTCGTAGTGGTCATACGTGGAAGAACTAGGTGTCAATGTGCAGTCATGAAGAACAACCATTGTTTGTTTTGTCTGTCAGCCTAAGTCAGTGTGCCCACATGTCAAAGGTATGTATTTAGTATCAATATTAATCAAGGGTATATGATTTAATGTGGTGATCGTTTGGTTAATCATGCATGAACGTTGCCGGAATTTTAGGCCTGCCATAATAATGCGATGTAGGTCACTGCCAACTCAAACACTGTTCAACTTCAGCCACCTCTTGCAGAGAATCTAAAACAAAGCAGGAAACTAAAAGGTAATTATGAGTATCACGAGGTGTGGTATATGGTTCTGACACTTCCCATTATGAAAATATCTTGTACATGGAAAAGAGAACGAACATATCACTTAAAATCACCGAAAGAAAAGGAAAGAAATTAGTTTTCTAATTTGGTTGTTGGTGAATAAGCAGTTCGAGTGAGCAGCTGGAAGAGGAGATTGAGTTTTCAGACAGTTTACTTTGAGGATTCAACAACACCTGTAAAGTAATTTTTCCTAATCTTGACACCTTTATTATCTAGCAGACATGCTTCATTATATCTCAGATGACTAAAGGAGGAAAACCTAAGTGTATTGAACCTCAAGGGGTTGATTTAATAGATTCCAAACCGAATGTGAGGAGGTTTTTTGTACAGGCAGGGTGGTACCCATTTTTATCAAGGTTAGGAATATCTCATCTAGGAGTAGCCAAGGAATTTTCCCTCTCATTCGATGGACAAGAAGCTAATGTTTATGGCCTCAAACTGTAGGTATCAACAGAATCCATTGTTGAATCTTACCACCTCCCACAAGAAGGAGAGAAATGGTTCAAAAACCAAGTTATTACCGGAGGAGACCTGAAAAACTTCACCAAGGATGAATACAAAGACCCTAAATGGGCTAAATGGATTCCTAGTAGGTATCTCAAATATGAATGGGTTGAAGTTGTCAAGCTCATTAAGATCTATCTTACTTATGAGAGGAGGTATACTATTGTATTTCTGTATCACAAGAGGTTTTTGTTTCACCTTGCATGTATGAAGACTCTCAACCTACCTTTCTTCCTGCTGAAAGTATTGACTAAGATGTCAGCTAGAATAAAAACCCATGCAGCAGCTTCATATTATAGTATCTACCATAAAACTCTTATCAAGGTGTTGATTGTTGAAGAACTCAAAAGAAGAACCCAGTCTTGGGAGCATTTCCTATTTTATACGGCAGAACAACCTGCACCTACACAAAACATTCATGCTCAACAACCTCCAGCCTCACAGAAACATTCTCAACCTACTAAGAAGAAGGGAGAAAATAAAAAACCAACTACTTCATCAGTTGGTAAAAGGACTAAAATAAAATCAAAGAAGGTAAATATCTATAAGAAAGCTAAGGATAAAAAAGAAAGGAAAAATACTTCCCCAACCAAAGTTGAAGAGGAGTTGGAAACAAGAGAAGGTTCATCTATTAGCAAACCCAAATAAATGAAGATTGTGCCTCTCGTTTCTCCTTTTCCCAAGGTATATGCCAGATCATAGAAAGAAAAGACTGCAACTGCAGAAAAATCAAAAGAACAGGTGCTGCCAGAAGTTCTGGTAGAAAATATTTAGCATAAGGTTCAAAAGGATTATCATCCCACCAAACTATATGAGGAACCTCTGAAGGATGCAGGATATGTTTTTAGCAAAATCAAAAGACAAAAGGATGCAAAATATATTGTTAGCAGCAGGAAAATACACACAAGAGCTAGCAAAAAATTAAGGCTGAGATCCAAAGCCATATATAACTCAAGTTTTATGAAAAAAGTTATAGATGTGGAAAGGAAATATGAAGGGTTATAGAATGTAACTCCTTCAATTCTAGAATCCTGTGGGTTCAAGAAGAAATAAAACGGTAAAGCTCCTTCAGGTGAGTAAACAGGAACCTCGAAGAGAAGAAAAAACAAGAAGAACTCAGCAAAGAAAAAGGCCATTGCAAAAGAGATAGCCACTAGGACTACAAGGTCACAATCAACAATTAATAGTAAAACATATTTATACAAGCTTGCAGAAGTTGCAACTCATATGGAGGAGAGGTAAAAGGATGTCCCAATTAAGTATCATTTTTCCTATTAGTTATTTTTCGAAACAACTCAATTTTCAGAATGTTTTAATTTACGCAAAATTCTTCAAATATCTTGTTGTGCATTTCTAAAAAGGAAACATAGTGCTACCAGAACTTTTGGTAGCATTATAGTTTTTGCGCAGTTACAAGTTTTTACCGGAAGTTTCGGTAGCGTCTATTTTTAATGATTTTTGAAAGTTGTCAGCAGAATTTTCGAGCTAGTCCAAGGATGATAAGGACTCCTAATGATATGGACATGTCAAGTAATGGTTGATATTTGGTTTTGAGGTTGTTAAATGAC
The DNA here is from genome assembly GCA_034641835.2 of Pinus albicaulis. Lineage (NCBI taxonomy): Eukaryota > Viridiplantae > Streptophyta > Pinopsida > Pinales > Pinaceae > Pinus > Pinus albicaulis. The sequence goes on from CM076572.1 coordinate 909,977,013, forward strand.
ACATTTAATGAAGCTACATGGGTTTTAAAGAACCAAGACCATGGAGAGACAGATCAACAGAAAAGTAGGCAGGTTGAGAGCACACTCAGCAACAAAGTTCGAATAGTCTTTTTCTTCCTATCTACATTTTTCCTATTATTTATAGTTTGATAACATATGTCTTTAATATGCAATAAATCTTATGTAATGAGAGAAAGAGTGGATCCTCCTTTTTAGGTGAGATGGTGTTGGTGACTCTCTCTTTAAATATCATTTGTAAATACCATTTCAGGGTTGGATTTTGGTCGACCCGAAGACTTTTTCATAATAAATAAAACTCATTTTTGCACTTCATTTTAGATTAATTTGTGTTTCAAGGACTATATAATGTATGATGTGTTTCTCTTGTTGCTTTATTCATCTAATTTATGAGTTGCAACAGCTAGCAAGTGGGAGTAAGAGCATTGCTAGAGGATTTAATAGTTAATTATCTATTGTTCATTCTTCTCCAAATCATCTATATGTTGTGAAGAGAATGCTAGTGAAGGTTTCATGAAGGATTTATGATATTCTTTATGCATGTATTATGATTTCTAAATGTTGTTTCTTTTACATAAAAAAAAAAAATTGTAAAAGGAAACTCTTATTGTTGTGTGACTGATTTAGGATATGTTTATTTCTTAGACTGAGTACCAACTATCTGTCACCTTTCATCTGTCACAATATTCTCCCCTATACTACAAACTTGTCCATACAATTTATACTTGCCACAGCTTGCCAATTGCATGAAGTTATAAAAGAGTTGAAATCATTTCAAACTCTTTAAGAAGCCATCCCACCATTCAAAAAAAATTTCTTTGAAATAAACTATGATGTGTAAGGCGTACTCCTTTGTAGTCAAGGAGTGACTCCTTGCGCTAACACACCCTATATCCAATGACACTAGGTAGGATACTACTTACAATAAGAGATAAGGAGCATAGTCTATCCTACTATTTTCTTATATTGACAATAGGAACAAAAGCTTCACTGGGGGATAAATACCTTACGATGTGCATTCATATTGGGGGGTATATATTAAGGAAAAATGACATAATATATTGAGCATATAATAGGGGGTAAAGGGATTTTATATTGGCAAGTATAAAAAAAATGGATCTCAAAGTTAATGAAAAAATATAAAGGGGCATAAAAAATTTTAATGAAAAAATCGATACTTACAATATCTAGTGAAAGTAGGGGTTTTTTAAATTTGGAAGGTGTATTGGGTTCATATTTGTATGGGGTTAAATAAAGTGATTTTTAAATTTTTTTTCCAATATGTAGTCAAATTAAGGGTACTATTTAATATGCCATAAATGAGCGTACGATGTTAGAGGTTCATTGAGTGATTTCCCCATGAAAATAGGAAGGATACTACTTACCATGAGAATTAAAGATCATAGTCTATCCTCTAATAAATTGATATTCCCACCTTGACCCTCAAAAATCAAGTGGTAGAACATCTGCATCCTTTAACTTGGGGAGGACACCTTACTTACCAGCGATAAGGATCACACACACCCAAGTATCTCCTCACCCATTGGCCAAATGGGTTTCAATCCCTACAAGCCTATCTTGTGGGTATGATGCATATTGGGGTATACTCAATCAAGTCCCAAACTTGATTGTAGGGTAGGATACCAAAATTTCCATAAGTGACAAAGATTACATAAACCCTACAATGACAATAGGAAAGATACCACTTACCATGGGAGGTAAGGATCACAATATATCTTCTTTTCCATGAGTTCCATCAACCCCAGGAGCTCTCCTGCTCCATTCCCACCCTGGGAGCTCAAACACAGGGGAAGAGCCTATCTCAATGTTCTTGATCAATTGTGACCACTTCCTGTAAGGGTCACATCAATGACTAATATTTTTATGTATTTATCTCATAAAATGTTTAGTAGAAACCCAATATACATGTCCAAGCCCTATCTGGATTAGAGTACATACTATAAGGTAAGGATCCATCTAAAGTTCAGCTCATCATAGGGCCCATCAAATATGAATCTAAAGAGGAGTCTCTCTCAAATGCATTAGTCCTATTTATCAAGACAAAAATATATAACAACATATTTCCTTTAACAAGTAATTCCTCACCATATATTTGTCACTCTTCTAAAAGTAGTTGATCATCAAGGCTCAGAGGTCAACTTCCTCTAGCATTGAACGCAGAGATGATATGATCCTTTCAAAAATAAATTGTTAGAATGTAAAACCAAATATCAAATACATACGTTCAATATTGAAGAGAGATTGGAGTCTGTGTCATATTTCCATCAATCCAAGAATTTCAAGTATAGGGGATTTTATTGAGTCCATATGGTACTTCAATCTAAAATAATGAGTGTCATTTTATGTGCCTCAAATCCTTGATGTAGCTCCAAGTATGCTACATCGTGGAGGAAGCCAATTTCACATAAATATAATAATAATGCATCAGGAAACAAAAGAAAAGATCCCATCATAACCCTGTCTTACTGATAACTTATTCCTTATCCATGTTTAGTATCGTGGAAGAATATAGAATTGCAACATATTTGTCATTTAGAATGGTCCTTGTATGAAGGACATACATCTCTCAACATATCCTTATCTTAGAACATCTCATTTGGTTGTTACATGACAGTGTACTCCCTCTGAATGGGAAGGCTCTTCAATCATAGATATCAATCTAAGAGATTTGAGCTCTTGTCTACTTATCATTTTCCACTATAATCATGGGATGGCTTGACATTTTTCTCAATCTTGATATTGAGGACTAGTCCCTTACATCCATCTGATGTATCTATAGACCCCAAAAGCAAGAGCAATAGTGGAAAAGTAAATAAACATAGTGAAAGTGTACCTGATAATAAGGTGATACTATCTCCCTTTACCTAAATATGACAGTGGATCTTTCATTTCTTGCACCGGATCCCTCTTGAATCTAACTCTTCCTGCATTACTCTGCATTTTGATGATCCTTAATATGGATCTCACATCCTCATCCAAGAAGTTAGAGACATGAAAATAATCATGTAGGAATAATAAAAAATATTCCAAAAATAAAAAATCTAAACAAGAGGAGTGTCATAAATAAATAGCATAAGTCTTGAAAGTACTTATCTTTAATGAAGATTGTAGGAAGCTATCATCTCCCTCTTGATCCTGCACCATGAAACATCAACCATATGTCAATGTCATCTTCATAATAAATATTTCCTCTTGAACACCACCTGTAACTTTGATCTCTTTCATCGGTAGCCAAACCCAACTTATCAATGAACAAGATGATCATTGGATTTGTATCATATCATTTCCTATTAGGCAGGAGACAAGTCCATCTAGATTTTCTCTCATTCTATCCTAGGTACTTGAATAATTGATTGGATTCTTACTGATCACATCATATCATGAAAAATTTTGAATCTCACCAGGCCCTTTCCATATCAAGACCACTCCTAGGGTTTCTCCCAAACCCTAGATTCTAATTACAAAAGCAAATGCTTCCTAGGGTTTCCTTCAAACCCTACCATTATTTTAGGTCTTTTCCATCTTCATCCCTTTCACTCTTCTTACTCCATCATAAGTGTCAACGGGGGTGATCTCAAAGACTTTTCTTTAGCGCAACTCTGATACCATGTTAATTTTTAGGGCTAGATTGTTTTGTGTTGTAGATAATTGGAATTTTAAACTTTTCAACATTTTCTTATAAAATTCACCCCATAACATCATTTCATCATTATAAATTATGTAGAGAGAAAATTAACATCAACAATGTAGTAGAACAATAAAGGAACAATAGAATAAAAGCATGCATAATAGAGAAATAAGGATTTAGGTCAAATACCAAGGGAAAACCCCACAAAGGGGAAAGCCCAAGCAACTTATTCTTCTATAAGATATTTATTAAAAGTTTAGTTGAGATACAAAGTAAAAGATCATCAGACTCAAGTCTTCCATCAATGATCACATTGGGCCACCTCGGGCCAATCCAATAGCATACAAGAATATTAGAGAGGCATACACATGCCTCCACATCACACAGTCACAAGAGCAAAGTATACATCATTGTCACTTTCATTCATCAAGTTCATTGTTATGCAATGAGGTCACTGCCATAGTCAAGGTTAATATCACTGCCATTGTCAATCATCAATAGGTCATTTTCACTACCACTTTCATTCATCAACAAGGTAATTGTCATATAGATATTTCCATACCAATGGTAACTGTTATGCCAAAGTCAATTCCAAATAAAAGGTAGCTTCCAAAAAATGATCTCTTACATATCACATTATCATTGTCATCAAGTACATTGTAAATTACCATTGTCATCAAATTTTTTGTAGAGTATCACGACCATATTAGGTCACTTCCATATCAAATTCATAATCTTTCATCAATATCATTGTTATGTCAAGGTTCTTACCATGTCATATCAAATGTCATTATATCATATGTTATCACATGTATATAGATTAAGTAGCAGACAATAGAGATATAGTTATGAACTATCAAGATAAAATTCATGCCACTGTATTGTATGTGAACTAAAAAGAATAGAATAGAATTGGAGCCATAGTATAGTGTGGGCCGCAAAAAATATATGAGCCACTGATAAATGCATGACATAGAGAATTTAGTGTGAGCCACATGAAGTATGTGAGTTACAATAAAAAGTATGTGACCCATCAGTAATAACAAATGTTAGTCACACGCAAGAATTCAAGCCACAAAGAATTATGATCCATTGAGATACATAATGCAAGCCACAGATATGAAACATAGAATAATGAGAGACATAATAGATGATGCGATCCTCAAAGAAATATAAGTGAGCCACTGTAAAACGAGTTACCGGGAATGAATTTGAGACACAATTGAATGCGAGCCACTATGGAATGTGAGACTCGGGTATATACGAGCCACTGTAGATATATAGATCAAACCTTAAAAAATGTGAGTCACCATAGAAATTATTCGAGCCTTAGAACAAAAGGGAAGCGACATAGATATAATACAAGCCTCCATAGAAAGATAATGCAAACCACAAATATATGTGATCTAAGTTCATGTAATATGCGAGTCTTTGAGATTGTAATGTGAGCCTCATACACATATGAACCATAGAGATGTATGAACCTTCTAATGCAATTTGTTTGAGCCATAATGATTGGAAATTTTAAGTTGGCCATGCATATGAAAGGACACGCCCCTTAGGGAAGGCCGACTTTTGAATTGGAGAAAACCATAATTCAAATTTTCTTTCCATAATATTTAAATATATCTTTCCTTAAATATTGCATGCCCAATTTGTGTCACATAAATGATAATATTTATTTATCCCATTTGAATTATACTTCGGGGAAATATGAGCTTCATTTGGGGTAATTGGATTTACCTTGGGGAAACTCATACCCAAGTTGCCAAAATTTCCACATCCTAACTCCTCTCCATTAAAGAGAAATTAATTTTTTGAAGACAAAAAATAACTTGTTTAACCCATATCCAAGTTGTCCATGCCTTAATAATTCACACCCCACTCTAAAATACATGTTGGTTTAGTTGGGTGATTGAAATTCTATAAATAAGAAGAATCTTTCCTCCAATTTGGCTACCACCTCATCAAGTAAGAAAGTAGAAGGTAATAGGAATTCGTCATGAGGAAGAGTGAAGAAGGTTCATATCTCATGAACCTAGAAGAAATTTGAAGATTATATATGTGGTTTCTATTGTGTTTTGGATTAATGGTTACCGGTGGTATTCTGATCAGTTATTTTGGAATTTATATTTGTTGGATTCAACCTCTTTTGTAGCACAATCCTCAACTCATTGTAGAACAAAACTTGGTCTCTTTATAGCACTAATAACAACCCTTTTAAAGAGTATAACTATACCTTTAATTAATGAATTTCATCCTACCCATATCCCATAAATTTCAGCCTATCTCTAAATTCAGCCTTGTCATAGAAGATTCGACCTATCCTTAGGAATATCAGCCTTGTTTCAGGATTGCATCAAACTAGCATTGGACATAGTTTGTCCTTATTTTAAGAATATTACAAGCCTATATTACCTTTGGATTCAACATTTGAAGGCTCATATTCGGTCTCATTTCAACCTCATGATATATGACATATTCAACCTTATTGTAGACAACCTTACGATCCTATAACAAACACTTTTGGAGCAAACTTGGAAAGTTCTTGAAGAATCCTTTTGAGTAGACTTTGGGTCCTCCCTTGTAATAGACTTTGAATAGGCCTTGGAGAAGACTTTGAAAAAACATTGAATATTTATTGTAGCATCCTTGTTGGAGATTTCTTGACCATTTGTTGGAGTAGACTTGAAGTTGTTTTTGGACAGAACTTTGTGACTTGTTGAAGCAAACTTGAAGGCATTTTTGGAGAGAAATTTATGAACTATTGAAGTAGACTTGAAGAAATATTTGTGTAACAAACTTTGGAAGAATTATTTGAAGGATTTGGTTTATACCTTAGAAAATATTTGAAGGCGTCCTTGAGCAATTTTTTAAGCATCTTTGAAGCATATCTTGGAAAGCATTTTGGAGGAAATCTTGAAGTCTTCTTGAACAACCTTTGAATCATTTTTGGATCAAACTTTGAAGAGTTTTTTGGATGGCATCTTGAAGCATTATTGGAGTAAAATTTTGAATTAAACGAGAAGTGTCTTGTTAATTTTGAGCCTAATAGGATTGGTGTCCTCATTGAGACCGGGTTTGTGCCTAGATTTGTGATTGAGGATTGGAGTCATCATTCAAAGTGGGAGCCTTAAAGAATTTAGAAATTTCAATGTATAGGTTGGAGCCTGATTTTTTGTAAAAGAGGATTGGATTTCTCACTATCGTTATCAATAAAATTATTTTTTTTCTATTTCTTGTGTTTTGATCTAACTTGAGATAAAAATAAATAAAAAATTAATTGGCGTAATATACAAATTGAAAGAAATATTAATTCTCCCGAGGCCCTCTCATTATTTCCAAAAAATCTCACACCTAATCTTATTTAGGAATAATTTCTAGAGCTGAGAGTGAAACTCCCTCACAAGGATCCTCCCTCTCTAAAACTAGAGTACTTATTGAATGGGATAATTACATCCCTGATATAGGGCACACCCGAGGAAGCTTCAACCAGTACATGAAAATGATATATTTATCTTGGAAGATGAAGATTATCCTGGGGCACACATTAGTGGACAAACATAAGCATAGGGATGATTTTGTTTTGTTGGGTGTGGACCCTGATTATCTTCTTTATTTAGATGTATCGCCGCTTTGGACCCCTATTCTTAATGGGGCGGAAACGTCTACCCATCATTTGATCATTGTCAGGGGGGTCCACGGGGGTGGCAGTGCCCCCGAAGCTAAAAACAGATGTAAAAAAGCCTTGTAAAATATTGTAATTTCATAATCAATCTAGGTTTTTCATTAGGTGGATGATCTGACGGTAGAAGTTATGTTTAATTTAGGGTTTTTTTCCCTAGAAGGAAACCCCTCGGTTGTATGAGGGTATTGTATTGTGGTTGTGTATGGTGTGTATATTGTGAGCGAGAAATAAAAAGGGGGAATGTGTGAGAGAGAAGATGCTATTACAACAGATCTATTGTTGGTTGTGTCTCTTCATTTTGTTGGATAATAGAAAGGAAGGACTGGTTGTTTATGTGGACATATCCCAATTTGGGTGAACCACATATATATATGTGTCTCTCTTTTTTTATAGGTTACTTCTATGTTTGTGTTTCTGCATATTTTATGTGTTCCATTACTCTGTAATATATAATTTTCTAACACGTTTGTTCTATGGAGCGTCTCCACCAACACCTGAGTTTCATAAACCGTAGATTAGACTGTTTAGAACAACACCTTCGCATACCTCCAATGGGGAGAACTACTTATGAGGAGGCAAAGGCACATGTTCGAATTTTTATTTATGAATTGAAGCCCTCAAAATAATTATCTCAAGTACTTCCTTTGTGTTTTTTATATTATAACTCTCTTTAGTCAATATATCTCAGGGAATAACTCTAGCTATATCGATTTTTTTGTATCTTCTTTTTTATTTTTGGATTTTTAATCCTCTCTACAAAGGGTTATTTTGTTTTTTATGGTCAGGTCTCCCCAAAAAGAGACTAACATGGAAATTTTTTTTACCAATGTAATCTAAAAAAATTTCAGTTAATGCAATATTCACCTTACAAAAAAAAAAAATGTTGATTAACGTTCATGATATGTTGTAATATAATTCCATTAGTTTCCTTATAAAGAAACTTTAGATTGGTGGAATAAAAAATAATTTCTGCATATTTTTAACGTGAATCAATTTTTTCGGAATAGTGATTGAACAAGACTAGGGAATGAAAAAATGTAAAATATCTTCAGTTGTATAATAAAATATTGAATATTGAATATCCTAAAAATGTTCGTGGAGACATTGAACATGAATTATATACATCACACTATCAATTGGAAGAACACGCTAGAAAGGATAATTGGCTAAAAAAATAGTAACTATAATTCAATTAAATAATTCAATTTTAAAAGAAATAAATTTTAACGTGTAAGTCAAAGATGAATGTTGGCTTGAGGGGTCTTGACCCAGGTTTAGAGTGTTCTGCGCAACCAAAAAAACCCTCCAACTACTGGCCCTTTCGGTAGTGATCTGCTTGCGCAGACCAAAGTCTCACCCAAAGCAGTATGGGGGGGTGTTGGAACCAGGTTTCCGAACTTTAAGGGAGCGTATGATGTGGATTATATCCCTTCTTAATAGATATAATGGTTATTTCTCTATGAAGTGACTTCCTTAACCCAATTCAGATCTAACACAGAAAAACCCTTAACTTTAATACAATCTTGCGTAAAACAGACAATTATCCTTGTTCAGATCTACTCAATAGAACAAGAATAACTCTTTCAAAACTATATATATCTATCCTTTAATAGAGATCATAATAAATTATGCAATACTTGTGTGAAGACATGAATCTACCATCATATGTGTAATGTTAGATAAATGTGCATTCATTATAGCAACAGATATATAAGTAAATCATTGTATTAACACATAAATATAAACATCACACAAGTAGATCACAATTCATCAAAAATCCTCTCTTTATTGATATACATTCAAATAGTCTTTTCCTGCCCACACAGCAGCAGGGTCCTTGCACACAACTCGGGACTAGGTTTTCACACACACAACCAACAGGAGCCTATTTAAGCCAGACTAACACAACTTTCCCAAAATTAGATCACATAAGATAGTGCATTCACAAGATAAATATCTAAGATGATTTCTAACTCGACTTGACTCATACAAATTTATAATAATAATGAACGAAAATAGCATGGTCTCAAACTGTGGTTTGAGCCCCATGTTTTCCCTTCATCCCACTATAATGATGAAGGAAACTTTCCCGCCCCAAAGTTCATTGACTTTTTTGCACGCAGCACATTTGAAAAAAAATTAGCCTAAATTGTACCCAAACTTGACCCTAGGGGACCCTAACCCAACAGGTCCCCAACACAATTTAGTGGCTCATCCTCGAGTCACTATGGTCCAGCTTCCTACATCTCAACCCGCAACACCTGGATGGATTCATTGAGTGGCTGAATGATCTTGTTTCTTTTTTTTGCGGCGCTCTCAGCTTCTCTAACGAGATTTTTTGTAGTTGGTACTTCTACGGCTAAGTTGATGCTTTGATGTGTCTACTAGAACCCCTTCAGTCCACTGTCAATGGTCTATGATGATTGTAACACTTCCTCAGCCCATGGTTGCATTCAGGCATCTAATAGCTTCGCTCGTCGGTACAATGCATAAATCTCGGTCTGAATTTTAGGTTGTAGAAGCATGTAACACACTTTTTGAGGATGTCATGGGCATCTGGACCTCTGTCCAAGATGACCCCATGGTTCAGTAGCTGCGGATGGATTTATGTGCGAAGGAGAAATAATTCAATGACATCCAGGTCGCTGCATTGACCATAGTACCAACTCAGAGGTTAGCCCATTTTTTGGCTTGAGGGGTCCTAACCTAGGTTCAGAGTGTTCTACACAACCAACACAACCCTCCAACTACTAGCCCTTTCGATAGTGATCTGCTTGCGCATACCAAAGTCTCACCCGAAGCAGTATGGGGGAGTGTTGGAACCAGGTTTCCGGACTTTGAGGGAGCGTATGATGTGGATTCTATACCTTCTTAACAGATCTAATGGTTATTGTCCTACGCAGTGACTTCCTTAACCCAATTCAGATATAACGCAGAAAAAACCCTTAACTTTAATACGGTCTTGCGTAAAACATACAATTATCCTTGCTCAGAGCTACTCAATAGAATAGGAATAACTCTTTCACAACTATAGAGATCTATCCTTTAACATAGATCATAATCAATCATGCAATACTTGCGTGAAGACATGAATCTACCATCATATGTGTAACTTTAGATAAATGTGCATTCATTAGTAACCGTACATATTATAAGTAAATCAATGTATTAACACATAAATATAAACATCACACAAGTAGATCTCAATTCATCAAAACTCTTATCTTTATTGATATATCTTCAAATAGTATTTTCTTGCACACACAACAATAGGGTCCTTGCACACAACTCAGGACTAGGTTTCCGCGCACACAACTAGCAAGAGCCTATCCAACCCAGACTAACACAACTTTCCCAAAATCAAATCACATAAGAGAGTTCATTCACAAGATAAATATCTAAGATGATTTCTAACTTGACTTGAATAATATACATTTATAGGATTAATACACACATATATCATGGTCTAAAACCATGGTTTGAGCCCCATGTTTTCCCTTTAACCCGCTACAATGATGAAGGAACTTTAACCTGCTCCAAATTTCCTTGACTTTTCTGCGCACATCACATTTTAACAAAACTTAGCCAAAATTGTACCCAAAATTGACCCTAAGGGACCCTAACCCAACAATGAAGTGCTAGTTCCAAAAATATATTCTAAAATGACCATGAATCACAAGAAAATTATGAGCAAAACAACTTCTAAAGAAAAGTATACAAATTTTGACAATGTACCATTATAGAAGGATAAGGAAACCACTTGTCTAAGAACTAAAAATTAAAATTTACTTATAGTAATGAAGTGATTAAGAGGTTAAGAGGATTAAAAAATTGCATCCAAAATTTTAAGTACAACTTATTAACAAGTCATCGTTTACAAATTTGATTGAATTTTAAGATGAATCTATGCCTCTATGTCATTAAATAATTTTTTTTTTAATTTGAAAAATCAATTGCAATACCCATCGAAAACATTAATGAGAATTTTGTGATTCACACATAATTATCATGATATACAAATTATTTTCATCCAATGACAGTGGTCATTCTCATAATGATTAAGTGATTGGTTATAATGATTGATGTTCAAAATTTTGAATAAAATTTTCAACGATATGAAGAGTGTCTTTTAAAAGGCTTATAAATGAATATCTTTGATTAATGTTTCCCATAGCACCAGTGTAATTTTGATTTTTATATCTTTATATATCGTCTTTTCATATTCTTTAATGAAGCATCTCCAAAGAATGACTTGTAATATAACTTATGATAACAACACATGTGTAATCATTCATTAATATTAATCTATGTAATCATTCATTAATATTAATTTACACTATATTAAAGCATATATACTTCAATGAATTTTACTAATTCTTAAAATCACATCTATAAAATGTTTGGAGATGGTTTTGTAAAAATATTTAAGTTTCTAAACATTTCATGTAGCTTCTAGATTTTTTTGGAAATTTAAAAAACAAATAATAAACTTTCATAATTTGGGAGAATCATTTTTACAGAAAATAGTAATTAGAAAATTTATTTTTAGGAAAAAATATGGAAAATCAGCCCATGGAAAAAAATTTACCCCTAGAAATTTCCTGCTATGTATCATTTATTTCTAATGATTTGATTTCTTTCACATCATTTTATCATTCTGATGCAGCTTATATGACCGCCAACACCCAAATTCCCTAGTCTATACACTACCCACAAATTTATACAAATTTACAAAAGATGTTTTCTCTGTATGGGCCTTCTGCGTGCTTCAAATCGCAAACAAATTTTCTCTGGTTAGCATATTGTTGTGTGTATTCCGCAACTTTCCTACTCCACACGACAGAACTGACCCCAACTTTGGATCTTACTGTGTTTTGTGCTCTACCAACTGAGAACACAATATGCACCAATGGATGACCAAGATCACCTTATTATACTACAACTCCCTTCAATTCAACTGAATTATCTTGAAGATCAGAGTCCTACAACAAAACTTATCATGCCAATTTCATAGACAAAACAAAACCCCAATTTCCACTCTTGATAATCATCGAAGTCACGCCTGTGGGACTTCGGGTCAAAACCCAAAGAAATTTTTCTTCCAATTTTGTGAACTCGGTTCAGCAACAACGCACCTCGTTCTTTGGCATGCAAATATTAATGGCCGGATTGGAAGCATGTCCATGGCTTCATACCTTTCGACTCCATAAGTGGCTCAATGAAAACTTCTCGCAACATAGTGATTTTCATCTCCACAGATCTGTAACTACAACGCTCTCCTTGCCCATAGAAATGTGAGGTACCTGAATCTCACCATTAATTTTACGCTGATACACAGTGCCACATTGTCCGACGCAAACCAAAGTTTCTTCATCAGTCCAACCCAAGCCAATCAACCCTCCACCAGGTCGATCTCAAAAACTGGAAGCTAGAAGCCTTCTAGTTGAATTGAAGATTTACACCCACATATATGCTTTACATGGAAACAATACAAACAAGGAATAGAATATAATACCATTTAAATTCCCAACCATCGCACTCCGGGAGAATTCGATCACCTCTTCGACGTAGAGTAATTTGGGGAAAATCATGATTGTTTCCTTCGATAAAAATATAGTTTTTTTTCTCCTATCCATAGGTAATACAACTGTAATTACCTCGCAATATGGTTCACACCATTATAATAAGGGAATATCGATTCATATACACGACAATTTAATCTTCTAATGGTGTTAGAATCCCTCAGCTGGAATCTCAGAACACATTCATTTGGCCAATATTTCTCCCACACATTCTTTCAGACTAATTCTATTACCTCTGTAAATGGTGCCTCAATGCCTGAAGCTGAATTCAAAGCTTTGATTCCCTTAAATCAAGAAACCTACACAGACAATTCTGTTAATTCTCTCACAACACATTCACAATTTGTTGTATTTGGTACTCTGCCTTTTCCACACATAAATACTCATGAATTTACTTACCTCGTACCAGATTGAAATAATGGTTTTCTCCCTTAAATCAATACCAACACTAAACCCATCTTGTTAATCTCACTACACACTGTGTTTTTCTATTTTCACTAATATGACAAAATATATTTACAAAGGCCAACAACCATACTCGTAAGGCCCAAAATACAAACCCGTCCAACCCCAAATGCTTCAAAAGCTTACAAATATATACAAAGAGGAATTTGAACTAATTACAGTTTAGATCCAAAAATCTCTCAATCTCTCCTAAAGATTATCCCAGATCCATTCTTTACTCAACCAAAATCCTATATTAGACCTATAGATCCCTAAGATCCTTATGAGATCTCAACTAGCCTAAATCTCTCATGTTCTCCTACTTTCGAGAACATTTACAATCAAATATATGAATTAAACCTATCATGTGTCTCTCACATAAATCCACTCAAGAATTAGGGAAATACAATTAATCAAGCCTTAGGAAACCAACTTCCTAGGCAACACAAGAACCCCTAGGTCTATCATATATATATGTATTTTGGAAGCAGGATGCTCCTGCATCAGACTCCCAAGGTAGAAAAGTTTCCATGATCTCCTGATCATGAGGTTTTGTCTTCAACTCCTCCTAGATCCCAAACTTTGTTCTGTAGTATGTTTTTTGTTGCCTCTCTTCCTTTCTGTTGTTTTGTTGCTGCAGTTGTTGTTTGTTGTTGTTCTCCAGGTCTCCACACTTTATGTTGCATTACCCCACTGGCTATGTTCTCACAGTCTGCTGTTGTCTTTTTCTTACTGTTGCTGCTTTGATTTCTTGTTGTTGTCTTCCCCTTTTGATACACTTTTCTCATCAATTTTATTTCTATGTCCAACTCATTTCCTTTCTGGAATTATTTCTGCAACCTTTCCTTGTCTACTTTCTTTGTGCCATTTTTTCTTGACGCTTCTTATTTCTCTTCCTCTGTTGTAGATCATTTGTAGTCTTCATCAGGCTCTTTTTTCTCTGTTGGTGCTTTCAGCCATTTCTCCAGTAGCTCCAATTATTTCTCCCATTCACTGATATTTTGATGAGAGTTTGGTTCTTCTTTTTCTTTGTCCCGTTGTTGACTTTATGCCAATGTAAACTCCTTTTTTTTTCTCTGCTACATGAATTTTTGTTTCATGTTTTCTTCCTTGAGCTATGTTCTTTTTTTTTTACTGCCTCAATAACTTCCATGGTTATCTCCATCGTGCCTATCATTATGATGAAATGATGATCCTTCACTATGCTTTAAACTATCATAGTTTCGTCTTCAAGTTTAACTTTAATCTGTTGTTGGTTACCTTCACTTTGGAGTTGTTGCATTCTTGCTACTACCCTTACATCCTTACCCTCTTATTGCTTTTGAACTTTTATCTCATCTCTAAACAACCTTTGTTCAATATCTTTGATCACAACATCATACTCATTAATGCTATTCACTATACATGCAAACAAACTATTGGTTTGTAAATTAAAACATTCTTCTGTCTCCATGACCATTAGAGACTCTCTTCTACTGTCAAGTAATGTTGTAACCATTTCTTTTCTATTGCCACGTTCTCCTAGCAACTTCTCCAACAATTCAATCTCCTCTTCACATTTAGCAAGAATTTTATCACAATGCTATTTACTTCCAGCTTCATCCTTTATATGGTCACTATTTCTCTGTGTTTGTTATCCAATCTGATTGTCTTCCATAGACAATTTTGTTTTTTTCATCTCCATAGATATAAGTTTCTGTTCTCTCCTCACACTTTCAAAAGCAATACTTCATCAATTCCATGCTGTGTAACAATGTTTGAGAATTGAACTTCTTTGGCACTTATAATCCCTGTATTTATACACCAATTGTTAGTTTTAAAATGTAAGGCTCAACAAACTCAACTGATGTTTCACATATCAGCTCTTCAGGCTGAATTTCATCTCCTTCTTCCACAAGGAATTGTCCTTGTTTTGTAACAGATCCAGATATCAATTCATCAATAAGTTCTTTCTGCTGCAATAGTTCAATGTTTTCCTCATTCAAGAGACATCCTCCATCATACTTTGCTTCCAAATTTTTATCTTCTAAGAGGTACTCTTCATCCTTCTTTTCTTTTATACTTTAATCAATTTTTATGACAGCTTCAAAAGACTGCCCATCTTCTACAAAGCCTGCAAACACATCAAAATTATTAGATTAAAAAATATAAGGCTTTATAGCCTCTTCTGCTTCCTTTGTCCACATTTCCTCATGTTGCCTTGAACTATCCCGATAGTTCATGAGATCTTTAACTGATCTCTGTTATTCATCTTCACCTAGAACTTCACCCTGTTCTGCTTCACAAATGGAAACTTCCATTTCCAACTCAGCTTCTCTAAGTTTTTCCACCATCCACTTCACTTGACTCTGTTGTAGCCTTCTCTGTAACTTAGGCCACTTCACTCTCTTTTTCCTCAAGACCCAACCTTGTCTTCGGTTTTCCTCTAGCAGCATCATTAATACATCGAGTTGTTCTTTTAACTCAACAATCTCCTTGTCAAGCTCCTCTTGACTCATATGTTTCCTGCAGATTTATTTAGCACCCTTCTTTTTCATCTTGTATTCTTCTTCTCTCTGCGACCTTCTGCACCTGCAACCAATCAACTTCCTATTTAGTTGATCTTCTCACCAAGCTTCTCCTCTGCTTGGTCTCCAAGTCCTCTCCTTCTCAGAACTTGTACTAAGCACTCCTGCTCTCCTCTTTGGTTGTTGTACTAACTTTTCTTAAAGATCCTTCTATCCCTGTCGATTCCTAGCCATGGCTAGAATAACGTTCTACTATACTTCAAGTACTTCCAAAATTTCTTCCTATAATATTACTATTGAAAGTCCGGTGCCAAACTTTACACTCATTCAATTGATGCTAATCATTAAAAACACTTTCATAACTATTTAATCAATATGTTTCTTGGCTGGCTTGTCCTCTACAAACTTCTCTTGTGTCATAGCTTACAGCCATGATCCACTGTCACAAAACAAACCTCTCAGGTTTTGAATTACCATGCTTCCCCTACGTACTCTTTCAATATACAGTTGATGCCACTTCCTCTAGTACTCCGTTGCAACTGCAATCTATTGTTCCTCCATTCTATTTTATTTCTCATACGACATTCAAACTACATTCATTCAATCTCAAACATAGACTTCTACACCTTCCTTCCTTACTCTAACATCCTCGGCCTATGCAAGAATTCTATTGTTGCTCAGATTCAATACAGCTCCATCATTTTTTTTCACCTACGCTTTCACAAAATAGTTATTATCCGCACACCTATCTGTGCTCTGATACCAAATTGATGCATCCCATATGACTGCAAACACCCAAATTCCCCAGTCTATACACTGCCCACGAATTTATACAAATTCACACAGGATGTTTTCTCTGTATGGGCCTTTTGTGTGCTTCGAAGCGTAATCATATTTTCTCTGGGTGGCATACTGTTGTGTGTATTCCGCAACTTTCCTACTCCACATGAGGGAACAGACCCCAACTCTGGATCTTACTGCGTTTTGTACTATACCAAATGAGAACACACTCTGCACCAATGGATGACCAAAATCACCTTACCATACTTCATCTCCTTTCAATTCAACCGAATTCTCTTAAATATCAGAGTCTTGAAAAAAAACTTATCATGCCAATTTCATATACAAAACAAAACACCAATTTCCATGTGTGATAATCATCGAAGTCACTCTTGTGGGACTTCAGATCAAAACCCAAAGAAATTTTTCTTCCAATTTTGTGAACTCGGTTCAACAACGACGCATCTTGTTATTTTACACGCAGATATTAATGGCCAGATTGGAAACATGTACATGGCTTCATACCTTTCGACTCCATAAGTGCCTCAATGCAAACTTCTCGCAACACAACGATTTTCCTCTCCACTAATTTGTAACTACAACGCTCTCCTTGTCCATAGAAATATGAGGTTCTTGATCTCACCATTAATGTTATGCCGATACACAGTGCCATCCCGTCCGACGCAAACGAGAGTTTCTTCATCAATCCAACCCAATCCAATCAACCCTCCACCAGGTTGATCTCAAACACTGGAAGCTAGAAGCCTTCTAGTTGAATTGAATATTTACACCCACATATATGATTTACATGGAAACAATACAAACAAGGAATATAATACACTACCATTTAAATTCCCAACCATCGCACTCTGGGAGAATTCGATCACCTCTTCCATGTAGAGTAATTTGGGGAAAATCATGGTTGCTGCCTTTGATAAAAATATAGTTGTTTTTCTCATGTCCACGGGTAATACAACTATAATTACCTCGCAATCTGGTTCACACCATTATAATAAGCGAATCTCAATTCATATACACGACAATTTAATCTTCGAATGGTGTTCGAATCCCTCAGCTAGAATCTCATAACACAGTCATCTGGCCAATATTTCTCCCACACATTCTTTCAGACTGATTTGATTCTACAACCTTTGTAAATGTTCCCTCAACGCCTAAAGATGAATTCAAATCTTCGATTCCCTTAAATCAAGAAACTTACACAGACAATTTTGTTAATTATCTCACAACACATTCACAATTTGTTGTATTTGGTACTCGGCGTTTTCCACACATAAATATTCCTAAATTTATTTACCTCGTACCAAAATGAAATAATTGGTTTCTTCCTTAAATCAATACCAACACTAAACCCATATCATTAATCTTACTACACACTATGTTTTTGTATTTTCATTAATATAATAGAATATATTTACAAAGGCCAACAACCATACTCGTAAGGCCCAAACTACAAATCTGTCCAACCCTGAATGCTTCAAAAGCTTACAAATATATACAAAGAGGAATCTGAACTAATTAGAGTTTAGAATTAACAATCTCTCAATCTCTCCTAAAGATTTTTCCAGATCCATTCTTTACTCAACCAAAATCATATATTAGACCTCTAGATCCCTAAGATCCTTATGAGATCTCAACTGGCCTAAATCTCTCATGTTCTCCTACATTTAAGAACATTTACAATCAAATATATGAATTAAACCTATCCTATGTCTCTCACATAAATCCACTCAAGAATTAGGGAAATACAATTAATCAAGCCTTAGGAAACCAACTTCTTAGGCAACAGAAGAACCCCTAGGTCTATCATATATATATATGTGTGTGTGTGTGTGTGTGTGTGTGTATTTTTGAAGCAGGATGCTCATGCATCACATTCATTCATTAATATATTTGATATTTATGTTATGTATAAAAAATAAATAAATATTAATTATGATTAATTAGGTAAATGAGGTACAATCAAAATATCATGACCCCTCATGTAAAGGCACCCAAGGTTATATTTAAGTCATGGACCTTCATTGTAAACATCATAATTCATTTTTCATATATATATATATATATATATATATATATATATATATATATATATATATATATATATATATATATATATATATATATATCTTGTTTAAATATCTAACCATCTTTATTTCATCTGGTATCAGAGTCTCGTGAGCAACCCATATAACAATCTTAACCCTATTCGCCACGATTGTTTTGGTGCACTAACTCGATCAACTATTGCCATCTAGTCATCTGCTCCCCCCTCGCCTTCTACCATCCTCTTCCTTAGATGCCCCTTGTAACCCAGTTCCCTCAAATACATTGTTCTGAGTCTTTCTACCCATTGTTTCCACCCAACCATTGCTACAACTTGTTGTCGTGACTCAACCATTGTTCCATCCTTCCTACCCAAAAATTGCCAAACCACTACAACAATCATACCTCCCCCTTTGTTCCCCTATTGATGTAGTGTTAAGGTATTTTAATATTGGATTGTGCTACACAATATATTTAATTGTCAATTAGGGCTAGTAAGCTTATGAGGCCCTCAATGCCATATGCACATGAGACAAACCCTCACACCTTTTACAATGGCCTAAACTAAATACATAGGGGTTTGGGGTCAAGGTTCTACCCATCAACACAACTCAATTACATGGCACTTCAGTCACCTAACTTTGCAATGGTTGAGCTAAATATCACTAGATGTTAATGAGATAGTTTTATTTTTAATCACTTAATTCTCCAGTAAATATTCTTATAATCCTTATAATCGATGTCCACAAATCCATTGAACTACAACTAAATGAAGCCACAAAAACATACAAAAGTAAACTTGACATAAACTAGAAATAAAAGTGGATAATATTAAAAAAATACTACACACTTGAAAGTAAATATCAATTACATCAAGCAATAATATTATCCTACTCGTAAATGAACAACAAGGAACTATGGGCACTAGATCATGCCTTGAGTTGGCCCTACTCAAGGCTCCATCCATTCCTTTAAATTATTAAATACTCAGCACAAATACACTAACGATCCTAGAAACACATACCAGATCACAGAGTAGAGAGTAAGGATGTAGGTGTTCAGACATAAAACATTATGGATATATATTGTGCAAGCACAATATCAAAATATCATCATTGTTCTACGCTCAGAGTGCTTACATATATATAGAGAATTCATAAAGCATAAGATTAAACACACATAAGGTTCTTGGTCCACTGAGCAATCTGATAAATCAAAAAATAACAATTTGTTAACAACCATTTATTAGGTTTGGTCATAATCTAAACTAATTATACTATTTTTTACCTCGGGTATATTTTTCCCCATAGCTCTGTGGATACTCGGAGCTTAACTGTATAAAGTGGATCAATTTGTTCTCGCATACCTGTAAGTTCCCAACAACAAGTATTGTAATTAAAACTACACACAAGGTTTGATTATAATTACCTAATATATGAGTTGTGGGTCGAAGTATGAGAAATACTCCATCCAATTTGAAAAAAAACAGAACTTTAAAGTTGGATCCAGTCCTACGCATATCGTTTATATGTGCTCGAGTGGTTGGGTTAACAAACCAAATCCTTCAAAATTCCACAAACAACCTACCTTTGTCCATATCATATTGCAAACATGCCACTGATAGACATAGGCCTCATCCATTTGGAATGTGTGCTCAATCATGAAAGTCCTGTAGACTTTTTCGAGGTGGCATTATCTTCCTATCACAAAAAGAGCGTAGAGTCGGTCTTGTTGACACGTGGTTGTGACATTTATACCAAAAGTTGTAGTGTAGACAAAACGCCTTGAATGGCCATCAGTAGTCAAAACCTTATTTGTTTTAACCCACTATATATATACAAACAACCTACCTTTGTCCATATCATATTACAAACATGCCACTGATAGACATAGGCCTCATCCATTTGGAATGTGTGCTCAATCATGAATGTCATGTAGAATTGTTCGAGGTGGCAATATCTTCCTATCACAAAAAGAGCGTAGAGTCGGTCTTGTTGACACGTGGTTGTGACATGTTAAACCAAAAGTTGTAGTGTAGACAAAACGCCTTGGATGGCTATCAGTAGTCAAAACCTTATTTGTTTTAAGCCACTATATATATATATATATATATATATATATATATTTATGAAAAGTATGGTGCAATCCATAATTCTTTCACCTCCATTTAACCAAACACATCTATACATTCTTCCAACAACCCTTTAATTATTTGATTCAAACAAAAAGAGGTAGAGTACTAAAGAAATTATACACACACTTGTGGTGATAATTGGTAATATTATAGATGTTTAGAGGAAAAAGATGGAAATTTTATAGGAAAAAAATGAGTATTTTGGTAAAAAAACAACTGCCATATGGAGGACCCATCATCTCCCCCCATCCTTTCTAGTTGGATGTCCTCATGCAACCTTACTATGTCTCGAGTAATCTAGTATAGGTTGGGTATAAAACTCTCCTATCTTGTAGTATCTCAAAGTTTTTTCTATAGTTCTCCAATTAAAACATTCCTCCTCATCCCATTGGGTAGGGGACCTATAAAACCAAATAGGACAACAAAGAAGGGGGTAATGGAACTGAATTACTACCCATATCGATCAATGCTTGAGCAATGAATAAGTGTAGAATAGTGTTAAGCTAAGATCTAAACTAAAATATGGGTATCCCATAAGGTGTAAAAGAATGTTAGTAGTCCTTCCTATATGTCATGGGCCACCATAAGATCTTCTAGGGAGTAGGTTTGTGCCATCTCATGATATTCAGTAACAACATATGTTGATTGTGTCTAATGGTAGTGGAATCCTCGGGATCCTCTCTTAACCTTGTCAAATCATTAACCACTAAACCAAGCAATGGGTATTCTTCCCATACCATTAGTTGAGCTTCAAACTCTTTTTTACCATATAAATATGAGGTTCTCTTCCATTTGATCAAATTAGAAATATAGGACATAAATTCCTAGAACTGGACATCCTCAAAAAAAGGA
The DNA here is from genome assembly GCA_034641835.2 of Pinus albicaulis. Lineage (NCBI taxonomy): Eukaryota > Viridiplantae > Streptophyta > Pinopsida > Pinales > Pinaceae > Pinus > Pinus albicaulis. The sequence goes on from CM076572.1 coordinate 909,998,731, forward strand.
TTGGGGTTCCATCAAGAATTATCTGGAAGAACAAAGTTGAATAAATAAAGTTCACATAATATTTTTTAGTTGAGGCATATGAATTATGTTATACATTTATGAAAGTTTTTGGATGATTTATCTCATGAGATTGGTTGTCCTAGATTCGTTTCAGTTGAAAAGATGCCCATAGGTTGGTAGAAAGATGAGATAAAACCTAGAAGGGACTTGAAAAGAAAAAAATTCTACTCATATTAATTGGTTGTCTCTTTTAATTTTTGTTCCTTCTAATATTGTTACACTGAAAACTGTCACCTTGACATTCTGCTGACTGTATGAGCTCATTATCACTCATACTTCCTCCTTTTGCAAGTCCAATATACCAGCTCCTCATATCAAGCTTCAAAATCAGAAGAAAATCCCTAAAATCCCCTAAGAATTGGTATCGCACTTTCTCTATGCATTCCCTGCGGTTCCGCACCTAAATCTCAGACTGCATGCGGAACCATACCGCACGTGCTTTGTGTAATGGGTGCGGACCCCTGTAAAACATAAAAAGGCGAGAAAATGAAGATTAAAAGTGAATTCCAGGTGAATTCTAGAAGGTTCTGGATGGGAATTTTCGGGAATGGATACGCTTTGAAGAGGTTCATGCATCCCTCACTTAATGGAGCTAACCCCTTGATGTAAGGAGCTTATCCCTTTGAAGGAGGATTCTATCCCTTCATATTTGGAACTAGAAACCTCCTCTCTTTCACTATAAAAAGAGGCCTTGGGTAGCCTCAAATGGAGTTGAAGCTTATGAGATTTGAAGTTAAATGCTGTTGAGATTTAGACTTAAGTAACTAAGACTTTCTGTGAGGTTAAATCACTCATCTCCATTTGTCTTAGCTCAAGAGTGCAATGCTTGTCAAAGTAAAGGAGATTCCTGCTTCGGACCCCGGGAGGACCTGCACAACATCAAGGCACAAGTTGTAAAGGTTTTCTATCTTTAAAGTTAATACAAATATACTCATTTCTCTCATTAAACTGTTAATTTGTGGTTTATTTCATGAATTCCTTGATCATTATGATAAGTATGATTTATGATAATGTCTATACAGGTGCTGCTTAATCTTTTTGCTTGTTTGTGATTGCAGATAATACAAGGAACGTTCTTTCAGTGCACAGGAAGGACTTCAACAAAATCAAGCAAGCGTTGGACATAAGGTAGGCCTCACACCCGTATAGTGTTTTTATAAATCTTATATACTTAGAGAAAGATTAGTATAATTGGCTGTTTGTTGCTAGTTACCTTTTGTACTAGAGAGATCGGTCTTATCCGCAAGACGGATTAATCTACACAACAAAATGGCGACTCCACTGGGGAAGAACTTGTTTGTTCTTGGTTTCTCTTGATTTTTGACTTGAGAAAACGTTTTTTCTGATTTTTGATTGATTCACATCTGTCTGGGTACTTTCAATTTTTTCTGTTTTAGAAAATTTAGAAGTGTTTGAGTTTTTCTATAATTTTTGCTAGGACCGCACTCTGCATAACCTTGACAGTGCGGGCAGTTTCGAACGTTCTTTATAGAATACAGTGCGGGACCGCACCTGTCAACACTGCTTACATGCGGACCCTGTAAAAATTTTGAAAATTTCTAGGTTTCTGTTTCTGGTTAATTTTTAGATCTTTGGTTTCTGCCCAGACTGGTTTTTGTGTCTATCAAGAATTCATTGTGTGAGAACTTCAACAGTGTTAGTGTTTTGAATGATTTTCTAGGAGATTTTGCCAATTGGATTATTTTTCCTGTTTGGTCTTTGTAGTGATTCAAATTTTTTGACAATTTGCAGTATCTCAGATCACATAGATCTCTTTTTGTCTCTTGAATCTGACCTTGTTGTGAAAACATCCTAGATTGAGAAATTAAGCCTTTGATTTCTTTGCAAATCTTCGAAAGAACTTGCTTCAAAGTTGTGAATTTCATTTATTATTTGAGTGTTTTGAAAAAACATATTTGGAGTGTTTTTTGAACTGTTTGTTATCTGAACGAATAGATTCTTAGTTTGCTGAACAACTAAGAGAAACATTCATAAAAAAAATCTAAAAGCTTCTACTCAATTTAGATTAGATCTCAAAATTATATTTGTTAGTTTTGAATAGTTTTAAATTTTTGTAGATTTCTTTCGAAAGAGAATTGTTTTGTAGCTTCTTGTTTGGAAAAGAAAAAAGTTTTCTTGTGAGCTTTGATAGTTTATTGAAAAGACAAAATAATTTCTTTCAATTAGTTTCCATGTTTGAAGAAGAAATTTAAAGGTTGCATTCTCTAACTCTTCTTTAGATAGAAAATTCATTGAAAGAAAAAAGAATTGAATATCATCATAGGTGCATTTTAGTGTTTTTGGAAGTCGAGTCTTCACATCATACAAAGTTTCATTTCCGCGCCCATTGACTTAAGAAACAACTCTTAAAAGTAACGCTTAAATAAAATTCATCTAGTAATATTTTTATTTCTAGGGCTCTCATCACCAACATAGCTTAGGCTAGTATCTTGGAGTAGGGAGTAATTAACTCTCCAAGGTAGATAAAACAAACAAGTAGATATATCTTGCGGTAGGAAGAATTCCATTTGTTGCATGTATGCTCTGGGAAGCTCCTCTTAAAGGAGTTAAGCACGAGATCATATCTGAACCAGTGGGGTAATCAATCCTTCCTCATTGGGAACGATAGAAGATATACACGTATTAAAAACGGTAAACCTCGGATAGACCATTGTCGAGGAGCCAGGGGTCACCTGTCGGTAAACCTTGGATTCTGTTCAAGGAACCTTCAAGGGGATTGAGCTTTGTTACTCTGCCCTTGCGTGTGTGTCGGATCGTAGACTGTTCCCCCAGGTATATTTGTTTCAGTTGGTAACCTTAGAGGCCATAATATTTAGGATTCTTTCCTAAGGTGACGGTGGAGGGAAGATCCCACTGTACCTGGAACAGACGTCGACTAGAATCACTTGGACTCTCTAGGGGGTTCTCTTCACTCGAGATGGTTATGTGAAGAAACTTGTGCCAGTCTGTTTCATTAAGCAGGTTGTCGGGGTAACTGTTCCAACCGCCCTTTTCGTGTTAAAACTCTACTAAGTTGGATTTCATCACCAACTAGTGATTTTAGTACGGAAAGTTACTTGTTCGTGTGTGGTTTGAACTCTTAGATTTTTTAAGCGAGTGATTCAATTGTTTGTTTCTTAGAGACTTTAGGTGTTTTCATTGAAATTTTTCTTTGTTTGCGTGTGATTAGATAATTTTTCATCGTGGCGGAATTGCCGAGACAATCCCGGAGAATACAAGGGAAACCCCCTGAATTTACACCAGGTCATCTTGAAGGGCTTCGAGCTCGGGTACCACACAGTAGCCGTAGACTTAGATCAACAGAAGCTGAAAGCTCTGCTATTGTGATACATCCTGATCATCAAATTCCTACAACAGAATATATTCAAGAACCGATTTCAGTTTCTGAAGTCACTGAAAATATTTCTCCTACTGGAGAATTATCCGACGAACCTGAAATCTCTGAGCCTGAAACTGAATCTTCTGTGTTAGAAACATCCTCAGGATTTATCTCACCAACTTCTAGCGATCCAGGTTCACCTAGGGTTAGAAATATCATTACTGAAAATCTTCCTTCTGGACTAATTTCTATAGAAGAACTTACTAATCCAGACGAAGACATATCTCTTCCCAACTCCCCTCAATCGATAAATCTTAGGGAGTGTGAATCTATTTTCTACAGCCCTATTCGAACTAATCCCTGGTATCTTTCTTTAACTGATTTTTTAGAGAATCCGGGTCTTGCTTTTTATCCACCTCGAGTTCCATTTCATCCTACGCCCAGAGGTTATTATCCGTCATCTATTATGGCTGGAGAGTCATCCATGTTTTCACAAACGCCTGAATCTTTTTTACATGGTGGTCCTTCTGTTCCTGCGGGATATCAGTCTTTGTCTGGTACTTTCTCGGGGGCAACTCCTCAACCTATCGAAAATGTGTTATCATATGGCCTTGGTGAACTTAAAATTGAAACGACGAACGCAGAGCAAGTTTATATGATGTCTGGTAACATTCCTAATCCTCAAGCTCAAGGCAGTTAGTTTCCTTCTGGGGGTCAATCTCAGGGAACTCAGTTACCGCCTGGGGGGCAACCTCAGGGTAGTCAATTACCGCCTGGGGGGCAACCTCAAGGTAGTCAGTTACCACCCGGGGCACAACCTCAAGGTAGCTTTTTCCCAGGACAAACTGTGGATCCATATTATTTTGGGGGGCAACCCCAGGGACAGTACATACCCCAGGGTTATCAACCTCAAGGACAATACATTCCTCAAGGTCAACCCCAAACTCAATATGCTCCTCAGGGTCCTCAACAACCCCAACTTCAGTACGTGCCTCAAGGTTATCAACCTCAAGGGCAGTACCCAATGCAAGGTTACCAACAGCCTTCTGGTCAACCATCTGTTCAAGGAGCCGGAACATTACCTTATTATCAACCCTACGTTCAACCAGGTTTTGGTCCTTACGTTCAACCTTCTACGGGACAATACCCCGGAATGATGGTGGAATCGAGTCAGCTATCAACGACCTTTGCGGCCCTGCGTAGGTTACCTTATCAACTTTCGGTCGGCCATTGGTTTACGGTTCAACCTGGGGAGCCTGTTAAATAAATATTCAGCTCACACTGGATTAGTTAAAATGGTGGGCCTGATTAACCTCGGACTACGGCCTTCTGTGTGCCAGCTACCGCGTTTATTCAACTTTATTACACCTATTTTACGGAGTATACGGCCAAGTTCGGCTATCCCGTATCCGTGCAAATCCCTCGAGTCTCTTGACCTCGGTCGGGACCTTCGGCTCGGACTACGGAACAATTATCCCTCAAACAAGGCGGTGCAAATCGATTGTTGCGAGTCAACCTCGGTTACTTATCAACCAGACCAGAATGATAGCATCTGAGTCCTATGTTCGGAATCAAGCTATCGACCATACCCTGGTTATACTTATCAACAACCTCGGTATGGTCCGATTCATCCTGGTTAGCCGGGAGGTTATACAATACCCAATGCTAATCCGATTCCTAGTTATCCTGGGTGTCCGCCTCCTGGATCTGCTTTGGCTTCTCAAGGTTTTCGTGACCCTAACCGTCAGTTACCGTTCATCGCAACTTTGGACTTACCAGATTTGACGCGCCTTACTAATGATCCTATTTTCTATTATCAGAACTGGCCGTCAATGCCTCATAAGTTGCCCAGTGATATACCGAAATTTGAAGGTAAGTCAGGAGAGGATCCATCAAATCATGTGATGACTTATCACCTTTGGTGTGCATCTAATTCGATTATTGATGATTCGATTCGCTTACGTCTTTTTCAAAGGACACTCATAGGTCTTGCAGCCAAATGGTACATTGAGTTGCCACGAGGCTCATTTCATAATTTCAGTCAGTTAGCAACGTCTTTCTTAACTCATTTCCAGTTTCCTGTCAGATACGACAATGGCACAGAATTATTAACTTCACTAAAACAATCTAGGTCCACGTATATTTCTGATCATATTCATGAGTGGCGACGTAGACGACGTTTGGTGAAGGTTTATATTCCGGATCAAATTTTGGCATAATGGTTTGTGAAATCATTACTGCCCAAGATCACTGAAGATGTAGCTAAGGCTGGTGTTGTTACTGAAGAGCAAGTAATTGCTCAGGCTCAGTACCTTGACCTCGTTTATACGCAGTCAGGTACTATACATGAAAAAAATCCCGATTTACCCAAACAAGGTCAAATAGCTGCTACTCCTTCAGGGTCTCATGCCACTGACGGTATGATTGGTACAGTTAGTTCTAAAAGTAAGAAGAAAACCTCAAAGAATTCTTCTCCAATTATAACTCTACCTGATTCCCCGAAAGGAGAATCCTCTCAAGAAGTTTATGCCGATATTCATGTCGTTGAAACATCTACGGCAAAATCAAAATCCGGTAGTAAAAAGAAGGGGAGGAATAAAAACAAGAAAAATTCGAAAGAGAAAACAGATAGAGAAGAATCCAATGACGAGAAACGTAAACCTCGCTATCCTTGCTTCATTTGTGAACAAGATCACTTCACGAAGGAATGTCCATATCGAGAGGAGGTAACGAAACTCGTTAAAGGATCGCAACAACCTGCTGTCTTGAAGGATCCTTTTCCAGTTCAAGATAGTAAGATGATTGGTTCTTCCTCGACCACTTTAGAAGAGCCTATTATGATGATGTCTCATGTAAGGGTTGCGACGCGATCGCAAGATTACGGTTCTAAGAATCCCGTTGATGGCAAAGAAGGAGAGTCTTCTAATGCCAACACATCAAATACAACTCCTCCTATTTCCGGTCCGCTACAGATCGAGAAACAAAATCCAGACTTGATAATCAAACCGCCTGCTAAAGGTGTTCTTCGTAAATCAACTTTCAATCCACATGCGAGAGCTGCTCAGAATTACAACATTGTTGAAGATTTAGCTGTTTCTCCTTCAGCGATGTCGGCTTTGGAAGTGCTGCAATCGTGTCCAGCACAGCGTAAATTGTTATTGTCTGCTATAGGAGCTGTTGATGTTCAGGATTCTAACCTCATAATCTTCGATTTAGAAACTAGTACACCACGTCTCCCTCACCAAATGGCTTTCCAGATTCCAGTGTTAGTAAAAAACAGACCTATTTTTCGGACTGTGATTGATGAGGGAGCTTCAACGTGTATTATGTCGTTTCAGTGTTGGAAATATCTTGGTTCTCCTACACTTAACCAATCTCCGACGATTCTAAAAGCTTTTGACGGTCGAGGTTTTCAACCTTATGGTATTTTGCAGGATTTACCCATAGGGGTTGAAGGGAAAATTGTTAATCTAGATGTGGAGGTGGTTGATGCCCCTTTAGATTACAACCTTCTACTGGGTCGTAGTTGGTCTTATGCTATGACTGCTGTTGTCTCTTCGGTCTTTCGACTTATAAAATTTCCATATCAAGGAAGGATCGTGACAATAGATCAGTTAACTTATTTTTCGTCAGACCCGGCCTCTACAGAAACAATCCAGCATGTTGGTAAAACAGCTATCCCTTATAAGGATGTTGGAGTAGGTTTGGTTAAAGATTCTGGTCTGCTAGGAACTTTTTCCTTACCTCCTCCTAACGTATCGTCTTCTACTGCAACTATTCATATGATTTCATCAGACACAGTTATGTCTGATGATCCTTGGATTCTACCTTCTGAATCTGAGATAGATTCATTTGAGGGCGCGATGCCTTTGAGTCCATTTGAAATTGCGTACCAGACTGTACAGTCTTTTTCCGACACCTTTTCAACCGAAACCGATCCAATGAATGGGATCCAAGAGGAATCACTTTCTATTTCTAGTTCAGATGCAACGACATTTCCTGAAATTGTTCATTCAGATGAGCAAATTCGTGAGTTGTTGTCTGTTGATGATTTACCATGGGAAGATCTCCATCACAGGTCTTCATTCTTACCTGAATTGGATCATTTTGAAAATGATTTCGCTTCAATTTTTACTGCTGAATATGCCAAGGAACCTCAGAATCCATTGCAAAATTCTGATTCTGAGTTAAATTTGGAAAATATATCTAGAACGGTTCCAATTGACATTTCAGTAAAACCAGGAATAATTGAAAACATTCATATAGGTTCTTGTTGTTCAGACGAAGAAATTCAAACTTATAAAGCCCTATTTCAAGAATTCCGTGACGTGTTTGCCTGGTCTTATGAAGAAATGCCAGGAATTGATCCATCGATCGTGGTTCATGAGATTAAGACTTACCCGGATGCTAAACCTGTTCGTCAACGATTACGTCAAATACATCCTAGAAAAGCTGTTGCTATAAAAACTGAAGTTGAAAAATTACTTCGAGCAGAATTCATTTATCCAATTCCCTTGACGGATTGGGTATCGAATATTGTTCCTGTCACTAAAAAACAAGGAACAATAAGAGTATGTATCGATTATAGGGATATTAATCGAGCGTGTCCAAAAGACAATTATCCAACTCCCTATATCGATCAGATAATCGAAGATTGTGCTGGAAGTGAACTATTCTCCTTTATGGATGGTTTTTCCGGCTACAATCAAATAAACATACTCCCTGCAGATCAACCTAAAACAGCTTTCATTTGTCCATGGGGAACGTTTGCCTATTGTAAACTACCTTTTGGACTAAAGAATGCTGGAGCAACTTTTCAACGGGCGATGTCTTATGCATTTCATGACATTAAGCACATTGTTCAACCATATCTCGATGATTTACCTGCTCATTCATTACGTAGGGCCGATCATCCCACTCATTTACGAGCAATTTTTATGAGATGTCGGCATTATCGGATAAGGTTGAATCCGCATAAATGTGTTTTCTGCGTAGAATCAGGTCGTTTACTGGGATTTTTTGTTTCGAAATCAGGCATTCGTGTTGATCCTTCGAAGGTTGAAGCTATCGTTAAATTGCCTCGTCCTTCGACATTGCGCCAACTCCAAAGTTTGCAGGGGAAAGCAAACTTTTTACGTATATTTATTCCGAACTATGCTGAGCTTGCAAAGGGTTTTACCCGGTTGTTGAAACAGGACATTCCTTTCTTTTGGGACGAGATCGCTGATCGATCTTTTAATGCACTTAAAAATGCGTTGACCCATGCACCGTTATTGCAACCTCCCAACTACAACCAAGATTACATTTTGTATCTCGCTGCTTCTCATTCCACTATTGGAATGGTACTAGTTCAGGAAGATGAATCTCACAACGAACATGTGATTTATTATCTTAGTCGAAATTTGAATCCGACTGAAATCAAATATACACATGTGGAGACATTGGCCTTGGCAGCTGTTCAAGCTGTCCAACGTTTTCGACATTACATATTGTTACGTAAAACCACAGTAATTTCTGATTGCAACCCTATGATGTATATTTTGACCAGACAATTTCTAGGGGGCAAGTATTCTAAATGGATAGTTATCCTACAGGAATTTGACTTGGAATTTGAGAAATCCAAGGCAAAAAAGTCTTTGGTTTTTGCGGAACTGATGTGTGATTTCCCCTCTACTGATATTGAAACAGTGGCAGAAGAGTCCATTGTGGACGAATCTTTGTTTCTTATCAGTACGCTTGATCCATGGTATGGGGATATTATTGTGTATCTCCAAACCCAATCTTTTCGGCCCGAAATTTCACGAACACAGCGACGGAAAATACGTTTCCAATCCCAACAATATAATATCATTGGTGATACTCTTTATCGACGTGGAGCGGATTCTGTTTTCCGACATTGTCTAACTCATGAAGAAGCTGAAAAGGTGCTAAATGACTGTCATTCTGGAGCATGTGGCGGTCATATGTATGGGTATGCCACTGCCCAAAAGATATTGCGTGCAGGTTATTTCTGGCCAACATTATTTAAAGATTGCATTTATGCGGTTCGGAAATGCCACAACTGTCAAATTTTTGATAGGAAAATGCGCGCACCACCCGCTCCTCTTCACCCTATAATTGCTGTTGGTCCATTTGCAAAATGGGGTATCGATTTTATCACATGTAACCCTCACTCGGCCGGGGGGCCTGCCTATATTATTCTCGCAGTAGATTATTTTACGAAATGGGCCGAGGCGATGCCTACATATTCAGCTGACGGCAAGACTGCTGCAACATTCGTATTCAATCATATAATTGCTAGGTTTGGTGTTCCTCAGGCTATTATTACGGATCATGGAAGTCATTTTTGGAACATCATGATGACTGAACTAACAGAACAACTTGGCCTACGCCACGATAGTTCCACTCCGTACTATCCACAAGCAAATGGTCTAGTTGAAGCAATTAATAAAGTTTTAGTCACCATGATTAAGCGAATCATTGGTATTCACAAGACGAATTGGCATTCCATGTTATTTTCAGCGCTTTGGGCATATCGAACCTCAGTCAAAACATCAACAGGTTTCACTCCTTTTCAACTGGTCTACGGTTTAGAAGTTGTGCTGCCGATTGAATGCGAAATACCGTCACTAAAATTAGCCGTAGAATTACTTCCAGCTACGTCTGAAGAGGAAAAATGTTTCTTGTACTTGGCCCAATTAGATGAGAATCGACGAAGTGCTGCAATAGCAAACGAGGCTCATATTAAAAGGATAAAAGCTCAGCATGATAGAAATGTGACCCCTCGAAATTTTTCAGAAGGAGACCTAGTTTTACTTTATGATCAAGCTAATGACAAGCTAGGAGCTGGAAAATTCGTGCCTATGTGGCATGGTCCTTACATTGTGAAATGAAAGTTAGCAAAAGGGGCCTATGAGTTAGTAGATTTTGACGGTGTCCCTTTGGATAAACCCAGAAATGGACTTTATCTAAAGCGATATTACGCTTAAACTAGGTGTGGAGATTTTTGTTAGTTTAGTTTTCTTTACTGCTGGTGTGTTTTAGATTAGAAAAGTGTGCCTAGTTTAGAAGAGTGTTTTTGTCACTATGACTGCTTATCTGAGTTTTACTCTTGATATTGCAGATGTCGACGTCTCTTCAAACCTACATTGGTTTTGCTGATGGTGCTTGTCGTAGTACACGGAACATTTCTTCCGCTGCTTGGGTTATCTATTCACCCTCTGACGAGTTAGTATCCATGCATGGGGTAAGCCTTGGTCAAACAACAAATAACATTGCCGAGTATAGTGCAGTGATTGAGTTATTATCTGAGTCCATATCTTTTGGAATTCGGAGTTTGATTGTAAGGTTGGATTCTGAACTTGTTGTATTACAACTTAACAGGGTTTATACCATTAGAAATCCGGTGTTATTACGGTTATTTTTGAGAGTTCGTCTCTTGGAACGTGAGTTTGATTACATTGAATATCAGCATATTCCAAGACATTTAAATACATTAGCAGATTCAATTTCTTCTAGTATGATAAATAGACATTTGCAATAGTTAAAAGCAGTAAAACAAATAACATTCATTCATGTACACAAATAGCCGTCAAAATAGTGATATATATCATAGGAGTGTGTTCAAAAAATATACATCGTCTTCGATCATAGGTTGGAAACACCTTATGATCGGCAAAAATGATAACACAAAAGTACAAAAATGAGTCTATATGATCATCCCATCACTGATGATGATCTCGATAGGAAACAACTGCTCGGGCCACCCTGCATAGGAACCTTCTGAAAGGTCCTGGGACTCCAATCACATATCTTTGTAGCCTGAGAGGAATGTCATCTATGCTGGTCTCTGGTATATCTAGAGTCAAGCGCTCTAGATGATGCTCCAAATCAGTCAAAATCTCTACTGATTGGCCTGCTGGGGCTGGTGCGGGCGCAATTGGTTGTCTCCTCTCGAAAGGTTGGAGATGAGTTGGTCGTTGTGGACCTACATCTGTATTTGAAAAACTTTTGGTTATTAGTTTTCTAAGACGATAAAAAATTAAAAAAAAATTAGAACTTAGCAAACGTTGAAAAATGTTTGACCTGAATCATCCCACTGTTCCCCTGCAGGGAGAGACATCTCTCTATCTCCGCGGAAATCTATCCCTGCATATGGAAAATCCTCTATCATGAAAACTTGGCGATCCAGCCAATGAAAATATGAAGCAGGGAATCGTACAATCTCAGTGCCCTCAATAGCATGACGAGCCATCAGCGCGGACCAGCGAACCATTCTTGGTTCTCGAGGTCGACCGGCATCAACTGAAATACTCTGTGGAGCTAACTGAGGAATCCTCTCCAAAGCAAAAGAAACGACAATGGATCCATATCCAAAGTTTTTTAGTTTCCCGGTTTTTGCTTTGGTAAGTTGGCCTTTTATATTTGCCAACACAGCTTCGCACCAGTTGAAGATGGTGCCGCGAAAACAGTCCACAGCAATGCGCATTTGGGAACCAGTAGTTACATGAAGCGCGGCGCTCCCACATAGTTTGGTAACAGTGAATGCTATAACTTTCAGTTTAGGATGGATGATATGTTTTATGTCAATCCGTTTGTCCTGAGAATCTGCCTGATCATTGCAAAATTCGAGTTGAAGACTAGCGACAGTCTGGCCACCTGGCCTAGTCCCAAACAAAGATACATGTTCGCCCCTCTTGGACAAACCAGTCAAAAAGTATATATCCTCCAGCTCAATTTCGAGGCGGTGGCCACCAATGAAGAAACACTGGTCCTCCACATGCCATCTGTCTACCAACCATGTTAAGAGTTCCACTTGTGCCCTCATGCCAGAGATGGCCCAGAATTTGTATAAGCAGCATGCTTTTAATGCCCTTTGTGTGGGAAAATGAAGTATTGCAGCTTCATCCACTTCCTCATGCTCCCTTTCTCGCCAAATAAGCATCTTGTTAATCCTGCAACACAACATTAGGCATATTAGAATGATTTCATTTGAAAAATTTTGGCAGAAATTTGAGAAAACCGTGCTTTAAATTTAACCGCGCGGGTACCGCACCTGCTCTTCGTAAACAGAGCGTAGTTCCGCACGCGAAATGTGTGCCGGGTGCGGTACCCTCGATTTTTTCCCGTTCAGAAAAAATCGGGGTCCGCAGGTAACCTGTGTCCCGCCTGCGGACCCCGCGGGCGCATTTTTAAACCAATTTTTGCCCTAAAAAATCAAACTAAAGCCTAAAAATGAATTTCAAACGGATGAAAAGCAAGATAAGGAGGTCGTGGATTACCTGGGGCTGACGATTTTCGATTCCAACGGTTGAATTTTCCAGAATCTTCACGGGAACTTTTTAACCAAAAGCTTTTTACTTTTCACTCTGTAACTGAACGGTAAAAATGAAATAGAAAAAGTCCTTTTTATAAGTTTTTTCGAATGAATGAATTTTTAATTTATTTATTTTTCACTTTAAAAGGGGTATTTTTGAAAGCATTTTTACTTATCTTAAACAGGTATGTGTAATGTTTTGAGTTTTTCTGCAGAAACAGGGTTTTTTCAGGCGAACTGATCGTTTTTCAACAAAGAGCATACTTTTATAACTTTTTCGGACTCTTCCAAAAATTTACGAAAAAGCGAAACCTTGGAGTCCTCTTTTAAGCCCTTTTCGGACTCTCTAAATATGAAAAGATTGCCGAGTACTTGACTATTCGAACTCGTTAAAGTAAATGAACAGTCGTCCCTTCAGTATAAGTTTACCCCTTTTACGGACTGAAATGGACTATTTACGAAAAAGGTATACGTTGACTAATTACGGTCAATAGAGTTCTCTTCCGCATTATTTTATCCTTTTTCGGGCTCGAGAGACTAAATTTACGAAAAAGTACACCCACGGAGTTTTCTTAAGTTTTTCTTCTGACTCCCTAAAACTGAAAAACACCGAGTTTCTCCTATACTGGACTCGTTAAAACTTAACGGTAAAGGACCTGTTTAATTTTCAACAGGAACGGACCACTCCTTCTTAGGGTTCGAATTTTAAACTAAGTTGGACTCATCCGAAGGATGAGCTTATAACCAAGCAAATGTTATCCTCCTCAAGCTTGTCAAAAATAAAGAGGTACTTGCCAGAAATGGTGGGGGAAAAGAGAGAAAAATGGGCATATTTGTTGTACTTTAAAATTGTTCGAAAACTCAGTCGACCACTCTTGGACACGACACTTATTTTCACCTGGGTTGGGAAATCCTTTGCCTAACAGTTAATCAAACCATATTGAAAATTTTCAGCCGGTTTCTGGGTATTAGATTTGGGTCAATTGTCACCAAGCCATCTGCAGTGTCGTTATGTGTCCAAGAGAACAGTTCAAATAAAACCATTCATCTGCAAAATATCTGTCATCCATCTTTGACCATCCCTGAGTCAGTCCTTGCCAATATATTTTCCAAAACTTGATCTATGATTTCGTGTTGTGGGCTTGCCTACGACAGATCGCTTTCTATCGACATCAGCACATTATCTAGGAAGATGATCCAGAAATCGTCAGTACCTTGAAATCTGCATGCCTCAATAGCAGGTTTCTCGCTTTCGACGACAGGTTGCATCAATGACCTTCGATCGAATGACTCCGTGACATGTTCGACTTTCAGCTCATTCATTCACATTTCATGGATTGTACTGAGTACTTTGAGAGCCATTGACATTACTGGTGGTTTCTCTCACACTTGTTAACGGTTCACATCATTGACTAGTAATCAAGTGGTTTCTACCATGTTCGACTTCAACACATTTATTCACATGGATAGAATCGTACTAGTTCGAGATGCGGAAATCAAGACCCTGGATCTAGTTTCCACCATCCAGGCTGTGAGGAATTTTGTTGTCATCTATACAGTAGACTATTGATAAACAGATGGCTGCGTCCATACTGTGTCTACATATATCTGTACTATGATGTATTCAAAATCATTCCTGTATCAGAACGATTTCAGTTAGTTTATAGTTAGTTTTTATCTGAGCATGGGAATGCCTACCTCGGTGATGACATATACATGTATATATTTTGCATTGAATGTTTTTACAGGTTCCAACTGGGGTGTCCACAGGATGATCTTTGAAATGATAAAGTACTGCACTCTTCATATATGACAGACTACAGCTTCATCTATTCCAGACTTTGCACAGAAGGGGGCAATTTGTTGCAGCAGCTGTCACCTTGACATTTAAATACTGTATGGAGCTCATTTATAAATCCGCCTTCCTCCTTTTACCGTCAATATACAGCTCCTGATATCAAGCTTCAAGTAGAAAGAAAATCCTAAAAATCCCTAAGAAATTGGTATCGCACTTTCTCTATGCATTTCCCTGCGGTCCCGCACCTAAATCTCCCGAATGCATGCGGAACCATACCGCACGTGCTTTGTGTAATGGGTGCGGACCTCTGTAAAACATAAAAAGGCGAGAAAATGAAGATTAAAAAGTGAATTCCAGGTGAATTCTAGAAGATTCTAGACGGGAATTTTCGGAATGGATACGCTTTGAAGCTGGTTCATGCATCCCTCTCTTAATGGAGCTAACCCCTTGATGTAAGGAGCTTATCCCTTTGAAGGAGGATTCTATCGCTTCATATTTGGAACTAGAAACCTCCTCTCTTTCACTATAAAAAGAGGCCTTGGGTAGCCTCAAAGGGAGTTCAAGCTTATGAGATTTGAAGTTAAATGCTGTTGAGATTTAGACTTAAGTAACTAAGACTTTCTGTGAGGTTAAATCACTCATCTCCATTTGTCTTAGCTCAAGAGTGAAATGCTTGTCAAAGTAAAGGAGATTCCTGCTTCGGACCCCGGGAGGACCTGCACAACATCAAGGCACAGGTTGTAAAGGTTTTCTATCTTTCAAGTTAATACAAATATACTCATTTCTCTCATTAAACTGTTAATTTGTGGTTTATTTCATGAAGTCCTTGATCATTATGATAAGTATGATTTATGATAATGTCTATACAGGTGCTGCTTAATCTTTTTGCTTGTTTGTGATTGCAGATAATACAAGGAACGTTCTTTCAGTGCACGGGAAGGACTTCAACAAAATCAAGCAAGCGTTGGACATAAGGTAGGCCTCACACCCGTATAGTGTTTTTATAAATCTTATATACTTAGAGAGAGATTAGTATAATTGGCTGTTTGTTGCTAGTTACCTTTTGTACTAGAGAGATCGGTCTTGTCCGCAAGACGGATTAATCTACACAACAAATATAGATCTTTCCACTTAGTAATTAGGCTTTTCCATTTCTCTTCTTCACTAAGGTATACTGAAACCCAATGTTGTTTTAACTTTTCAATCACCTTCTTATGACTTTCTTTATTAATAATCCCCAATTCAAATAAATTTCCTTTTGTTTGCCACATTTCCATGTCAGATTTGAGCTGAAGGAATGCATAAGTGTTAGTTACAATTTCATCTAAGATGGCATTGATGATTTGTTAGGTTTCCTTAATATAGACTTCAGAAAATATTTTGGCTTTACTTTAAGAGTCCTCTTCATGTTCTATGGCTTGGAGTAGAGCTCCTAAACTATTTTAATTAGGCTTTTGATTCTTTAGTTTGGACTTACATTAGAGAAATTTTGAGATCTAAAATGGGCCTCCTAAGGAATATTATAATTTAATAGTGGAAATAATAAAATAAGACTAGATTACCACTTCAAGTTTTGGAGGGAACAAAGGAAAAACTATTTTTTCAACTCATATTTTCAACTTATCTCCCTATGATTTTACTAAAATTTCAAGTGAGAACACTCCTTGAATGAAAATTTTAATTTTTTATCCAAGGAGGACCCATGTTTCATACTTTCGAGGGACCCTACTACATGAAAAATGTGAAATACATGAAAGAATTTGATTGAAATCATGTTTTGAATGTATTTTACATTTTGCGTGTAGTAAGCTCCATAAAAAGTATGCAACATGGATACTCTTTGGATACAAAATTAAATTATGCATCCAACGAGTGCTCCTGCTCGGAATTTGAGTAAAATCATAGGGAGATAAGTTGAAAATACGAGTTAAAAAAGTTTTTTTTTTATTTATTTACCTTTATACTACAAAAATGGCGGATCATCCCCCATGGTTGACATCATCATATTGAATCTTATTAGTTCTTATAAAGTTTATTTTTGTTGTACATTTTTGTTTTAGTCCCATTTAAGACCTCAAAATTTCTCTGATCAGCTTCTCATTTTTTTAAATTAACTTTTTGTTCTGCTTAAGAAAAGTTCAGTAGCTAGGACTCTAGAATCAAAAAGGTCTAGGGCTAACAACCTTACCTTTTTTACACTTTCCTTTCTCTGATTTGTCATAGATAACTCCAATTTCAAATAATGATAGTGCTTCCTCCATAATACTTTCAATAGGGTCTACTACTTTAGTATCTTCTTTCGGTCCAAAATCACAAGGTTCTACAACGACGGTCTCTAAACTTGTTTCATTGGATGCTTTTGTTCCTTCATCTTAGCAAGTGTCACAGATTCATGGCCCAAACCCTTCTTTTTTCGGAGATTGAAAAGAGATTCTAGTGGGGTATTGACACTCAGTAACTAAGGGAATCCCCATATTTAATTATATTTGCTACATAAAAACCATTTCCCTTGATTTCATTTTAATTCCATGAATAAAAACCTCCCAAGGAATCTCTACTCTATGAAATTCCACTGCTATCAACATTTTTATTAACCCTTGGTGATACGATATGTGCTCAAAGTATTTATTCTTTTTCCAGACTAAAGTATGTAGTTTTGTTAATATTTTCAATAGGATATAAGGCATATTGAGTGGTTTATTTCTTGCAAGATGCATTAAAATTTTGATACGGTAGTGGTAACCTAAACTAAACCTCCCTTCACATGTCAAAAATTTTTGAACGACATAGAAAACATCTTTCCACAAGGAAAAAAATCTTTCCAAAATGTTTGCACAATAGGAAGGGTTTATTTTCCTAGTAATTTGGCCAGAAATTTATTTTTCAATGCTACTAAGTGTTAGAGGTGCCCAAGACCAGGTTTTCACCACCATATTTGTTTTTTCTTTACTTTTTTTTTTCAAAATATGAAAGGAAAATCAAAGAGTCACAAGAGAGGATGGACTAGCTATCTTCTCTATGAATTATATATAATACTGCTTCATCAATTCCTCAATAAATTCCTCTTAGATTTGGGCTCTTGATATAACTTTAATCAATTTCCATTGCCCATTAATGGTGTCATTGTGTCATTGATAGTGTGAAGCCTTATGGATCCATTCTCGAATACAGTTTCAATCTCGTATGGCCCCAGCCATTAGGCATGAAATTTTCCCTTGAAGTCTTTATCTATTAAATCAAATAAAGGTCTTGGTCTCCTCCTTTGAATTCATTCTTCCTGATGAAATTATCATGCCATTTCACTCATTGTTGTCGAATAATAGTCGATTGTTGAATGACGGCTTGGAATATTTCATAAATCTCAATAAGTTGGTCTAATCAATGCTTTTGAGCCTAAAAAATATCCATTCCAACTTGTAGTGTTGTCCTTAATGTCTTAATTTCAAATTCAATAGGAAGGACAACATGTTTTCCATATACCAATTCATAAGGCGTGAAACCAGTGGTGTTCTTACATTAACTCTATAGGCCCACAAAGCTTCTGGAAGTTTTTTGGCCCAATTTTTATGATGGTGTTGTACGTTATTTATTAAGATAGCTTCCAAAACTGTGTTGGTAACCTCCAATTTCCCATTCGCGTGAAGGTGGTATGGAGTGGACATCCAATGTTTGATTTTAAAGTTCTCAGTGATAGATTGGACGAATATAGAAGTAAATTGAGTCCCTTTATTAGTGACAATCTACCATGGTATGCCAAATCAAGTGTTATGGGAGTTTACCTATAGCTGAATAATTAGCAATATCTGAAACCAAGGCATATTAGTAGATAGGGAAACTAAATTCTCATCAAGGAAAACATCTTCTATAGGATTATACTTGTCAATAACACAAAGTAAAGATAAGAAATCAGTAACAATGTTCTCCATTCTTGGTTTATCAATGATAGTAATATCAAATTCTTGTAGGAGGAGAAGTCATTTGGTCACTCTGCCATGCGTAATCAAATTATTCATGAGATATCATATGGAAAAGTGATCAGTATGTACAAACCAAGATACCCACTAATATAATGACGAAACTTATTTATGGCATGAACCACGACAAGGAATTCCTTTTCAGTTACTATGTAATTTAATTCATCTAGGGTTAAATTTTTATTGATGTAATAAATTGCATAAGGTGTTCTTCCTTTTGACTTGGTACATCTCCATGTTCAAGTCATGATTTTCATTAGACCTAAACCCGCAGGAATTATTCTCTACTACAATCACCAAATTTAGGATCCATGAGAGGCGGTTATTCCATGTCGTGGAACGTATGGGGAGCATTGAACCCAATTTCATTTAACTTAGTGACCCCCAGGTCGGTGAGTTTCGATCTTGATACTGGTAGCTGTGATACCACTAGTTGGAATCATAATTATCATTAGACCAAAACCCACAAGCATTAGTCTCCATTATAGTCGCCATAGTTAGGATCCACAAGAGGGATTTAGTCCATGTCGTGAAACACACAGGCATAATTGAACCAAACTCCCAACACTCCAATGGTTGTATCTGAGGCATCATTGTGAATATGGAAAGTTAAGTACTATTTAGGGTATCATAAACTAGGGGAAGAGAAATTTTTCTCTTTAAGAGAATTAAATTTTGATTAGTATTGATTATCCCTATGGAACTCTACATATTTTATTGAGAGATGAAACAATGGGGAAGCTACCTTTGTAAAGTATTTTATAAACCTTTAGTAGTATCCTGCATAACCCAAAAAACTACAGACACTCTTTTGTGTGGTTGGGGATGATAACTTAATGATTACCTCTATTTTGGTGGGATCCATCCAAATTCCTTTCGGAGATATATGGTGCCCTAATACAATCCCTTATGGTAGAATCATCTGACATTTTTCATTACTAAGAGAGAGGCTAGTTTCTTGACACTAGATTAATTCCTTCTCAAGATTATTGAGAGCTTCTTTAAAGGTCTCCATGTAAACTGTAAAATCATCCATATATATCTCAACACAATCATCATTCAAGTCAGAAAATATTCCAAGAACAACCATTTGAAAATTTGCTAGAGCATTACATAATCCAAATGGGAGCACTCGATAAGCATAAGTTCCCCAGGGAAAAGTGAAGGTTGTTTTCTCCTAACCTTCAGGGGCTACTTGAAGTTGGTTGTAGCCACTAAATCCATCAATAGAGAAATTTGTATTCCCTACCAATGTATCTAATACTTGATTGATGAAGGATAGAGGGAAGTAGTCTTTTAGGGTGGCCTTGTTCAACTCCTAATAATCAACACATACATGCCACTTTCTATTCTTCATAGGGACAATAACCAAGGTAGAGACCCATTTTCTATCAGAAATAGGAAAAATAAAACCTACTTTTAACAATTTTTGTAACTCTTTCTTCATTATGTCCCTAAGGGTCAGATTCATCCTCCTATGGGGTTTCCTGATAGGTCGAAAATCATATTTTATGTAAATGTTATGAGTACACAAGTTACGAGAGATCCCTTTCATATCAGTGTGATCCCATTAAAATCATTATTGTTCTTTCTAAGAATTTCCACCAATATATTATGTCGTGAGGGCTCCATTCGGGCACTAATATTTACAGTTTTTCTGAGATATATCTCAATAGCTTTAGTTCAATCTTTCATAGCATCATATGAAGCTATATGTTTCAATTTTTGGGTTAACTCAGTGGATGAACATGTTTCCTAGTATCATCTCCTCAAAACTACGTCAAGTGATGGTTTGTTGTGGATATGAGGATGTGTTAAAACGGTGAAAATAAAATCATCCTTAGTATGTTCTTTGAAAATTGGGGCTTGATCGAGGGTCAAGAGGGGTTGAGAAGATTCTCCATCATTATCTTCGACCCAAAAAGGATTCTCGAGGTCCAAAAAAGGTTTACCAAGAGGGTAAAGAGTGATATTTTTAGTAGAGTTCCCATGGGAAATAGTCATGTCCCCATACCTATAATTTATGTAAGCATCTTCTAAGGCTAACCAAGGCCTTCCGAGAAATAAGGGATAGCCCCCAAGGTTGGCCTTAGGTTGAAGGATCAAAAAACTAGTTGGGTATTCCCATGGGTCTACAAAAACAACAATGGCTTCTACTACTCCTTATGGCTTTATAGTAGACCTATTATCCATTTGAAGAACATATGGGGTAGTTTGAATCCAAGGAAACTTAAGTTTTTCCATATTCTCCTTTGTAATGACATTTATATTCCCATAAGTATATTAAATTGTTGGCTATAGGGGTATTATTAATATTTACAGTAACGAAAAGGGTCCCAGGATCCCCATACTTTGTTGTAAAAACTTTACCCAAAATTAGGTATGTCAATTTCCCAATTACTTGTATTTTCTTAGGATCTATTTTCTTCCTTCCTGGATAATTTAAGCAAATTTCCTTAACTTCCTTCACATAGATGGGGACATCCTTAACAGCTTGGAACAATCGGATATTTACATATACATTCCTTAATTATCCTACAAAATCAAATTTAGGAAGTGCAAGAGGCCTCTCAAGGAATAGCCCTTTCGGATAAGGAATGAGATCAAGCTCTTTTTTAGGAGAATGTTCTTCGATTTTTGGAGAAAGAAAAGCTACCTTTGGTGAGTTATCATCCTCGTCTTGTTCTTAGATAATAGGTGATGTTTTATTTTGAATTACCTTCCCATAGTGTAAATCAATGTTTTTACAGTACACAAATGAAAGAGTATAGGTAGGGAAAGGAGGCAGTTCATCATTGTAGGTGGGTTCGAATACTTTATTATTATTTGGATTAGGAACGAACTGAGTAGTAAATTGAGGCCTTTTTTGAGTTTGAGTGGGTTGACTAGAAGGAAACTAAAGTTGTTGCAGGTGTGCTTTAGGTGAAACTTGTGGAATAATATTCCCAAAATAGGAGGGTCATATCCAACTTGGGGTCCATCCTTGGCCTTGTACCTAAAGGGGCTATTGTGGTCAAGGTATTGGAGGATACCATACAAATGGAGGAGTGAAATATTACAAAGCATTGAGAGATGTAGGTCCATATGTTTGAAAATTCCATGTTTTATTTTGAGTCACGAAAAAAACCTATTCATTTTCCCCATCGAAATCTTTAAACATGGCTTTAAGCCCTGGTAAAGAGGGGAATTCCTGAGTGGAATGCTTTTTTTTTCACAAATGATACATACTTCTATATTATTCAAAGGGAATTCCCTAAGTGGGTATTTATTTTGACGTTTGGCACAAAATATGGCCAAGGCTAATTCAACTTCCTCTTTCTTCCTTTTGGTATGTGGGGTGTCTAGTTGTGAGCTAATTGTGTTGAGAATATCAGTCTTAATATTATTTAAAAAATCCCCTAGCTCAACCTTAGTTACCCCTACCCCATCTGACCTACCAATTCGAGATATTATATCTCGATATTTCTGCCCATATTTTGTACTTCCTCTTGAATACCATTTACATGTGCCACAAATTTCTTCATAAGACAATTGAGAGACATATACTGCTCCCATTAGGTTTATGGTTTCCAAACAGTATTCTCGTATACCTTCGAGAAAAAAGATATGTAATGTTTATGGGTCCAAGGTATTTCTTTGTTCTTTCCAAAGTGTACTGGAATCGTTCTACATAATCTTCCAAACTCTCGTCATCAGACTGAGACATATTAAAGATCTCTTCCTTGATGTCCCTAACCTTGCAATAGTTCTGGTATTTATTTAATAATTTCTTCTTCACATCATCCAAAGATCGAATATAATTTCCAACTAATCCCATTAAATCAACCAAGATCTATTATTTTAATGTCACAGGAAATATTTTAAACTTATAAGCATTTGTAGTATAGTCATAACTTCGACAAAGAACATCAAAATCAAACAGGATCTTCCTTAGAGAGGCCATGAAATTTTAGAAGGGTAGAGAGAGGGATATTTTCCATTTGAACTACAGCAACAATATTTTGGATGGGGAATTCTGAAGTGACCGGAACTTTTTGTTTGGGGGCCCATTGACTTCTTCATCGACCATCTTTTCCCTTCTTGGAGTCTCAAGGTCTTGAATTTTATTAGACCCTCCAGAACTTTCTAGTTCTTCCCCAAATGAAGTTTCTTCCCTATTTGGTATTTATCTTTTTGGATATCTCCATACCACACTATTTTGAACAAATTTTTCCTTCAAGTAGTCTCCCTTTTCACTTGTCAAGCCATTAATTTAAGTGGTTCCTACTGCACCATGTGTTGGGGTTTTAAAGGAATTTTTCTTTTTCCTACCTATGACATTTTAAATGAATTTATTACAATATAGTGCAAAATATGAAGGGGATATAGGTTAGTGAAAGGGGTAATTACAACCCCTTTGGTTGCTTCTAGCCTTAATATCATTTGTATTATTGTATGAGAAGTCTTGACTCCTTGAGCACCTCTCTAGAAATGGCGCCAAAAATTATGGTGTATTAATATGTTTTAATATTGGGTTGTGCTACACATTCTATTTAATTGTCAACGAGGGCTAGTAACCTTGTGAGGCCCTCAGTGTTATATGCATAGGAGGAAAGCTTTCACACTTATTACAATGGCTTAAAGTAAATTCATAGGGGTATCAAATCTTATGAAAGGATCTCCCTATCAACACATCTCAGTTACATGGCACTTTAGTCACCTAAATTTTCAATGGGTGAGATCAATATCATTGGATGTTAATGAGGTAGTTTTATTTTTAGCCACTTAATTCTACGATAAATATTCTTATAATCATTACACGAGATGTCCACAAATACCTTGAACTACAACTAAAGGAAGCCATTGTAGAAAATCTAACCACGGGATTCAATCTAATCTTGTAATGTACTAAAACAAAATACTAAATCCTTCTAAAATTTTTGGAAACCAAATTCGATCACACAATCACATAACAAGTAAGAGAAAGAAATAATCAATCGCACAACACAAGATGTATCTGGTGAAAGCACACTCCCTAAAACCCTGCTATCTTTATATTGTATAAATTCAATATCATGAAACAATGCAATGATATTTCCCTAACTGAGACACATATGCACTCTACTAACTATCTCACTCTACCAACCTGTGCACAAGCTTCTCTTGGCACACATTTCTCTCACAAGCTCCATGAACAAACTTGTTCTTATGATTGCTTGGTCTCACCAACTTGTTCTCACCAAAACAATGATTAAACTTGTGCCTTCGTTCCTCCTTTTAAAGGAAATTTTCTCTAATTAAGGAATGATTTATTTTAGGTCTTCTTCTGACTGCATGCACCATCTATACATTTTTCTAATTATACAACTGATAGTCTATTTCCCTTTAACTCCAATCTCAAGTGGGTCTTTCTCAGAACTAACATACAACAACTATTTATAGCGAATTATCAGTTAACTGATTGATCAATACTTGTGAATTAAATTATATTTAATTCATTGGACCTATCACTAGCTCATCTCTCAGTTAGAACTAGTTAAACTAATTTTAACACAAATAATTGAGTTAACAAATTACAACTCACAAATAATTGTAATTTGACCCCCTAAAATCATTGGAGAACTCTACATGCCTCCTCTCTAACCCTCAACTCGAATTTCCTAAGCTAACCAAGTCTTCCTAACTCATTTAACTAATACAAGTTGTCATGAGATGACATTCTTGTTTCCATTTTCAACACTCCCTCTCAAAAAGAAAGAAATTAAATATATCATCATTTGGTACCTTTGGACTAGTTTGCATGCAACACTTATCTCTAGCGTTATTTGCTCCTGTAACTCTTGAAACTAAAAAAATCATCCAAACTGAATCAGTATGATGCATTTTTCATTAGAATCTCTGACTGCTACCAGTTGTTGCACTGTCTACTGAAAAATATGTGTTGTTGCTGACTCTGCATCTATGCCATCTGCACTGCTATCAACTCTTATCTACGCTCCATTATTTGACATTTGTCACATCTATATCTGACCACATCAATCCTACTGATACATCATGCTACTATGTAGTGTGGGCCACCCGTAGCCAAGTTTGATCCATGAGACATGCCATCTCAATTGACCCCACCCAAATTTCTTCTCTTGGGATTATGACTTCACATCGCCCCACCTCTCACTTGGAGGTATGGCTTCATGTGCTCCCTCTGCCCATTTGGCTTGAAATTTCCCCCTGTTAGTGTCAATATTTGCATCCTGCCATCAGTGATCAAAAATCCTCTTTTCATATCATATTAGGGTCTCATTCAGAAATTTTTATCATTCCACTAGGTTTTCATTCAAAAATTTAGTCATTAATGGAAACCCTAGCCAAAAAACATCACTCTTCCTTAGATTTGATTACTTTTTGGGATATTTTCATGCCTTGTTGATTGTACATCATCCATAAAGTTAATTTCATCATGCCATCACATCAGTCATGTCATCATGAAGTCTAGTCAATCAAGGTTATCAATAGGTTTTTAGGGTTTTTCAAGGTCCAATAAAACTTAATTTCCATTGCATAATACCAGCAAGTAAAGGATTATCCAATAACTTCTCTTCACCATGTGAAGATGATTTGTAAAGAGAAATTCTTATTTCAGCATGTAATTTTTATTTCAAATGTAATCTTTATGTTTTCACTATGTAATTTTATGTCATTCAAAATGTAATAATTTCATGCTTCCCAAAGCTACTAACTCAAAGTTCCAACATGCCAAAGCAACAAAAATGTAAAATTCAAAGAGTTCTCAAAGTCATTAAATGATCAATTTGTCAAAGAAAAAAGTCAAGTGAAAAGGGTATAGTTTCTAAATATGAAGTGAATGTGAAGAGGAGAAAGTGGATCCCAAGGCCCAAAAATAAAATTAATCAAAGTATAAAGACCACCAAGACATCAAAAATAATCTCATTTTCTCTTGAAAACATCAAGCTCGCACTCCCTCAGCTCGAAAAACTAATTTGTAGGGTCAAAACTGGAAATTTGTGGGTGGCGCTACGTTTTTCAGGGAGGCGTTGCGCTTTTGGTAGTTGGTGCTGTGCTTTTTGCTGAGTGGCATTGCGCTTTTGGATGATGCACTGTGATTTTTCCCAGTAAGATCTCCAAGCTTAAAAACTCATTCAAACTACTTCAAACCTCCTGCAAAGGCTCTCAACACCTCTTTCCAAGTAAGTAACAACTAATTTCCACCTCCTTGCAGTATTCAAGAGGAATTTTCATGGTGTTTTTGGTTTCTATGCAAATTTGGAAGTTTGTCTAGCTACAAACCCTAAATTTACTCCTCATTCCCAACTTGGTGCCCATAAACCCTGCATTCCCTTCCTACATCACTGAAAATCCTAGACCTATCCCCACTCCCATTTCCCTCCCCTAAGGTTTCTAGACCAAGACACCATGGAAGAAGACAGGGAGTAAATAGAATAGGAGGAGGATAGATAGGGAGAGGAGGACAAACAAGAGAGAAGGCGACGTGAAGGAGGAAGAATCCTAAGGCTTGAACCCACCAACACCAGAGAACTAATGGCTTCACCAATGGTAGTCTCTTGCTTTCAGTATGTTGATTGCCTTGATTTCTACAATCTGATTGAAGAAGTTCAACACCACCCTATTTTAAGCACGCTTTTCATTTCAAACCTCAAATACAATCAGGTGACCCTTGCAGGTGTAACCTTCACCTTATCTACATCTATCATTGTTGCTTCCACAGGGATACCAAACATGGGTGAAAGGTGGTTTAAATCCAAAGACTTGGATGATCAATATTATGAACCATTCATCAAGCCAAGGTACAGAAATGAGAGAAAAAGAGTTTTTCCTTTCAGATACCTTCTTGATAAGTATACCCCCATGATGAATATCATCATGAAGTACTTCTCTTGTGAAGGAAGGTTCTCCAGGCTCTATACATATCATATTAGACTGACTTCTTATGCACTTCACAAGAGTCAAAATGCTTAACATTCCATACTATCTATTTAGGAGCATAAATAAAATGGCATACATTGTACAAAGGAGATTGTATGACCAGTATATGAATAGCCTTTTTCACCATTCTCTCAATAATATCATTTTCCTCCATCAACTTAACGAGTTGCATATCTCATGGGACACCTTCATAGCTAATGATATCTTCACAGCTCCACAAGCTCAACATGTTGAAGATGTGCCTTCTTCATCTCATCCCACTGATCAACATGCTGAAGATTTTCCTCCTCCATGTCATCCTATTGTATCTATTCCTCCATCTCAACCCACAACACCTACTCCTTCATCAGCTCAGCCTACTACACACATTTCACCACCATCCTCACCATTTTAGGATCAGGTTGAGTCACCTAGCAAAGTTATGATCAGCAAGCCTAAAAGGGCTGAATTGGGCACATTGGCTAGAACATATCAGAGAGGGTACATGAAAGTGTTTGCTCCATCGAAATTGGAAGGGACCTTTCCTTCTTCATCAGCAAAGAAAGTACAAAATGGTAAACAAAATATGACAGAAGTAGATGAGCATGAGGAAGCCATGCAAGAGGATGAGGATCCTCATGATGAGGAAACATATTTTGACCTTGTTGACTTGGATGAGTAGCATGATTATGAGGCCTCAAATTTGATTATCAAGGATAAGGATGCCCAAATCAAGGAGCTTCAAACCAACTTAGAGAGATCTAAGTTTGTGATTTCATACTATGAGCAGGAAAATCAACAACTCCAAACTAGGCAAGAAATCATGGAGATGCAACTTCTCAAGGAAAAAAGACAAGAAAACAAGGCAAAGGATTTTCTTGATGAGGCTTATGAGAGGTATGGTGAAACTAATGAGGAAGAATATCAAGTGCCAATAAAGTAGGACTAGAGGGCTTAAAAGAGCTCTATAACTAGAGAGGAAAAAAGAGGTTGAACTTGCCAATGAACTAACCTTGAATGAGCAATTTTCCATCATGGTAAATGAGAACCGGGAGCATTGGTTTGAGAGGGTCAATGAGTATCTTGAGAATCTCCTGGAAAATTCAAAGAAGGACAATGACATATAGAGGAATATGGAAAAGAACTATTGCAAGAGAAATGAAATTGCAAGGTCTAGGCTCCAAAAGGTCAAATCAAGACTTGAAACCCTAATCAAGCAAAAATAAGGGGACAAGCTTGATATCCTTATTGAGGCATCACTCATTGCCTAACACACCTCATCAGCCTTCCACGGAACAAATTTTGGAGAGTTTTGAGCAATTTTTCAAAATTTTGGAGTTTTTTGCACTTTTGGCAATTTTGCACAGTTGTACTGTCAAAAGCGTAGCACCCTAGGCGTTGTGCTTCTTCTAGGGACCTCCAATAGAAAAACTGAAGGCACCATTAGTTTCATAAGGCGAAATAAAGTCACCCTAGAAACTTTTCTAAGCTCTTTTGGGCCAACTGGTCAATCAAAAAGTCAAAAAACACCTGAAAAAACATGTTTCTGCCCTGTTTTTGAGGTTGGCTTTGCGCTTTTAACTAGTCTTGGGAGAATGAAGTTTTGGAGGTAAAATCAACACCATTTTTGAAACTAAGCACATCTATGGAAACTAGATAGGACATGCTTTCCAATTAGCTATCCTGAGCTCAATTTGGACACAGGGAACCCCTTCAAAAGTGGAACTAAATTTGGCGCTGCGCATTTTACCAATTTTCTGATTTTCCTGATATTTGTAAATTTTCTCAGTTTTTTCAGTTTCACTTTGGCAAATGAAGTTTTTACCAATTTAATTCAGGGCTTTAAATGTAATAATAATTTTTTTACACTTACCTAGGGGTAAATATATTAGGTGAAAACTCTTGATGAGATGTAATGAATCAGTTTCCAAAAAGTGAGGGATGAGTCAGTTTGACCTCCCTACACTCTAGGTATGCAGTTCAGTTTTTGGTGGAACAACTCCTCAACTTATGGATTCGACCCTTGAGGTTGGGAGAAGTTGTTTGATATCTATATATATCATTTCTTTACTCATTTCACAACAGGACATGGTTGGATGTTGTTGCATTGATCAGAGACTCTAGTATATTCAGTATTTGGCAGGAATTTAATGAAAGAGTTGCAGTTATTTCTTTGGGATACCTGTGGTATGGAAATTTAACATTGTTTCTTCTTTTGTTGCATATGTATAAATGTTTTGTACTCTCCACGATCCATTTCATTTCTATCATATGTTTATTTTCAAGTTGATAAGCAAAATACATCTTATATGCTCTATTTTGGGAAAATCTTCATAGTTTGTCTCATTTCTTCAGTTTAGAAAGCATCCATGCATTGTCTTGCTCTTTCTAGCACCTCATATATTTGATCCATCCCACTCAAAAAACCTAAAGTGTTAGCCTTCCTTCCTACCTTGCCTCATTGAATGGACTGCAATCCTAATCTTATTTGTCATGAACTAGCCTCTTTGACCTAATTCACCCATCCAACAAACCAATCCAAACAAAAAAACCCCTGTACTCATAACTAGCCTAAAACCATAATTCATCCAGCCCTATTGGCTGTGACTTTGTGGAGAGATCCCTCTCCGGTTTGGTAGGGCTAGCTACCAAGCTAAAAGATTGGTTTGTGGTTACCTCTGTTTGGACTCTTTCTCAGCCTTAGAGATCTGGTGGAGTGATAACACCCCCTATTGGAGGTCTCTTCTTGAGTGGGTGCAACTGATATTTGTTTCCTATTGTACCAAGAAACTATTGTTGATATTATGTTGAAGATGCCTCCTGATGTGCTCTTCCTGTCAAATGGACTACCTTCCCAATATGCATCGATGAAGCCATGAAGCTTCACTCCCTATGTCTATCTGTACCATAATCCATACTTTGTAGTGCCTCTGAGGTATCTCAACACGTGTTTTCATGCCTTCCAAAAGAGCTTGGTAGGATTAACCATAGCTTGGTTCAGCTGATTAACTGTGTCGCATATGTCGGGTCGTGTGTTCACCAAATACATGAGTGAACCCGCAAGCTTCCTGTAAACAATAACATCCACTATGTTGCCTGAAATAGCATCCTCCTTCCTCCAGTTTCCTGCTAGAGGAGCCTCCATTGGTTTGCTTCCCTCCATGTGGAACTTCCTCAGAATCTCCTTAGCATTCTTGCCCTGGGATACAAATAGCTTCCCACCTCTTTTCCATATTTCCAATCCAAGAAAATAGTGCAAGAGCCCCATTTCCTTCATCTCAAATTCTCTTGAAATATCCTCTTTGAAAGACTTTATGAGTTTCTCATCATCTGTCAATATCATATCATCGGCATAAATTAAAATAATCAAAAACTTACCATCAACCACAATATGATATAGGTTCGCATTCGCTTCACTCTTGGTGAAGCCCAACCCAGTGAAATAGTTTTAAATCCTAATTTACCAAGCACGAGGTGCTTGCTTCATCCCATACATTTCTCTCTTGATTATGCATCTATGTGACTCTCTGTCTAATGTCTAAGAACCTTCTCGCTACTTAATGTACACATCTTCCTCAATAACTCCATTGAGAAAGTTTGTCTTTACATCCATGTGATGTATATGTCGTCCCATATATGTTGAGAGTGCAAGGATGGATCTAATATATGAGTACCTTGCAACTAGTGCAAAAGTCACATCATAGTCAATCCCCTCCACCTAAGAGAACCCTCTGGCCACAAATCTAGCCTTGTGTTTCTCCACACTCCTATCTGATGCATACTTCACCTTGTAGACCCACTTGGATCCTACCACTGACTTCCCCACTAGTCTTGGGAAACCTTCCCATGCACTATTTCTGATAATGGACTCATACTCCTCAACCATGGCATCAACCCACACTGGTTGTTGCACTATTTCCTCAAAATAGGATGGTTCTATCTCAATACCTTTGCTCATAAGAGCCATGTATCCAATGTACTGCTCAGTGTACTGCTCTGGGGACCTTCCCTTCCTATGGTGTGATGTGGGTTCTCCCACATTCTCTCTCGCATCTAGCAACAATATGTCAGCCACTCTGGTGTGTTTCCTTCCATTTCTGGTAGATGGCTCTGCATGAGTGGTTTCTACCACTCTCTATTCCTCTCCTTGTAGTTGATCCACGTCTTGAGGTTCTTCTTTTGGAGCCTTGAACTCCTCAATTGCATGAAATTCAAGCTCCCTCTCAAGGGACAATCGCATAGCTTTCTTTTCATCAAATTACACGTCTCTTCTTACCAATGTCATCATGTGTGCTGGAAAGTACACCCGATAGTTTTGAGGTGTATCAATGTACCCCACAAATATCACCAACTCTGTTGTTCGCTCTATATTCTTCCTAACATCTTTGGTCAGATGGAAATAAACAGATGAGCCAAAAATTTTAAAATATGACACATCCGGTCTTACCTAAAAAATCCTCCTCTGGTGTACTCATCCCAAGTATCCGATGAGGACTTTTGTTCTGCAAAAATACTATTGTAATGCATGCTTTCACCCACAGATGCAATGGTAGGCCCTGATCATGCAACATAGTTCGTGTTGCTCCCACAATCGTTTTTGTCTTCCTTTCTGCAACCCCATTTTGTTGTGGGTTATGAGGCACTATCAATTCTCTTTGAATTCCTTTTGAGGCACATAAGTTCTAGAATCCGTTAGAGATGTATTATCCACCAGTGTCACTCCTTAGAGCCTTCACCTTCTTCCCTGTATATTTATCGACAAGTTTTGAACTCACAAAACTTGGAGAACATTTGATCTTTCTTCTACATGAAGAAAATCCAACACTTTCTTAAAAAATTATCAATAAAAATCACATAATACATGTGCTTTGTCATGAAATTTGTCGATAACGGTCCACACACGTCTGAGTGAACTCTCTCAAGCATCGCCTTGGCTCAGTTTTCCTTATCGTGAAAGATGGTTTTGGTATACTTCCCTAATGTACACCCTTTTCATGTATCTCTCTGTGAAAGTGCACCCTTTGGATGTCTTGTATAAATATGTTGCATGATCTTCAAAGTGTTGTGGTGTAGATGGCCCAACCTCTTGTGCCATAACTCACTGATGTCTCGGCTCTCCATCTTCTCTATTTTAGTGCTCAATGCTACACAATCTAGTTTTTAGAGATTATTTACTCGAACCCCAATCGTTTTCACCTGTCTCATGGATTTGTGACGAAGGAACACCTTTCCTTCACTGAAGATCACATCATAGCCATGATCTTCCAACATAGCAGTAGAAACGAAATTCTTCTTTAAACCAGGAACATACATGACATATTTTAAAGTGAGTGGATTACATGACTCCCTCTGAAAGCTAACTGTACCTACACCAGTACTGTTATACCTCTCGTTGTCATCCATCTCGATGTGCATCTGGAGATCCTTCTCCTCCAAGATACTAAAGAATTATTTGTTGTTGTTCATATGGAATGAAGCTCCACTATCCAAGTACCACACAGAACCCATCATTGATGACACCATGCATGCGATGAGAGTGAAATCCAACTCGAACTATGAAGCAAGTGCTTCCCTTGCTGCTCCTCATGAGGCCTTCTTGTTGGTCTTCTTTTGTGGACAATTTGTGGCATAGTTTCCATGCTCATGACAGTGAAAACATTTCACCTTTGACAAGTCTCGCTTCTTTCGTACCTTTCCAAACTCTAATTTGGAATGGGACACATTCCCTTTCCCTTTCTTCACTTTTCCAGCCAAGGCACAATTATCCTCATCATTAGTCTTTCATGAGGATCCATCTTTGTTGCTCTACCAAATTTCTTCTTGTACCAAATCAAACCATAGTCACTCCCAATATGGTTGTTTCTCCCTCCCATTCACAGAGTCCTGGTAGCTATGCTAGCTCTTTGGAAGGCCTAGAAGAGCTAGGCTCACCAAATCATCTAAGTAAAAAGTTATCCCAATGCTTCCAAGCTCATCTCGACACTAAGTGAACTTCGCCAAGTTTTTGGATCGTGTCGCCCTTCTCCATTTTGATCTTCCTAAGCTTGTCTTTCAGCGCCAACTTCCTGTGGTCAATGCTATCCTGAAACATATCTGTCAAGGAATTTTACATAGCATATGCATTCTCCTTCTCGTGGAGACTCGAGAAAATATGATATCGAACTCCCTCTAACAAGATCCTTCTCGCCTTTGCTACATTCTTCTTCCATGCATCAAGTTGTTAAGCATCTGTTGTTGCAGGTTGAGGGATATCAGTGTCTATGAAAGCCTTCTATGTGTTGTCCTCAAGAACTGGCTCCATCCTATCCTTCCATGCTATGTAATTCAAATTTCCCTCAAGGGAATATTCGATTCTTAAGCCATTGAAAGACATCTTGATCTGTTGTTGGGTCCTGAAGAATAAGTCTGCAAATTCGAACCCGTTCAAAACAAAATTTGTTCTTCTCTTCTATTGTGATTCATGGCGCTCTAATACCATGTATAAAATCTAACCACAACATTCAATATGATATTCTAATGTACTAAAACAAAATACCAATTCCTTCTACAACTTGCGGAAACCAAATTCTAGTGCACAATCACATAACAAGAAAGAGAAGTAAATAACCAATCACACAACACAAGATGTATATGGGGAAATCACTTTGCCTAAAAGCTCGTTATTTGTATATTGTATAAAATCAATATCATGAAACAATACAATGTTATTTCCCTCCCTAAGAAACCTTTGCACTCTATTGACTATCTCACTCTACCAACCTGTGCACAAGCATCTCTTGGCACACCTTTATCTCAGAAGCTCCATGCACAAGCTTGTGCTTCTGATTGCTTGGTCACACCAACTTGTGTTCACCAAAACAATGATTAAACTTGTGCCTTCATTCCTCCTTTTAAAGGAAATTTTCTCTAATTAAGGAACAATTTATTTTAGGTCTTCTTCTGGCTACAAGCACCATCTGTACAATGTTCTAATTATACAGCTTATAGTCTACTTCCCTTTAACTCCAATATCAATTGGGTCCTTCTAAGAACTGACATGCAATAGCCATTTATAGCAAATTATCAGTTAACTGATTGATCACTACTTGTGAATTAAATCATATTTCATTCACTAGACCTATCACTAGCTCATCTCTTAGTTAGAACTAGCTAAACTAATTTTAACTCAAATAATTGAGTTAACTAATTACAACTCACAAATAATTATAACTAGACCCTTTAAAATCATGGGAGAACTCTACATGCCTCATCTCTGACCCTCAACTCGAATTTCCTAAGCTAGCTAAGTCTTCCTAACTCATTTAACTAATACATGTTGTCATGAGATGAAATTACAATTTCTCTTCCAATTTAATTAACGGAAAAATAAATCAGAAGCCCCCTTGGGTGCCATTTCTGGGTGTCATTTTCAATATTTCTTGTTGCCATTTTCAACAGCCACACAATCATACCAAAAGAAACTTCACATAAACTAGAAATGAAATTGCATAATATTAAAACAAGACTACACACACGAAAGTAAATATCAATTACATCAAGCAATAATATTATCCTACTTGTAAATAAACAACAAGGAACTATGGGCACTAGACGGTGCCTTGACCGGGCCCTACTCAAGTCTTGGTTTGTGCCTTTAAGCTATTAAATACTTAGCACAAATGCACTAAAGAGCCTGGAAATGCATACTAGATCATACAGTAGAGAGCAAGGACACGTGTGTTCACACACAAAATAGTGTGGATATATATTATGCAAGCACAATATAAAAATATCATCGTTGTTATGCGCTCAAAGCACTTATATATATATATATATATATATATATATATGTATAACTCATAAAGTCTAAAATTATATAGACACAAGAGTCTTGGTCCGTTGAGCGAATTGGTCAACCAAAAAATAGCAATTTGTTAACAATTGTTTATCATGTCTAGTCTTAATCTAAACTAAATCTTCTCTTTTCGACCTCAGATGGATATATTTTTCCCACAATTTTGTGGATACTGGGAGCTTAATTATATCAAGTGGATCAATTTTTTCTGCAGACCTATAAGTGCCCAAGAAGAAGTAACATAATTAAAACTACCACAAATAAACATGCTTTTGTGTGCATGTTACTCCCACAAATAAAGATCTTAATATCGGTATCTCAAATAAAGCATTCACACAAGGATTGACTATAACTTCCTGAGATATTATTTGTGGGTCGAAGTATCATAAATATTCCATGTAATTTGAAACAATGGAACTTTAAATTCAAAACCAGTCCTATGTATACTATTTCCACGTGCTCGAGTGTTTGGGTTGATAAAGCGTATCCTTCGAAAGTCCACAAACAACCTGCTTTTGTCCATATCATATTTCGAACGTGTCTCTTATAGGCATAGACCTTTTCCATTTAGCATGCATACTTTGTCATGAATGACTTATAGACTTGATTGAGGTGATAATATCTTCTTATCACAAAAATAGGGTAGTCTCAGTCCTGTTGACACATGGTTGCGACATGTAAAACCAAAAGCTTCCTTGTACACAAAACTCCTTAGATGTAAATCAGTAGTTTGAACCTTATTTATTGCAAGAAATTATATATATTTATGCAGACTATGGTGTAAGTTATAATTCTTGCACCTCCATTTAAGAAAACAAACCTATACGTTCTTCCATAAACCCTTTAATTATTTGATTCAAACAAAAGAGGTAAAGTATTAAATAAATTAAACGTATATATATGGTAATAATTGGAGATAATAGATATTTTTAGGGGAAAAATATGGAAATATTACACGAAAAATGAGTATTTTGGCAGACAAAGAGCTTCCATATGTTCACTCACTCGGTCAATTGTTGGCATCCAGTCACCTGCTCCCCCGTTTCCTTCAGCCACCCTCTTCCCTTGATGTCTCTCATCACCCAGTTCCCTTGAATAAAAAATTCCCATTCTTTCTACTCATCATTGCCACCCAACCACCACTGCCACTTGTTGTCGCGACTCAATCATTGTTCCATCCCGCCTACCCAAAAACCTCCAAAACATTGCAGCAGTCGTAACTTGCCCTTCATTCCCCTGCCGACATTTCCACTAAAACCATCATGCTCCCCTACCACCCTATAAAATAAAATATAAAATAAAAACTTCTTGGGCTCTCATACTAGGGACAATGGCCAAATTACAACAACATTCAATCACTGTAATCTCTTCTAGAACAAGTTCAACTTGATATCTTCGCCAATAAGTATGCCACTGCAATTTTGACCTTCAATCCAACTACAGGTGCCCTTACAATGACCTTTAATTCTATCTCACAACTTCTTCAACAATATTTACTTCAAATTTGTTACAAGTATGCTACAAGAGGTGCTTCAACAAGACTTAGGGATAGGTCAACAAGAGTTGCTCCAAATCTGCTACAAATATGTTACAAGGACAAGTAACCAAGATTTCTCCAGAAAATATACAAGACAGGCACCAAATATTTGCTTCATATTGCTCCAAACTTCTACAAGAATACCTTCAAGATGACCTCCAAATGTGGCTTCAGGTAAGTTTCAATATATATTGTTTTGCAACTTTGACTCAAATCTTCTACTATACAACTCTTTAAGAATATACATACTTCCAATGGTTGCTTAGACAAGTTTTATCAACATTCAAAATAGTCTTATTTTAGTTCTCATAATACCTTAACATAAACTTTGTCATAAGCTTGAATCTCCTTCATGATGCAACCTCAGATCATCTTCAAATTAGGAGTTTTAGATCAGCACAAACATGACTAGTATTTGTTTCCTCAAATCTCCTCATCTTCATACTCGGATTGCCTTAGGTATCTTCATATTTTGGATAGATTTAGGTCAATTAAAACTCATATATTTTCCATAAAAAGTAAGTTTAGATAGCTGCCACATATTTCGGATTATCCTTAGAAACTCAGCTTCTTCAAGAGACCAATTTCTTACCTCAAGTGGAGGCCTCAAACTAGAAAAATATATCTCATAGAATAAACTCAAGTTTGATCCCTTAGCTATGAATATTTTAGTTCATCTTTTGTTTAAGGAGAACTATAAACAAGCCTTAGAATAACCTTGAAATGGATTGAAATTTCTCTACTTTTGTAATATTCCTAATTAACTTTTAGCTAATTGGAATATTAATTTTTGTTTTTTGTTAATAAGATAGATGAATAAGAGGGTAGAGGGAGCCATAAATCCCTTTAGTGGGAATAAACCACTTCTTAGTGTGAATGTGGATTAGTGCATATGGATGGGGTCAAGATGAATAAACCACTTCTTAGTGTGAATGTGGGTCAGTGCATGTGGATGGGATCAAGATGACCAAATCAACAACGCAGTCATGGAGGTAGTGGAGATAATGGAGGACAACGCAGTCATGGAGGTAGTGGAGATAACAGAGGACAACGCAATCATTATGGAGGTTAGTGGCCAAGTGTGTAGCATCATTATTATGTGGGGCCAAGGGTGTAAAGGCTCACAAGAATAAAAGGAAAGGGATGACAGCCATAGAAGGCATTCAGAATATTGATATTGTATTTTCGTTTACAACTTTCTACACGCTTCAGCTGTTTAGCTAAGCCTGTTGTGCTATTTAGCACACAGGTGTCTCCAAGCGGAGATCCCACCCTTATACTCGGAGGACTTTGAGTGCCCACTCAAGAAAGGTAATTTTTGAGTAGCACTTCAAAATCTGGCATTAGGCCATCAATTTTTCCCTCCATGCAGCAGTAGTCACCTGCAGGAATTACGCATTCCAACAGTAGGGTTTGAGAGGAGGAAGTAAGTTCCAAGCATCTCAGCTTGGAATCCTGTGTGGGGATCAACCCTTCACTTGTGAGTATATTTCAGCATCTTGAGAGAAGTATTGTATTATCCGGCATCAGGCCAATATTTTTCCCCTCTTTGGCAGCGCAGTCATCTTCAACATTTTGCAGTCTAGCAGTGGAAGCTTCAGAGGTGGAAGGAAGTTCCAAGCATTCCAGCTTGGAATCTTGTGAGGGGATCATCCCTTCACCCCGTTGAGTGTATTTTAGTTTTCCATAGAAATATCTCATAATCTGGCATCACATCATATTACTTCCCCTCTTAGCAGCGTAGTCTCCTTCAGAAATTGCGTAATCCAACAGTGGCAGCTTCAAAGGAGGAGGAAGGATCCAAGTTTCCTAGCTTGGAATCCAATGAGGGGATCAACTCTTCATCCATAGAGCTCATTGGGAGCAGTTGCAGCATTTTTATCATTATTTCAGCCATCTCCCAGTAGTTACTCAGTAGCAGTGTGTAAGTTAGCTAGCAGGAGTGTGCTTTGCAACCCTAGAGGGCCGAATTTCCAAAGTCAAAACCAAGCCAAACCATTTTTGGTTGTTTTTTGGTTTTTCGAGTAGAGTCCTTGATTAAAATCCCAGATCTTTCTGAGCACTCCAGCAGCCTCTCGCACATGATTCTTCCTCCCAACAGCAGCAGTTTCTAGCAGCACTACACAGAGACAACTTTCCAGTAGCAATAGCAGCAACCACATTTCCAGTGCTAGGATTTAGAGTTATTTAAGCCACTTATTGTTGGCTTGAGTGCATATTCTTTGGAGCACTATGTACTTTTTTTTTTGTTGATTGTAATGATATGACCCAACTATTTATGCTCATGGTTATGATGTCTTAGTGTAATTTCCAGTTGCAACATATTTCCAGCATTTTCCAGATTTTAGTGCTCTATTCTTGTTTTTCTTTATTTGGAATGCCTCAGATGTTCTGTATTCCCGTCTTTTCCATTTTGGAATATTACAACTTCAGGAGGTCTGAGTCAGGCCTCAGGAAAGGCCATACGAAGGCTTCAAATTTCTGCTTCAGAGGTCTAGATCTGCCACAGGATAGGTCCAGGAATAGCCCAAAAATATTCATTGATCTACCTCATAAAGTGTTGAAGTTGATCTCTTCTCAATGAATAAGAAACACCAAAAAAATATAGAAATTAAGTTAAATAATCCTTCTTGATACTTAGCCTTCTTGAGATCTTCAAAATAGCTCAGGCCCCAGACTTCTCCTTTTATTTATTGTTTATAATAACACTCGAATTACTTGCGTTTTAATTTTCCATGAGAGGGTTATATATATACACATTTTGAAGGAGCCCTTAACTATGGATGACCTAAGCAGATATTAGGAAATTCATTTGAATTGGAACCGTTATTTGGAGCTGACCTGAAGGAAGAGAATCGACCTTTTTAGAGGGGGCTTAGAAAATTTCAAAAAAAATTCAAATTTTGTATTCATAAATATTTCTTTCAAGGATGATTAGGACACACGATTTTAGGCCAGACTAGATTATTATTTTGACCTTCTTCTAGGGCTACACTGAAATGTTAAGGTCATAAACTTTTGGGGAAATGGTGTTGGCGCTAAACCCATCCTTGGGGCATCAAACTTAAAAAATTAATATCTCTCCAACCAAGAGGACCCAGAAGATGAGCCACCTATCAAACGAAATTTCTTCACAAGGGCTACCAATGTAGAGGGTCCTTGAATCCAAATTCACTAATTTGTGCATGAAAATCACCCAAAACATGATGGCTTGTTCACCCTTTGACATCAATGACAGTTTTTCCAACAATATACCCCTTTTCCATTGATTTCAACACTTATTCTCCCCCTGTCATCATGCTCCCCTTCTCTCCATGCTTCACTTCCTTTGACTCCATGTCGCACATCCTTTTCTCTCTACCTTTGACATTAATGGAAAAGGTTGACTTACGTCTTTGGGGTTGCTAACCCTGAACATATGGCACTCAACACTACTTATTTCTTCTTGTCCTTTCCTTTTTTTCTTTCAAAAACTTTACTTGGTTGCAAGTTTCTTTCGCTCTACTTGGTCTAGAACATATATGTTGTTTGGTCTTCTTGTCACTGTTGCAACTAATCTTCCTGAGTCTTCTTCTCTAATTTTTCACTTCCGTGAGTCAAACAAGAGATTATACCTTTGATCACACATCTTCCCAACGTAAGAATAGTGTGCTCCAAATCCCTAACTAGAAAAACATTTTTTTCTTTCATATGTTTGCTTCCAAGACTTGCTACACCTTTTCCAAGTATCTTGACAGAAGAGTTGCATCCCAACTCAACACTATCACTTTTTTATTTTAGGTTGACAAATTTGTTTTGATCTCCATTCATATGTGTCAAAAATCCACTATCTATGTACCATTCATATTCATTATATTCAATGATTAATCCTAGATTGAAATTTTCCTTCTTTCTCTTCTCCCATGTCATAGTTGGCTTATTTATTTGCATGATTCAAGCATTATCTTGCACAACCCTGTAATCTTGTGGCTTGTGACCAAGATTATTTCACTTATAACATACATTTTTTGATTCATTAGTAGTTCAAATGTATTTTAGTTTCTGTTGGTATATCCATGGACATTCTAGATCTAAATTCATAATCATTCCCTATCCTTGCATAGTTGCATCTTGTTTTGATTTTACACGGAATTTCTTTTGCCCAAAATTTTTGTAAGGGTAATAATGACTGAGAAGTATATTTTCATACACAGGAGAGTAGGATGATCTTTGGAAAAAAAATTCCTTGGAGGAGGTTCAATCCATTGTGTATCCTTGTGATCAGTGTTCTTAGAATCATCAACATGACTCCTTTTAGTTTCTTCCTTGGATCATTTTTCCTCATTGATTGAAGATGCACCTGTATAGTCAATACTTGTTTTATTGTTTGGTGATCTTTAACAATTGAGAATGTTATCCAATACTAGCCAGTTGTTCAAGTTCCTTGAGTTTATCAACTTCAGCCCTCAATGTCACAATTTCCTCTTCTAGCTTCTTACAGTACTATTATTTCTTCATCATTTGAGCCTTTATTAATTCCTCAATTCTATTTTCTTCTTCAAGTTCAACCTTTAAGGAGACAATTTCTTCATCGTGTTTTTCAAGCAGGGTTTTCAATTCTCTATTTTTTTTTTAGCTTGCTATTTTCCTTTTCATTATTATTCAATCTTTCTTGATGATCTTCATCTTCTTGTTCAATCAATGAATCTTTTTTGATTCCCCAGAAATAATCTATTCTCATATTTGGTTCTTCATCATTTGAATCATTGACCTCTTCATCATCATGATCATTATCTTGATTTTCTTGGGTTATGAAGAGAACTTCTCTTACATCTAGTTCTTTTGTATCACTTTCATCTAAAGAGTTGTCTTCTTTAGAATAAAGAATTTTCTTTTGGAAGCTTTTATTTTCATTAAATGACATCTCTTAGCATAATGACCTATTCTTCCACAATTAAAACATTTAAAAGGTAACTTACCTTCTTTTTTTTATGATTCATATTTTGAGCGTCCTGATGAAAGTTGCTTCTATGGTTTATGGTTTGTCTTTTGTATATATTCTCATTTTGTGTGTTGTAAGAGTGTTATGTAATTCTTCCATTGTCATCTTATTCAAGTCATTGGTTTCTTCTATGGTAGATATCTTTGCATCGTATCTCAAGGGAAGTGATCTTAGGACCTTTTGTACAATCAAGAGATATTTAATTTATTTTCCTAATCCTCCGATGATGAGAAAATAAGTCGCAATATCTTCTTATTCATCCATTTTCAGGTTTTCAAACTGAGCTTTATATTTTTGAAGTTTGACCTGCTTGACCTTATCATCACCTTCATACAAAAGTTTTAAGTTTATCCCAAACTTCTTTGGCTATGGTGTGGGACATCACCTTGGACTTAATGGTTCTTGACAATCCACCTATGATGGCATGAAATTTTTTTGAATTTCAATTGAACAACTTCTTCTCATTAGGATCAGTTGGAGGCTTTTTAGGAATTTTGTAGTCATTTACAATGGAGAGTTAAACATCCAATCCTATAGCCTTTAAGTAGGTTTCCATACAGTTGATCCATAATGGATAAACATTTCCATCAAATACCATAATTTTTCTTGAAGAGATGTCTTCCATATAATCCATTCTTGTTTAAGATCTTCGCTCTAGTGATTAGACTATTAGAGGGTAACCTACTCTAATACCAATTATTGGAAATACTGAGAGGGGAGGTGAATCAATATTTCACTTTTTCTAACAATTT
This sequence comes from Pinus albicaulis, assembly GCA_034641835.2. Classification (NCBI taxonomy): domain Eukaryota; kingdom Viridiplantae; phylum Streptophyta; class Pinopsida; order Pinales; family Pinaceae; genus Pinus; species Pinus albicaulis. Next base: position 910,040,243 of record CM076572.1, read on the forward strand.
AGCATAAAAAACATTAACCAATAACATCGCATCAAAAGAACACAAGATGTATATGAGAAATATATTCATATTACAAGGGAAGCTACAACTGCATGTTTACTAGCTACGACTAGAAGGGCTACAACCCAAGATCATATTTATCATCCACTACTCAAAGAAACCAAAACAGTTGGTTTACAAGCATCCATTGGAAGGAGGAAAAAGCCTCCTGAAGGAAGTGACAACTTCCTTCCCTAGCACAACCCTGCCACCCTATAGAATAAAAGATAAAATAGAAAATTCTTCAGCTCTCATACCAGGGACAATGACCTAATTACAATAACATTCAATCACTACTATCTCTCCTAGAACAAGTTCAATTTCATATATTCTCCAATAAGTATTCCATTGTAATTTTGACCTTTAATGCAACTATAGGTACCCTTACACTGACCTTTAATTCTCTCACAAATTCTTCAAAAGGAGCTACTTCAAATTTGTTACAAATCTACTACAAAAAGTGCTTCAACAAGACTTAGGGATAGTTCAACAAGAGTTGCTCCAAATATGCTACAAGGACAAGTAACCAAGACTTCTCCAGAACATGTACAAGACAGGCACCAAAGGTTTTCTTCATATTGCTCCATAATTTATAAGATTACCTTCAAGGTGACCACCAAATATGACTCCATCTCTGTTTCAATATTACTACTTTGTATCTTTGACTAAATATTCAATATTTACAAGTCCTTAAGAATATATATACCTCTAATGGATGCTTAGAGAAGTTTTATCAACATTCAAAACAGTATTATTTTAGCTCTCATAATACCTCAACATGTACTTGGTCATAAGTCTGAATCTACTTCACAATGCAACCTCAGATCATCTTTAAATTAGGAGTTTTTGATCATCACAAAGATGTCTTGGATTTGTTTCCTCAAAAGGCTCCTCAACTTCAGAATCAGATTGCCTAAGGTATCTTCAAAATTTAGACAGCTTCCAGTCTCTTAAAACTTGGATCGTTGCCACAGAAAACAAGTTCAGATAGCTACCACATACTTCAAATTAGCCTTAGAAACTCACCTGCTTTAAGAGACCAATTTCTTGCCTCGGGTGTGTTATCACTTATAATAGTGTGAAACATTACTTGACATGGTTATACAAGTTCATTTATCAAAGGTCTCAAGTTGGTAAAGGAAATTTCATTTTTTCATATTTAACCTATCCTAAGTTTCAAGACCACCTGCATTTCATCGCAGTCCACCTCCATTCAAGCCATGTCATGTCCCATCAGTCATCATTTGCTGCCAGTTTTCATTTCCCAAACGTTTAAATTTGAAAAGGGACACTTTAGCCAATTTTACCTCTTTTCGTAGCGTTTTATACTGCAAAATAACAGTTTTCGCTACGAAACTGCCTAATAGTTTCGTAGCGAAACTGCCAGGAAATGAACTAGCTACACTACGAAAAACAGTTTTTCTATCTGTCATGTCAGATCCAATGCAAAGTGTCAGTTTATGATTAGGGGATTTAGGGTGGATGTCATTCAAGTCAATTAGGGTTAATTTAAAAGTACAAGGTCATGTTTGAGGTCATTGTTACCGTTTTTAGCATGCATGAGTCATGATTAGGGCATGAGTTGTCATCGAAACCATAAAACATTACCCAATTGAGTCTTTTTGTCATTCTTTTCTTTATCCTTGCATGTTATTGAGCTTCTGGAGAGATCCTTCACCGAGCCAAGCAGTTTGCTGGCATTTTCAAAGGTTGTAGGTATCATTAATCAAGCGAGGCCAAGAAGATATAAATTCACCATGGCTGTAAGCAAGAAGACTAACAAAGGTGGTCACTACCTTAGGTATGAGCCCATGTACATGAATTTTTTAAATGAAGACCCAACTGCGTTGGAAGTGTTCAGAAGAACAGGTTGTTTGCAATTCTGCAAAAGGCTGCAAGGGTGCCATTTGCAGGTTTCAAAGGAGTTTGCTAAAAAATTTACTGGAACAACTTCAAAGGTGGGAATGCTAAACCTCACAGTGACACCAGACAACATTTCAGCAGCAACAGGAATCCCTAGACGAGGGGAACAACCGTTTAAAGGCATCAAATTCACCATGTAGGACTGCAAAGAATTCATCAAGCTAGAGCATAGTGAAATTGATCTCACAAATGCTATCCCAAGGAGTTACATGAAGGACAACTTTTCAAAGCTGTTGATGATCATTCAGAAGTATTTCACATGTGAAGGAAGATTTCACATGGTCTACTCCTACCACCTTAGGCTTCTGCTACATTTTGTGGGTAAGAGGTCTCTTGACTTGCCCTTTTACTTATACATAATTTTAAGTAAAATGTCAGATAAGGTTCAAGTTAAAACAGAAGGAAATGAAACCTCTCTCTTTCATCATGGTTTGATTAAGTTGTTGGTGTTAGAGGAGTTGAAGAGATTAGGTAGAGATTGAACATCCTTTTTGTTCATAAGTGGTTTTGAAGTAGATGTTGTCACTCCTAAAAGAGTTCCCAAACCTAGAGATGTTTCATCACCTACAATGGCAGAGCAGTTAGAACCAATGAGCATGGAGACAGAGCCTTTGCAGAAGAATGACACACCCAAAGCTACCCCTGCAAAACAGAAGCCAACAGTTAGCAAACGTGGCAGCAAGAGAGTTACTAGGAGCCAAACAATGGTTAAGGGGTAATTTAGAAGACATCTTGCATAATTGATATTGAAGAAACTCCCATTGTCCAAGCTGAAGATGTTGAAGAGGGAGGAAGAAAGCTTAAGAAAGGAAAAACAGCTAACAAAATTGGATTTTGCAAGTGATGATGTTGGATTCATATTTCAACCTAGAAAACCAATGGCCAGGCATGCAAGAAAGGTCATGGAAAGCATCAAAGAGATTCAGAAAGTCAGTGAAACTGCTCAGCCACCACCAAGCATCATAGACCTCTCCTCACTTGCAAAAGAAGATTTGGTCATCAAACAGAAGAAGGGTAAAGATAAATCACTGAAAAATCAGACGTGGAAACCCTTAAGGAGCAGTTGAAAGAGGCAAAGGAAGAGATATTAGTCTTGAAGAAAGAGGCCAAGAAGCATAGAGCTGAAAGGGATCAGTTTGAAGAAATGAGAAAGACATGGGAAGATCAAGTCAGAAGTGTCTCAAAGACCTTGGACAATACAAAAAAACTGATAAAGTGGACTCAACCACTAAGAGGAGAGGTCAAGCACATTAAAAAGAGAAACCTTCACTTGCAATCTAAGAGCAGGGCACTGAAGGATCAAGTGAAAGACTTAGAACAACAATTGGAGCTTATTCATGAAGAGCTGGAAAAGAAAGGTTTAAAAATGACTGTGGTGGAAGAGCCTATAAGTCAATTGATCATAAATGAAGAGGAAACACCACATGAGCAGTAAATTGGATGAGATATGCCTTATAAGGTTTATAACATGCAGAAAATCAAAGTTTTGCAGCAGGAGATCAATTTTTGAAGACAATGTTGAAAAGAGAAATCTCTGGGTTTTAACATAGCGTCGTAGCATTCCTCGAGCTTAAAGCCAGGAATACGCTACAAAAAAACCTATAGTAGCCTTTTTTCCTTTAAAGTCAGTTTTTTCTTGATACAAGGAGGGAGATTCATGGTGATGATATGTCATGACTTGATTAACATCCTGGAACAGCAAAGGAGCGAAGTAAATGGATGCAAAAATCACTTTTTCCACGCTACCAAAACTCGCTACAAAACTATCATGTTTTCGTAGCGAGCAGTTGTTGGAAGTTTTGAGTATTTTAAAAGCAGTTTTTGGCCAACTAGAGTCGTCCAACATGTCAAGGGAGTTTATCATCAACTACTTATGACTCGAAGGGAGTGTTATGAAGACAGGTTATCAGCCAAAGCAACTTTGAAGATAAGGATCATGCATTCCTAAAAGGTAGGGTTATGTTCCATAGATCTAGGAGGGTTTTTAATATGTAAATTGGTGATGAACTCTATCATGGGTCTTTCGAGCATGTGATACTTAATTTGTAACCATCATGTAATTGTTTCATAGATAGGATAAGAGAAATGTAATAAATAAGAGTTAGAGTCCTATTAGGTTATGGTTTCTTTAAGGTGTAGCTATCAGTTTTATGTTAGAAGTTATGTATTTCAGTTATGAAAGGTGTCATAAGAGAATTCGATGATCTAGCCACCAGGCAAATCATCCTTGTTGTAAATAATGTCTATTTAAAGACAAAGCATCGAAGTAGTAAGAGGTTGGAGAACATTTGCACCAAACTGTTACTTTTACGTTTTTGACCTATATCAGTAATACAAAGTGACATTCTTCTTGACAGACCTGAGATTCTCATGAGGTTTTTAATGTCTTATTGATCTACATCTTTATATTTTACTACTTGCAGTAGATTTCATCTCTATTACTCAGAATTCATAAATTTATGCTCTGACTTCCTTTAGTGATGAAATCATTGTTTTTTCCTATGTTTTATGTGTGAGTTGCTTTTGTTAAAGACCTCTACCTGCCTCAACTTCCATGTTTAAGAACCTTTCTCACTGAAAATATTGATTGTTGACTCCATAAGCCCAATGCTAGCAAGCATGCATTCTTTTCAACTTGCAATCATAAAAAACAAGTTACAATTTCCATAGAGTTAGCCATCTAGTACTATCATTATTCAATATCATAAAACCCCCTTGAGAGAGCCCTCTCAAACTGAAGAGGCTAAGCTTCAGTTAGAAGTGGTTTGAAACAGTTACACTGAGTTGTTTGATAAGCAACCAATCAAGTACAATTTTGTGATAACAGGGTGGATACCTCAAACTAGCAAAATATATCTCAAGAAAGAAATTTGGGTCAATTCCCTAAACCATGAATATTTTAGGTCATATTATGTTTAAGGAGGACTTTAGACAAGCCTTAGAATAACCTTGAAAGGGAATGAATGTTCTCTATTTCAAGAGGTCTAAATTAGGCCTCAAAAAAGGATAAACGAAGGCTTCAATTTTTTTCTTCAGAGGTCGAGATATGCCACAAGATGGATCTAGGAATAGCCCAAAAATATCCATTGATCTACCTCAGAAATTGTCGAAGTTGATATTTTCTCACTGAAGAAGAAACACCAAAAAAATATATAAATTAAGTTAAAGAATCCTTCTAGAGACTTGGACTTCTCCTGATCTTTTTTTTTATTGTTTTTGAGATCACCTGAATGAATTACACATTCAGATCACCTGAGCAGATATGAGTTATTTCATTTGAAAGTGCACCTTCATTTGGAGCCAACCTAAAGGAAGATAATTTACCTGTTTAGAGGGGGCTTAGAACATTTAAAAAAAAAAAGTTTCTCTTAATAAAGTTTTCTTTCAAGGATGATTAGGACACATAAGTTTAGTCCAGTGTAGATTATAATTTTGATCTTATTTTAAGGACTACAATGAAATGTTAAGGTCATAAACTTTTTGGGCAAAGGTACTAGTGTTAAGCCCATCCTATGGGCATCAAACTTCAAAAATTAATATATCTCTGACCAAGAGGATCAACAAGGCGTGCCACCTATCAAATGAAATGGATTTACAAGGGTTACCAATCTAGAGGGTCCTTACATCCAAATTCACTCATTTGTGCATGCAAATCACCAAACAAATGTTGGACCATTCACCCTTTGACATGAATGACAATTTTTCTAATAATATCACAAAGAACAGTGTAATGGTTCTAATAGATATCAGAAGCACTCACAATTTTATTGACACAAATCTTGCAAAAAGGTTAAATCTTTTCACATATCCAAAGCCTAATATGAAATTGATGGTAGAAGATGGAGAGAAAATCAGAGTAGGGAAATGTCACAATGTTAAACTGCAAATTTAGGACTACAATTTAGAATCCCCATTTTACATCGTACCATAGGGAGGAGTGAATGTGGTCCTAGGTGTCCAATGGCTAAAATTGTGACATTGAGGGCTGATGTTGTTAAACTCAAAAGGCACTTGAACAACTCGTTAGTATTGGATAACATTCTCAATTGTTAAATATCACTAAACAATAAAACAAGTCTTGGCTATACAGGTGCATCTTCAAGCAATTAGGACAAAACCTCCAAGGAAGAAACTAAAAGGAGCCACTATGATGCATCTCATAATATAATCGTTTAGTTGTTTAAAATATCGCCCTTGAAGGAGTCTGGAACGGTTATATATTTTTTCTTGAACATAGAAAATATTTGGTTAGGATCTTTAAATTCAGGAACTAAATAATAAATGAAAAAAAATGGATAAAAGAGAAAATAAATGGATGTTTGTTTGTCATGATCTCTAAACCATTTAGACTATGTAATCCAGAAAACAAAGGAAATCATTGATCAATGTGCTTTTGTTTGATGAAACCTTCAAGGCCAATGCACCTCGGAATGAGCCCTCTTTTTCAAATTCTTTACTATCATGTACCCTTGAACCTAGTTAAGACCTTAATACAAAACTAGGCAAAGATAATCTCCAACATTTAATAGACTCAACTACTCAGATGGGCCAAATGAAGATGCTAAAGATTGTTGATGAGAACGGAAAAAAAATGCACTTGTGCCCTTTGACTAAGTTATGCAAATTGATAATCCTTAAATTCATGATCAAGCTAAATGCAAACTTAATGGGAAAATGTCAAGCAAGAATAACATGATTATTTAATAAAAATCAACACTTGGGAAACCACTTCTTAAAAAAATAAAAACTTGATAAGGTGTAAATAGATTTGTAAAACAAAGTTCAAAGCTCATGGTGAAGTTTGAAGGCATAAAGAAAAATTAGTTACTAACAGATGCTTTTAAGTTATAGGCATTGGTTATAATGATTTTCATGTTATTACAATTTTCTCTCTTGTAGCAAAAATGACCACTCTAAAAAGCATTATTGTCATAGCTATCAAAATTGGTGGGAAGTACATCAAATGGATGTTAAAAGTACATTTTAAATGACATCTTTTAATGAGTTTATATCATACGACTATAGAGGTTAGTCAAACTTAATGGAAAAACATTATTTTTCTATACTTTCAAACACGCTCCTTGTGGCATGCTAAAATTGATGATCAATAGAAGAAGATTAATTTTCTAAATTAAATTTCCTAGTTTGTATATCAAATTAGAATTGACATTTTGAGTGTTGCTTCATATGTCAATAATTTAATTATCACTAGTATTATTTCCGTAATTGAAGTAATCACATAATGGTTAAAGAATGTCTTTGATATGGTTGATTTAGGGGTGTTTCATTATTTTCATTGCATTCAATTGTGGAAAAGACGATTGAATTTTACTTTCTCAATCCAAGTATGCATAAAATTTATGACAAAGATTTGAAGTAGCAGACTATAATCATGTTGCTACTCCATGTAAAGCTAGCTCTAAGTTCACTATTGAAATTGGGATCGAATATGTTGGTGCTATATTGCAAGAATTTGGCTAAGAATTTTAAATATTTCAACTCATTCTTCACTTGAATACTGCTTATTTTGTTGGTTTAGTTTCTCGCTTAATGTCTAATCCTCAACTTGCTCATTGGACCATTGTAAAACATATAATTTGATGTGTTAAAAACACAACAGCAATTGGTCTTAAATGTAATTCAAATGGATTTTTATATTTAATGTGTTTCATGAATTGTTCAATTACATTAATAAATTGCAAGTCAACTTTTAATGATGTTTTATTCTTTCATTCAAGTCTGATTTCATGGTCGATAAAAATAAGCCTACCAACACCATATCTTCAATTGAAGTTGAAAACAAAGGTGATGTTCAAGGTGCAAATGAAATTATTTGAAAAAATAAAATTGTTGGTAATTTTCATAGCCCTCAAATAGGAGCTACTCAAATGTTTTCTAGTATTTATTGTTACAACCATTTGGGGAACAACCCATGTAAGATCAAAATGTCTTCAAGCACATCCTCATGTAATTCAAGCATTGATTGAATGTGGAAAAAACCAACATGAGTAGAAAGCTCTTTATACTTTTGCAGATGCATTATGAAGTCAAAGTTGTTAAATTTGAGCATGTTTCAAATTGGGAAAAAAAATCCATTGTAGGGGAACATTAGAGATAAGTGAACTATTTGGTGTAAGGTCATCCCAACCTTTCACTAGAAGGTAAGTGATGCATGCAGAAAGTAACGTCACTTTCCCTCACTAGAAGATAGGGTTGTCCCAACCCTACACTACTCTTTGCATCTTCAAGATATACTTAACCATCCGCTTCTTATCCTAATGGGGCATTCCTCAATCAACAATTATAGTTCATGATTGCTTTGGAAGACCATGGGAGATATGTAAACAAGTGAAATTTGGAAAAATCGTGTCTCTGCCTCAACTCTATTCTCAAGCTTGTACAAGCAACTCTATCTTTTGGAGGCTACTTGTCCCCTATCCTCTTTCCTATACAAGGATCTTCCTTTGTTCTCTTGGTTGTACTGAATACTATGTGTGTTCTTTATAAGTTTATATTTGAACAGCATTTGTTTTTCTAATGGCTGCAAGGCCTTCTCTTGGTTGTAATTTGTATGCATAATTTGATTGTAAACTTCTTTGTGCCATATACCTCAACATGCACGTAAGGATGGAAAGTTGTATGGCTTCAAATCATGGTTTTTTCGCGAACCTGCCAAGGCCAATGCCAATTAACAATGGAGCAATGCACTCAACAATATGGTTTTGAACATGTCTAGTTTTATTTCTAGTCGTTTGGTTTGTTGGCTTGGAGATGATAGTGCAATCCTCCATACATAAATGGCTACAACCACCCTCTCTAAATGATGTCCATTAGAAATAAATCTACATCTTAGTCAAGGCCATTGAGTTCCCTATATGTATTCAAGCCCAGTGGGAATAATGCATTGGCTCAAACAATTTCAACCGAAACTAACTCTACTATTTTAATGAGCCTAATTAGCAAATGAACATTCTTTCTCTATATACTTGCCAATTCACAAACTTAGCAATTTCCCTTCACTCCTACCAATGTCAAAATGTTTTGCTTAAAAAATAACCTTTATTTTTCCCCCTTTGTTAGCATGCTCAGATGAAAAAAAGGTTTTATATTTGATCTTAGCCACCATGGAGAAAGAAGACATCCATAGGTTATGGATAACCCCAAGCCTAGGTGGTTACTTGACCATCCTCCCCCTTACCCTAATAGGACCTCCTTCCTTAACTAGTGGTTATAATATAGACTTACTTTGGAAGACCTAAAGACCAAAATGTGAGATCATGGTTGGAAGGATTCCTTAATTTTTCTCCTACCTTGCTACCCACCTACTTCAATTCCTAACCACTGACCTATTTTCCCTCTATTATCTATTAATAAAAGGACCTACCAACCATTTCCACCTAACTATAAGCACTTAACCAACTCTTCCTTCCAACCAACTCGAGTAAACCTCATTTGAAGACCCATAATAGTGATCAGGGTTCCCATTTAAGATTATGAAAAGTCAACCTTAAGTAATAAGAATAGTTCCTTCTAGGCCAAGGTAGTGAGCAAAGCAAAACCCTAAGATAGAAAGACATCCTTGATGGGGGATAAAGTGAAACTAAGTCCTTAATCCTAGTATTACCTAAAATAGCTTTACTAAGCATTGACCCTAAGGAAACATTGCCCACAAGCTAGTATATGGCATGACAAGGACGAGATTTGATTCTATAAAAGGTTATTTACTTAAATATGTCTCGTGTACCCCTTTAATGTGGTTAGAGCCTCCCACTTATATGAAAATGTATTGCTTCAGTTGTATTGAGATATCTCCATTGATATAAATATACTCGTGATTATTGCATCATATGCTACAATAAATTGGACATAATTTTAGTTAAATACCAGAGTACACGATTGTCCCCATTATTGTGGTGTCTCTTGTGTGTATGCCTTTATTTCCATCCTTGAAAGGTAGTTGTGCTTTACTAATATCATGAAGTTGCTTGCGAGTTGTGTGAATGACAATCGTGTGTTTAACCTTCCTTATATTGTAATTACGTCGAAGGCGTTTTCTTTGCGGGCTTGGGGTGAGCAAACACTGTTCACCCCATCCAATGAGAAAGCTTCTCCTATCGTGCATGGAACCAATTAAATTTCGCCACGTGTTGCGAAAGATCAAAACCACTCCTGCCTCGTCCAGAATCTTGGCAAACTCCGCAGCTTCTTCGTCCGAGTGTGCCACACCCGTGCCTTGACACGGCTTCAAGAGATCCGGATACGTAATAAACTTGTGACCGTACGACTCAAGCCTTGTCTTCAACGCCTCCACATCTGCAAGTCTCAATAGTTTTCTCGCCTCGTCAATGGCGATCTTTCTGCCACTATCGTTGTTCTCAAAGGGATTATCGTCGCGGGCTTTGACGTCCGGAGCGCTGCAGAAAAAAGTCCGCCATGTAAATGACCAAACACTCGGAGGTGCGAGGTTCAATCCCGTCTACAGTCGCGGTAGAGTAGAAGCATCCAAGACACAATGCCGAGAAAGCACAGAGCGACTTACATTTGCTCTCAATCCGCTCCGAGCCACGGCTAAAACCCCGGTAATAAGAGCTCTTGCCATGTCCTTACAACCTTAAATTTTCTTTTATATTCGAAATATAAATAAAAAATATCCCCTCCCACGGCCACCCATAGCAACAAGCTCCTCTTCCGACATTTTTTGTTATTTAAATTTTATGTCTCCTCGTAAATTCCTCGGTTTGCCCCTTACTTTGAAGAACACTCGGCGCATTGGCCTCGAAAATCAACGGCAGTTACCGAATCTATCCTTTAAGCGAACCTGTGCAAAATATTTTTTCAGTTGACCAAATCTTTCCTATAAAATTTAAAATATAGGAATAAATCCAAGCTCCTGGAAGATTCAAGGGTCGAAAGAAAATTTGCAGAGAGAATCTTAAAAAAAAAACGTTTCTGTGATGCTCCACCTAAATTTTCTCAGTGATTGCCTCAAAAATTACCTGAAAAAGTACCCTTTTTTGCTTCTGCTAATTTGTTCCTCCGCATTTGCCAAAATTTTAGCTTGAAAATGATTGCGTTGCTATGCGTGAGAGTCCATTGAATCCAAAACCCTTCATTGTTCTTTCGTTTACCCTCTCCTTGCATTCACCAGATCCTGTGATCGGGTTATCCATCCAACAGAACCACCGGAAGCCGTGACAATGTGGACGGTAACCGTCAAAGGTACGATGACTTGTGAAATTGCATCCATTATTAATTGATGAATAGTTGTTGTATATTTAACTACATATTTATCAATATAGCTTTAAATAATTAAATTAAACCTTTGCCATTAAGGATTCCGATTTGTTACGCCGAGGGTGTTTTCTTTGCGTGCTTGGGGTGAGCAAACACTATTCACCCCAGCCAATGAGAAAGCTTTTCCTATCGCGCATGGAACCAATTAGATTTTGCCACGTGTACGGCCCTTCACAGTCGAGGCGAGCGTTGTTTTGCGAGATCTGCTTGACGCAGCTGGTAAGGCAAGTTTAACATTCCCCACCTCCACTTCGTGGGATGGAGTGTTGGCAGCGGGGTCTGAGCACCAGTTCTGTGCGCACTCGTTAACAGTGATCGATTTCGCGGAAGAGACGTTGAGGGCGATATCAGTGATCCAGTTGTCTTACTCATATTCGTCTTCGTTCTTTCTAACTAGATTTCGGAAGGGTTCTGTTTCTTCTTGGCTAACACGGTATGTGTGTCAAGCTTTTGATAATTTCTTGGTTTCAGGCGATGACTCATGGGTTTCATAGTTATCCTTTTTCAGGGTTTTAAGCAGCTTACTAACTGTGTGCATACCTTGGCGTCAATTATTTGAACAGAAATGGCCTCTATAGCTTCTGCAAAGAGTAACATCATGAAATCGGTGATTCCGGCCGTCAAGAAATGCCTGTTGCCTTCGGCCCGTCCAGGGGATTCCACTGCCTTTGTAATGTGCCAGGGCTTGTCAACGGCTGCAGCGAAATACAGGCCCAAGGACGATTCGTCGATTCAAGATGACAGACAAAGGCGCCAGGCTCCAGAAATCCGCCACGGGGGTTTGTCTAATATTTTTGAGGGTAAGCCCTGTAAAAGCTCTTGAACTCCATGTCAATTTCTTGCTGCTTTGAAACTAAGGTCTAGACCCTTACAATATTCTGACATTTTGCAGATTCGTTTTTTCCTCTGAGGAGCCTAGGGTTTGGTCTCGATCAGCTGTTTGACAATCCCTTTCTTGCTGCTTCTCGCGAGACAGGGGATGTGGTCAGAGGCGTCCCAAGAAAGTTGTGGGAAGCTGTTGAAGATAAGTGAACTCTGCTTCTGCGGGTGGATATGTCGGGCCTGGGGAAGGAAAGAAGTTAAAGTTTATGTCGAGGAAAATGCTCTGGTGATAAAAGGGGAATCCCTCTAGAGGCGGAATTGGATGGCAGTAAACAGAAAAATAGCAGCCACATTGAACTTCCCCCAAAAGTATACAAATTGGATCAAATCAAAGCGCAGATGAAGAACGGCGTGCTTAAGGTCACTGTTACAAAGTTTACAGAAGAGCAGATCAAGAATGTGATTAATGTGAATATCGAGTAGTGGTTTTCAGTAGGGTTTTTGATTTCAGCGGGGAAATGTTTTTCCTTTAGTGTTCAATTTGTTTTTGATCGGAGTGCAATAACTAGTGTCTACCTATCAATTTTGCTTCGATGGAAAAATTATGGTGTGCCCAGATTTTTAGTGTTATAAGTTGGCTTTCCATGGAATTTTAATTATATTTTCCTTTTCTTTTAACGTTTAAAAAGTTTTAATCAATTATGATAATCATATATTCATTATATATTCATCAACTATGATAATAGAGTTACAAAATTGTGGCATTAATAAAAAAAATTTAAGCATCTCAAAGCACTTAATTTGTAATATTTCTCTGGAAAAAACATTTTAACATTTTATTAAAAGAAAAATCATTAAGCATATTGTAATATTTTTTGATAAAAAAATTATTAAAAGAAAATTCAATTCCATATTAAAAATGTGAAAAACTAAAAAATAAAAATCACTTCCAAATTCAAAATGTGGAGTGTTATATAAATATTAATTACTTCCAAATTCAACATGTCGAGTCTTATATAAATATTATAATGGGAAAATTTTAAGTAGAAGTTTCTATTAAAAAAATTATTTCCAAATTTAAAATAAAAAACTTTTTGATAACTTTTTTGATTTATTTAATAAAAGCTTTTTGAAAATTTTTAATTTATTTTCCAACTTTTTGAAAAAAAATTTATTATTATTTATTTTCTGCTCAAAAGTTCTATGATTTAGAAATTTTATTGATTTATATTCCAACTTTCTGAATTTTATTTATTTATTTATTTTCTGCTCAAAAGTTTTATGATTTAGAATATTTTCAGATTCTTTGATTTAGAATATTTTCAAATCTAGAGTCTGATCATTTTCATTCATTTATCTTTCATGGATTTTTATTCATTTTCTGATCCGCTTTTGCTTCATTTTCATTTTTAATTCATTCATTCATTTTTATTTTTTTTTCTGATATATTTTTTAATCTAGAATCTGATCAATTTCATTTTTTTTTTCATTTATTTATCTTTCAGAGTTTTCATTGATCTAGAATCTGATCATTTATTTAGTTTTCTTGAGTTTTCATTTATTTATCTTTCGGAGATTTTCATTTCTTTTTTGATCTGGTTTTGCTTCATTTTCATTCATTTCATTATGCATTCATTTTCTGATTTTATTCCAGTTTAAAATCCAATATTCCATATCGTCACAAAGTTTTTGTTTTCATTAAATTACTTCCCTTACATATCTACTACCCCGGCGTTCCTTTGAGCCTCTTGGTGCAATTGCTAGTTCTAACACTACCAACACTACAAAGGGAACAAAAATTCGTCTTTCTTATTTCAATTTTTGACACCTTAAACTTTGGAATTTGGACTGTGTTCACAATGTATTGAAATTCTTCACATGCATATCAACACTCTTTGTCACTGCTGCTGTTATTCGATGTAAGAAAAATGAATATTTACAATGGGTGCAAGTATTTATATTTCAATTATTTTTTCCTATCAACTGAATTGCTGAGTATTTGAGTTTATTGTTTAATTTTAATTTGCTGAGTATTTGAGTTTATTGTTTAATTTTAATTTTGTTATTTTCCTTGATTGCACATGACATAAGATAATGTAAATTGAATTAATTCTAGAATCATTCTAGTTTCCGCTGTATCACCGATTGTTGTTCAGTCTGAACTTTTCCTTGGGCACGCTTAATGTCTCTACTCAGAAAAATGAGAAGCCCTCATCACCCCTCCCCAAGTAACATATTAGAGGCTATTTAGTGTATAAGTTAACAAAGATGTAAATTCCTTCCATTCCCACTAACTGGAATAAACATTGTAAAGCTTTAGTGAAGAACAACTGAACATGACGCACGCATTGAAATTCCTCGTCACAACTCAACTCCGACGCATCGCAACTGGAACGCTTTACCCCCTAACTTAGAAGAAAAGTTACCAACTCAACTCGAAGAACAAGGGATGTTGAAGAGTAGAAGCTAAGTCTGTATTCCAAAAACATAACTTGTTTCAAAGTACATATATGATAACATATCATAATGACATGGACTCTGGATGATTGAGAAGTTTGTTGGCTGTTTCCTTAAAATCAGGTTAGAAAATCAAACAGATCTTTTATTTTGTTTTCCTATAGACAGATGACGAGTTTGACTTCTGACGCCAACTTACCAAGTCCATCTAACTCATGTTTGATTTGGAGGTCACATACATGCAAGTCAAAATCACAAACATGATTTTGGTTGAGTCAAACTTAGAGTTGACAAAGGAAGCATCCTTTGGGTATCTCTGCAAGGTTTTCCTTGGGATAAAAAGGTATCATCGCAATCTTCTTATTGCTTACATGCAACGAACAAATTTCAAGTTAATTAAATCATGGTTATTCCAGAAGAGAGAGCTTCCAGGACTATTGCAAATACCCAAAGTTAAACCAAAAAAATACCTACCCAGGTGTGATAATATGTGACACTCTAATCTGGTCAAATCTAATTTATTCTCATCCACTGAATTACAGGAATATTTACAAATAGTGCATGGCACTTTCTAAAAGTGCCAGTGAATTGTCCCAACCACGTAGAATTGAAACAAGTATTAAGGAATAGATTTTGAAGAATTAATGCCCTACGATACAAAAATAGGTAATAATGCCTTGAAATTCCTTGCATAATGAGGAAAAAAATTAGCAATGCTCCAAAATACGGCATAATCATAAAATGGGGACAAAACAGCATAGCCACACTAAGCAAACGATAAGGAACAAGATTAATTTGCATTATGTGAGTGATATCTTAAAAAAATTATGAGAAAGGAAAAACCAACTCTCCTCCCCAACTATTTATGCCAATAGAGATGCAAAATTTTGTTCATACATCAAGTTGGAACATATGACTCCAGCATTAACTGTGCCTTGGAGGGTGAAGTGACATCCACAATTAAATATGTGAACTTCCACTTCTTATCCGTTTTATCTTTGAACATTTCGCTGTAGACTTTACCAGCTCCATGTGGACCACGAATGTAAAAGTTCACCTGAAAGAAAAAACCTAGTCAACTTGAAAAGTTCAACGCAAAGTTTATCAATCAATGTCACTAGTACTCACTTTAAACCAAACATAATAATACATCAATTTACATTAAAACGAAAATGCTTAAGAGTAAAATGTTCATCTTTGTTCAAATACTTAACCTAAATTATAGGTATAAAAGTGTTCGTGACAATTAATAAGTGATCCTGGCAAAAGCCATAATGTTTACATATTAATAATAATAATAATCTAATTTTAAGGTCATGACCAAGCCAAACACCAAATTGGTGTATGAGACCTTCTTGTTTATGGCACAAGGGACCCACCTCCGCACAACAATTTGACTGTTAAAGTTTATGGTAATGTACATACTCTACCAAACTTTGGATTTGAACTTGTGACCTCTTGAAAAAAGCCCATGCTCTTAACCATTAGGCCCACAAAAGAAAAATAAATGAATGTCCATAGAATGCTTTGGTAAAACCAAGACCACAATGTAAAATAATAACTCCATGTTCAAAGGAGAAAGGATGAGGATCCAACTGTCAAAAAGCAGTTTATTTTGGTAGTAGAGATTTTTTTGACTAGCAACAAGCACAAATATAACATTTCCTGAGCATCAATATCTAACATTGAGACCACTCAGACTGTTCTTTCTGCTATAGTAGTTGTCCAAACTTTAAAAAGTGGTACTACAAACCAAACTGATTCATTCAATCGAATATTAAAATAAATAGGGAAATGATGAGAAATCCTCTAGTATAAAATATAATTTAATATTAATGAAGGTGATGATGGAATTCTTTGATATACATAAAGATGAATATAAATATTGAAGGAAGGGTTAGTGACTTATGAAAGGAAAGTGACCATTGAGAGGAGGTTCCAATTAATTAACTAGGTCTAATTATGTAATTATATTCATTGCATGTCACCCCTCCTCTGGTATATGAAGACCTTTACTGATCATGAAGTGTTATTTTTTTTAGCATCATATGTGTTCTAGCCACGAAATTTTGTGTAGAGGCTAGAATACATGAGATCTCCAAAACCCAGAAATCGTTTCTGGAAATTCTACCTAGAAGTGACTTAATTAGATTATTAACCAATTTTTTAATGTTTACTAAGTCTAAACTTACGAAAACTAGTTAATTAATCAAGTCAAAGCAAGAATAATCTATAAACTCACATCGATGCAGATCAGCAGAAAGAATACAAGAAGGAAATGACGCGCACAAAGCAGCTGATTTTGCATGGAGTCTGGGATCATATTGTCTCGCGTATAGCTGGCAAAGATACTACCAAGCGGATGTGGGAGCTCTCACCAAGCTATATCAAAGTACTTCCGGGTAGCGGAAGATGTACCTTGAAGAGAAGTTGAGGCTCATCAGGATGCAGAAAGGGGAAGGCATATATCCCTACCTCCCCAGGATTCAAGAGGTTCGAGATCAGTTGTCAGTTGTTGGGGTAGCGCCTCAAGCATTGGAGCTAGTGCGATTGGCGCTCAATAGTGTCTCAGAAGATTGGCAAGTCTTTGTCCAAAGCATATTTGGCAGAAATAGGTTGCCCGACTGGGACAGAATGTGGGTTGATTTGCAGCAATAGGAGTTGAGGCAGCAGTAGACCGAAGGTGGTGAACGAGCAGGAGAATGTGGCCCTTGCATCTAAGGGTCCCAGTTAGGGGCAAGGGGAACAAAGAAAGAAGAAGGACCTGTCAAAGTTCAAGTGCTTCAGGTAGCGTGAGTTTGGCCACTATAGCATTCAATGTCCTCTTAGGAAGAAGGACAAAGAGGAGAAGCAGGACCAGGCGGCAGCTCATGCCGAGATTGATAGGTTGTCTGCCAGGTTGGAGGAAGACTTCACTATGCCCGTTCATATATCTCCAGGAGTGAGGTGGAGTGACTTCGTTTTGTAGCGCTAGAGCGCTACAGTCGGGCAGGATCGGAGTCCACCTCTTAGATCAGTTCCTAGCTACAGGGGGCCACTAGTATTCAGCAGCAGGATGGATCAGTGGCAGCTGGTGCAGTGAAATGCCAGAGTGACAATTGCAGACTAGTAGCAATCAAATGTTGGGGAGCACAGTGCAGAGTCAGCAGCAGTGCAGGGTCTTCAGTAGACAGAGTAGTCGCTAGTAGCATTCAACTGGTTCAATTTTGGATGTTTTTTAGTTGCAGTGTTGGCAGCAGTATAGTAGGGTCAGTAGCAACACAGATGCAACAGATATCAAAGTTGCGTAGTGGTTGGTGGGCAGCAGCAGCCAAACATCAGCAGCATGACAAGAGGTGGCACAAAGAATGTTGAGATTTTGTGTATTTCGGGTAGCATCAGTTGTGCTCTAGATCCCAAATTTTGTGGAGGGACTAGAGTAAACTTGATCTACAAGACCCAAAAAAGGATTTGGGAAATTTCATCTGGTTTGGGAGATATTTAATTAATTAATTATTTTAATGTATTTCCTAAGTCTAAACTTAGGAAAGTGAAATAATTAAAGTTAATTAAATTAAACATGTGATGAAATTGTCTTAAGTCACACGGATCAAGCTTTCTTTTAATCTTAGCCATTGATTCAAGATCTGATCATGGTCGTTGGTTTCCCAACGAGAAGTATAAAGGAAAGGCTTGGGGTCATTTGTAAAGACACACAGAGGCAGAGCACTGAAGCTAGGCTGAGATTCTAGGGCGGGTTTGCTAAGAATTCTCAGAAGTGTTTCAGTTGCAAAGAAGGGAATTTAGGCCAAGGGGATGATCTGATCCTAGGGTCTAAAATCAGCAAGAGGCAGAGATCAACTCAGAGAGGCAGCGCAGAGAAACAGGGGAGCAGCAACAGGAAGGGCAGCAACTGTGCTACGCAAGTGTTGCGCAGTCCCTTCCAGGACAACATGATTCAACTAGAAGCCCTCAGGGGTTACGCAAAGACCCTAAGGGGCAGCGTAAAGACTGCGTCACCTAGTCTGGGGTAACATAGCCCTTTCCAAGCTAGCACTAAGGGACGCAGGGGCTTCAGAGGCTGACATAGGGGCTTCAAGGGTAGTGCTGAGGTTTCTAGGGCCTAATTTTGGCCGAGTCTTGTAAATCTCCTTTGAGGGTGTGGATCAGTCATTATTTTGGCTTCAAAACAACCAGTGAGTTGTATATCTATTATTTCTCTGTCGGGTTTTCCAGATCTGGAACCCAGATTTGTTGTATTCAAAAAATTCTTAATAATAAAACCCTCCAACAGCCAGCAGACCAGTTTTCGCGCATTGGGTTTTTCCGGGGACTATTTGTCCAGAAAATCACTGTGTCACTTTGTCTATGTGTGCATGTACTTTTTCTAGATTTGGATTGGTGAAAGTTTGTTATGTGTTTTGCTTCAATATTAATTTGAATTTATTCAGTTAATAACTTAATTAAGTAGGAGGAGCTTAACCAAATTTAATAGTAAGATTTCTGCATAAGTGTAATATTCAGAAATTTTCACATGTTATCACAGCAATTACAAATCTAGGAGGGTCACCAAAAGAATACTGAAGGTTTTAGCTGTATAAATTAGCTGGAAAAGCAGAAGGGCAGATCTGAAGGGACAGAGCAATTTTCAGAGGTAGAATCACGTAGAGGGCAGGGTGACACATTCTAACGCTGTCTCCTAGCAAGCCCATGCATTTACTGCGCAGTGGCAGCTCAAAAACAATGCTAGATTGGTCTGAAGCCAGCCAGTGTGACGCAGATCTCAATCTATCAGATCCATAAAAGGCTGAAGCTTAGCTGCAGAAATTCAAAAGGTGTTGGTGGGGTTAAATTTCTGAAGTTTTCAAATTTTTAGCCTAAGCACAAGTGACAAAGAGTGGGAGGAGATCAGCTTCTCAGAGAGTTTCTAGCTAAGGAAACTTGCAGTTTGATCAGAGGATCGAAGAGAGCTGAATCATTGTTGATTTGGCAGATTTCCAAGAAGGGAAATCAATTGTCAGAGGGAGCAGAAAGTGCATGTTTCGCCAAGGGCGTTAGATACAGTTCTCTAGCAAAGAGAAAGGGAAGTTCCGACCATGGTTGCTTGGGAGCAGAAGCGGGAGCGCCATTTTCAAAAGCTCCCGATTAGGAGCGTTTTTTTTAAATATATATATATATATATATATATATATATATATATATATATATATATATATATATTTTATTTTTTTTATTTTGATGCATATATGTCAACAAAGGCATGTAGAATGATGAATTAGACATAAAAAACATAAAAACATAGATTGAATCATCTAACATCAATCATCTAGAAGTTATAATCTTCGTCAAACACGCCCACAAGTTGGAAACATACAACATATTGACTCTTGAGTCTCGCGAACCATCAATCTGAAGGTTTCAAGCTTTCAAAATTCTATATATAACATTTATCATCATTGATATATATCATAATTCATTTATCATCATTGATATATATCATTTATCATCATTGATTCATTGATCACCATATAACTTTCATGAAGCATCATATTCATAATTCATAATGACTTATAAACTTATAAATGCCAACTTCAAAGTTTCACCTTTCAAATTCAAACTTCAAACTTAAATCGTCATTAAATATGAAAGAGTCAAGTTTCAACTGTTCAACAGTTATAAAAGATAAAAACTACTAGAAAATAGAAAAGACTAGTAAACAACAAATCTATTTTATCTATTGGCTGGCCCCTTGCCACGCCCACGAGAAATGTCTAATTTGTGAGAACCACGAGGCAATGGTGGTCTTCTAGTACTCTCAGGAGTACCACGTCCATGACCATGACTACAAGGCGGAGGGCAATGTGAGGATGTAGGTCGAGGCTGAATTTGCAAAGGAAAAATAGTTGGATATCGAGCACTGGCACTGGCACCCGCACTGCTACTGGATGGTGGGACTGGCCCTGTGTGTGGTGGTGGCATGGCTGTTGATGCTTCATCATCATCCCTCAAAAGTTCTGCCTCTAATTCTTCCATATGTACAATGTCGTCCTCCAGATTATCATCCTCTGGGTTGTTGTCCCAGACTTTATATGATTGATCCTCATATGCCCGATCACAGTAATGACTCAACAACCTCAAGTTGTAATGCACATAAACCAAGCTTTCAGCTCGGTTTTCATTCAGGTTGTTTCTTCTCACATTATGTATGAAGCTGTAGGTGCTCCAACACCTCTCTGCAGAAGAAGTATTCACAACTTGTGAGAGAACCTTTTTTCGCCAACTTTGGCAAAAGTCCCATGCCGCCATATGCTTCCCACCATGTGAGAGCATCAAATCTGTCTCTGTCTTCCATTGCATGGAAAGAACCAAAGTTACCAGTGCAATTGAAGTATCTGCCTAATTCAAGGGGCAATCTAACACACTCCTCCCTGTCGGGGACCAACTTGTCTAATGCCTTCATGCACCCCTCTTGTACCTTTGGATTTGTATGAGGTTTGATCCTAACCCCACCTCCAGGTGCAGGTTGGCCCAACCAAGATGGAGAGTAGTATTTTGGCATAAGGATATATGCCAAGGCATGTAGTGGGACATTGAGTTTATTCCACTGTGCACACACACAGTCGTGATCATTGCATACAAGTTGGGATCATTATCCTTAACAACATCTTTTATTTGGCCCAACAAGCTGTCCATCTGCTCATAAACCTCCCCAATCACTGGTTTATCTGTATCTAAAAAACGAATCATGTGATAAATGGGCTTGGTGAAATTCAAAATTTCCCTCACACGTGCCCAAAACAAAGAGTCAAGGGTGGTCTCTTCCACATGTTGAAAACCTTGCCTGTCAACTATTGTCGCTGCCCTGTCCTTTAATACCTGCCAGTGTGGGCTTGATACCAATGCAACCAATGACTCTCTTACCTTCAAAAGGCGCCTAAAGGTGAGGTAATAGCTAGCAAATCTAGTCTTTGCTATCTTCAACAACTCCAATTTGGAGTGAGTACAGAAAAGCCCATGGGTATTGCTATGATTTGTAATAAATCTTATCATTTTTTTACCTCTTGTACAAATCACCAAGCCATTTGAATTGAGGTTGTTTGTTTTTAATGATATCATGCATCAAAAGGTTCATTGTGTGAACCAAACACCCAGACCAAAATATGTTGGGATATTTATCCTCAATAATTGCTCCTGCTACCTTACAGTTAGCAGCATTATCAGTGACGACTTGGATGACACTGTATGGCCCAGTATTTTCAATTATTTCAAGTAATGGTTATGCAATGTTAATGCCAGTCTTGAATTTGTCTAAATAATCATATGCTGAAAGGAATATTGCACCACTCACTGGCACAGCCAGAACACTTATCAATGGCTTTCCTTTTACATTTGTCCATCCATCAGATACAATGAACACCCCATGCTCATTCCAAGAATTTGTCATTCTAGCCAAAGAATTGTTTATTTTAGCTCTTTCATGATCAAGTCCCACGGTTCTGGCCTTGTCATACCCAGGGTTCCTGTATCCTTTAGGGGCCTCATTAATGGCAGAAACCATTTCATGCCAATAAGGTGAGCGAAGAACATTGAATGGCACCCAACATGCATATAGAAACCGGAAATTTTTTGAATCCACATCATTCCTACACCCTTCGTCAAGGAAATCGGATATGGTTCTACGCCTTAAGGAGATGTTTGGTCCAAGTGTGCCTCCATATCCACTGCCATGGGTGGAAGTTGATGGACTTCTTTGTCCATGATGTGATGGACCTGATGGTGTATAAGAATCAATGAAACCCCTAGATCTTTTAGATCTCTGTAGGGCAGCCTCCTCTTCCTTTATATATTTCTCTCTCTATGTTGCTGGCACACATACACAAATTTTGATTCCTAGATTTTTGTCTCCATCCCCTGGCATTTTCCCACAAAGGTGCCTTTTGGCACAGGTGTATGAACCTGTGTATTCTTTATTGCAATGGGGGCAAAGAAATTTAGTGGTTCCACCACCTTTCCCTCCTTCAAAGGTGTTTGACTTTGGTCTTGTCTAGTTGGGGTATCTATGGCCTCATGTTCTCCACTCTCCCCTTCCTCCTCAGCATACTCCACCTCCTCTTCATGATTTTCATCAAATCCACTATAACCCACTTCTTCATCCTCCTCTTCTCTAATGGGCCTCTTTCTTCTACTCTCCAACACCATTATTACAAAGAAAGGAACCAACATGAAGAAAATCCCTAGCCATATAGCCATGATGTTTCAAGTTTTAAGTTTTAAGTTTCTAGCCTGCAAAAAAACTGGAGGAATGCCAAATGGGAATAGGAAATGCAACATAGGAAAAAAACAATTCAATTTTTCACTTTTCAACACACTAGAATGCAACATTGAGAAATTCAAGTTTTCATTTTTGAACAACTTAAAAACAATTCCTAGAAAATAAAAAACTAGATTAGAAGACCTACCTCTTTCTCGCAAACTTGCTCTCTTGCAACTTGCTCCTTGCTCTCTCCTTGGCACTTCTGCTCTCCAAACTCTCAAGCTCTCCTTCTCTCCAAATCGCTCTCCAACTCTCAAGCTCTTGCTCCTCTTGCTCTCACTCTCAAACTAAAACAATAAAAACTAAATAAGGGTGGGCTTTTATTTACCCAACCCCCCCCCCTCCCTCCCTCCAAAAAAAAAAAAAATCGAAATTTGACGTCATAAATTTTTTTACACGCCAGAGAGCGTCTTTTTGTCGGGGAGCATTCAGAAGTGAATGCTCCCCGACCACTTCTCGCATTAAAAAACGCTCCCGAAGCGTTTTTTTAATGTGGGAAGCGCTCAGGGAGCGTTCGCTCCCGAGCGCTCCCTGAAACACTCCCCTCAGGAAGCATTTTCGGGAGAGCGCTCCCAAAGAGCTCCCGAACAGAGCGCGTTTTGGGAGTGGGATCGGGGGGGGAGAAACTTCCTTGCAACCTTGGTTCCAACACATTTGTGAGCAGATGGCTCCTCATGGACTGCGTGATCAGGACAAATTGGATGGCCTCTCCAACTTCTCAGTTTGGAAGGCTAGGATCCTGATAGTCCTTGAGGCTTTTAATCTAAGAGACCATGCAGAGAAAACTCTGGCCACACCGACTGATGCAGATCTCCTACGAAAACATAAGGAAGCTGTTAGGCATGCCAAGCGGTTGATCATGGACAGAATTAAGGACCATATTGTACCACACATAGCTGAGAAGAAGACAACTAATGAGATGTGGAAGGCCTTAATTTCCCTATATGAAGGTAAATCCGTCCAAAGGAAGATGTTGTTGGAGACTCAGATGAGGTCATTCATGATGACCAAGGGAGAAGACATGGAACATTTTCTCTTCAGATTGCAATTGATCAGAGATCAGTTGACTGCAACGAGTGCTAAGGTGGAAGATGATGTGATGGTCCGGACTGCTCCCAACGCAGTCACAAATGAGTGGAAAACCTTTGTCCAAAGTATCTTGGGCAAAGCGGACCTCCCAGATTGGGACAACTTGTGGGCAGTTCTACGTCAAGAAGAACTCGCAGATTCACCAAGAAACAGCACAGCACGGGATCGAGCAAAGTGAAGAAGGAAAATGAAGAAGATGCAGCCTTGGCATCAAAGAGGCCGCAGGGAAAGAGGAAGAAAGATTTGTCAAAGATCAAGTGCTTCCAGTGTGGTGAAATGGGACATTTTGCCAGCAATTGTCCTCAGAAGAAGAGGGACAAGGAAGTTTCTTCTTCCAAGGCTGCCGTGGCGAATGATGGGTCGGAAGATGATGCAGCCATAAGTGCTCATGAACCACGGAGGTGGGGCGACATGGATCTGTAGAGGAGCTACAGAATGTGGGGTGGGATCCTTGAGCAACTAATCTCTTAGATCACATGCAAGCTACGGTAGCCTTAAGACAGTAGCGGGACAAGTGGAGCAGTGGGTGCATAGATCACGGATGAAGCAAAGGCAGATCTGAAGGCTAGAAGGAGCATCGCAGTGCAAATGCAGCAGTACCGTAGAGGCAACAACAACGTAGGGCTGATGTGACTTCAGCAATGCAAAGCAGAGTTGCAGCAGCGTAGAGACTTTAGGAGGGCAGCGCATCACAACAGCAGCGTGAGGGATTTCAGCACAAGGGGTTGATGTGACTTCAGCAGTGTAGAGGGAGTCTGCTTACGCAGTGCAAAGTTGTTGTTGTGCATCATCCTTCAGATGCCAGCACAGATCAGCAACCTATGGAGCTTCAGTGACGAGGATGCAGCCCATCTGACTTGTTTGTCAAAGACTGGGCAGGAGATTCAGTTGTTTCTCTCAACAACTGAAGTTGCAGTGCAGCAGATCAGCAATGGCAATGCTATGAGCAACACAAATGTAACAAATTGAGAGGGAATTGCAGTATAGATGTTGCAGTGGAAGCGGCAGCGTCATGGGCAGCAGTATAGAACGGCAGCAGTAGTGTAGAGTTAAGTGGCAGCAGGCCAAGCATCAGCAGCACAGAACCAGTACCCAAAGTCTTGTAATGCATAGTGTGATGTATTGCTAGAGCGCACTCTCAATGCTAAGAGGGATTGTTGAGGTTTTGTGTATTTGGGGTGGCATCAGTTGTGCTCTAGATCCCAAATTTTGTGGAGGGACTAGAGTACACTTGATCTACAAGACCCAGAAAGGGATTTGGAAAATTTCATCTGGTTTGAGATATTTAATTAATTAATTATTTTAATGTATTTCCCAAGTCTAAACTTAGGAAAATGAAATAATTAAAGTTAATTAAATAAAACATGTGATGAAATTGTCTTAAGTCACATGGAGCAAGCTTTCTTTTAATCTTAGCCATTGATTCAAGATCTGATCATGGCCGTTGGTTTCCCAACGAGAAAAGTATAAAGAAAAGGCTTGGGGTCATTTGTAAAGACACATAGAGGCAGAGCACTGAAGCTAAGCTGAGATTCTAGGGTGGGTTTGCTAAGAATTCTCAAAAGTGTTTCAGCTGTAGAGAGGGGAATTTAAGCCAAGGGGATTATCTGATCCTAGGGTCTAGAATCAGCAAGAGGCAGAGATCAGCTCAGAGAGGCAGCGCAGAGAAGCAAGAAAGCAGCAGCAGGAAGAGCAGCAACTGTGCTAAGTAGGTGTCGTGCAGTCCCTCCCAAGACAACGTGATTCAGCGGGAAGCACTCAGGGGTTACACAGAGACCCTAAGGAGCAACGTAAGGACTACGTCACCCAGTCTGGGATAACACAACCCTTTCCAGACCAACGCTGAGGGACGCAGGGGCTTCAGAGGCTGACGCAGGGGCTTCAAGGGCAGCGCTGGGGTTTCTAGGGCCTAATTATGGGTGTCTTGTAAATCCCATTTACGGGTGTGGATCAGTCATTATTTTGGCTTCAGAACAGCCAGTGAGCTGTAGATCTATTATTTCTCTGTCAGGTTTTCCAGATCTAGAACCCAGATTTGTTGTATTCAAAAAATTCTTAATAATAAAACCCTCCAGCAACCAACAAACCGGTTTTCCCACATTGAGTTTTTCCAGTGACTATTTGTCCAGAAAATCACGCTGTCACTTTGTCTATGTGTGCATGTACTTTTTCTAGATCCGGATTGGTAAAAGTCTGTTATGTGTTTTGCTTCGATATTAATCTAAATTTATTCAATTAATAACTTAACTAAGTAGGAGGAACTTAACCAAATTTAATAGTAACATTTTTGCATAAGTATAATATTCAGAAATTTTCACAGAAACAGGTGTTGCTACCAGGTGTGTAGCAGTACTAGAACACATTCCTCGCTAAGAGGGAGTGTTAGTTTTTGTAGCATCGGATGTGTTCTAGCAACGAAATTTTGTGGGGAGGCTAGAATACATGAGATCCCCAAAACCTAGAAATCGTTTATGGAAATTCCACCTAGAATTGACTTAATTAGATTATTAACCAATTTTTTAATGTTCCCTGAGTCTAAACTTAAAAAAAGTGGTTAATTAATTAGTATTAATTAATTCAAAGTGAAAATAATCCAGAAACTCACACGGATCGATCTAGAGATGATCCTAGCCATCGATTATGTTTTAATCTTGGTCGTCAGTGCTCTAACAAAGGATTATAAGAGGAGGTCAATGTGGTGATGGGGAAATCACTTGTAGAGTTCGATTTCACTGGTAGATCGATTGCCAGAGTAGCAGCAGTTAGTTTCCATAGGGAGAGAGTCAGAGAGATCGAAGCAGTGTGAGGGGTAGGGATAGTGATCCGGAGGAAAGATTTTCCAGATCCGAAGAGGTAGCAGCAAGAGGGTCGAGTTATCCCAAAGAGACAGCGCAGAGACTCTATGCAGTAGCTTCAGTAAGCAGATTGATCTGGTGGTGAGAAAAATCGTTCTCAATTCCAGAGGCCAGGCAAAGGTCCCAAAAGACCGGGCAGACGATTTCCTTAGCAGCCATAGGCAAAACAACTTCATCAAAGGCAATTTCGAGCCACACGTGTGGGAGACAGCGCAAATGGGCTCACGCAAAGGTTTGGATGGCCAGTTTGCTGAAGGCAAGTCATGCCAAAGATTGTTTGTCGGAGAAGAGTAATTCCCTTCAGTATTTTGCCCAAATTTTTCTTGCTATTTGGATTACCAGTTGGGCGTCCATAGATGTACTCAGCATTCACTGCTGCACCAGTTTTCCTGAGTTGGGTTTTTCCGAGGACTTGTCCAGAAATAACTTTGTTATTTTATGTGTGTGTGCTAGCATTTCTTCCAGTGTTTATTCTCCCGCATTTTTATTTGTGTAGATTGCAGTGTGATTTATTTAGTATTTGCCATAGAAAACAACAAATAAATAGTTATATTAATTAACAAATAGGAGAATAATTTCCAGCTGCTGCAATAGGATTCTGGTTTCGGAAATTTCACATGAAGATTGCCAACTTAATTCCTCGATAAACTAAAAATATGTACATACCATAGTTTTAAAAACCGGCCAATTTGAACCAGTAACTGGTCAAACCAGTTGGTCAGCCACCCCCAGACATTGAACCATTTGAAAAATCCAGTTTCAGGTAAGGATGTCTAGTTTGGCAATTTCATAGCATCATTAAGGTAAGGATGGCAAAAAAATTCAGATATTTTACATGGTAAGGATGTCCAGATTCATAGCATCATTAGAAAATAGTATAGACAGTATCTGTATAATTAAGTTCATGGTTCATATTCTCAGAAGACACAGAAGGACAGAGTTGATTTTGTGACATAGTTGACTGTACCAGTGGAAATTGAATGTATAGGACATATTTCAGTTTTATGCTCATATGCAGTGATTAATCCTCGTGAAGATAATGCTGGCAAACGATGATTTTGAAGAAGCCGTTGTTATTTGATTTTATCCCCTCTCCATTTTGTGTTGCATACAGCAAATTAGTCTCTCTGATTTAGAAATTCAAGCATGCAAAATCTGTGCTAAGAAAGAATGGATGCTCGATGAATTGATTAAAGCAGCAATTCGAGTGATTTCAAAGTATATCTCCAACTCTGCTTGGCAACATGGTCAATCTGAATTTGATAAAGAAACTAGCAGTACCATTTGAACTTACTGCCATTTTGATATATGCACCCCTACATGGTATATAGATGAGAAAACTTGCATATTTTGTCTCTAATGGTTTGGAATCATGGTTTGAAATCCTAAAAATATTTTTTTTCATTATAAATATATTATTTTATGTTGTTTTCAATTCTGGTTCATTGAAGCTAGTTTGATCCAGTTCTGATTCAAAGCCCAGTTCCGATTTCTAAAACTAGGGTTACACACAACATGGATCTGAGTAGTAGTTGGTAAAAGATGATGTAGCAAAAATAATGCAGCACAAAACTTGGTTCTGGAATTCAGTGGGTAACATAGAAGATCCAATGAACACTATCTCCATTTTCTGAAAATTGTCATGGACATACGATGGAGTGACAGGGTATGCATCCCTGTTTGTTGATTTATATTCTAATGTAATTGTTTGAATTTTGATTTTATATAATTGCTAGTCTACACAAAAGATTTATTTGATTCTTTGGGAATTGTCATCAATATTGTAATGTCTCTAGGGAATTTTTGCTCTTATGGTAATAAAATCACGAGAGGAGTTATATTGATTTTCACAAAATTCCTTTCAATCTCAACCACTACTTATGGATGCTATATAAAAGTCCAAGTTTTTTTCCGGAGGCCACTGCTACAACGTTAAATGCTGTACAGGAAACTGCTGACTGGGAGTCCGAGTTTTCATTTGCTAGAGTGGTGAAGGGCTCTTGCTTTGCCTCATGATTTTGTCACAGTGTAAGCCATAACGAACCGCATAAGTATCCATCCAAGAACCCTTGATTTGCCATAGGCATGCCGCAGGATTAATCCACAGAAACCTTCACTTGCCTTAGGTTTATGTCACAGAAGACAGTGTCTTTTCAAGCCAATATCCCACAGAAATCTCCTTGCTTGCCAAAAAGACCAGATAAAAGTGCTTCAGAGAATTATGCGATGTTAAATTATGCAAGTAGGGTTAAATTCCACTTTGGACAGCTCATTTGATGGAGATAATTGTTGCATTATTCCTCTCTTCGAGAGGACCAAAATCCACCTAAAGATCATTCATTTTGTTCAAGCAGTTGGAATTTTAATTTATTCTCTCACATGTAAAATTCTCAAGGTCGACATTGGATCAAATGTCACATATTAAGGATAAGATGACACCCCTCAAGTTGCATATAAATATAAGTGCCTTCATGCCTCATTCTTCTTTTTTCATTTGTTTGGTTCGTACAGATCACAGGGCAGCCATTTTCTCTTCACATGTGCAAGGATCTTGGAGGCAACTTGACTGTTCTGTGTTGACTTTTCAGCTGGACAGATTGACTGTTATTTTGACCGAGTTTGACTTAACATTTTGATCTCCTTTGACCTGCAAAAGTTTGATTTCTTGAGACCAAGTTGACTGGCATTAAAACCAAGCAATATGGACAGTTTGACTAGAGTTGACTTTCTGAATTGACAATAGGAAATTGCAGACTGGGGCAGCAGACTATCTCTTTCCTTTGACCAAGTTTTACTGAGTTTTTTAAGCCTGTTTTGAGGTGACTTTGACCATCATTTAAGGCTGAGTTTGACTGAAGTGCACTGAGCTCCTAACAGGTTGAGTTGACCAATGACTGCTGACTGGTTAGGGCTGATTGTGTTGCTGTTGACTGCTGTTGACTAGGGCAGATTGCAGAAGGTTCAGATTTGACCATTGTTGACTACATCTCTCTACATCATTTCTGGTTTGGATAATTAATCGGTAGTGAATATTGATGTTGGCTAAGTCAAAGTTTGACTTTGACTCTTGGATGATATACTCTTTCTACTGAACATTTGAAGACAATCTAATAAGAAGCAGATTTGCAAGGTTTTTCCCCACATTGGGTTTTGCCCTGGTCTTTGACCAAATTTGTGTCTCTTGTCTCTTGGCTGTCTTTCTATGTGCATTTGTTTATTTGCTCTATCTACTATTGCTCTAATGTCATTGGAAAATTGAAGAAGTGAAATTGGGAAATTTAATGCTATTAAGTATTGTTGAAGTAATAGTTGCAGCATAGAACAAAGTGATGAAAATTTAACATGGTATCAGAGCTGAGGTGAAGCCAAGCCCAAGAAACAGAGCAAGAAGCATTCAATCTCTCAAGCAGCAGATTGAAAAAGGGAAGATCTTCGCAAAAATGTCTTCCTCTTTCTTCAAGGAACATGAGAAGCTGGGTGATTCATCTAATTTTGCAGCATGGAAAGTCAGGTTGGAAATCATAGCTGACAATAATGATGTTTTGGACTTCATTCAAGGAAGAGTGCCTTCTGTTGAGAAATTAGGGCTTTTATTAAAATTTCTCTTCTTGATAATTACTTGTGATTTACTTTATGCTTCTTTCTTAGATCTTGTCTTCGTTATATTATTATGTTCTTCTCATCAAGTCAATTATCAAATACACAAGAGACACAATATTTAGGCTTGCAAGCCAGGGCCAAAACCTCTCACTCTTTGAGAGGAAAACCTGATCAGAAATTCTTCTTATAGACCTTCAATTGACGAGTGCCAAAACCATGACAAAGACCCTTGACTCGAGTATTCCTCCAAGACCCTTGTCACTATCCTTCACTTTCTCTTCTTGGTTTTTTCTTTGATCCTTCCTTTTTGCACTGTACTACACTACACTTCTCGGCATACACAAGAAGAGTCTAGGTCTTCTTGATTCTGCAACCCTAGACAAAGATTTTGGTCTCCTTTTTACCTTGGCTTCTTTGTGCTTCACTTCGGCTTCCTTCCTCAGCTCTTATACACCACTTCTCGGCTTGTTTCCTTGATGAGACACTTTAAGCCCTAGACCAAGCTTATCTCTTGCTGTAATAGGCCTTGGCCTTCCTGAATTATGTGAGGTATGATAGACCCAAAACAGAGATATATATAGCCCTTGTTCCTTTGTTGTTATGCCTCCTTATTTCGCGCCTATTGTTGTCCCTTCTTCTCACTTTAGCTCTAAAATATTGATCGAATTGATTATGCTACAATGAGGCTGCATCACCTTATATATAATGACTCTCTTCTAGCTTTTAGGCCGACATGAACTAGAGAAGGCAAGTCGACTTCGTGCAGTAGGATCTTCATCATATTTTAGGCTAACTTATGAGAGGCATAGTGACAAGGTCTTGGAGTACAATTTTTACACAGACAATGTGTCCTTCCATAACTGTAACATGACTCTAATTATCTTGATGACAAGATGACAAAATCCTAAAGACGTCAAGAAGAAGTCTTTGACCCATAAATAAATCTCTTGCTCATGAAACCGATGATGCAAGCATTACAATAAATACATTTTATTTTCTGTCTCTTCACATAAAATCATAAATACATGTCATTATGAGGACCGAACCTAGTTACACTTTTCAACACCTAAGCCTACTGAAAATGCTTTCGCTGTTGTCAAAACCAAGCATAATAAAGGTGAGTTAAAAGCAAAGAAAATTATAGTTGATGGTTTACAAGATAATCTACTTGCTTATGTTGAAAATTTGAGAAGGTCCAAGGTCATGTATGGCAAGATTGTTGGCATGTATGAAGTCAACAATTTGAATGAGATCATCTCTTTGTAACATCAACTTAAAGACACAAAGATGAGCAAAGGAGAATTTGTGCAATCATACATTATGAGGATATCTCGTATTAGTGATCAATTGTTAAGTGCTGGGGAAATCACACCTGACAGAGAATTGGTGATTGTAACTCTTAGAGGCCTCCCTTCCATTTGGGAAATTCTCATTACTACTATAAGCAACAACAATAGCATCTTTGTTGTGAAACCAACTCCAAAAATAGAATAAAAGAGATATCAACGCCTTAGAAATAAGCCACTTCGAGGGGGCAACCTCCAATACATTACATGAATGAACAATTCTTGGATGATACAAATTACAAAACCTCCTTTCTATATATATAGGAGTCTATGGAGCCACAATGTAATCTTAGTGGGGCGTCCTAGCCGACCTAGCAATAATAATTTAAGGGCACAATAATAACAATATGGGGGTTACAGGGATACAATAATAACAATAAGGGAGTTACACTAACAACAATAGGAGACTATACTAGCAATATAGGGACCTAACATGCCCCTCTCCCTCAAAAAAGTGGTGTCCTCAACACTTGAGTAGCTCTGGGTGCTTCTATATAAAATTCCCATCCTCCCATGTAGAATCTTCAATGGGTAAGTTCTTCCACTTGATGAAATACTCTGAAATTGATTGATTTCATAGCTATCGAGTTCTTGTTTCCGTGACCGCTTCAGGTTCCAATATGATTTTTCCTTCCTCATCAAGTTCTGGCAATATTGTTTGAACTGGAAGATTTTCACTTATAACCTTCTTTAAGCATGAAACATGGAAAACTGGATGCACTCATGAAGAAGCAGGAAGCTCCAATTTGTATGCCATAGTACCAATCTTTTGCAACACCTCGTAAGGACCATAGTACTTTGGCGATAATTTATTATCCTTCTTAGCTTGCTTGAGGGACATTTGTTTGTATAGTTGTAGCCGTAAAAATACCCAGTCTCCTACATCAAAACTTCTTTCGCTGCAATGTTGATCTGCTTGTTGTTTCATTCGATTTTGTGCCAAATTCAGGTTATCCTTTAAGAGTTGGAGAACTTCTTGTTGATGCTCGATGTGATCTTTCACTGCTTGAACCTTCGAATTTTCTCTTAAAGATGATGTGATGGATGGTGGATGATATCCATAAAGTTCCATAAATGGGGTCATTTTTGCTGCAGTATGGAAGGAAGTGTTATACCACCATTCAGCGAGAGGTAACCACTTGACTCATTGTGTTTGTTTATCAGATACAAAACAACGAAGATATCCTTCCAAACATTTATTTACTATCTCAGTTTGACCATCAGATTGAGGATGATAAGATGAGCTAAGAGCTAATTGAGTACCCAAACAAGAAAATAACTCCGTCCAAAAATTTCCAGTAAAAATGGGATCTCTGTCGCTCACAATAACCCTTGGGCTTCCATGTAGCTTTTGAATTCTGTCCATAAATGTAGTAGCAACTGTACTTGCTTTAAATGGATGAGACAATGCACAAAAGTGTGCATACTTGGTAAGTCTATCAACTACCACCATGATGACACTCTTTCCTTCGGACTTAGGTAAACCTGTGATAAAATCCATTGAAATCTTCTCCCAACGTTGACTTGGAATGGATAAAGGTTGTAGAAGTCCTGGGGTCTTAATTGTTTCCACTTTATTCTGCTGGCAAACCAAACATTCCGCCACAAACTTTTGAATATTAGATTTAAGGCCATCCCAAAAAAATTCTTTCTTCACCCTGTGGTAAGTTTTTAAAAATCCCGAGTGTCTTCCTAAAGGAGAAGTGTGCAATTCCAGAAGAATCTTTTGTTTTAGATGGGAATTATTACAAATATATAAGCGATCTTTGTACCATAAGGAATCATTTTTCCAACTAAATGTATCAGATGTACTAGGATCTTGCTGCAACTTTTGAATGAGTGTCCACATTTCTTCGTCCTTCTTCCATTCATCTCTTGCTTCGGTTATCCAATCTGGTTGGATAATATAAATCGCACAAAGCAATGCTTCCACCTCTTCATTCTTTCTTGAGAGTGCATCTGCAACAACATTAAGCTTTCCTTTTTTGTAGATTATTTCAAAGTCATAACCCAACATCTTTGTGACCCATTTTTGCTGCTCTTCTGAAGATGGTCTTTGTTCCAAAAAGTGTTTAAGACTATCATGATCAGTTTTTACCTTGAAGTGTCTTCCCATTAGGTAAGTTCTCCATTTCTTTAGTGCATGCAGTATTGCTAACATTTCCTTCTCATAAATAGGTTTCCGTAAATACTTTCCTTTGATTGGACGACTTTCAAAAGCAATGGGTCTTCCTTCCTGCATTAAAATAGCACCAATTCCATTTCGTGAGGCATCACATTCCACAATAAAGGTTTTTGTGAAGTCCGGCGTAGCTAAGACCGGTGCTAGGCACATTGCCTCTTTAAGATGTTCAAAGGCCTTAGTTGCTTCAGGAGTCCATGAAAATGCATCTTTCTTCAATAATGTTGTTAGAGGTGCCGCTATTCTCCCATAATTCTTAACAAACTTGCGATAATACCCTGTTAACCCGAGAAATCCTCGCAACTGCTTTATGGTTGTGGGGACTTTCCATTCCTTAATGGCTTTAATTTTGTTAGGGTCTACCTTAACAACCTCGTGAGATACAATATGACCCAGATATTCCACCTCTTGTACTCCAAAGAAACATTTGGATGTTTTTGCATATAATTGTTTCTCCTGCAATAGTTTGAGCACCCTGTCAACATGTTGAACATGATCCTTCCAAGACCTATTGTAGATTAGTATATCATCAAAAAATACTAGCACAAATTTTCTAAGGAAGGGTTTGAAAATGGAATTCATCAACCCTTGAAATGTAGAAGGTGCATTGGTAAGGCCAAAAGGCATGACCAAAAATTCATAATGACCCTTCTGAGTTCGAAATGTTGTTTTCGGAATATCTTCAATCTTCATTCTAATTTGATGATATCTTGAACGAAGATCCAACTTGGTAAAATAAATTGCTCCATGAAATTCATCCAATAATTCATCAATCATAGGAAAAGGAAATTTGTCTTTAATGGTGAGCTTATTAGCTCCCTATAATTCGGACACATGCGCCATGATCCATCCTTCTTGTGTACCAATACTCCAGGAGCAGAGAAAGAACTTTGACTAGGTTGAGTTATACCCACCTCTAACATTTCTGCAATCATACGTTCAATTTCGCTCTTTTGGACATAAGGATATCTATAAAGCCTAATGTTTGGAGGAACACTTCCTAGAATCAAATGAATAGCATGATCATGATCACGAATAGGTGGGAGTCCTTTGGGAGTTTCAAACACCTTGGAATGATTGTCCAAGACTTTTTGGAGATTTGCAGAAATAGATGATTTTGATGTTGGAACTTCTAGTGAGCATAATTGTGCAATTACTCCTCGTTGTTCTTTCTTTAGAAGCTTTGTCATGACATTAGAGCTTATTATCCTTCCCGGCTTCCCTTCAATACCCCGTAATTCGACTTCCTTTCCTTCTGAAAAAAATTTCAAGAAAAGTTCTTGAAAATTAAAAGTTACCGTCCCCAAAGATTGTAACCATTGTACTCCTAGTACAACATCAACACCTCCCATAAGAATGGAAAGCATTGGACTAGTCAATACATATTCCCCCATGGTTAGCTTGATATTATAGCATTTTCCAGAGAAATTTATAGTTCCTCCATTTGCAACCATCACTTGACATTCCGGTGCTGGGTATAGGAAACAATTCAATTCCTTGGCTACCTTACAATGAATAAAATTATGGGTGCTACCTGAATCAATCAACACTATTACCTTTTTCTTCTTGATATGTCCTTCTATCTTGAGAGTTTGAGTGGTAATTCTTGCCAGTGCATTACATGATATGGTCGGATTCATTTCTTCCTCTTCTAGGGCTGGTTCCTGGTGTATATCCTCTTCTTGTTCATTTTCTTCTTCCTCTTCACAATCTATGTAAAATAATTTCTTCTCAGCACACTTATGACCTTTAGTGTATTTGCTATCACAACCGTAGCAAAGCCCTTTTGCTCTTTTTTCTTCCAATTGTTGTGGTGTCAACCTTGTAGGTTGTGGAAATCTAGGCATAGAAACACTTCCTTCTTTATAGAATTGAGTGGTAGGCTTCCTTGTCGCCATAATTTTACATTCAACTTTTCTTGCCAACCTGAATGCCTTCTCCAATGAATCAGGTTCCAAAACGCGAACTTCATATTGGATGTTATCCTTTAAAGTGCCTATGAAGAGATCAATCTTTTGTTCCTCTGGAATATCAGTTACCCTTATATTCAATTTTTGGAAGTCCTCAATGTGCTGCCCCACTAAACCCTTTTGTTTGAGATTTATCAATTGGCTAAAGAAGGTGTTGCTCTTTGTATCCTCATTATGTGCTATCATTTCCTCCGTAAAAATTGACCAAGTGACAATTTTTTTACGGGAGCAAAGCCATTGATACCATACAAATGTATTTTGTTCTAAATGTAAAGTTGCAATGCGTACCTTTTGTGTGTTTTGCAAATTATTGAGATCAAAATATTGCTCCATCTGTAGTATCCATGTTACAGGATCCTTTCCATCAAACTTCCTCATATCCATTTTTGGAATATGGTGGTTCTTCCCACCAACATTAGAGTTTATGAAATCACGATTAACATCTATTTTGTTCTCATCATGAGGTTCTTCTACTATCTTTTCACCATTAGGAAACATTTCTTGTATCAACTTTGTCAAACCTTCTATGTCTGCTTTTAGATTATTCTTCATGTTTTCCATGTTGTCTTTCATGTCATCCATCTTAGCTTCCATGCCATCCATCTTAGCTTCCACGCCAGCTTCCATGCCATCCATCTTAGCTTCCACGCCTTTCTTCAAACCGTCCATCTTCGCTTCCACGTCTTTCTTCAAAACTTCCATTTCATTTTTTGTTGCTCTTTGCGAGAGTGAAATTTGTTGCACTTGCTCTTGTAATTTTGATAGATCATGTTGCAATTCTTCATCTTCATGAGTCATAGTAGAGCCTTCTGAAGGCTTAATGGGTGTTGAATTCTTTTTAGGGGCCATTTTAGAATCCAATATTGATATCTATTCTACAATATTCCCTTGGAATCAATTCAACTTGATTCTTCAAACAAGACTTATGCAATTCGGAAAAAAAATACACACATTTTACTAGCTTTTAGGAGATCGATATTGAAATTGAATTATCTCTGTAATTGAAAATCTTCGATATCTGAAATTCAGCCCTGTAGTAGCTCTTTGAAGATTCTTTCAAATGCCACAGATTTGATCTGATTTGGATTCTTCAAGGCAAATTTATGTCCAATCTCCCACAATGACCCAATTTTGGACTGGTTCAGTAGAGCGAACTTGTACGACTTGCCACGTATCATTGTTTCCTCCTTTGGCTCTGAAATTGATAGCCTGAAAACTACAGTCTGTGTACTTGCGGCCACTTTTTACAACATTCCAATCCGATGCTCAGAGAGAGAGCTATGAAGATTTTCCCACGATCACCTCTTTGAGATCAAATCGAGAGCTTGAAAACCCAATTTGCTGCATTATATTCGAAAAATATTGCGAACTCAAGCCTCCGAAATTTTGCGACAATGTTCTCAGATTTTGCTTTGCGCTCTAAAATTTTTTCAACTTCTCGAACCGTCGTGAGAAAAAAAAAAGTTATAGCGCAAATTCCACGATGACCTGTTTAGAGCAGCGAAACCCTAGAATCCAAAGCTCTGATACCAAATGTTGTGTAACCAGCTTCAAAAATAGAAGAAAAGAGATATCAACGCTTAGAAATAAGCCACTTCGAGGGGGAAACCTCCAATACATTACATAAATGCACAATTCTTCGATGATACAATTTACAAAACCTCCTTTCTATATATAGGAGTCCATGGGGCCATAATGTAATCCTAGTGGGCCACAATGTAATCCTAGCCGACCTAACAATAATAATTTAAGGGCACAATAATAACAATATGGGGTTACAGGGGTACAATAATAACAATAAGGGATCATACTAGTAATATATATACTAGTAATATAGGGACCTAACAATCTTGACATTTGATGAGCTTGTTGGAAAACTCACATAAGAAGAATCAAGGATGATATCAAGAGCAAGAATTCAAGAATCAAACAAAGGAGAGCCCTCTACCTATGTTGCTCAAGGAAAGATGAAGAAAGGAAAGGGAAAGCCTTCCAAATCAAGAAAACCTCCTCCAACAAATCACGATTCCAAGGAATCAAGAAGGAAAAATAGAGATGTTGAGTGCTACAATTGTCATCGAAAGGGCCACTATGCTCGAGATTCTCCCGAAAAGAGAGATGCTCCAAGAGGGAACTCTTCAAGGTCCTATAACAATAATCGCAGCTTCAACAACAATATGTCATATGAATGAAGAGATGATAGAAGAAGGAATGAAAGAAGAAGAGGCTCCCCCGATGGTCGTGATGATAACTATCGTCCTCCGAAAAGGCCAAGGAACTCTTGGTATGAAGGCAATATTACTAATCAATCTGAATATATTATTATTTCTGCACTAGCTAGTTCATCTCCTCCAAACTCTTGGGATAGTTGGATGGTTGATAGTGGGGCCACTCATCACTTTTCTGGATATAAGGAGGTTCTCTCTAATTTGGTAGAGAGGGAGACAAATTTGAACATTATTATTGGTGACAATACCACTCCTATGAAATTTTCAATTTGAAATACTACTGCAGTGATTGATTTATTTCGCCTACTTATTTATGATAAGTTATTTACAGATGCTTCAGTAAATTATAAAGTAAACACAGTTGCAGCATTCACTTAATCAAAAGCACAAGAACAAATAGAATACATACAACACAATAGAAACAATTACATGAACACAGTTATTTTTGGACAATTGTCCCCAGAAAAAACCCAATGTGGGAATACCGGTGCAACAGATGAGGGTTTATATTATTCTTCAATAGTAACAAAATATTTTATTGAAAATAAGTTGGAAGAATTTATGACACACACTGCAGGCACCCTTCCTCCGTTTGCGTCACTCTAAGTGGCCTTCTGCACAGTCACTGCGCTGCACTGTGTCACTCTGCATGGAGGGCCAATGCCGCTTCTCAGCGCTGCTCTCTCTACGTCCTCCTTCTACCTTCTTCTCGCTCTACTGACTTCCCCTTCCTCCTTCTGTGTATGCAACCTCGCCTCTACAACCTCACCCTCTGAAATCGATTTCCTTTGGGTACTGAGAGTGTGCCCGACTTGCTTTCCAAATGACCCTCAAGCCTTCTCTGATAGTCTTCTCGTTGATGAATCAACTTCCCAGATTATATCTTTAATTAATGGCTCAGATTAAAAGATGACTTGATCTTCATTTTCTAGAAGATTCACACTTTCCTTTATTAATACTCTTTAATTATTTAATTTCCCTAAGTTTAGACTTAAAGATCACTTTAAAATAATTAATTATTTTAATAAAGCATGATCCGAGTGGAATTTCCACAAACGATTTATGGGTTCTCTAGAATACTAATGTCCAAGCCTCTTCCCAAAATATGAGACTTGGAACACTTTCCAATGCTACAAAATCAACACTCCCTCTTAGCGAGGAAAGTGTTCAAACAAGGTACCAATTGTATCTGCTCTGACCTGAAGCATTCGCTGCGCTGCTGATGTCTTGGTTGTTGCCCTTCATCTTTCTGTTGTTGCCCTCTGTACCGCTGCCTGTGATACCACCTCTGCCACTGCCTCATCCGTACTGCAGCTCCCTCTGAATTTGAAGTCCACCCATTCCCATCTTTTCCCTGAAGTAAGTAAACTTAATCTTACCCAAAGCCTTTGTGAGGATATCTGCCACCTGTTCTCATGGACTTCAACTGTACAGCGCCTCATTGGACATAGTCTCTGATGAAGTGGCACCTAATGTCAATGTGTTTCAATAACATGAAACATGGGATTCTCAGAGAGCTTGATGCAACGCTGATTATCACACAAAATTCTGGTCGGTTCCATCCTCTTCTTGAGCAAGTTCATGAGCAACTTACAAAGCCATATGGCCTCACACGAAGTTGTGCTAGCGGCCATATATTCAACGTCAACTGAGCTCAGTGCCACAGATTTTTGTTTCCTACTGCACCAGGAAGTCATTCCCGATCCGAGACTAAAACAGTACCCACTGGTAATTTTCCAATCCACTGGGCTTCCAACCCAATTTGCATCAGTGAACCCACTCAACTAGATTTCATTGTCCTTGGTGTACTTCAACCCATACTCGATTATCCCCCAAGCATTTGAGAACATGTTTG
Source organism: Pinus albicaulis (assembly GCA_034641835.2). Taxonomy (NCBI): domain Eukaryota; kingdom Viridiplantae; phylum Streptophyta; class Pinopsida; order Pinales; family Pinaceae; genus Pinus; species Pinus albicaulis. Next base: position 910,080,196 of record CM076572.1, read on the forward strand.
GTTGTTGCCCAATGAGCCCTCCTTGGTTCTACCATAAACTAACTGAGAGTATTCACGGCAGAACAGATATTTGGTCTAGTGTTGACCAGGTACATCAATAATCCTATGAGCTACATATACAAAGTAGGGTCTATAGTCCTCCATCTAAAATATCTACGAGATCTATGTAGTATATCTTCCTTAACCAAGGAAGATTTCTCCCTTCTGCTGCAAAACCTCCAAACAAAGAAAATAGTGCATCTACCCCAGATCCTTCATGTCGAATTCGGTAGCCAGATTTTCCTTGCAGTCTTTGATGAGCATAGATGATCTAGTCAAGAACAGATCATCTACATATAATACCAGAATTAGCGACTCATCCCCTACTCTTATATAGTAGACGTTGGGATTTGCGTCACTCTTGACAAATCCCATCTTCTGCAGGCAGCTATCAATTCGCCCATACCATGCTCTAGGGGCTTGCTTCAATCTGTACAAGGCTTTCTTAAGCCTGCATACATGAGTCTTCTGTTCATGCGTCTCAAAGCCCTCTGGTTGTTCTATGTACACTTCCTCTTCTATCACCCCATTCAAGAACGTTGTCTTGACATCCATCTGGTGAATTTCACATCCCATCTACGCTACAAGAGAGATGACGGATTTGATCGAAGTGTACCAAGCTACATGGGCGAAGGTTTCTTCATAATCGATCTCTTCCTTCTGTGCATACCCCTTAGCCACAAACCTGGCTTTGAACTGTAGAAATTTTTGAATCTTAATTCTTATGCAGAAATTATTTATGTTAATCCGGTTAAGCTTCTCCTACTTATATAAGTTATCAACTGAATAAATTCAAGTTAACATCAAAGCAAAACACATAACAGATCTCTACCAATTCAGATCTAGAATAAGCACATGCACACATAGACAAAGTGACAGTTATTTGTCGAAAAACTGTCCTCGGAAAAACCCAATGTGGGAAAACCAGTCTCTGGCTGCTGGAAGGCTCTATTATTAAGAATATTTCTGAATACACAATTCTGGGTTCCAGATCTGGAAATCCCTACAGAGAAAACTCTAGATCTGCAGCTCCTGGCTGATCTAAGACCAAAAATATTGACCGATCCACACCCTCAAACAGGATTTACAGAACTCAGCCAGATCTAGGCCTAGAAACCCCAGATCTGCCCTAAAAGACACTGCGTCAGCCTCTAAAGGCCTCCAAATGCTCAACATTGTCACTGGAAGGGACTACATTACCCCAAACTAGGTGACGCAGTCTCTACACTGCCCCTAAGGGTCTCTGTGTAACCCCTGAAGGGCTTCCAGAAAATCACGCTGTCCTTGTTGATGCTGCTGTCGCGGCCCTCTGTTGCTGCCATCTACTACTATCGTCTACTACTGCTGCTGTCTTTCCTGATCTCTTCTCTGCTTCTTGTGTATTCTAGACCCCGGGATCAGATCATCCCCTTGGTCTAAATTCCCCTCTCTACAACTGAAACACTTGAGAATTCTTAGCAACCCCGCCCTAGAATCTCAGCTTAGCTTCATTGCTCTGCCTCTGTGTGTCTTACAAATGACCCCAAGCCTTTCCTTTATATTTTTCCCATTGACAAATCAACGGCCAAGATTAAATCTTTAATCAATGGCTAAGATTAAAAGAAAGCTTGATCCGTGTGACTTAAGACAATTTCATCACATGTTTAATTAAATTCACTTTAATTGTTTTATTTTCCTAACTTTTAACTTAGGAAATACATTAAAATAATTAATTAATTTAATATCTCCTAAACCAGATGAAATTTCCCAAATCCACTTCTGGGTCTTGTAGATCAGGTGAACTCTAGTCCTTCCTCAAAATTTGGGACCTAGAGCACAATTGATGCTACCCCAAATACACAAAATCTCAACATGAACTTGTCTATGCTGCCATCTGCAGTGTACTTGATCTTGTAGATCCACCTTGATCCTACAACCGATCTGTTCTGAGGTCTAGGGACTACTTCCCACACATCGTTTGTCATGATGGAGTTGTACTCCTCCACCATAGCGTCTACCCACACCTGATGTTGAGCTGCCTCTCGAAAACTAGAGGGTTCTCCAACCTGTGCTACTAGTGCTCGGTACCTGTCTAGTTGCCTGCGTACCCTCTTCTCATTTCTAGGGGCTACAATAAATTCCTCTACATCCCTCAGAGTCTGTTGGAGTTCTCTTCTCATCCTTCCACTGGTGGTGGGTGGATTTACCTGCTCTCCTTCTTACACTTCCTCGGAAGAACTTTCTTCAGAATCTTTGTGTCGCGGAGAGGCACAAGAACCATCTTTTGTAGGTCTTTGTGGCTGTACTGAAGGATCCTCCTCTGACTACATATCTGTAGACATTTCCCGAGATCTCCTGAAGGCTCTCTCTTCCATGAATTTCACACCCACCTTACTACAATCCTCTTGTTCTTAAGAATATAGATGTGATATGCCTTCGTATTTTCTCTATATCCAACAAGGTATCCCTTCTCTGCAGTCAGATCTAATTTCTTCCTCTTCTCATCGGGTACGTGGCAATACGCTATACTGCCAAATATCCTGAAGTGGCTCACCTTTGCTGCCAGTGAACACACCTCAGGAGTAACCTTACCCAATGCTTTATGAGGCACCCTGTTTTCCACATACATTGTTGTATTGCAAGCTTCAGCCCACAGAAATTTGGGCATGTCTTGATCATACAGCATCACCCTAGTAGCTTCCACAATGGTCCTATTCTTCATTTCTGCAACTCCATTCTTCTCCGAATTGTATGGAGTTGTCCATTCTCTCTCGATGCCTTCCTTTGCGTAGAATCTGGTGAAGTCTTTATCAATATATTATCCACCATTATCTAATTGCAATTTCTTGATCCGCTTTCTGGTTAAGTTTTCTGCCAAAGCCTTGAATTCTTTGAATCGCTCAAAGACCTTATCTTTGTTCTTTAGAAAGTAGATCTATGTCTTTCAAGAATGGTCATCAATAAAGGTGACAAAATACTTTGCACCACTGAGAGCATTCGTGGCCATTGATCCGCAGATGTCTGTGTATCAAATCCAACACATTCTTGGCCCTACTGCTTCCCCTTGGAAATGTTGTCTTGCCATACATCCCTAGTACGCACCCCCTACAAACATCGTCTTTCCTTGTGCTAAGTTCTGGAGCTCCCAAAACAGTGTTCTTGAGGATCTTCAAGGCTCCATGATGTAGATGCCCCATTCTTCTGTGCCATGATTCATTCAAATGCCTTTCATATGTACTACCTATCAATGCCACTGAATATTAGAGCTATAACTTAAACAGTTTATGGCTCCTTACTCCAATTTGTGCCTTCTTTTTCCAACTAGGGTGTTTGACATAAACTTTGTTGCCAATAAAGTATACATCATAACCCTTGTTCTAAAGTTGAGACACTGAGAGCAAGTTCATCCCCAATCTAGGTACATGTAGTATGTTGGTGGCTTAAACCTTGTTACTAGCTTTTGTTTGAAGTATTATGGTTCCCCTTCCAACGGGGGTACAGTTGGCCTTGTTTCCCATCATGATCTGAAAATTCATCTGCTCTTCCCGATAGCTCGAGAAGCATTGTAGAACACTTGTCATGTGAGCAGATGATCCACTATCAATATACCAGACTCCTAGAGAGGTTGTGCTTGACACACAAGCAAAATCCTCTTCTAGTCTGGATGCCACACTAAAATGTCATCATCCCTCTGTTTCTCCATGTGTTTTGGAGGACTGCGCGAACCCTTCTGAGCTGATGTTGTATCGATGTCAGATCTTATTTCCATTGTAGAACCTCCTCTTTTTTTTCTAGTCTTTTGCTCTGATACCATGTGAAATTTTCAATTTGAAATACTATTGCAGTGATTGATTTATTTCGCCTACTTATTTATGATAAGTTATTTACAGATGCTTCAGTAAATTCTGAAATAAACACAGTTGCAGTATTCACTTTAATCAAAAGCAAAAGAACAAATAGAACACATAACACAATAGAAACAATCACATGAACACAATTATTTTTGGACAATTGTCCCCAGAAAAACCCAATGTGGGAAAACCGGTGCAGCAGATGAGGGTTTATATTATTCTTCAGCAGTGGAAATCATTTACAGAAAATATGACGAGCAGATGTTTAGCATACACCTGAGATAATTTTTTCGAACCCTTCAAAAGAAATTCTGACACACTAAAGGTATCCTTCCTCCCTCTGCGTCACTTTGTGTGGTCTTCTGCACAGCCATGCCCTGTACTGCGTAACACTACATGGAGGGCTAGTGTTGTTGCTCAGTGTTGCCCCCTTTGCGTCCTCCTTCTGCCTTCTTCCTCCGCTGACTTCCCCTTCCTTGTTCTGCGTCTGCAACGTCGCCCTCTGAAATTGAATTTTCTTACATCACAATCAATTTCCTTCGGGTACTAAGAGTGTGCCCGTCTTGCTTTCCAAATGACCCTCAAGCCTTCTCTTATAGTCTTCTCATTGATGAATCAATGGCCCAGATTAGATCTCTAATCAATGGCTCAAATTAAAATATGACTTGATCTTCGTTTTCTAGAAGATTCACACTATGCTTTATTAATACCCTTTAATATTTAATTTCCCTAAGTTTAGACTTAGGGATCACTTTAAAATAATTAATTATTTAAATAAAGCGTGATTTGAGTGGAATTTTTACAAACGGTTTCTGGGTTCTCTGAATATTGATGTCCAAGCCTCTTCCCAAAATATGAGACTTGGAACATTTTCCAATCCTACAAAATCAACACACTCATCCCGTAAAAGGGCTTTGGTTCCGTCAAATTTCATTTGAAGTCTGCGGAATCCGTTTTGCTCCATAATGTATTATATGTGTTAGGATTAAAGAAGAATTTGGTTTCGATATCTACCTTGGAGGAAAAAGGAATGAGGGTTGCTTTTATTAAAGGAAAAGTACTTACTTGGTCGATTGACTCCTACATGAGGAATGCCTTCACATTGGGAACCAGGTCTGAAGAACTCTATAGAGTCACTTGAAGACCTCTTCTAGCTATGGTCCATAATACAAATCTTCAAAGTGAGCTATGGCACCGAAGGTTGGCTCATCTTCACTATGATGCACTTCCAAAGTTGAAGAAGTTCGTCTCTAGGATCCCCGATGTTCAAGCTCAACATGATGGAGAATGTCGTGGGTGTGTTAGTGGAAAGAAGAATAGGGGACCATTCCCCTCTAGCGAAAACAAGACGGAAGAAATTCTTCATCTCATTCATTCTAATATATGTGGTCCAATGCATGTGCATTCACTTGAAGGTCATCTTTATTACATCACTCTCATTCACGATTTCTCAAGAAAAACATGGATCTACTACTTGAAGCACAAGGATGAGGCATTCGAAATATTCAAGGAATTCAAGAATTTGGTGGAAAATCATATAGGAAAGAAAATAAAGATCTTCAGGTCTGACAATGGCGGAGAATACGTCTCAAATGAATTCATATACTTTTGCAAGGAAGGATTTAAGAAGGAGACCATCGTGCCTTACACACCCAAACAAAATGGGGTGCTTGACAGAAAGAACAGGTCCATTGTATAAGTTGCCCAAGAAATGCTCCATGATCAAAAGCTACCAAAGTTCCTCTGGGCTGAAGCAACAAACAAAGCGTTATATGTTCAAAACAGGTTGCCTCATCAAGCTTTGGACAACAAGACTCCCGAGGAGGTATTCACAGGTGTCAAGCCCAACCTTGGTCATCTCCATATTTTTGGCTACCCTATATACTTCCATGTGGCTAAGGACAAAATAAACAAGCTAGAAGCTACAGGAAGGAAAGGTACGTTTGTTGGATATACTGAAGATTTTAAAGCAATTAGAATGTATATTACTAGTCAAAGGAAGGTTGAAGTTAGCAAGGACGTAATATTCGATGAAGATGTTGCCCTTAGAAAAGCAAGGGACCTCCCTCCACCTACTCCTGACGATAAGAATGATGAGATGGATATTTTAGAAGGTCCTTCTGTGCCTGAATTCGAGAAGGAGATCATTGATGATCCCATGGAGCCTATGGACCCTTTGGACCCTCCTCCATGCGATCCCCATACAAGTAAAAGACCTCTTTGGCTCAAGGACACATTACAAGATGTTGAGAAACATGTTGTTTCTCGAGGAAGTTTCAAGGAAAGCAAGAAGCCATGCAGGTACCTGTTGAGAAATCAAGGGCTTTAGCATTAGGAGATTTCTCTTCATTAGTAACTGCATGTGAATGCTTTTTACTTGCATAGATTAGGATCTTCTTCATGTTAGATTATTATTGTTTTCTTCATCAAACAGTAACCAATGCATGAATATAAATAGACAAGAAACACAGCATGTAGGCTATGAGCCAGTGCCATCACCTCTCACTCTTTGAGAGGAAAACCCGCACAAAAATTCTTCTCATAGAGATTCCAATTGACGAATAACAAGACCATGACCCTTGACCGATAAGCCACTCCATGACCAAGTCACAAGTCCTCCAACTTCTCTTTGTCACTGTTATCATTTTCACTGTGATAGTGTCGAGTTGTTAGGGCACCTTTTCATGTAACTGCACCATACCCTTAACACTGTTACTACACCATGACTGTGTTATCTTCTGAAGTGATCCAAACTGTGGTTGGCCACCAAACTATAATGGAATCCGAGCCTAAACCAGAGAGGGATAACCGAATTGTTTCACTGTCCATTTACCCGAAAATCTCAGAGATTTATGTCTTTGTTGTTCCTTCATCTCTTCGTTGTCCCTTCTTCTCTTTTCTGTCCCTCCCACCTCTTCGTTGTCCCTTCCACTTCTTCATTGTCCCTTTCACAGAACTATAGCACCCATCTAAAACACCTCAGAGAGATGTACCACCGAACTGTTATCTATACTCCATCACCGAAACTTCATAAGAGATCCGAACCTGTGAGATGTGTAAATGCAAGGAGTCTAGCCTCCTTTATAAAGTAGCTCGTTCATGTATTTAAGTTGACCTTAGCATCCGAATGGGTGTGTCATTTTAAGTGAGCCGAGCATGAACATTTCTTATCTTGTTTGGAGGCCGACTTCACAAGAGAGATTGTGCTCGTCTTTGGAGGGCTTCTAGACACTTCTATAGACTAATATACATTTGACTCATGCTCAAGAAGAGCTCTCCATACATGACAATAATCCTTTGACTCTAAATGTCACATTCTAATGCTCTCAAATGAGAGCCAACTATAAAATCGCTTGTTCATGAAACCCATGAAGCAAGGCTTACAAAAATAATTTTATTACATCATTTATACAAGTCACAATTACATGTCATTATGAAGACCGAACCTAGTTACACTTTCAACACTCCCTCTTAACTAGGGAGGTATTCATAATGGTACTTGGTCATTCTCAATCTAAAGAATTTCTCATAAAAAGAATCGGATTGGTAACCCATCTTTATAGCATCAGATCAACTAGCATTTTTACATAGAAAGGCCTTGACTAATAGCTCCATCTCTCCACGAGATCTTGAGCTCAATGCTGGCGAGACCAATGATTTAATAGACACCTTCATCATTGTCTCTCTCGGAACATACCCCACTCAGGTTCTCTCAGAGTATGTTCAGGACTATTCTTATCCTGGATTCCTAGTCCTCCAAGAATATCGGTCCTTTGATTACTCCTCTTATCTTGGATGCCCTACTACATCCTCAAAGAGTATCGGATGCTAGATGATTACCCAATCCTCCATATTGTCTTTCCAAGTGAAAACCAGAATGACATGTCTATCTCTCCCTCGCAATTAGGGAGGACATATTCCAATAAAGGAATGTACTCATTCCTACACAAGGAATGTACCTAAGCTCCCTCTTGGCTTAGGAATTTCCAAGTTTCTACCAAGTAAGAAACTTGTTTCCAGGCTCCCTCTTAATCAAGGACCTGCAATAGCTCCTTAGGAAATAATGGGACATCCAGCTACTCTAAAGAACTCCTTCCTTCGATGTCATGAATTTCCTCTTTGTTATGGAGTCTTCATCTTTTGGGACCTCTTCATAGGGCACAAACCATCCATCATTTTCATCCATGAGTCATGACATCATTCCTTTTCATCGGAGAGTGATCCATCAATCTTTCATCTGGCCTAGCTTCATGTCATGCTGCTATGTTAATACCATATTTCTTCAAGGATATGTCATCCTACCACATGTTTATCAACAATGGAAGACATACACTTCCCTTTGGCAGCCCTGCATAAGCTCATCCAGATATTGTTTAATGTAAAATGAACACTTAGATCAAAATTACCTTTCTGATGGTCTTTTATCCTAACATCTTCCTGTAGGTATCAACATCCTGCATACATTTTGACATATCCCCCAAAGATATTCACTATCACAGGTCTCTATCTTTTTCAAACTTTCATCAGAGTCTTCATATCTTTCATCAAAGTCAGAGTTCCTTAATTGTAGCCAATCACCTCATACTTCATATGAAGATATATTATGTTGATTTCATCTAGTTTGAACCATGCCTTTCGGCAACCTTTGCATAGGAGGAGATTCCTTTCCTTTGATCATGCTTCTCACGATGGAAGTAGTGATCCATGTTACCTACAACCATACGACATGACATCATAACATTAAATACAAGCATACATACCTCATTTACCTTGAGGTCATCTAGGATTCTTTCAGCGGATTCCTTGATTGAAAGATCTTCAAACCCTTGATTTGCTTCATCTCTTATGTCATCATACCATCATCCCATGAGTTCCACAAGTTGGAGTTCTTGATGAAACACTTGCTTCCTCTCTGGATCAGTGAATCTTCCAATGAGGATTCCATCAAAGAATCTTGAGGATCTTGCTGTAGCAACCAATAGTTGTATACGCAACAAAAATATTAAAATACTTCGTAAACAAAGACTCCCATTGTAGGATAGAAATTGTAAATTATATATTGTATAAAAGAACTGTTGATAAGATGATTACAAATGAGAATGAGGGCCTGCTTATATACCCTCGGCAGGTGCCCTTTCACAAATGGCTATGTCTCTAAGACATGCCTCTTCATCACTAACTAACTACTCATTAATTAATGACTTAATATTTATTATTACATTTACATTTATATCTATTATTATGAATTATGAATTATATTCATAGCATTGCCTCTCCCTTCAAGAAGCTTTGTCCTCAAAGCTTACTTAAGAAAGATTGGTTCTCTTCTCTTCTTCGAAATATCTTCTCATTTCTGAGCTTTCACCCTTGTTGCTACAAGATGATATGATGTTCTGAGCAATAGACAGAATTGTCGAACTGAAAACGGATCAGACCATCCTAAATTAATCTTTTGGTGAATATTCTGATCTTTAGAAACGAGTGGTGAGCAGTTATCGTATGACTGGATTGAGCTTACTTCAGTATTCTTCGAAACATAAGTTTGTTTATGTTCTGCGTGATATAGATTTGTAGATTGATTAAGGTTTCTACTCTTGTGATTGGGATGTAGATAAGGAATTTGTGTTCGAACTTCCTTAAATGTTTTAATGGTAGTTTCCTTATTTGCATCAGGTCTTGTTGTTGTCGATTTAATTATTGAATCCTTGTTTGGGGTGTCATCTATTTAAATGAAAACCTCTGAGTACATTTTTACTTCAATGGGGTTTGGATTTGCCTGAACTGCGAGATTAACGGTATTGATGTTTGTTTCTTCAGCTTGGACTGCTACATCTTGAGATTTTGATGCTTCCTTTGCGACAAGTTCTTTGAACATATTCGTCAATGATTTCTTTTCGTCCCTAATTTTTTTGATCTCTTTAAGAAGATTTTGATTATGATTTTTGAGATGTAAGCATTCCTCATTATCGGAATCAACTTTATTTTGGCGTTCATGCTTATCGTCTTTTAAACACTTGATTTGTTCTATTAATGTTTAATTAAGGCTCTTTAAATGTAAATTTTCTTCTTCTTGTCTTAATAAACTCTCTTTGAGTTCCTTCTTTGATGCTCTAGCTTTCTTCACTTGTTCGAGCAACTTTTCTTGGTGTTCTCTGAGGTGCAAAACTTCTTTGTCTTTGTTGGAGATGACTTCTTCAAGCTCTCTTTGCTTCCTTGATATAGTTTTTTTGTTATCTTTGAACATCAAGTTTGAGATATCCTTAAAGTCTTCTGATGCAAACATTATCGATTTTGACTCCATTGTCATGTTTCAAAATGTGACCATTTTCCCCTTATAAGGAAAAGTCAAAACTTGTTTCTCATACCCAAACCCTTAAACCGAGATTGACCGAGAATGATGTCAATCTTTTTATCATACATAGTTACAACAAGAAATTAAGATATGTACTCATAATGATCTATTGTCACTTGTAAATCACTAATTTCATATCATTTTTTGTCACAAATGTTTTTCCTTTCACCAATGCTTGACTCTAGAATTAATCGCTGATTTGCCAAACTCGTGGCGTGTGCTGATAGCGATATTAATCTCTTTTCCTTGGATACTTCCTTTTTATGTAATTAATCTATGATCTATAACTGAGAGACCTTCGTAGGAAAATTGTTCTTCCTTCATCATTTTCGAATTGAGCTCCATTATTTCCGTCATTTTTTTCATGATTGATCCCATTTTGGTTTTGTCGAGATGACTTTAGGTATTATGTAGTCGCTTTCGATCCCCTTTTTTTCTTTTAATATCCTTCGTATTTTCGTGGTGGTGTTTTTTTTTGGTTAATTTAATTAATTAATTAATTATTTTTTATTTACTTCTTAACTTCAGTTAAATTAATTATATTTATAATGCTTTTTCATATGTATAGTTCCTTGTATACACCAAGGGTCACAATTATTATCATGGGCCACGATTAAGATTGGGTAGTGAGAATAGTACCACACGAAACTAGTTAATGCATATATAAAAAAGTGAAAAAGAATGTTTTGTACGATTCGTGGCACTGGCACTCAGAACGATAGTTAATGAATCATATAGATGTGGTTAGCTGTGATTGTTCACTTTGAAATTCGATCTATAATTCCTATGAATAACCAAACTATGCCGCGGGTAACGACTTGTCAACACCTTTTTTTAATTTGATTCTTATACACAATAACAGAACGACTAGTCGATTGTGCAGACGCAATGATTCGATGGTTGGTAGCATATGGTATTGCACACAGTGTAAAGCCGAGGCCAGGAAATAGTGTAGCGATTGTGGCGTGAGACAGTGGCAGTCAACAGCAATAATGAAGGATAGTTGTTATAGGTCGTCCGTAGTGTGAACAATCATATGCCGGTGTAGTGTGTATCGTTGGACGACAGCCAAGGGTTAGACTGATACCCAGCGGTAGCAGAAAGGCAACGGGTAATTCGAAGGCAGATACGGATGTAGCAGTGGGCTGATGGGTTGTTGTGAACAGTGGCTTGTCAGAAATTGTGGTAAGAGGAATGAGACAGTCGGTCACAGTAAGAAGCTTGTTGAGGGAAGGCAGTGGTATGTCGAGGTCATGGCTCAAGTGCAATGTTTTTTGAAGACGCTAGCGACGTTGAGAATTGACCATAGTCTGTGGCGACTAGTTGCAGATGTCGAGTGATGACGCAGTGTTTTATGAGCAGCTGTGGTGGAAGCTGTCATGGCACTGCAGCTTGTGGTGGAGTTACGGGTGGTCGTGAGAGAGCAGCGACGGAGGCCCGACAACTTAGTGAAGTCTCCCTTTTTTTTGTTCTTTTTCCCCTTTTCAATTTGTTTCAATCGCCAATTGTTTGAGTCCTTTGGTGATGCTAGTCGGCCCGTCAAGGTAAGTCGTAGGTAATATTACTCCTCTTTTTTTATATCTATAATAATTTTTTTAATATGATTTTTATTTTTATTTTTTAATATCTCCCTTTTTTTCCTCTCGTCCTTGTACATGTACTGGATTTTCTTTTTTAATTAATGGCCAAAGGCCTCAATGATGAATCTGGCAGAATGTAGAACCTCCGAGTTGTTAATGACGTTGATAGCCAAAGGCCTGGTAATCAGCCACGTGGAATGGAGAATCTCCAACACTGGTGTAGCGAAACACTTCGATTATGACGACAACCAAGTTAACGACAAGTTAGAGGCCAAGGGCTAGTGATCGGAGAACGAAGCTTTGATACCAATGTAGCGACCAATAGTCGTATACGCAGCGGAAATATTAAAATACTTCGTAAACAAAGACTTCCATTGTAGGATAGAGATTGTAAATTATATATTGTATAAAATAATTGTTGATAGGATGATTACAAATGAGAATGAGGGCCCGCTTATATACCCTAGGCAGGTGCCCTTTCACGAATGGCTATGTCTCTAAGACATGCCTCTTCATCACTAACTAACTACTCATTAATTAATGACTTATTATTTATTATTACATTTGCATTTATATTTATTATTATGAATTATGAATTATATTCATAACACTTACATATCCTTATCCGGCAAATGTTTCCTTTTGATGTATGATAAGCCTTGTCCTAGATGACTTCTTCCTTTCCTCCAATGAGATCCCCAAGAGCTATATCCTTCATATTTGATTGTCATGGATTTTGTTCCTTTTGTCCTTTATGATTTCCCATGGTGATGTCACGAACTCTTGTTTCTAATGCTTCCATGATGCCCCAATGCATCTTATTATTTATCATAGTCATATACTGTAACAAAAGACTTGGGAGCTATGCCAAGACCTTTTGTGAGGGAGACTATCTCAATCATAGTAGAGATCTCTTACTCCCTCTTTCCAATGTCTTCTCTTCTTCAACTTCCTCCATCTTTTCGGTGATATGAGCCTCTCCTTTCTGTAATGTATGAGCCATTTAACTTTCAACACTTTTTCCCTCAACTTGTCTTCTTCTATCTAGGATAGAAGCCACAAGTTCTTGAATGAGGTAACTTTCTTGTCCCATGGACATTTGTTACCTTGTTCATCAGTTAGAACAGTGATGATTATCTTTTTATCATTTCTCGCAGATCTCATAATTGAGATTCTATGAAGATATTCCTTCATCCTTTGATACCTTCAATTTTGAGTAGATCAAGTCTAAGTGATATGACCTACTTTATCGCATCTTCAAAGAATAGTCTTAAAAGCTTATCATATACATCTCTTTGATGTCTCCAATATTGCTATATGAGGGGACCTTTCATAAGAATCCCTTTCCATGTATTCAGAGGAGACCTCTATTCATTCAATGACTTCACAAGTCTATCCTTCTATTTCCATGTAAGGAGTTTCGATGACCCAACCATCTTATGGGTCTCCTTGCAATTACGAAGTCATTTTCACCAAATTATATTACAGAATGAAAGATACTTATTTGATAAGTGAAGATGATCCTCACCTTTGTCACTTTGATGGAGGTTGAAGAAGATGTATTGTTGCTTCCTTGGATGATCTTTTTCAAGGATAAGGATGAGGTCCTTGCTGCAATGATAGGGAGCTTGCCTTATAGCTTTTGAAGATGATAATGCCTTCTCATCTTCAAGATACTTCGACTTCATAGGTAATGAATGAATGCATATCAAAAATGCTTCTATGATCTCCGAGACGATGTGATTTTGCTTCTCTATACTTTTGGATACCTTGCCTTGTAGATCTCTTCTAGACTTATAAAAGAAATCGTATCGTGATTCCATTTTATGGTTAGATCTCGTTACGGCCATATTGCCAAGACACTGAGATCATCTTTACTATTGATATCAGACCTTTCCAAAAGTGGCAAGGAACCAAACTTAGTGATATGTTTAGTGTCTTCACTGAGATCTATACAAGAATCATTATTACTAAGGGAAGCACCAAATCATACAAGGGATAGCTCTGAGATATAACATCAAAAACATGTGACTGTAACATTGTATGTGCTTTTAGTACCAAGATCTGAGATATAGTGCCAAGACAGTGAGAAGAAGTCATTGTGGTCTACCTGAACCTTCTGTGTTCCAAACTGCATTGTGATCACCTAGATCATGTGTTGCCTTGAACGAGCTCCTTCTTGAGTGCCTCTTAGATGAACTATTGACTGTGATCTAATCCTTAAGTGTCTCTTAGATGCCCTTCTTTAACTGTCACCATAGTTCTAATACCATGTTGAGAAATCAAGGGCTTTAGCATTGGGATATTTCTCTTCATTAGTGACTTCTTGTGAATGCTTTTTACTTGCTTAGATTAGGATCTTCTTCATGCTAGATTATTAGTGTTTTCTTCATCAAACAGTAACCAAAGCATGAATATAAATAGACAGGAGACATGGCATGTAGGCTATGAGCCAGGGCCAAAACCTCTCACTCTTTGAGAGGAAAACCGGCACAAAAATTCTTCTTATAGAGATTCCAATTAACGAATACCAAGACCATGACCCTTGACCTATAAGCCACTCCATGACCAAGTCACAAGTCCTGCAACTTCTCTTTGTCATTGTTATCATTGTCATTGTGATAGCACCAAGTAATTAGGGCACCTTTTCATGTAACTACACCACACCCTTAACATTGTTATTACACCATGACTGTGTTATCTTCTGAAGGGATCCAAACTGTGGTTGGCCATGAAACTATGATGGAATCCAAGCCTAATCAAAGAGGGATGACCGAACTGTTTCACTGTCCATTTACCCGATAATCTCAGAGATCTATGTCTTTGTTGTTCCTTCATCTCTTCATTGTCCCTTCTCTTTTTTTCCCTCCCACCTCTTTGTTGTCCCTTCCACTTCTTTGTTGTCCCTTTCACAGAACTATAACACCCATCCAAAACACCTCAGAGAGATGTACCACCGAGCTATTATCTATACTCCATCATCGAAACTTCAGAGGAGATCTAAACATGTGAACTGTGTAAATGCGAGGAGTCTAACCTCCTTTATACAGTAGTTTGTTCATGTATTTAAGCCGACCTTAGCATCTGAATGGGTGTGTCATTTTAAGTGAGCCGACATGAATATTTCTTATGTTGTTTGGAGGTCGTTGTTGTTGATTTCACGTATCATAGAATGTGCTCTAGGTATCAAATTTTGCAAGGAGGCTTAGGCACATTGTTAATTTTGGGCAACTAGGTCCAAAATCCATGTTGTACTGCTCAGATGATGATGCCAATATTTTTTTTGGATTCCTCTTTCAGAGAGGTGCAAGATTGATCTAAAGATCATCTTGATCGGATGAGCAGAACATTTATTTTGAATTTATTCCACTTATGTGCAAGGTCGGCCAGATTTGTAATGTAGGCTTGAGAGCCCAATGGATGTGTCACACACCTTCAAAGATGGATATAAATTGGAGAGACTTGGAGGTCATTTCATCATCAACTCATCACACACTTCTCTCTTGTGTTCTTTGATTGGTTCGATCACTTTTGGAGGTATTTTTCTTCTCACACGTGTGGAGGCTATAGCAGCTAGGGCTTTTTGGTGCAAATCTGTCAAGGGTTTCAGCGTAGGTTTGACCAGCATTGACTTTGGTCAACGCTTGGTCCTTTGACCTCCAAACTTCACCAAAAGTCTGATTTTTGAAGGTCGCATTGATTGGCACACATATCGAGACTGAACGTTGACTTTGACTTGCTATGTTGACTTTTTGTTGGTGTTGTTTTTGCGTTGATTGGATAGCATTGACTTTCGTTGACTTGGGGTTGACTTTATGGAGCAGCAGGCATAGCAGAGACGAAAGAAGGACGTCTCACAGATTAAATTCTTTCGGTCTGGCGAGATGGGACATTACGCTACATAGTGTCGTCTCAAGAAGAAGGAAAAAGATGAGAAGCATGATCCGCAAGCTGCAACTGCAAAGATCGAGGAGGGATTCGCGATGATTGCCCACATATCTCCAGGGGAGGATTAGGGTGATCTAGAGTTGTAGCTCAGCAGAACTGCATTTGGGCAGGATTCTTGAGGAGTCCACCTCATGGATCATCACCTTGCTACGAGAGTCCAAATCAAAAGTAGCAGGATGGACAAGTATTAGTTGGTGCAGAGGAGTGCAGAAGTGACAGTGCAGTGGCTACAGAGCGCCAACGTCTGAGCAGCGCAGAGCAGAGTTGGCAGCAGTGCAAAGTCAGCAGCAACGCAACAGCTTCAAAGGGACAGCGCAAAGACTAGCAACAGTTAGATCTTCAATACAAGATGCATCCTGTTGAACACTTAGTTCAGATTTTGAGGTGTTTTTCTGTTGCAATGAGCAACAAAGTTGCAGTGCAATGGCAGTTGGCAATAGTACGCAAGGTCAGCAACTACACGGATGCAGCAATGCAATGTTGGTGGGTAGTAGTGTCAAACATCAATAGCGCAGAGGGAGATGTTGCAGAATCAGAGCAGTACTTTAGTTGGATGTATTGCTAGAGCACATTCCTCGCTAAGAGGGAGTGTTGATTTCTGGTAGCATCAGATGTGCTTTAAGTCTCAAATTTTGCAAGGAGGCTTAGACATGTATTCTAAAGAACCCAGAAAGCATTTTGGCAAATTCCACCTGTATTGTGCTTTATGAAAATAATTAATTATTTTTAATGGAACCCTAAGTCTAAACTTAGGAAATTAAAATAATTAAAGGATATTAATTAAAACAGGATGTGAATCTTTGAGAAAAGACAAAGATCAAGTCAAGTTAATCTTAGTCATTGATTAGCAATTTAATCTCGGTCGTTGAAGTCTCAACGAGCAGATTTTAAGGACTTGATGGGGCATTTGGAAAAATACACCAAGAGAATGACAGAGTCTAGAGATCAAAATTCTTTAGTGAGCAGTGCTCAGGGAGAAGATTCTTGCAGAGAAGGGAAGAGATAATTTTCGGTTGGAGATTTTCCTGAGCCAAGTATACACAGCAAAGAAGACAGAGGGCAGTACGCAGAGAGGCAGCGTAGCAGCTACGCAGAGGTATTGAAGTGCCATGCAGACGCAGCATTGCAGCCTTGAGGATTTTGGGTAGGATTCTGGGTAGTGGAATTTTTACAGACTTCACAAGAGAGATTGTGCTTGTTTGTGGAGTGCTTCTAGACACTTCTATAGACTAATATACATTCGAGACATGCTCAAGAAGAGATCTTCATACATGACAATAATTCTTTGACTCTAAATGACACATCCTAATGCTCTCAAATGAGAGGCAACTATAAAATCACTTGCTCAGGAAACTCATGAAGAAGGGCTTACAAAAATAATTGTATTACATCATTTATACAAGTCACAATTACATGTCATTATGAAGGCCGAACCTAGTTACACTTTTCAACAGGACCAAGCCTATGTTGTAGCTACCAGCAAGATGATTCAAGCCAAACCTAGTACTTTTGAAGAAGTCGTAAAAGAACAAGTATGGAAGGATGCAATGCCCAAAGAATACAAGTCTATTATGAAAAATGATGTATGGGATATTGTGCCGAGACCAAAGGGAAAATCTGTGGTAACCTCAAAATGGCTCTATAAGATCAAGCATGGGGCTGATGGGAGCAACAAAAATAAAAGGCAAGGTTTGTATCCTGTGGTTTCACTCAAAAATAGGGAAAAGATTACGATGATATATTTGCTCCAGTGGCCCGATACACAACCATCCGTTCAATAGTCGCCCTTGCAGCAAGTCAGGGATCAACTCTCCACCAAATGGACTTCCGAGATTCTCATCAGTTACTGACGTAGGATTCTGGGTAGTGGAATTTTCACAGACTTCACAAGAGAGATCGTGCTTGTTTGTGGAGCGCTTCTAGACGCTTCTATAGACTAATATACATTCGAAACATGCTCAAGAAGAGCTCTTCATACATGACAATAATTCTTTGACTCTAAATGACACATCTTAATGCTCTCAAATGAGAGGCAACTATAAAATCACTTGATCATGAAACTCATGAAGCAAGGCTTACAAAAATAATTGTATTACATCATTTATACAAGTCACAATTTCATGTCATTATGAAGACCGAACCTAGTTACACTTTTCAACAGGACCAAGCCTATGTTGTAGCTATGAGCAAGAAGATTCAAGCCAAACCTAGTACCTTTGAAGAAGTCGTAAAAGAACAAGTATGGAAGGATGCAATGCCCAAAGAATATGAGTCTATTATGAAAAATGATGTATGGGATATTGTGTCGAGACCAAAGGGAAAATCTGTGGTAACCTCTAAATGGCTCTATAAGATCAAGCATGGGGCTAATGGAAGCATTGAAAATAAAAGGCAAGGTTTGTATCCCGTGGTTTCACTCAAGTATAGGGAGAAGATTACGATGATATATTTGCTCCAGTGACCCGATACACAACCATCCGTTCAATAGTCGCCCTTGCAACAAGTTGGGGATCGACTCTCCACCAAATGGATGTGAAGATCGCCTTCTTACATGGTTGGCTACAAGAAGAAGTGTACATTGAACAACCTCCGGGATTTGAATTTCATGATAGAAAGACCCATGTATGCTGATTAAAGAAAGCTCTCTATGGATTGAAACAAGCCCCCCATGCGTGGTATGCTCGCATCGACAATTACTTGATAAAGTTGGGACTCACAAGTAGCAATGTTGATCCAAACTTGTACATTAAAACAGTCCAAGGTATGCCTCTCATTCTAGTATTATATATTGATGACTTATTCATGACAGGTTCAGACGCTCTCATTCTAGAATGTAAGAGGAAGTTCGCTTCCGAATTTGAGATGAAAGACCTTGGTTTGATGCACTATTTTTTGGGACTATAAGTATGGCAAAAGCCAAGCAAGACTTTCCTTTCACAAGGAAAACATGTTGTGAAACTCCTAGAGAGATTTGGCATGACTGAGTGCAAGTCCTTGCCTACACCCATGGAGATGAATTTCAAGAAGTTGTGTGGAGAATTTGTTGGACCAGACCCTGCAAAACCTTCTGAGCATAGACAATTGGTTGGTCCTCTGATGTTTCTCGTGAATACTCGCCCTGACATATGCTTCGCAATTAACACTTTGACCCAGTTTATGACCGAGCCTCACCATGTACATTGGGCCGTTGCCAAGCATGTTCTGAGATATCTACATGGCACTATTAACCTTGGACTGAGATATGTCGCTAGAGATGTTAGACTTCATGGATATACAGATGCAGATTGAGTTGGTAACGTTGTCGACATGAACAGTACTTACGGATGTTGTTTTAGTTTGGGATCTGCCATGATATCATCGATGAGCAGGAAACATAAATTTGTAGACCTTAGCACTATTGATGTCGAGTATATCGCAGCTAGCCTTGCGAGTTGTGAAGCAGTTTGGTTGAGGAAGCTCTTTGGAGAGCTATTTGAGTAGGTCCTAGACACGACAGTCATTTATTGCAACAACAAAAGTGGGATTCGTTTGACCGAGAATCCTATGTTTCACGACAAGTCCAAGCATATAGAGACAAGATATCATTACATCCGAGAGGCAAAGAGGAGTCGTGAGACTCCACCACATTTCGACAGATGAGCAAATAGTCGACATCCTCACCAACCCTTGCCGAAAGGGAAGTTCTTGGTCTTCAGAGAGCAGCTTGGACTAATGGAGATGACCCTTTCGAATAAGGGTCTGGGCTGATCAAAACACTGAGGAGTGCTCTTCCCCCCTAGTTGAGCTCCCAGGGTGTGGAATGGAGATATAGGTCTCCTGGGGATGAGACCTTTGACCGATAGGATGATGAGACCTGAGAACTCCCCTAGTCAGAGTATGCCCCAGTTAGCGTCATGCCCACTCCGGTCAATGGGTTGAGGGACTTGGGATAGAGTGTGATCCCTACCCCTTGTAGTAGGTGGATCTCAACCAAGTTGGTGGATGCATGTGTTCTACCATCTGATTGTTCTACCATGTGTTCTATGCATGGGGTAGGTTGGTCTCACCCATTGTCTTTGGATCCGGGTGGTAGCTATGCCTCCCCATTGATGATGATGATGATGATTCTGGGTGGTAGCAGAGTCTCTTTGATGGTTGATAGAGGCAAGGTGGTAGCTGGAGCTCCCCTGCAACATTTCCTCTTCTTTAGATTCGAGAATATTCAACATGAGATGAGCAGAAATGATATATGGTGACAAGAGGACTTGATGATCGATGGACAGATATTGACAAGTGGAATTCTCCCTAGTTGAGAGGTAGTGTTAAATTATGCAACTAGGGTCAAATTCCACTTTGGACAGCTCATTTGGAGATATTTTTTGCACTAAATTCCTCTCTTTGAGAGGACCAAAATAGACCCTAAAATCACTCATTTAGGAAAAGCAAAAGTTGGAGTTTTAATTTATTCTCTCACATGTAAAACTGTCAAGGTCGGCCATGGGTCAAAAGTCACATCTTAAGGATAACATGACACCCCTCAAGTTGCATATAAATATAAGTGCCTTCATACCTCATTTGGACATCAACACACACCACATTCTTCTCTCTTCATGTGTTTGGTTCGTACCAGTGTGGAAAAAGTCGGGAAGTACAGATCACAGGGCAGCCATTTTCTCTTCACACGTGTGAGGATCTTGGAGGCAACTTTGACTGTTCTGCGTTGACTTTTCAGCTGGACAGATTGACTGCTGTTTTGACCGAGTTTGACTTCAAATCTTGATATCCTTTGAACTGCAAAAGTTCAATTTCTTGAGGCCGAGTTAACTGACACTAAAACCGAGGCAATCTGGGCAGTTTGACTGGAGTTGACTTTCTAATTTGACTGCAGGAAATTGCAGACTGTGACAGCAGACTATCTCACTCCTTTGACCGAGTTTTACTGAGTTTTTGAAGTCTGTTTTGATGTGACTTTGACCATCATTTAAGGCCAATTTTGACTGAAGTGGACCGACCTCCTAACAGGCTGAGTTGACTGTTGACTTCTGAGTGGTTAGGGCTGACTTTGTTGCTGTTGACTGTTGTTGACTTGGTCAGATTGCAGAAGGTTCAGATTTGTCCACTGTTGACTGCAGCTCTCTACATCATTTCTAGTTTGGATAATTAATTGGTATTGAATATTGATGTTGGCGAAGTCAAAGTTTGACTTTGACTCTTGGATGGTGTACACCTTCTGCTGAACATTTGAAGACAATCTAATACTTAGAAGATTTGCAAGGGTTTTCCCCACAGTGGGTTTTGCCCTGGTCGTTGACCAAATTTGTGTCTCTTGTCTCTTGGCTGTCTTTCTATGTGCATTTGTTTATTTGTTCGATTTACTATTGCTCTAATGTCATTGGAAATTTGAAGAAGTGAAATTGAGAAATTGAATGCTATTAAATATTGTTGAAGTAACAGTTGCAGCATAGAACAAAATGATGAAAAATTAACATGCCATATAGTGGAGATAAAGAGAGGGGATTGGCTAGGGTGGGATCATCACCACCGAAACCAATCAAAAGAAAGAAGGGATCTTAAAACCCTCAGAGCCTCAGCTCACAAAACAGAAATTTCTAATTAATCCATGAATGAGAAATTGACTTCTCCACTCTCTTATTTAAATATTCCTTTTGGGATCTCTTCTCCTTATTTTAATGTGAGGGCTTAAAAATTTCCCTCCACTTAGCCCCAATTTTGACTTCCTTCACATGTTTTGCCCCAATTACACCAATTTACCCAATGTTGCCCAAAAAGCATTGGATAATGGGTTTCCCCTTTATAATTGACCATAGCGTAGGGGGTTGGATAAACTACTTTGTCCTCCCTTAGGCAATTAATTCATAGGGAACATTACAAAACTGATTTTGAAAAAGGGATCAAAACTTCATTGATGGATCATGGATGTATTTCTTATCAACTTATCTTTTGAGGTAAAGGTTTGTACTACAATTGCATTTACAACTTTATTGAATTCAATGATTTATCTATTTGGAATATTGTATGAAATGCCATTTTTTATTGTGTCAAGTGACGCTTGGATGTCCTGTGTTATCACTCAGAAAAAAGTGAAACATCATTTGACATAGTCTTAGAGGTTCATGTGTCAAAGGTATGGTCATAGAATTCATTTTTCATTACTTGGTAAAGGAAAATTTTAAATTTTTCTTATTAACCTATCCTAAGGTCCAAACCCACCCCCATTCAAGTCTTTGCATGTCACATCAGTCATTATTTCTTGAGATATTTCATTTCCCAAGCTTACAACTTTGAAAAGGTCATTTTAGCCAAGAATTCCTACTTTCATAGCGAATTACACAAAAATAACGCACTTTTCGCTATGAAACTGCTAATAGTTTCATAGCAAAACTGCCCAGAGATACACTAAGTACGCTACAAAATGAGGTATTCCTGTTTGTCTTTTCAAAATAGCTGCTAGGTGTCAGTCAATGATTGAAAGGGTTAGGGTAGATGCCATTCGAGTCAGTTAGGGTTAAATCAAGGTACAATGGTCACGGCTGAAGTCATTATTACCATTTTAAGCATGTATGAGTCATGATTATGCCATGAGTTGTCATTGAACTTTAAAATCTTTCCCAATTGAGTCATTTGTCATTCTTCGCTACCTCTTTGCATGTTATTGAGCTCTGGAGAGCTATTTCACTAAGCCCAAGCTGTGGCTGGAATTTTCAAAGGTTTGCAGGTATCACTGATCAAACGAGGCAGAGAAGACATAAAAGTACCATGGCTACAAAGAGGAAGACCAACAAAGGTGACCACTATCTCAGATATGAGCCAACAGCTTCAGAAGTTTTCAGAAGAACAAGGTGTTTGCAGTTTTCGCAGAGATTGCGAGGATGCCATGTGCAGGTTTCTAAGGACTTGGCCATCAATTTCAATGGGACAGCTGCAAAAGTGGGAATGTTGAACCTCACTATAACACCAGAGACTATTGCAACAGCAATAGGAATTCCAAGAGGAGAAGAACAATGGTTCAAAGGTTTCAAATTCAACATGCAGGAATGTAAGGAATTTATCAAGCTAGAACATAGTGAGATTGACCTTACAAATGCCATTTCAAGGAGCTACATGAAAGACAACTTCTCAAAGCTACTGCTTATCATTCAGAAGTACTTCACTTATGAAGGGAGGTATCATAAGGTTTATTCTTACCACTTCAGGCTTCTGCTACATTCTGTTGGTAAGAAATCTCTTGATCTACCTTTTTACTTATATAGAAGCTTAACAAAAATGGTAGATAAAGTTCAAGCTAAATCTGAAGGAAATGAAACCTCACTCTTTCATCATGGTTTAATCAAGTTGTTGGTTTTAGAGGAGTTAAAAAGACTAGGCATAGACTAGTCTTCTTTTCTGTTTGTCAGTGGTTTTGAAGTGGATGCCATTACCCCTAAAAGAACTCCTAAACCTAGAGGTATGCCATCACCTTCAGTGGCAGAACAAAGTGAACCTTCAATGGCAGAGCAAAGTCAACCAAGAATCATGGAAACAGAGCAATTGCAGAAACTTGTTACACATGTTGTTTTACCGACAAAACAAAAGCCAATTGTGAGCAAACCTGCAAACAAGAGCCAATTGTGAGTAAACATGGCAGCAAAAGGATTACAAGAAGCCAAACAGTGGCTAAGGGCAATTTAGAAGATATTCTGCATGCTATTGATATTGAAGAAACTCCCATAGTCCAAGCTACGGATATAGATGAGGGAGGAAAGAAGCTCAAGAAAGCTAAATCAACAAAGAAGTTAGAGTTTGAAGGTGAGGATGCAGGTTTCATGTTTCAGGCTAGGAAACCAATGACAAGGCATGCCAGAAAGGTCTTGGAAAGTAGTAGGGAAGCTCAGAAGGTCACTGAAAATGTCCAACCACCACCAAGTATCATTGATCTATCATCACCTGCAAAAGAAGATCCAATCATCAAGCAAAAGAAAGGAAAGGAGAAAATCATTGAAAAAACAGAGATTGACGTCCTTGAGGAGCAGTTGAAGTTAGCAAATCATGAAATAGCAGCCTTGAAGAAAGAGGCAAGGAAACATAATGTTCAAAAGGTGCAGTTTGAGAAAATGAAAGAAGTTTGGAAAGAGCAGGTTAACAGTGTGTCAAAGACCTTAGATAACACAGAGCAACTAATCAAATGGACTCGGCCATCGAGAGGAGAGGTGAAGTATCTCAGAAGAATGAACCTGCAGTTGAAATCTAGGAACAGAAAATTGAAGGACCAAGTTATAGATCTCTAAGAGCAGTTAGAATTGATCCATGAGGAGCTGGAGATTTTTTGCACCATATGTTGCTTTATGTAATTTGACTGAAATCAATAATACAGAGGACTTCTTCTTGAAAAACTTGAGATTCTCATGGAGTTTTTAATGCCTTTCTGATCTATATTTTTATGTGTACCACTTGCAGTAGATTTCATCTTTATTACCCAAAATTCATATGTTTATGCTCTGACTTCCTTTATTGATTAAATGACTGTGTTGCCCTATGTTCTATGTGTAATTTGCCCTTGTTAAAGACTCTTATTTGCCTCAGCTTCCATGTCAAGGAACCTTGCCACTGAATCTACTGATTTGTTGAATCCATAAGCCCAATGGTTGCAAGCCTGCATTCTTTTCAACCTACATACACAAAAATCAAGTTACTTTTCAAATAGAGTTAGCCATCTAATCCTATCATTATCTAATATCCTAAAACCTTTTGAGGGAGCCCTCTCAGAGGCTAAGCTTCAATCAAAAGTTGGTTTGAAAAAGTTACATAGAGTTGTCTGATCAGCAGCCAATCAAGTGCAATTTTGTGATAACATCCTGTAGCGATGCAAGTGTATATTTGAGATCTTTGTTCTTCTATCTTTGTAATGTTCTTTGATATCTAAGAATATATTGAGAAAGTATAAAAATTGACCATTTTACTTTCAAATTTCTAGTTTCTTCATCAAACCACATAAACCAATCACTCACATGCAGGACTGTCAAGGCTATTTTAATTCGTTTTCTGTCATTTCTTTGTGGCTATATCTCAAAAATATGTTTTAAATTCTTTGACCCAAATTATGCTTCATCTAGACTCTATTGTATAAGCTGTCAGACTCATTGATATCATAATTACTAAATCACTACCCTGCTTTATGAACGGACTGGGCTTCGCACTTTTAAATTAAGATGTACCTTTTATATATTTTAAATTTATTCCCTTTTCTTTTTTAACATAATTATAATAATAGGATACTTTATCTGATAACTTATAGCCTTGAGGTTATATAACCTTATTCTTATCTAATCAATCTTATTCACTCGTGTTTTCTTCCACCTAAACCAACTTGAAGTAACCCTTTGTTATGTTTCTCACTGCTTCGATAATGGTGCCTTCAAATCTTCTTGATGTTTATTTTATTTTTGGTTGAGCAGATTTCCACACTGATTTCCAAATCATTCAAGCTTAAAGGCGGCAGTGGCCATATCTTCTCACTGTTGTGGAAGCAGACAACAGAGCGATTGTAAAGAACTGATGGTTTTTACAGTTTTTAAACCCTCAGATACACAAGCCACAATGAATATACAAAGCACACTGGATTATTTAAATTTCCTATGGTAGGGCCGATATGATGTAAATATTTTGCAGTCCACAATATTTTTGTATAGACAATAGCATCTCTCGTCCAATACCTCAAATAAAAATTTTGAACAGGTACTTTTTGTGATATCAATTTGGACTACTGCTATGGATAAGAATACAGCTGTTCAAATTCTTTCTCAGATGGTCAATATATTTATTGCTTGTAAAATTATATGGATGTCAAAAGTTATGGTACTCAATAATTCTGATGCCACTAACTTTGGTACACTGCTATAGAATCTCAGCACAGTGATTCCTCTGATAAGACTCACTGATTCATGCTTCAGATTGTTTTATTTTTGGTCATTCAAATTAAATGTCAGAAAAAAAAAAGAAAAAAAAATAGCCACAAGCCAAAGGGGTCTTTCGCCACTAACACACAATTTTGGCCACGGTCCAAGGGCCTCAAATTTGCCCAGGTAAGCGGTACCCCAGAGAGGCTCCAATACCACTGCTACAAACCAAACTGGTTCATTTAATCGAATATCCAGAATTGATTGGCCAATGATGAAAACTATAAAGCTAATAAAAATGAATGATATAATTGATGGCTTTTATACAGACAAAGATGACTATAAATATTGAACGCGGGGTTAGGTCACGTATACAGTATGAAGGGATGAGACTGTTGGGAGGAGTTGCCTATTGATTAACAAGTTTTACTTCAGTAATTATACTCAATACAAGTGGTTGTGTGCTTGTAAAGAATAACAATCTTATTGAATTCAGTTTTGGGTAGTAGAGCTGGCATAGAATGGTTCAGTGAATGACGACTTATGACACACATCCTATATGATTATATACCAGAAACAATGTGACCTCTATCACAGAAATTGACTAGTGTATTCCAAAATACAAGCCTATGAATACGCTACTGAAGTCGTATACAACATAAAAAGTGGTTCAATAGAAAAAAATTGTCACCATACTGTCTGCCTATGAGTCATGAATATCACTTTCTTTTCATATTAAGATTTTACCTCTACACGTTCAACTCCATCTTCATCAGTCCATGTTCTATTTGGAATCCGTTGGCGAGCAGCCCGATTCCTACTCTCTTGGCCATAACCAGTGATGGGAGATCCTATTCGCACTTTAACCTGAAATACAAGGATTCAGAAAATACGAAATTCCTATAGCCAAGTCTAGACTCTACATTCAGACCCAAAGTAAAACTGCATGGGGAGAAAGAGATCTTTCAACTAACCTGGCTATCCTGCTGCACTCTTTCCAAAGCCTTTCCAAATATCTTGTACCTGTCCCAAATATCAAGAGAACACAAACAGTGAACATCCAAGCAACATATCCAAATATTACAAGTTCACGTTTACAGGCATTACAAGTTTGAGTCAAATATCACAAAAAGATTAGGACAGCAAATCAAAGAATATATGGTTCATAATCAGACTTTCCTGTGGAATTATCAGTAAAAAAACAATCTCTATTTTGAATGTGTGAAACTCTGAAATTTAAACATATATATAGTATATCAAAGAGGAACCAATTCAGGCTATCAAGTTAACTGACCCTACTCAGCATCATCTGTCGTTCAGCATACAACCCTACAAAGCTGAAGATTATACCATGCTATCAGATAATTCTTTCAGAAGTTCGCACCAAGTTGCACATCATATATTCGAGTGAATGCACAGGAGTGGCCTAGGTCAAACTTGGGTGACTAAGCAAAAAGATTCAAACATGAGATCAATTGCAATTCAAAGTTTGAATTACCACCATGAATAAGAATCACAATCCAAAAAGATTTATGAAATATTTCTCCCTTGATATTGTCAGCAAAACAAGACTAAAATTGTTGCTTCCTTCAATTGAATGCTACCATTACTAACATAGATAAATGACATTGTATATTTTTGTAAAACGAAGAAAAACAATTATTATTTTCTAGCATGGGTTTCATGCTTGATTTGATTTGTCACTAGGTCAAGCGTGTTCTTCATGCTTGTTAATTTTGGACAACTAGGCCCAAACTCCATGTTGTGATGCTCAGATGAATATGCCAATATTTTTATTGGACTTCTCTTTCGGAGAGGTGCAAGATCGATCTAAAGATCATCTTGATCTGATGAACAGAACATTTATTTTGAATTTATTCAAAATATGTGCAGGTCGGCCTGAAATGAAATGTAGGCTTGGAGCCCCAGCAGTTGTGTCACACACCCTCATTGATGGATATAAATTGGTCGACGTTGGAGGACATTTTCACTCATCCACCACATCACATCCTCTCTCCTAATCTGATTGGTTCGAGCATCTTTTGGAGTCTCTTCTTCACTCACACGTGAGAAAAAACAGCAGCTAGGGTTTCAGACTGTCTAGGCTTTCCAGCGCAGAAATTGACTAGCATTGACTTTGGTCAACGCTTGGTCAAATTGACATGAAACTCTCCCAAACTTTCGATTTCCTCAATCCACATTTTTTCGCACAAATCACGAGGTTGGACGTTGCTTTGACTTGGCTGTGTTGAATTTGTTGCTGCTGCTGTTTCTGTTGACCATTGACTGTGAAAGCATTGACTTTTGTTGACTTTTGGGGTTGACTGATCTGGTTGTCCTAGAGGGTTGTGTGACACTTCTAGTTGGTTGACCGTATTGAGACTTTGTTGGTTGAAGCATCTTGTTGACCGCCATAATGCACCAACACACTTATATATTCTGGCTTGTCTTCTTTCGATCCACTGGTATGTTCTATCAGCGTTTTACTTTCTTGTTTATGTGATTGCTAACTGATATTGGGGATAAAAAGTAAAGTTGCATCAAACATAGAACATCTACAAAAATTTACATGGTATCAGAGCTGAGGTGAAGACAAAGCCCTAGTTTGTAGCAATCACTGAAGAAGAGCATGGGTTCCTCAAACTACAATGGCTTTAAAGCTGACGATAAATTCACTGGGAAAGAAGACTTCCATGCCTGGAAGATGACATTGGATCTTATGTTGGAAGACCAAGATTTCATGGACTATCTACTGGGTAAAATTCAAGAGCCTCTGTCCACTGCAACTGCTGACGCCAAATCAAAGTACAAGAAGGGGGAAATCAAAGCTAAGTTGATGATCAGGGACTCAATTCATAAGAGTCTAGTTGCCTACATCTCTGAGCTAGGCACATCCAAGGAGATGTATGATAAGTTGGTCAACATGTGCAAGGCCAACAATGCGAATCAAGTCCTATTCTTCAAGAACCAATTGAAGAATATGAAGAAAGGCAGAGATGAATCTGTTCAATCATATTTTCTGAAGCTGACCAAAATCAGTAATAATCTGCTGGTTATTGGGGAGACAATAGCTGACCGAAAGATGGTTCTCACCGCACTTGGAGATATCCCATCTGAATGGCATGTATTCAACATTACCATTCTCAATAACAATGTCATACCTGATTTTGACAAAGTATTATCGATATGCGTACAAGAAGAGACAACGATGAAGGAATATGAAAATGAAGGAAATGTTGCCCTCGTTGCTCATACTAAGAAGAAGAACTTTGGTGGTCCAAGGAACCAAGGAAGAGCAGGGGCCCAAGGAAACAAAGGCAAGTGTTACACTTGTCACAAGCCAGGTCACTATGCTAGAGAATGACCTTTCAAGAAGGATTTTTCTGATGATGATGACAACAACAACAACCGAAGGAATGGCAATCAAAGGAACAACAGTTTCAAAAGGTCGAGAAATTCCAGGTATGAGGAATCAAATGTTGTTGATGATAAAAGAAATGAATTCATCCTTGTATCTACCCTCTCTGCTACATCTCCACCCGACACTATGGCTGTTTGGTTGATAGATAGTGGTGCCTCAAGGCACATCACGGGGTTCAAGGAAGCACTTTCCGATATGGTTGAGAAGGATGCTAATATGAAAATTATCCTTGGAGATAGTGCCACATATCCTGTGAAAGGGACAGGGACTGTGACCCTCCACTTGCCTCAAGGTCAAGTCCTCTGTTTACAAGATGTACTACACGTACCTGATTTGAAGAAGAACCTTGTGTCTATATCCGCCATGGAAGACAGAGGTTTCAATGTGGCATTCATTGATGGGAAGGTGCGCATCTGGAAGAATAGTTTCAAGGAAGCTATCACAATTGAGTTTAGAGTTGATACACTCTACCAGGTTGGAGGAAGTCCACTGGGAGCGATGACGTGTGATACTATCTGACAAACTGAACTATGGCACCGGAGGTTTAGACACCTTCACTACAAGGCCTTCTCGAAGCAAGGAAGGTGGTGACAGAGATGCCCGAGTTCACAAATGATCATAAAAGTGTATGTCAGGGTTGTGCCGAAGGAAAGAATACAAGGGGACCTTTCCCCTCAAGTGTCACAAAGACATCTGATGTCTTGCAATTAGTACATTCTGATCTGTCTGGTATGCTCCCCGTGACATCCTTGGGAGGATGTTCTTATTATATGACATTCATAGATGACTTCTCTCCCAAACCTGGATATACTTCTTGAACAAGAAGGATGAGGTTTTCATATGGTTTCGTACCTTCAAAGCCTTGGTGGAAAATTCAACAGGGAAGAAGATCAAGATATTGAGGACCGATAATGGCACAGAATATCAGACAAACGAGTTCAAGAACTTTTGTAGAGAAGTTGGCATCAAGAGGGAGACCACAACTGTCTATACTCCTGAGCAGAATGGCGTTGCTAAAAGAAAGAACAGGACCATTCTGGAAGCTTCCCGTGCCATGCTATGTGACCAAGGTCTACCGAAGTTTCTGTGGGGAGAAGCTACGAACACTATTGTGTACATACAAAACCGATGCCCGCATTCCGCTCTGGACTCCAAAACTCTCGAAGAGGTTTTCTCTGGTAAGAACCTTGACGTCTCACATTTTAGAGTTTTTGGATGTCCTGTTTATTTTCATGTACCGAAGGAGAAGAGGAGCAAGCTAGATGCTTCTGGGAAGAAGGGAATGTTTGTGGGCTACAGCAAAACTTCAAAGGCCTATAGAGTCTATGTACATGGTCAAAGGGAAGTTGAGATATACCACGATGTTACCTTCGAGGAAGATGCTTCCCTGAGGAAAGTAATCAATCTTCCGAGATCTGAGGAATATCATGAAGCAAGGCCTGGAAATCAAGAAGAACTGAAGGATGAGACAATACTCGATGTTGAAGGACCGATGGACCCTATTGATCCACCTCCTTCAATGAGGAAGAGACCATCATGGCTCAGGGACACTCTCGAGGATGCCGAGGGACATATGGCCCCAAGAGGGACATTCCGTGAAAGCAAGAAGCCGAATAGATACCAAGGATATCTAGCAACCATGAGTACTATCGTACAATCTGAGCCTAGATCTTTTGAGGAAGTCGTAAAGCATCAAGTCTGGAAGGATGCTATGCACGAAGAATATGAGTTCATAATGAAGAATGATGTCTGGGATGTGGTTCCAAGACCGGAGGACAAAGCAGTTGTCACCTCGAAATGGCTCTACAAGATCAAGCATGGATCTAATGGAAGTGTTGAAAAGTTCAAGGAAGGATTCGTTGCACGTGGCTTCTCTCAAAAGGAAGGCGTAGACTATGATGACATATTTCCACCTATGGCCTGATATATCACCATCCGATCTATCATAGCCCTTGCTGCTATGCAAGGATGGAGTCTTCATCAGATGGATGTGAAGACCGCATTTCTACATGGTGCGATAAAGGAAGAGCTGTATGTGGAGCAACCTCTGGGTTCGAAGTCCAGGATCAAAACACCCATTTTTGCAGGTTGAAGCAAGCCCTCTATGGGTTGAAGCAAGCACCCAGAGCTTGGTAAGAGAGGATAGATAGCTACCTGATGAAGTTGGGCTTCACTCATAGTAATGTTGATCCAAAACTTTACTTCAAGGTTGATAGAGAAAAAGCCTCTCATTCTAGTGTTGTATGTGGACAACCTCTTCCAGACAGGTGTTGACCCTCTCATTCATCAGTACAAGAGGGAGCTCGTTGTTGTGTTCAAGATGAAGGACCTAGGACTAATGCACTACTTCCTAGGCCTGGAGGTCTGGCAGAGACCTGGCGAGAATTTCCTTTCTCAAGGAAAATATATTGTGAAGCTTCTGGAAAGATTTGGTATGGTGGACTGTAAGTTCGTGTCGACACCAATGGAGCTCATGCCAACGCCGCTGAGCCTGTGCTAGCAAATCCTACTGAGGATCGTCAACTTGTAGGGGCCCTGATGTTCTTAGTGAACACCCGTCCAGACGTATGTTTTGCATTGAACACTTTGAGTCAACATATGGTTGAGCCTCATCACTTTCACTGGGTTGGTGCCAAGAATCTATTGAGATATCTTCGGGGCACGATAAACCATGGGCTGAGATACACTGTCAAGAGCATGACACTCCATGGATATACTGATGCCAATTGGGCTGGCAGTGTGGTGGATCGTAAGAGCACATCGGGATGTTGCTTCACACTTGGTTCTGCTTCAATATCATGGATGAGCAGGAAGCAAAAGTCGGTGGCTTTGAGCACCACAGAGGCCGAATACATTGCAACGAGTATGGCCTGTTGTGAAAGCTCTTCAGTGAGCTGTTCGGGCATGTGCTAGATACCACCGTGACACTCTGTGATAACCAGAGTGGGATTCGGTTGTCCGAGAATCCTGTGTTCCACAATCGATCCAAGCATATTGACATCAAGTACCACTTTATCCGAGATATGGTACAGCGAGGCGATGTAAGGCTTGATCATATAGGAGCTAATGAGCAGGTCGCGGATATTCTCACAAAGCCCTTGGGGAAGGTCAAGTTCCTAGCCTTCCGTGAGAATCTTGGTATCGTGGAATGACCCTATGCTGAGGGTCATGTTGGACAATGAGCTCTGAGAGCTTTGGGGGGCTTTGGGGATAACTTCTCGGAGCTATAAGTAACCACAGGGCTAGGCTTGCCGAACCTTGTTGGTGTGCTTCTGCCCCACCGTTATGATGTTAAGTTGGTTCACCTCTCATGATATGTGCCCCGTATGCATCCTACCCAATGAGTCACGGGCTTATGGGAAGTACCTCTCATTTGGCCAGTGAGGTGGGAAAGCTAGAGACTAGTAGCAAAGACTGATGGACGCATCAGAGATTGTCGTACTCTCTATCTAGTACAGCACATGTCCAACCACTTGATCTGGGATCAAGTCTAGTGAGGTTGACCTCCTACCTACTTCAGGTCAAATAAACCAACTTCAAGTTGGTATGAGACTCTTTGAGTCCTATAGAGGTTTCGGACCTCTGGGCTGAATTTGTCAGTCGAGAATGATGTCCTTGTGACTGACCCACCTTTGTTTTGAAATAAAGAAGCCAGCAAAGCAAGTTACGACAGGATGACACACGATGTTCGGATTGCACAAGTGAATGGAGTTCTCCCTAGTTGAGAGGGAGTGTTAATTTTGGACAACTAGGTCCAAACTCCATGTTGTGATGCTCAGATGAAGATGCCAATATTTTTATTAGACTCCTCTTTCGGAGAGGTGCAAGATCGATCTAAAGATCATCTTGATCCGATGAGCAGAACATTTATTTTGAATTTATTCAAAATATGTGCAGGTCAGTCTGAAATGAAATGTAGGTTGGAGCCCCAGCAGTTGTGTCACACACCCTTCTAGGCTTAAAGTCTCTTCTTCACTCACAAGTGGGAAAAAGCAACAGCTAGGGTTTCACACTGTCTAGGGTTTCCAGAGATTGTCTAGGGTTTCCAGCACAGAAATTAACTAGCATTGACTTTGGTCAACGCTTGGTCAAATTGACTTGAAACTCTCTCAAACTTTTGATTTCCTCAATCTACATTTTTTGGCACAAATCTCGAGGTTGGACGTTGACTTTGTTGTTGCTGCGGTTTGCGTTGATTGTTGACTGTGACAGCATTGACTTTCGTTGACTTTTGCGGTTGACTGATCTAGTTGTCCTAGAGGGTTGTGTGACACTTCTGGTTGGCTGACCGTATTGAGACTTTGCTGGTTGAAGCATCCTGTTGACCGTCGTAATGCACCAACACACTTATATATTTTGGCTTGTCTTCTGTCGATCTACTGGTATGTTCTATCAACATTTTACTTTCTTGTTTATGTGATTGCTAACTGATATTGGGGATAAAAGTAAAATTGCATCAAGCATAGAACATCTACAAAAATTTACAATGCTTCTAGGGTTTGGCAAGTCAACAGAGTATTTGTAATAAGTTTTGAAGTCAAGTCCCATTTGGACTTTGATAAGAAAGAGAAAAGAGAATTGTATTTTAAGTAAAAATGTCAAATTTGTCCTTACAAGCCCAAGTCGGCCCTTCCAACAAAAGTCTGCCTAGGAGAGGCATATTCGACCCCTAGAAAAGGGTATATATAAAAGAGAGCTCGAATCATTCGAGGACATCCAAGTAAATTCAATCTCTTGTGCAAGGAGCTAAAAAAATCAACGAGAAAGTCAAGAAACAAAGTCAAAACAAAAGGAGAAGATAAGCGAGCTCAAAAGATAGAGAATCTAACCTAGAAAATCTCACACGTGCAAAAAATTCAGAGTTGCAGGGAGGCTGTGTTGAGAAATCTACAAGGGAAAGATTAAGGTTATTTCTCTTACTTGATAATTGCTTGTGATGTCTTTTACTTATTATCTTTGTTACTTATTATTATGTGTGTATCATCAAACATCTACCAAAAACAAAAAGAACAAGAACATAGAATGTAGGCTGCAAGATAGGGCCAAAACTTCTCCACTTGAGAGGAAAACCCGCAAATCTCTTATCTTCCTTATAGATTCTTCAATTAACAAATTCCAAAACCTCAAGACTGAGAAAAATACCCTCCAAGACCAAGACAACCCTCTTCGACCCTCTACTACAGAATTTTCAACCTACACTGCAAATCTGAAATTTCGGCTCCCCCTGCAGTTGCTGCTACCACACGTGTGAGCTTCGATCTGCCTTCTAAGCCTTCCTTTGAACTTGCTTGCCTTTCTCTGAATTTTGGAGCTTAAGGATGACCTTCGCTTGACATTCTTGTCTTCTTTTCTCCAAGATCGAATTTGTAGATAGAAACCCTAGATTTGTTACAAAAACCCTAGTCCTCCTTAGCACGTGTGAGAGAGAAATAGCCCAAAAAAAAGATCTTCTTCGTCCTCTTCCTTCTTCGTTGCCTTCTTCTTCCTCCTTTGCTAGAATGTGAGATGGATGAATATGTCTCAAAGAGAACGAGGTTCATCCTATATATAGGCTCTTCAAGGTGCACGTGGCTCTTCCTTTTAGGCCGACTAACCGACTCACAAGCCTACTTGGTCTTGGAGGTTATTTAGCTATGTTGCACGAGTACTTGTCCCCACCAAAAAATCCCTCGTACCAAACGTTCCCGCATACCAAGGACTTTTACAGGGGTTGGGAATGTCCCCAATTTTTCGGGGGCTTCATTAGGGACTTGGAGACTTCCAAGTCGTTCCCAATCCGTCTCGGGCATATTTTGGGGACTTTTCGGGTATCGTTCCACTGTCCCAGAGGAAAAAATGGTATGTCTGTCCCGATTTTGACTAAGTGTACTTTGTTGCTTGGATGGATTTTCTTGCTGTTTTGGACGAGATTTCGGCATGAAAAAGTTGTTGTTTATGCTAACTCTCAATGGTAAGCGCTAAAAATACTCATGTTCAATGTTGACATTTATTTTCTCCTCTCTTTTTCATTTAACTTTTGAGATTTTGTGTATTTGGGGTAGCATTGGATGTGCTCTAGCTCCCAAAATTTGTGGAAGGACTATAGTACACTTGATCTACAAGACCCAAAAAGGGATTTGGGAAATTTCATCTAGTTTGGGAGATATTTGATTAATTAATTATTTTAATGTATTTCCTAAGTCTAAACTTAGGAAAATTAAATAATTAAAGTTAATTAAATTAAACATGTGATGAAATTGTCTTAAGTCACACGGATCAAGCTTTCTTTTAATCTTAGCCATTGATTCAAGATTTGATCATGGTGGCTGGTTTGCCAATGAGAAAAGTATAAGAGAAAGGCTTGAGGGTCAATTGGAGACACATACCTAGGCAGAGCTGAGAGAACAAATCTGGAATTCTAGGGCAAGGTTTGCTAAGAATTTCCAGAAGATTTTTTCTGCAGCGAGGGATAGTATTGGCTAAGGGGATG
Source organism: Pinus albicaulis (assembly GCA_034641835.2). NCBI lineage: Eukaryota > Viridiplantae > Streptophyta > Pinopsida > Pinales > Pinaceae > Pinus > Pinus albicaulis. The sequence goes on from CM076572.1 coordinate 910,115,707, forward strand.
ATCTGATCCCGGAGCCAAGAGTCTGTAAGAGACAGAGGAGCAGCAAACAACATTGAAGCTCCAGAGGGTTTCAGAATTACACAGAAGGCCTCCAGGGCCAGCGTAAGGCCTGTGTCACCCTCTCTGGGGTTACGCAGTCCCTCTCTGGGCAGCACAGTGGCACTCAGAGCCTAGCAGGGCTGACGTTGGGGCTTCAAGGGCAGCGCTGGGGTTTCTAGAGCCAGATCTGGGTTGATTCTTGTAAATCCCGTTTGAGGGTGTGGATGAGTCAAATATTTGGTCCTGGAACATCAGGTTAGCTGCAGATTTCTTTTATTCTCTGTCGAGTTTTCCAGATCTGGAACCCAGATTTACTGTACCTAGAATCTACTTAATAAAATAAACCCTCATATTTGTTGCACCGGTTTTCCCGCTTTGGGTTTTTCCGGGGACTTATGTACAAAAATCCATGTGTCACTTTGATTGAATGAGCGTAGTTATCAGTAAATGATCTACATGTGTAGACTGTAGTTGTGTTTACTTCAGTATTTTTTGAATCTAATTTCTGAAGATAACTTGTATAATTTAAATCAAGTAGGAGAAGTAAACCATGATACTGTAGTAGAATCTTCACATGGAATCATAGCGATAGCAGATCAAGTTGAATCTCCAGCAATCAGCTGAAGAATATTTTTTTTGCAAGGTAGCAGCACAGATCCGGAAGGGGCAGCTTGACAACAGGAGGACACAGATCCAGGAAGGGACAACGTTGTAGACTCAGAACGCCATCAGGCTTACACAGAGCCTCCCCAGGCCAACATAAGGACTGCATCACCCAGTCTAGGGTTACGCAGTCCACTTCTGAGCAACGCTGAGGCTGCATTAGGCCAATCAGAGAGACATAGTCCAGTATTCCTTCTGTTGCAGAAAGTCCTGTCAATATCCATAAGCAATGCTTCAGATCTTCAGCAGTGCTGCTATGGTAGATATTCTGCCGATGCAGAATTATGCCTAGCTAAGTCATCAAAGGCAGGAGGAAGACAGCTACTCGTCAGATCTGACCCAAACATATCGAAGAGTTTTGTCCAATTGTGTTTGGATGATGAAATATTTCCAGAAGGGAAATCAGTTTTCAAAAGAAGCGATTACTAGAGGGTTTATAGTCACCAAGAAACCCAGATTCAAAGCTTATGTAGCCACAGAAAGAGGGAGAAAGAGTATTGTTTCTTGTCAGAGCTAGATGGCTTCTCATGGGCTAAGAGACCAAGACAAGTTGGACGGTGTGTCCAACTTTGTCATTTGGAGGGCAAGGATCCTACCAGTCCTGGATGATTACGGCATTAGGGACCATGCAACAAGTGTTCTAGTTGTGCCTGCAGATTCTGATCCTCTCAAGAAATTCAAGGAGAATCAAGCGCTACTAAGCATTTGATCATGGACAGAGTAAAGGATCATGTTGTACCACATATTGCTGAAAAGAACACAGCAAATGACATGTCGGTTGCTCTAGAAGCAATGTATCAAGGAAGCTCCGTCCAACAAAAAATGCTCTTAGAGAATCAGATGAGGCCCTTCCAGATGCAGAAGGATGAGGAAATAGATCCCTTCCTTTTCTGACTTCAGACCATCCAAGACCAACTGGTTGGCATGGATGCAACTCCAGACGAAGGGCTCTTAGTGAGGACTGCCCTAAATGCAGTCTCCGAGGAATGGGAAACATTTGTCCAGAGTATACTAGGTAGAGCAGCGTTACCTTCCTGGGCAGACATGTGGGCCATCCTCCGCCAAGAGGAGATCAGGAGGATCACCAAGAAGCAGAATATCAGTGGTGGGACAGTCAGAGTGAAGAAAGAGGAGGAAGATGATGCAACCCTTGCATCAAAGGAAAGAAAACAGCAAGGGAAGAAGAAGAGGGACCTTTCCAAGGTTCGGTGCTTTAATTGTGGCAAACTTGGACACTTCGCCAGCACTTGTCCTAAGAAGAAGGACAAAAGATCTTCTGATTCCAAGGTTGCAACAGCAAAGGATGATGCTTCTGATGATGATGCAGCCATGAGTGCTCATGTGCCTCGAGAGAAGTGGGATGACATCGATCTATACAGCATCTATAGACAATGGCGGGATCCTTGAGAAGCTTAACTCTTGGATCACATCCGAGCTACGGGAGCCTTAAGACAATAACGAGACAAGTGGAGCAGTTGGTGCATAGATCATTGATGAAGCAGAGGCAGATTTGAAGGCTGAAAGGAGCAGCACAGTGCAGATGCATCAGCAGTGTAGGGGCTAATGTGACTTCAGCAGAGCTGCAAGCAGCGTGGAAGGCTTCAGGAGGACAGTGCAGTGCAGCAGCAGCGTAAGAGATTTTAGCACAACGGGCTAATGTGACTTCAGTAGTGCAGAGGGAGTCTGCTTACGCAGTGTAGAGCTATAGTTGTGCATCATCCTTCATATGATAGCTTAGATCAGCAGCCGATGGAGATTCAGTGATGAGGTTGCAGCCCAACTGACTTGTCTGTCAAAGATTAGGCAAGAGATTCAGTCGTTTCTCTCAACAACTGAAGTTGCAGTGCAGTAGATTAGCAGTGGCAATGCTCTAGACAACACAGATGCAGCAGATTGAGAGGGAGTTGCAGTACAGATGTGGCAGTGGCAGTGACAGCATCATGGGCAGCAGTACAGAATGGCATCAACGGTGCAGAGTTGAGTAGCAGCAGGCCTAGCATCAACAACACAGAAACCAGTGCCCAAAATCTTGTGATACATGGTGTGATGTATTGTTAGAGCACACTCTGTGCTAAGAGTGAGTGTTGAGATTTTGTGTATTTGGGGTAGCATCAGACGTACTCTAGCTCCCAAATTTTGTGGAGGGACTAGAGTACACTTGATCTACAAGACACAAAAAGGGATTTGGGAAATTTCATCTGGTTTGGGAGATATTTAATTAATTAATTATTTTAATGTATTTCCTAAGTCTAAACTTAGGAAAATTAAATAACTAAAGTTAATTAAATTAAACATGTGATGAAATTGTCTTGAGTCACACGGATCAAGCTTTCATTTAATCTTAGCCATTGATTCAAGATCTGATCATGGTCGTTGGTTTACCAACGAGAAAAGTATAAGAGAAAGGCTTGAGGTCAGTTGGAGACACACACAGAGGCAGCGCTGAGAGAACAAATCTGGAATTCTAGGGCAAGGTTTGCTAAGAATTTCAAGAGAATTTTTTCTGCAGCAAGGGGTAGTATTGGCTAAGGAGATGATCTGATCCCAGACCCAAGAGTTTGTAAGAGGCAGGGGAGCAGCAAACAAGGGCAGCGCAGAGGAGCAGAGAGCAGCAGCAATTGCGCAGCCACTACACAAGACAGCGTTGCTACTCCAGAGGGTCCCCAAGGCCAACGTAAGGCCTATGTCACCCTCTCTGGGGTTACGCAGTGGCACTCAGAGCCTAGCAGGGGTGACGCTAAGGCTTCAGGGGTAGCGTTGGGGTTTCTAGGGCCAGATCCGGGCTGAGTCTTGTTAATCCTGTTTGAGGGTGTGGATCAGTCAGATATTTGGTCCTGGAACATTAGGTTAGCTGCAGATTTCTTTTATTCTCTGTCGGGTTTTCCAGATCTGGAACCCAGATTTACTGTACTCATAATCTACTTAATAAAATAAACCCTCATATCTGCTGCACCAGCTTTCCCGCTTTGGGTTTTTCTGGGGAGTTATGTCAAAAAATCAGTGTGTCACTTTGATTGAATGAGTGTAGTATTCAGTGAATGATCTGCATGTTTAGACTGTAGTTGTGTTTACTTCGGTATTTTCTAAATCTAATTTCTGAAGATAACTTGTATAATTTAAATCAAGTAGGAGAAGTAAACCATGATACTGCAATAGAATTTTCACAATAACTGTCTAAAGAAATAACCCTTACTGTTGGACTTCAACCTCTAATTATTGTTGCTTAAAAACGACATCCCTTTAGAAATAATTAAGAAGTTTGATAACCTTTACTTCCTGTGGCATGAATCGGGAACACAGTTATTGTTGATGAAAACCTTCTAGTTTGGTCCTAAAGGTGAAGTAGATTGTTTTTTAGATTGTTCTTATGTGGCACATTTAACAAGTTTCTAAACCCACTCCTATCCTATAGGAAAGTTGTTGAATTGTGTTTCGCATTATTTGCAAGGAAATATTGGGTTGCTACTTTGTTGTGTGTTGTCCTAGTAGCCACATATTTTTTCCCTCAAACAATGAAAGTTCTATGGAGGTTTAAAGGTTACCAACAGTGACTCATTTCAACACATTTCCTCTTAAGACTAATGTTTCCAAAATTGTTCCTTGCACTTACTCTGTTCAAGAATAATAAACCAGGATTCAAAATTGATTTGCATGTCAAACTAATAAAGAAACCACACTATGTTTAAGGCTCTAACACACTTTGAAACTTTGCTAACTATGTAAGGAAGTTGAATTTGTTTAACTTGGCCATATTAGTAGTAGTGACTGTGACAAAGGCCCTTTTTGCTTTCAAGAGATTTGGAAAATATCTAATGTGGTTAACCAACTAAACTTGGATTTTATTTGATAAACTTAACAACAGAAAGGGTCAATTTAGGTGTTGAGATTGGCAATACTAGGAATTTGGGCCAAGACTTGATTTTGACAAAATTAGCATGCTTGCCAACTAGGATAATAAGGCGAATTAGTTTGCATGCAAGAATGTCAACCAAGAATAGTAAGACTCAATTTGCTTTTGGATTTGACCAAAAATAGCAAGCAAGACAACTAGAGCTAGTAATTCAACCTAGGTTTTTGATTTGACATTTATGGCAAGACAAATTAGGTCTTTGAAAGGTCAAACTAGCAAGAGTTAGTGTTTTAGCGCTAGGCCATTTGTGCAGTCATATAGATGGATACCCTCCAACTAAGTACCATGTGTCACACTAGAAGAATAGTTCACTTGCTCAACACTGCTCTTGACTCATCATCCTTCAACTAAAAGCTTCGACTTGAATTTTAGCTTTGAGATTATGTATTTGGTTTTGTAGTTATTAATGTGTTTCGGATTTCTTAGTTAGTTCAATGTTTATAATTTTATTTCAATGATGTATTTATTATTTATGATTTATCTTTATGCACATGGTGAATATAAAAATAGTAATAATAATATTTATTATTTTATAATTTATATATATTATTGTCATCCCCAACTTGTTGTCCCCTTGAAAATTTGGGGATGCGCTTTAGTCGTATCGGAAACACTTCCCCTCGTCCTCGTCGTCCCCAACACTTCCCCCGTCCTCGTCGTCCCCAAAGGCAGTGCAACATAGGTATTTAGACACTTTTAAAGACAAAAATAATTTTCTTTACAAGTTGCAATGTGCCCAATGGGGTCTTCAACTTATGACAATGACTCTTTTGACTTCTTGTCCTAGGACAAACCCTAGAAGCACTCAATGGGTGCTTGACTTATAAAATAAAAAACCTTGAGCATGAAACCCATGCTCCAAAAACAAAAACAATAAACAATAATAATAATTTTATTTCATCTTACAATTTATAAGAATCAAAAGTACATTTCATATTTATGAAGACCAAACCAAGTTACACATTTTTCAACAGGCTGAAAATTGCAAGTCTATTGCAAGAGACGGAAATTCTATTGCAGGGGCCAAAGATCTTAAGTTTGACCAGTTTTGGATGTACTGCTAAAGCACATTCCTCGCTAAGAGGGAGTGTTGATTTTTGGTAGCATCAGATGTGCTCTAAGTCTCAAATTTTGCAAGGAGTCTTAGGCACGTATTCCAAAGAACCCAGAAAGCATTTTGGGAAATTCAACCTAGATTGTGCTTTATGAAAATAATTAATTATTTTTAATGGGACCCTAAGTCTAAACTTAGGAAATTAAAATAATTAAAGGATATTAATTAAAACAGAGTGTGAATCTTCTAGAAAAGACGGAGATCAAGTCAAGTTAATCTTAGTCATTGATTAGCGATTTAATCTCGGTCATTGAAGTCTCAACAAGAAGATTTTAAGAAAGACTTGATGGGGCATTTGGAAAAATACATCAAGAGAACAACAGAGTCTAGAGATCGAAATTCTTTAGTGAGCAGTGCTCAGGGAGAAGATTCTTGCAGAGAAGGCAAGAGATAATTGTCAGTTGGAGATTTTCATGAGCCAAGAATACACAGCAGAGAAGACAGAGGGCAGTACGCAGAGAGGCAGTGTAGCAGCTACACAGAGGCAGTGAAGTGCCACGCAAAGGCAGTGCCGCAGCCTTGAGGAGATCCGAGATTCAGCTGAGGAGTAGTCAGATCTAGTGCCCGAGTGTTGGGGTGTGAGACAAGAAGGGCCAGAGATCAATATCTAGCCAGCAAGAAGAGGTGATGCAGTCCCCACGCATAGTGACGCAGAACTGCCCAGAGGCAGCGCAGGGCTCATCAACTCAGTGTTTGGTCAGTCAGGATTTTCCATTGTTAGTGTGAGGTAATCCTCACTAGCTCTTGGTCAGTCAAATTCTCTGTGTGGATGGCTAGTAAGGGATCCCAGATTGTATTCAAAATCACTGCGTAATAAACAAACCCTCAGTTGTTGCACCTGTTGCACGGTGTCGTGTGTCTATTGTTTATTCTTGCTCAAACCTTGTTTCCGTACATTTATTTCCACATTTTCATTTTATGAAGGCTGTAGTGTATGGGTTTCAATATTTACCATAGAACACGGTAAATAATTTGTTCAAGAAATTAGCAAGTAGAAGAATTCTCATCAGTCACTGGCGTGGGATTCTAGGTAGTGGAATTTTCACAAACTTCACAAGAGAGATCGCGCTTGTCTGTGGAGGGCTTCTAGACACTTCTATAGACTAATATACATTCGAGACGTGCTCAAGAAGAGCTCTTCATACATGACAATAATTCCTTGACTCTAAATGACACATCCTAATGCTCTCAAATGAGAGGCAACTATAAAATCACTTGCTCATGAAACTCATGAAGCAAGGCTTACAAAAATAATTTTATTACATCATTTATACAAGTCACAATTACATGTCATTATGAAGACCGAACCTAGTTTCACTTTTCAACAGGACCAAGCCTATGTTGTAGATATGAGCAAGATGATTCAAGCTGAACCTAGTACCTTTGAAGAAGTCGTAAAAGAACAAGTATTGAAGGATGCAATGCCCAAAGAATACGAGTCTATCATGAAAAATGATGTATGGGATATTGTGCCGAGACCAAAGGGAAAACCTGTGGTAACCGCCGCCTGAAGTTGAAAATGCACTTTTTCCAAACAGAGTGAAAAGAGGACGTGAAGGTGAAAAAGTTCTAGTGATCAACATGTGATGGCGAGTTTGTTGACCTGCGAGTTAATTTATTAATTTATAGTTGTGGTCGGGAAATTGTTGACCTACGATTTAGTTTATTAAATTATAGTTTATTTTACTTTATTAACTTTGTCATAACAGAACTTAGATATTATTTTTCAATGTATAAACTTTATTGACTTTGTCATAACAGAACTTAGATATTATTTTTCAATGTATAAACTTTATTGACTAACTTTATATTTGTTTTCATATATGTATTTTTATATATTAAAAGTTTATATTTTAGATTATAAAAAAAATAATAATAATAATGGATAAGATTAATTAGAGCACCCACGGTTGGGAGTTTGTTGAAAGTGATTTAATTTATTAAATTATAGTTTTATGTTGTCAACTTTAATTTATTTATTGTAATTTATTACGTTATTAACTTTATGTCATATCAGCAGCAACTTTAGGCTATTAAAGTAGTCGAAATAATCTTTAGTTTATGTGTATTAATCTTCAATGTATATACTTTATCGACTATATTATTTATGTTTTAATATATAATTTTTTATATATTATATATTTATAATTTAAATTATATAAAAAAAAAAATTATTGGATTAAGTTAATAATGACATAAAAATGTGATATATAATTTATTTTATATAAATATTATAAACTACAAATTTATATAAAAGCTATAAATTCCTAAATTTTCATATATTTTAATTTTTATATAAATTTTATTTTTTTTTAAATTATAAAAAATATATATTTGTACTTGACATATCCTTGTCGTATCCATATCCTGGATTTTAAAAAATCTAAGTATCTGAATCCTAGTAACTTAGCTATAAAAGAAGACTTGAGGGCCATTTGGAAAGACACACCAAATTGATCTAGAGTTTGAAATTTATGGGGTTGGGTTTGCTGAGAAATTCAAATTAGAGATTTGAGCAGTGAGGGGCAAAGATAGCATCTGGAGAGGAAGAAATTTTCTCAATCGGTGGAGCATCAGTCAGAGAGTGGCAAAGGTGATCTAACCAAGCCAGCGCTGAAGGAAGGAAGGCTAACACAGTGACTGCATAGGGCTCACACAGAAGTAGCACAAAGGTAGAGGAGGGTTTCGGAATTTTGCTTATAAATTATGTTTCAGAGGTCGAGATTCGGAAAGTGACACCGGGAGGTTGTTCCTCAGGGTCCATAGAGGCAAAACGACTTGGTTGCGGCTGAACACTGGGCCTGGAAGGGGGTGACGTAGAGGCTGGAAGGTCCAAAGTTGGGATTGCGCAGAGGCAATGCAGTGCCTCCCCGAGGCAGGTTTTCTTCATTCGAATCAACTGAAAACTCTATGATTGAGTGAGCTAAATCCTCACAAATTCTTTTACCAGTATTTCTCTGTGTAACTGAATAACCATAGGGGTATTCAGATATGTATTCCAACATTGCTACTGCTTAATAATAAAACCCTCAGATCTGCTGCACTAGTTTTTCCGCATTGGCTTTTCCGGGGACTTAGTCCAAAGTAAAGGTGTCATATGTGTGATTGATTTTCCTTGTTCAGTTTCCTTGTTTCATTATCATGAGTATTATAGTGTAGGCTACTTTAGTGATTGCTTCAGTATTTCATGTGTGATTTAGAAATAATTGTGTAAAGTAAATTTCATAATAGAAGAAGTAATTCATTTGGTTGCAGTAGGATTCCTTAGATTGTATAGATCTAGGAATTTCACAATTTACTCCAAGACGACCTAGACACACATATGAAAAACCTAAACATAACCTTAAGAAACTCATATCTCCATTTCCACAACTCAGAATCGGATGATTCTCGTTGCACCAGAAATGTCTCACCAAGAGCTATCCTCCTCATCCATCACATGTTGAAATGTGCTCATGGTTTTGGCCCAAATCTCGATGGGTGCAAAACCCCAAGCTTGGGTTTCAAGCCCACAAGCCTACTAGTGGCGCTTTTCCCTCCAATCCCCGAACCATAGGGCTTGGAGTACCTCCCAAGCTACACAAAAATCAACACTCCCTCTTAGCGAGGGACGTACTTCCAAGACTAGGAAGTAACCATCATCATCTCCGGCGACGACACTAGCTCATCTGGCATCCATCACTGTAACAAACCCTGTAGAATGAATCCAACAATCTCGGTAGGGTCTCTGCCTCATCACATCTGAGCCTGAAGATCCCAAACCTCCATAGGGTTGTTCCCTCTGAGCCTACACGATCTCCATCGGCTCAGTCCTGCAAGCACTCATCCTTCTGGATCAAATACCACTCGTGCAAATCCCATCAATCTCAGATATGCAACATCACGATCCGATGAAGACTTTAGCCTGCCAATATCCAGTCCATCACATCAAGCCATCTCATTCAACCTAATCTTCTCCATGCCAAAGTAACCCTCGAGTTGTCCCAACCATCCATGGAAAATCAACAGAAGTCCATGATCAATGACCTTCCCTACAACAAATTGTTGTTAACCAGGCTCACCACCAATCCACCAGAACTCTCAGCCAATCTCGCTGCCAAGCTAGTCTAGACCACATCTCCATGTCTCTAGCTGAACCCTTTACTCCACGATCTAGACACCGACAACTCCATCTGAGTTGTTTCGCTATGCACACTTTGATTCACTGTCCCTCAAAGTAGCTCAAATACGCTCTGATACCATGTTCTTTTTCCACAAACATGTTCTTTTTCCACGAAAAAGTCTTAAAATCTCTGATGCTACCAAACCAAGAATCACAATGATACTACTTTGCATCGCAGAATATAAACAGTAGTAAATATACCAATGCACAGAATATACACAACTTTCTACAATTTTTATCCCAACTTCGTTATATTAAACAACATATAATACAACAGTCTAGGGCTCCCGTACCAGGGATAATGGCCCTCATACATCCACTAGTACAGGATACAAAACTAGGGCTTGGTTTTAGTCCATCGACAACCAATCTGCCCTCAACAAGATGCTTTGATCGTCTAGTTGATGCAGTCGGTTCTCTCAACTCCTCTCAATCGTACCCGGTACTTGCCCAGTCCTCCGGCTCCCGATCTAAAGCTCTTGCCTCTATCAATGTTCTAAGTCCATCTCATCACTAAATCTTGGCTATCAAATTGCTCTCTAGCTGTGCCTTAGTCCATCAAGGCATCAACACATTGAGATTCCTATCGAGTTGTTCACGACTCCACTTGTGAAAAACTCTCAATTTGCCCACTACTTCTCCTCAGCTACTCAGGGACTTCAGCCCACTATGCTCTTCATGTCTTGTTCTGACGAAGACCAACATAAGGCACAGAGGGTTGCCACCTATCACTGCAAGATGTCCATTTCCCACAATGAACACAAGCTAGGAGGACTGCCCATCATCTACCTTAGAAGTCCTTCTCCACACAAGTCTCAAGCTACTCAAACTGCTCCTAGATGATCAGACCCTTAAACTTCAACAACTGCCACTCTAGCAACTACCTATGTCCATCAAGGTGTTGCAGATTGGGCTCCAACTTGGACACTATCACGATGTCCTCCAGTATGCCATAAGTTCCCAATCACGTCCACACTTAGTCCACTCTCACGCTGTCGTCCAACAGTCCACGAGTGGCCAATCCACGTTGTAGTATATGCACCTAGTTAGGGCATCCTCACACCTAGGGGACCCTTCAAATGGTTGCCAACAGACTTCTCCAACTATGCCCTTTGCTCTGCAATAGAGGAGCTATTGCACAAATTTAGGCACTACTCTTCACTGTGGAAACTGCCCATTGGTTAAGGACAGCCCTCCCTTCTTGGCTTCCACAACCTGTACTCTAATCGATCCAATATTGATCACAGACTATGACCCAACACAAGGTATTAATGGAGAAAATACATACCTTTGTTTTGTTATTCATCGGCAATGTTTTGGTCACCGGTTAGGGCACCAACTATAACCTACAGCATCCCAATCTTTTTGCCCAAAACACACTTCAATTGATGCAGCCTCCACTCCTTTACATGCTAGGTGACCTTGTTGTGTGAGGAGGCACCTATAGCTTCTTGTTAGGGTTGTTTTAACCCTTAAAACACCACCTACAGGCCTACGGCCTAGTCATCACAGGAGGTCTCCTTCTCGACCTGTTTTAGGATGATTTTGTTGCGTCCCTTGCCCAGAACAGTCCCTCATCAATGCGGCCCTCCAACAAGGTATCTTCCAGCTTTAGGTTACCTGAGTTTGACCTCAAACAGTTCTCCACACCTTCGTTGGCCTATCCTTCTTGTTGCAGCCTTCAACCATGTAGTTCTCCTCCTTTACGAGCTCGCTTTCCTGCAACATACAACCCTAGAACTAACCCTTAACCAAGCTCGCCCTTCTCTCCTTGGTTGCAACTACCATAGGGGATTCTGCCCACAAGGATGCTTCAAAATACACTCAAGGATCCCTCTACTACTGTGGCTAGGACCTGCAGTGCATCCACACCTTCTTTGGGAGGTAAGACTACTTGACACCTTCTTGCCACCATGCAATGTTCCCTAGAGCTGCAACTTTCCCTCACATAGAAATCTACACTAACACAGAACTCAGCCTCCCATAAACATGTGCTTCATCTCCTGCGTCCTATCTGCCTCTTCCTTGCCCGATTTCAGAGCTCCTTTCTTAAATGTGTTGTCCTCTTGGATGTCTTTAATGAGCTTACACTCACCTCCTTCTTTATACACTAAAGGAGGGCTTCAATGGACATCATAATAAGGCGTGAACAACTGTCACTGGGCTTATTAACTCTAAGCCAACCTAGACACACATATGTAAAACGCAAATATAACCTTCAAAAATTCATATCTCCATTTCTACAACTCGAAATCAGATGATTCTCGTTGCGTTAGAATCGTCTCGCCGAGAGCTATCATCCTCATCCATCATTGGTCGTAATATGCTCATGGTTTTTTGGCCGAAATCCTGATGGGTGCAATACCCCAAGCTTGGGTTTCAAGCCCACAAGCCTACTTGTGGTGCTTTTCCCTTCAATCGCCGAACCCTAGGGGTTGGAGTACCTCCCAAGCTACACAAAATTCAACACATAAAGGGCTTCAAAATGTCAAGGAGAACTCTGATCTTTAGGACTGAGCTCCTAGGAAGCAGTAACACAAATTCTGGGAACATATAAAATCCCTAGTCTCTATGTAAACGCTACAGGTCAAAAGAGGAAAGAGCAAAGGTCTTGAAGAGCATATAATCTTTGTTCTGAAGCATCAAAAGGCTAGCTTGATAGGAAGTCAAGTCCATTGATGTAGAGATCGAACCTTTGGGCACATTATCAAAGCCTAATTGCAGAGACTAGGCCGTAGGTCTCATCAAGGTAGCGAAGCTATTTGAAGAGCATCTTAGCTATATTTCAAGAGACCAAATTAAATAGTGAACAATTATCCCAAGGACGCACACTTTGGCAAGCAGATCGAGGTTTTTTGGGCATGACTACTAGCCCTAATCCCTATCACAAGGTTGCAGAAATTCTTCTCCAGAACGAGGTCATAAAAAGATCATTTATCAGGTTCAACAGCCTTTCCTAGGATCCCAAAGGAAGTCGCATTCTCTGGTATAGGAGCAAAAGTCAAATCTATCTCCATAAGGACACCAAAAATCTCCAATCCTCTGAAGCCATTTTTGGTATGTATGATCTATGTTTGTTGAAAATTTGTTCCAAGTCTTGAAGGGAATCAAAAGCCTATTTATTGAACTTCTCCATCAACCATAGAAAAGGAAGCAAACCCTCTATCAAAATCTAAGTATCTATGATATCAAGGTTGACATTAAAAGCCCTAGAAAAGAACCAATTCATTCAAAATTTCTATGGTATAATTTGTATGCCCTAAGAAGGAGCATCAAGATCCAAGATCAATTTTGAAGGATAAGTCTTAATGTCAAAAATCTTCTCTATACCTGAGTATGAGATCCAAATCTCTCTTCATCAAAAATTTTGAGCGTGAAAGTAAAGGTTAGAAAAGAAGGACCCTGATCACATTGCAAAAAAATCGAGCATTAGTTACTGAGGAAGTGGAGCCAAGACTCCTATTATGTGACTGTGCATAAGGGAAGACCTAGATCAAAGGGTCTTTACGCTGATCTTCTCAACTGATTCCTTGTATAAGTGTTTTTAAGAGAAGGATCATCACATAATAAGATTAAAGCATCTATACATTCTACAGTAATAGGAGTATATGCTAACCTTTGGAGATAATATATGTCTCTATAATTTGTGCCTTCTACAGTAACGTGGCCAGAATATATATATAGTTTTCAATTGAAACTGATCTGTGGAGATTTTTCAAAATTTACAACAGCGATTGTTGAATAAAGATCTATATCGAAACCCTTGTCTTAGGGTATAGACATCAATGAATATTTGATCACGGTGGGAGAAAAGAGGAGCTACAGTCAGTAAAGGAATAAATAAAGGATAAATCCCTATCTGAGAATCTATTGAAAAGCCTTGTAGCCGTCAGTAATAAAAGTAGCATATAGTCTTTGAAGACTCATTGGATGGAAGTCTTAAAGATGATAAAGGATCAACGAAGATTCCAATACGTTTATGAAGAAACCATGGCATTCGAAAGTGCAAGCCACCACAAGTATGTAATCATGAGGTATGTATGACATATTTTGTTATGGGGTTGAATGATTATATAGGGTTTGTTGATTAAAATTGTGGACACTAGTGAAACCCTAGTCATATAGAAACCCCAAGCCTATTCCCTCATTAAAATCCTAACGCGTGGCCTTTAGGGTTTGTATGCAATCTAGGGCTCACGTCATGTAGGCATAGATAAGGTTGAGGAGTTATGTATGATCCCCTAGTCTAGGGTTAGCATTGAATAACCCTAGGAATGCAACCTTTAAATTTCATGGTGACCTTACATTGACAAATTGATATCATGCTTTTTGTGTATACTTTGTTTGGAGGTACTTGCCAATAAATGTTGCAGGTATAGGAAGCAAAGGAAGAAGGATGGGTATATCCTCTATTTTTGGCAAGTATGATGGTAGAGGGAACCATAAGGACCATTGGATCCTTGGGCATTTTGATAGATTTCATTGTACAACTGTAAAAGTCAATGATAGCAATCAGAAAAATTCATAGAATAGCAGTCAGCTAGCTGATGTAAAAACTGTGTTGCAAGAAAGGATCATTCATGGATTCTCCTTTGTGATGACATGAAGTGAGTTCTTCACCCTGGGAAGAATGACTATTTTGGAGCAGGCCTCTTAAGTAAGCTTGTTGGTTCAGTTGTAGCACGATGGACCTCATCTTGGAAATGAGGAACAAGACTAGATGACTAGCTGATATGTGTTCCATGGAAGGCTTTGTACTTCCAAGAAAGGAAAAGAAGTTGTCGAAGAAAGTCTACATGACCAAAGAGAAAAGAAGTATGTATATATATGATAGATTAAGTCATGTCATCAAATAGTTGTAGATAGCATGGATAAATGCTTTATCTCATGAGAAGAAGGATCTCTTCCTTTAGGATGATGCATGAAGGCATATGCCTTGAACAAGTTCACATATTGATAAGATGAAATCAACATAATATGACCTCATGGAATATTAAGTGGTTGACAAGATGAACTATGTATAGAAGTTCTTGTGAAGCACTATGTGAAGAAAGGAAGAAGAGATCGTGAAAGATGCAACTATAGTCACATAATATAAGATAAGTAATCAACACCCGATGACTAGAAGATATAAAAACCCTGAGAAAGTCTGTAAAGGAAGGAGACCCTTGACTTTGAATGTCTTGGAGATGTGTTTATGAATGTGTAGGATATTGATATTGCAAGAAGTATAGGTCCGAATGAAAGGCCATCATAAAAGGTAATTTTGATTTGTTGTTCATTTTGGTTTTTGAACTAACATCTAGTTGGGTTGAAACAGGGTTTTTGAAAAAGAGTTGTAGATGTCTCCTACAACTAGTACTCATGGGAATGGATGGAAGATCCTAAAAGAAGCATGACTTGGAAAAGGTAATTATATGGAGAAAAGCCAGATGTGGATTAAAAGATCACATTCCAGTGAAAAAGAGGGATGACATGATTGTTGGTTCAATCCTATGGTTCGTTGAAGGAAATTGATTGATGGTCAATGCCCTACAAAGACAAACTAGAAGATAAGGGCTCCATGATGCAAACGTTGAAGTTCATGACATCGAAAGGAGGATTCCTACTAACAATTGATAATACCATGATCTCCACCAAAGAGTTGTTGTTGGAAACAAGTCCCTGGTTAAGAGGGAGCTTGGGCAAGTCCCTGATTAAGAGGGAGCTTGGATACATTCCTTTTATAGGAATGGGAGTATCTTCCCTAGTTGAGAGGGAGAAATAAACACATCATTCTTGTCGTCACTCTGTGAAGAAAGAATGGAGGATTTAGTAAGCATCTGGTTTCTGATACTCTTTGAGGATGAGGTAGGGCATCCAAGATAAGAGTAGTCAAAGACGAAATTCCTTGAGGATGTGTTATTCCAAGATAGGAATTCTCCTAGAAGGACATACACTGTGAACACCCAAGTGGGGTATGTGCCTTGAGAGATAATGATGATGGTGTTTGTCAGTCATTGGTATCGCCAGCATTGTGCTGTGATCATGTGGAGAGATAGAGATGTTTGTCAAGGCCTTGCTATGTGACAATGTTGGTTGATATGATGAGAAGCCCTGGCATGAGCTAAGAGAATAGCTTATGAGATGGCTTACCAATCCAACTCTTCTTATGAGAACTTTTCAACGGAAGTATTGTCCTTGTACCTCTTATCAATTATGAATGCCTCCCTAGTTAAGAGGGAGTGTTGAAATGTAACTAGTGTCGGTCTTCATAATTATGATGTCATGACTTGATGTAATCATTTTACTTGTGAAAAGAAAGAAAAGAAAAATATTTATTTTTGTAAAAGAAAAATTATTTATGGGTTTCTTGCCCATGGTTTTGTTCCTAGGTTCTGAACCCATTGAGTGCTCTAGGGAGTCAAGGTCAAAGTCATAATATAAAACCCCATTAGAGGGCTCTTGCATCAATGTAAAGAAAAATATATTATGTCATTGAAAAGTTCAGATAATGCCCAAGAGATCAGGTCGGCCTAGACTGTTAAAATCTGAAAGTTCTATGTAGAAATTTAAAAATTCTTTGTAGAAACTTGAAAGTTCTATGCAGAAAATTGAATGTACTTGCATAAAATTGAATGTACTTTGCAGAAAACTGAATGGAACTGAATATACTTAGCAAAAAGTTGAATGTACTTTACAGAAAAATGAATTTACTTGCAGAAAATTGAATGTACTTTGCAGAAAACTGAATTTACTTTGCAGAAATTTTTGATGTACTTTCCACAAAAATAAATGTAATTTGCAGAAAGTTGAATATACCATGTTGTTACAATTACTTAGAATGCAGATTCCTTCTTCACAACTTTTCATATCAGCAATTGTAAATAGAACATAAACTTAAGAATCATATGAAGACGTCCAAGCACAAATATGAGACACTGAGAGTTAGGTACAATGACCAAGGCAAAATGCACAAGGGGAAAACTCAAATGCTTCTGTTATTAGATTTCTTCAATTGTTCAACAGAGTACAGAGAGAGAGAATGAGAATGAATAAATTCAACAATGTTTGATCAACTTGCAGTTGAAGTGCTCTTGCTCTTTGCTTGAAGATCTTCTCCTTCTCTTGATCAGATCTTGTCCCTCACACTTCCTACAGCTCTTCATTTCTCTTACTCTTCACTTGTTCTCACACTTCTCTTGCACACACTCAACACTAGCTCTCCTTCAATATGAACATGTATTTCTCAACTCTCACTTAAATAGATGAGAAAAGAGAGGCGTTACAAAATGAATTCATGCCTTGAACCAATAATAGGAGAATTGAATTCCATGAGAGAGGAGTTACTTGAGGAGAAATGTAACTCATCCCAAGAATAGAGAGAGAGGTAAACATGTCTTGAGGAGTTACAATTCAAAGTAAGGAGACAAAGAGTTACACTTAGACATGAGAGAATATTTAGTGCGAGTTACAAATCAAATTGAATGAGGGAGTTACAAGCACAGTATTAAAAATCGGCCGAGTCAAACCGGTCGGTCAGAGGCCTGGCCTGTCAAAACCAGTCAAAAAACCCGGTTGATCACCCTCTTTCGCACGAAATTCCGGTCAAATCGGTGCTAACCAGTCGGTTAAGGACGAAACTGGCCGGTTTATCCATAAACTAGTCGGTCAGCTGCTAAACCGTTGTTGGGACACACGCAAGGAAATTTTGTCGGTTTAGGGTTGATTTGGAGGGAAGGGGAGGGTTGTTTCCCTCCAAAAACACCCTCCCCAATCCTTTATAAGCAGGGGCAGCCTCTCATTTGTCCCACACCATCTCATTTGCAGCGTTTGTGAGTTTGATTGAGAGCTTGGAGAGTGTTGATTGTTTACTGGAGCAATGATCTTGGAGGCTTGGAGTTGGAGTTGGAGCTATTTTGGAAATAGTTTGGAGCTGTCAGTAGAGTTAGCATCTTCAAGAGGAGGCTAAGGAAGCTAGTTTGCATTGCCAAGTAAGGATTTTCACTTGAAAAATCCCTCATTTCATTGTTGTTCATGTGTTTATTTTCTTGTGTGTTTAGCTATGCTATTGCTATCAAATCTCTAGTCCTATGCTACAAAGTTTGTATGTTTGAATGTGCATTTTGTTTCATAAATTTAGCCTTGGTTGTCCACTTATCTTAGCTGCAATTTTTTTAAAATGGAAGATTTATTTCCAAATTTCAATTATTTCAAGTCAAGATGGCTCCAAAAGCCAAGGACAGTGCATGGGCCCATTGTGATGTGGTTGATGGAAAGATGATATGCAAATTTTGTGAAAAATTTATTGGAGGTGGGGGTATTCTTAGATTGAAACAACACTTGGTTGGGATAAGAGGCCAAGTAAAGCCATGTGATGCACCTAATGAAGTGATAGGTCCTGTTAGGGCAGAAAACCTTGCCAAGTTTGAGGAGACTAAGACTAGGGAGAAGGCCATCCAAGATGAAATTGCAAAGAAGAGGGAATTAATAGAAACCATGAACCAGAGTGGGTATGATGATTATGAGATTCAAGACTCCACTTCTATCCCTTCCACCAATGACCACTTTCACTATGTTCCTCTTGTTGGCCAAAAATCAAAACCAACAAAAAGACCCAACATCCAGAGTTATTTCTCATCCACTTCTAATCCTTATCTCACAACCACTTCCTCCCAGCCAAGTCGTCAACCCACTTTGTATCAACAATGGAAAAAAAAAAGCAAAGAAACTACTTATCAGTACATTGCTAAATGGTGGTATGATGCAGATATCCCATTTAATGTTGCTCGCTCACCTTATTACCAAGCTATGTGGGACTCTGTTTTAGCTACAGGAGAGGGCTTCAAAGGCCCTACTGTGCATGACTTAAGGGGATCTCTTTTGCAAAAAGAGATTTGTTCCATTGATGAGTATTTGGCTAACTATAGAGAGTCATGGCTCAAAACAGGTTGTTGCATCATGTCAAATGGATGGATGGATGGAAAGAACCGCACTATCATTAACTTCCTTGTTTCTAGTCCTCAAGGAACAATGCTTTTGAGATCATTTAATGAATCCGATAAGGTGAAGGATGCAACCCTTCTATTTGAGCTTTTGGATGAGATTATTCAGGAAGTGGGGGCGTAGAATGTTGTGCAAGTCATCACAGATAATGCCTCAAACTATGTTCTTGCTGGAAAGATGCTTGAGTCCAAATATAGGACCATATTTTGGACTCCATGTGTTGCACATTGCATAGACCTCATGCTTGAAGACATGGGCAAAGTGGAGTGGGTAAAAAACACTGTATAGCATGGCAAGTGCATTACAAAATACATTTACACCCACTCATGGGTATTGAGCCTAATGAGGAAAAACACTGGGGGAAAAGAGCTTGTTAGGCCTGCAATCACGAGATTTGCAACTCACTTCTTCATGTTGCAATGTCTCAATTCTCAACAGAAAAACCTGCAAAAAATGTTTTCTTCTGATGATTGGACTGAATCTCGGTGGGCTCGTAGACAAGATGGAAATGACACCAAAAAAGAAAGTCTTTGACAATTATTTTTGGAGAAGGTCTTCAAAGCTTGTAAAAATTATTAAGCCCCTTGTTAAGGTGCTAAGGATGGTGGATGGGGAAAAAATGGAAATGGGATACATTTATGAGGCTATGGATCAGGCAAAGGAGCAGATACGGGCAATTTACAGGGACAGGTTACTAAATATGGCCGTATATGGGAGATCATTGATAACAAATGGAACAATCAACTCCATCATCCTATACATGCAGCTGGGTAATTTTTGAACCCAAAGTATCATTATCAAGCTCAGCTAGGAGATCAGCAAGATGGGGAGGTCAGATCTGGATTGGTTGATTGCTTGGAGCGCATGGTCCCTATCCGTGCAGACCTATTGGAAATACATAAACAACTTACTCTTTTCAGTATGCTAGCTAGTACCTTTGGAAAGAACTTGGAAAAAATGGCAAGAGATGTGGATCAAACAGGTAAGCAATTCCAATTTGTTTTTCTTTTCAAGTTAAATTGTTTGTAAATAAGTAATGAAATGAACTATGTTACTAATTAATATCTTTTTATTTGCAGCACATTGTTGGGAGTCATTTGGCAGCCAATGTCCTCAATTGCAAAAGTTTGCAATTAGAATCCTCAGTCAAACTTGCAGTGCTTCAGGTTGTGAGTGCAATTGGTCTGTTTTTGAGCACATACACACAAAGAAGAGAAATCATTTGAACAGAAATAGTTAAATGGTCTTGTGTTTATTCAATACAACCTTCGCTTGAGGCGGAACCAACTGATGAACAAAACACCTGATCTAGATCCCATTGTGTTAGACGATATTGATCCAATATCAGAATGGGTGGAGGACACTGAAGATCCAGTGTTTGAGGCAGATTTTGATTTTGATGTAGCATTAGCGGGGGATGAACTTGAAGCAAATTTGGTGCCGCCATCAGACGGAGAGCCAAGATTGGTAGCTGCATCAAGGAAAAGCAAACAACCAATGGAAGGCACTAGTCATGCAGCTCGAGTAACGCGTGCTTCCATTAGGTCCACTTCTATTGTTATTGGTGGCAGTGGTATTGAGGTTACAGATGAGGTTGAGGCATCCTCAGAGTCTGATCCAGATGACGTCTATGTAGTTGCCGATGTTGATCCTGTGTCTAGTAGTGGTGATGAATTTGATGATTGATCATGATTCATGTGTACACTGTAGAGTCTAGACTCTAGACTTGTAGTCTTGTATTAGGTCAATGGCCTCGTAGCTTGTAGCATTGTTTTTGGACTTTATGGGCCATTTGGAGCCTCATTGCTTATGTATTTTTCGATGATATGTATTGCACTCGATGCCATTTTGATATATTCACCTTTACATGGTATATAAATGGGAAAACTTTGAATATTTTGTCTCTATAGGCTTGGAATCATGGTTGCAAATCTTAAAAATAGTTTTTTATTAAAAAATAATTATTTAATGTTTTTTTTTTTTTTTAAATCGGTTCATTTAGACCTAACCAGTACCGGTTAGAGCGGTTCCAGTTAGAAACCCGGTTCATTAGGTCCACCAGTCCTTTCATCGATTCTGGTTTTTAATACTATGGTTACAAGTACATTTAATGGGGAGGAGTTATACTTTTGCCATACAATGAATTAGTGAGGAAGAGTTACATTCTCTTAAGTGGAGTTACTATTTTATTCCAAGAGAGAGGTTCAATTTGCCAAGTAAGAGATTCTAAATTTAATTTACTTATTTCATGAGAGAATCCATTTTTGTTAATTCATTAAAGGTGAATAACTTTGGACTATTTTATAAATAATAGTATCGTAATAATAATAGTAATACTAGTAAGGATAAAAATATTAATTCTTGATTTGTATAATCATGATTGATTCGATTTTAAAGTGGTTTCCATATGTCGAGATCATCCTTGATCATTTAGACATGACTTTCTATTTTTTGAAAGTCACTTCCAAATTGAAATGTGACTTACTATTTTTGGAAAGTCATATTAGAATATTTATAAATGAAATTTTATTATAGGAGGTTCAAACAAAACTGAAAGATATGTTTTCTTCTAGGAGAAATTCATCCCTGAGTTGTCAAATTTTAACATAGAAGAGGCTTGAGGACCCACTCAAATGACTATATATTGAAAATGAATTCGTCCTCCAAAGAGACTTGTGCATTCAAATTTCTCAAGAAGATATGAGGTAGAACATAAGTGTGAGGAGGAGGAAGAAGGATAGAAAATCTAGAAATTTGCTTTAGGTATTGATTTATCTCTCTCTTTGGCAGCGAAATTCTCCGTGGAAGGGCAGACTTCTTCAGATCCAAATTTGTAAAGAAAGGAACAGATTTTGTTTAGGTGGTTGGACGGGTCTCTTGAAGGATAGTTTAGAGTCTTGGTCTTGGAAGTTTTCATTGAAAATTCTATAAGAATGAGTTCTTTGGGTTTTCCCCTTTGGAGGAGTTTCGCCCTGGCTTGGAGCCTATTTCTGGTGTCTTTCTTGTGCTTGCATTGTGTCTTTTATTTGGAAATTGTCTCGATGATAAACATAATTAATCTATGATGCTAAAGAATTAACCTATGTTCTTGGAGAAATTGCTCAACCTGACAAAGAGAAGGGAGAAGTGAGGGCACAAAGGATTTGTATTGAATCTATAAAGGATCATCACTTTCCCTTTGTTGTTGATTTGAGTACATCTAAAGCTATTTGTCATATGTTGGTGAAATTGTACTCTATAAGTACATCAGGTCAAAAAATATCCTTGAGGAATCAACTATATAAAATAAGTATATCAAAGAATGAAGACATGCCCACATATCTTATGGCCTCACAATTAAAAGACTAGTTGCAAGGGCTAGGAGAAGTTATACATGATTCATAGATGACCACCTGTGTACTAAATGATTTTCCACCTGAATGGAGTAGTTTAGCAACAAGTGTCTACTCGAGAAAAGATACTACTCCCTTTGATGAGCTATGGGTTCAATGTATCTTGGAAGAAACAAGATTTAAGGAAAAGGATGACACTGAATCAAATGAAAAGTCTCAAACCTTTGCTGCAAAATCCAAGAAGAAGGGAAGTTTGGAAAATCCAAAGGAAAACGAGATATGTCTAAGATACAATGCTTAGGATGCAATGAATATGGCCATTTTAAGAGGGATTGTCAAAACAAGAAAACAACAAAAGGAAGGAAAGCCGTGCAACTCACATAGTTTAAGAAAAGGAAGAGCCTGAGAAGAAGTCGAAAAGTGAAGATCCCAAGGATCTTGTAGTATACTGAGGGGGGATAATAAAGGGTACAAAGGGAGGTACCCAAAGGAATAATATGACGTAATAATGATAAATAAATAGGTCATAGTTAATAAATAAAGTGGTTAACCCACATTATACAATGGGCTTATCACTTTATTTCCTAGCAACATGTGGTCCAATACATTACATGAATGAACAATTCTTCGATGATACAAATGACAAAACCTCCTTTCTATATATAGGAGTCCATGGGGCCACAATGTAATCCTAGTGGAGCCACAATGTAACCCTAGCCGACCTAACAATGATAATGTAAGGGCACAATAATAACAATATGGGGGTTACAGGGGTACAACAATAACCATAAGGGGGGATACACTAACATAATAAGGGACTACATTATTAATATAGGGACTTAACAGATCTATATTATTGAAAGAAGCTCTGTCTCTATCAGGTTTATTTGCATTTTGTCTTTCTTTTATTAGAAAGTAGTAGTTAGAGTAAGCATGCATCGTTGCATTCTCTAGAAGAGTCTTGGTTTTTGTGAAGCATGGCATCATAGAAGAAAGCATATGATAGTAGAGGAATTAGAGTCGACATGATCAAATTGTTTTGGAAGAAATCATCTAGTTAACAAGAATGAGAATATTTGGACCATCTCAAAGAAAGGATCACCAAGATCCTCTAATAAGAAACACCATTCAGGGAAGTTTCTTTAATATTTGAAAGAAGCATTATGAAATGATTGAGATATATTCCATTTAGTATGGAACAATAATCTTGAAGGATGAAGGGATGATGATGGTCAAGTTGCAGATTGATAGGCAGAATTAAAGTCTCTCTCCTATTAGGAAGGGAAACTTATCTTCGATAAGTATAAGAAGCAAACTCATTCAAGGAAGGATGGCTAGATGATTAAGGTATGCATAACTCTTCTCTAGAAGGTAGAATTCATGTCTATAAGAATCTTGCAAAAAGATTTGCATGAAAGGTCTTCCATCTGGTCACTCAATGCTCGGAAAAAGGAGTTTGGCATGCCTTGGAATGGCTAAAGATCAAGACTCTTCCATAAGATGGCATGAATTAAGACATGATGATATTGATCAACATCAAATATGGTCTCCAAAAGAAAGAAAGAGGCCCAACAATGACAAGTCCCAGGAAGAAGATATTGTAGTTTGTTGAATAGTTCATTCCATGGGCACTTTGATTAAAAGTGAAAGCATAGAGAAGGATTATTGTGGAATATGGAGATAGACCATGCAAAAGGATGTTGATCTCAAAGAAACAAGTAAGCGGAATCTGATATCTTGACAAAAAGCCATAATGTTGAGGTAATTATGATATTAATGTTTTGATCTCATTGGTATATAGTTTTGCTACTTGGAAGAATGTTGCAGAAATGCATAGTGGCAATTGAGGCAAGTGTATCTACAACTATTCGTTATTAACGCAATTTAATGAATAATTGGAATGAGTGGATGGCTTTGGTATGTTGGAAAATGCAATATGGCAGTATTAATTTAGATTTTCCCTTTTCCTTAATATTTGCTTGTGATCTTTAATTATCTTCTTGGGTTTTCTTTATTAGATCCTTTCATCAAAAAGATATCAAGAGTATTATGGTAAAGGCAATGGACACTGAAAGTAAGCTCCAAGCTAGTGCAAAGCCCCTCCAAGGGGAAAACCAAAAAATTATCTTCTCTTCTTATACAGTCTGCTTCAAATGAGACAACCAATACCCAAACACTAAACAAAGTCCTTCCTCCAAGTATCAAGTCAATCCTTCAAGAAACCCTTCCACTAGGATCAAATCAACAAGGCTCAATCATGCATCAGCCAGCTTCTAACTGCAACTTCGATCCCTCACTTCGACCTGCAGCTATTGGGGAAGCCCTCTGACAGTTCACAAGAGATCCTTCTTTGAGCAAGACAATACTTCCCAAGGTCAACAAAGTCAAATCAGAGTATTCGCTCTTCCAACAACTTGATCCTGCAACTTAATCTCCTGCAATTTAGACCTACAACTTCAACCTTCCTGGAAGCTGCAGAAACCCTAGATTTCGCGCGTGAGATAGAGATAGAGCCCAAAAATAGACTTTCCTTCTTCTTCTTGGATTCTTCTTGCCTTCTAGACCTTTGCTCTTCCTTTTTTGCTTCTTCCATCTTCAGATCAAACTTGTTCTTGAGAGATCGAACTTTTGTGAGTGTGTGTGCGAAATGAGGTCAAAGTTGCCTGTATTTATAGCCTTTCCAAGGAGTCGAATTCCCTCCTTTAGGAGAATTCCCTCCTTTAGGACGATTTGAAGTTGTTAGGGCCGACTTATACTTTTGAGGTTTCCAGGACCTTCTAGACTAAAAAGTAAATTATTTTACGAGGTACATATTGCCCGAAAGTGTCTTATAATCATGATGTTGACTCTCTTGACTCTTCCAATATATCTTATGACCTAACAAACCCTAGAAGCATGAAGAACATGCTTTTACCTAGAAGACCATCAATAAGAAGCATAAAGCCCATGCTTTAAAATAATAACTTTTCTTTTCTTCTTTAGTTTGTTACATAAGATACATATTAAAATGAGTACAATAACAATTATGAAAACTGAAACTTTTTACATTTCCAACACTCCCTCTTAACTAGGGAGGTATTCATAATTGTACAACCAGTACAACATCATCCTCAAATTGAAGAGTTCTCATAAGAAGTGTCAGATTGATAAGCCAACGGTAAGCATCAACATTATAACCAACACTGTCATTGAGGCCTAACTTGACAAGCTCAACTTGATTGTAGAGCATTATGTTGGGAGGTTTTACATGTGATACCGCACTACCTCTAAGGCACATACCCCATGCGGATGTTCACTAGGTATGAACTTTTAGGACTATTCTTATCTTGGATTTCCAATCCTGAATTCTCAAAGAATATTGGTCCTCTCTTAATACTCTTATCTTGGATACCTGTCTTGTCCTCAAAGAGTGGCGGTACCTTTCCTTTCTTGGATTATCTATCCTCAAGGAAACCACAGATGCTTATCCAATCCTTCACCATTCTCTCTTTATGGCCTTCACTTAAGACTTACAGTTGTTAGTCCTAATCAAGTGCATGACACATGAACAAGAGAATGCACATGTGATGTTAATCATCACTCCCTCTCAATCAAAGAGGATATCCCTATTCCCTCTTGATTAGGGAATAGATCCTTGCTCCTGTTCAAGGAAACTCCTTTACTTCCTCTCAAATATAGAGGAGATCCCTGACTTCTTTCCAATATGAGAAGCTATAACCACAAGCTCTCTAGCTTGTTTCCATAAGAATATCAGCTACCTGTTCTTTCAGGAGATAGTTGCATGGATCCCTCTTTCCGTGGCATCTCATTATATCAAGCTTTCTTCTTTCCTAGGTATCATTGAGTTATCTTCTTCCTTTCATTTTGTGACAGTGTCAATCTTGCACATCACTTTCACTTTGTCATTATCAATGAAGGCATTATATTGAGCCTTCCCGATCTTCAAGCCAATCATAACTCCTTCGTGAAAGCGATCTTCTTTGTATAAACTTGAATTTCAAGTTATCTCTTCACACTGCTACCTTTCAATTCCAAGATGATGATGCAAACATTTTGACTACATGATTGCCAAAACCATATATTCAATCCATACAGTTGAACTTGCCTCGTTTGTCATCATGTATTTCTGCAATATCCTTCCACATAGCAAAACAATATGCTAACCAGATAACCAAGAAGAAATATTAATATTAGAATTAACCCATCATGATGACTTTCTCATCAAGACATCAACATCCCCATGGTCCATCTTCACAAGAATCTTCCTTCATGCATCAGAGTGCCCAAGGATCGAACTTGATTACCAAGTTGCAATTTTCTTTCAAAGACTATAATTGATGTTGATTACCATTCTATATATTCTAGTGAAAAAGTATTAATCCTTTTATTCATTCTAGAGTAAGTCAAATTCATCTTTTAGGCATCATACAACCAAATGAAAGATTCCCCAAACATGTTTTATGATTGACTACAGGATTCTGTACATATGAACCCTCCCTAAGAGTTACTTCAAACATGAATTCCTAATCTTTCATACAATCATCTAGCTATTTTGTTCTTCAACTTGACCAACTGCACTCCTTCATCCTTCAAGAGTATTGTTTCCATACTATATGGAATATATACTAACCTTGTCATAATGCTTCTTCCAAGAACCTTCCAAAATGATGGTTCCTATAGGATCGTGATAATCCACCTTAGCAAAATGACATTATGTTAGAAAATGATTGGATGAGCTATAATATGCAAAATGGTCCAATCTTCTCAATTTGGAAACACTAGATGATTCCTAGAAAGCAACTCAATCAAGTAGATTCTAAATCTTCTACTATCACATGCTACTATCTATAATGTCATGCTTTTACAACAAAATTCTTCTAAATTAAACAACAATGCACGCTATTCTAAATGAAAGACAATCTTCATAAAGAACCTGACGGAGAGGATGCCTTCTTCAATAGTGAAGATCTTTGACATCTTCCTTCTTCGGCTTCTTCTCAGGTTCTCCCTTCTCTTCAGTTATGTGAGCTTCACTTCTTTCCTTTCTTTTGTTGCTCTGCTTGTTTGGACAGTCCCTCTTAAAGTGTCCAAATTCATTGCATCCAAAGCATTAAACCTTAGACATATCTGGCTTCTTCTTGGGCTTTCCAAACCTTCCCTTCTTTAGCTACTTGGTTCTTGCAAAAAAGTTTTAAAATTGTTCATTTAATTCAATGCCATCATTTGCCTTGATCCTAGTCTCTTCCAAGATGGATTGAGCCCACAAATCATCAAAAGGAGTAGTCTTCCTTAGAGTAGATGCTAGTTGCAAAACTGCTCCATTCTGGTAGCAAGGCATTCAGTACACAGAGGGTCATTTCAGAGTCAAAAATTATCTCCACAAGCCCATGCAACTGATCTCTTATTTGTGAAATCTTCATTAGGTAGGAGGCCATGTCTTCATCCTTCGATTTCTTTATTCTGTATAGTTGGTTTCTCAAAGAAATCTTTTGACCTGACGTGCTTATAGATTACAGATTTACTAGCTTGTCACACGTAGCCTTAGAATTTTTCAAATTAGCAACAAATGGAACAAGATGATCCTTAATGGATTCCACAATGATCCTGTGTTCCCTTACATCTCCTTTCTTGTATTTTGAGTCTTGTCTTTGCCAGGTTCAGCAACTTCATCGAGGACATATTCTATTACTTCATGTTTTGTACGTGCCAGATCAATCCTTTACTTCCATGCTAGGAAATGTGTTGAGTCAACGAGCTTATTGATTTCATTGCAGAAGGAACCCATATGACCTTTAGATTTAGACATAGAGTAATAACATGACACTTACTTGTAAACCAGGAGCCTTTCCTTCTATTGAAGAATGTAACTAGGTTCAGTCTTTATATTTGTTTTTGAATCATTATAAAATTATCAAAGAATGAAAAACAAAATTTTATAAATATTACAATGACTTATTAAAGTATGGGTTTCATGCTTGGGTCATCATTTTATAGGTCGTAATAACATGACACTTACTTGCCAACCAAGATTCTTTCCTTCTGTTGAAGAATGTAACTAGGTTCGGTCTTCATATTTGTATTTGAGTCATTATGAAATTATCAAAGAATGAAAAAGAAAATTTTATTAATATTACAATGACTTATTAAAGCATGGGTTTCATGTTTGGGTCATCATTTTATAGGTCAAAGTCCCCATTGAGGACGTCTAGGTTTTATATTGGGTCACTAGAGTCATCGTCAATTTAATGGGACCCTTCTTGGGCTTTTGAATTATGTAAAATGAATTTTTATTGAGTCAAATAAGTCATTTGTCACCTCCACGTGAAGTCGACCCTTACCTGATCAAGTTGGCCTACATTAGGGTAATTCGACCCACAGAAGAGGGCTATAAATAAGTGTCGCATTATTCACTTGGAGGATCACTAACACAAGTTTGATATTCAAGAAGGGAAGCAAAAGAATACGAAATTGCAAAAGAAATAGAAGGAGATTTGCTGGAGAAGAAAATTGAAATTTTTGGGTTACCTCTCTCTCACACATGTGAATTTACTAGGCTATTGTTGGAAGGTGGAAGTGTTGCATCAAGGTCGAGCTTCTACTACTGCATCAAGGTCAAAAATTTTACTGTCTCTATGTCGAAATTTATGTTGTCTCTAGGTCGAAGTTCTATTGTTGCTTCAAGGTCGAAGTTATGTTGTCGCTTCTAGGTCAAAGTAATCCATCAAGATCAAAGTATTACTGCATCAAGGTCGGATATCTGCTACTGCATCTAGGTCGAAGTTGTTGTTGGAAGGTTATCATCTGTAGAAGAATGGAAGGCTTGACTTGGTGATTAGAGGAAGTTTGTGTCTAGGTCAACGGGCCTTGGATTATCTCATAAAACTATTGAAGGAAGACTTGTTGACTAGGCTTTCCCTCAGATAAGAGGTTTTCCCTGGTTGTCTGCCTACATATGGCACCTTTGATCTTCGTGTTATGGTTTTGGTAATGGCTTGATGAACTAAGTTAAAAGAAGAACACAACAAAGTTAATAAGAATATCACAAGTAATTATCAACATAAAAAAAAAAAATTGTGTGCCTTTCTGATTTTGTAACATGGTATCAGAGCTAAGGTGAAGAAGAATGAAAAAGGAAAACTGAAGATCTATTGAAAGGAGAATAAGGAGTTTTAATAAATTTGAATAAGGGTCATCAAGGAAAAGGATCATATAAGGAGTCAAGCCTACTATCTTCAAGAACGATGTTTAACTCATTGAAGGCAGAAAACAAATTAGAAGGAGCATCCAATTACAGGGCATGGAAAAAGAGGATAGATCTCATCCTCGAGAAGAATAAAGTCCTGGATCTAGTCAAAGTAAAAGTAAAGAAGCCCACAAATGAATCAAGTGATGCAGAAAAGGCAAAGTTCAAAGAAATAGAGATATTGGCCATGACCCTAATGGTGGATGGAATAAAGGATAACTTCATCTCATATATATATCCAACATAGATTCTGCTCAAGAGATGTACGAGGCCTTATCCAAATTGTTCACAATGAAGAATCTTGGTCAAATTGCAAGTCTTAAGAATGCACTAAGGACTATGAAGATGATAAATGATGACACTATGGCATCCTTCTTTGTAAGAATAGCTAGAATAATATATGAACTCTAGGAAATAGATGATATAGTACCTAAAAAAGAGCTTGTAATCACTACACTTCTAGGATTACCAACATCTTGGGGTTCATTTTCCTCAGGTATCAACAGTTGGAAGGAAACTCCTACATTCGAACAATTATGGAATGCATGTAGTCAAGAAGAAGTCAGAATTTCATTAGTAAGCAACAAAGAGAATGAAGAGAAAATTTCAAATGTTGATTCCACGCATCACAAGAATAAAGGAACCTTCAAGAAGTCCAAGATAGACATATCCAAGATTGAATGCAACAACTGTCACAAGATGGGTCACTATAGAAGTGATTGTCCTAATAATCCTAGGAATAAAAAGAGAAACAGGGAACAACAAATGTTGTCGAAGAAGGATCTCCAAAGAAGAACAAGACCGAAGAATTGGAAATAAAGGACTTATGCTACTAAGTCCCCTACTCTAATGTTTTGAATTATTTTCTTTTATGCTTTGATTTCTAGTACTTGTAGGTTTAACATGCTTTGGAAAAACATTTTTGAATTGTTTCAAGTTATAGGCATCCCTCGAGATTGGATTGAGAGGGAGCCCTCACCACTTTTCAAAGATAAGTATCTTATTCCTTGTATTATCCATTTTATATTTGGTTTCCTTCTCTTATCTAGATGAGTTTGTATTAAATGCTAATAACATTTCTTTTCATATTTTACTTGTTTACGAAAGGCTTGCTAAATGCTCAAGGGCTATGGAGAAGAACTCACAAGACAAAGCATGATAGAAGTTCTATTGGAATTGATGTCCTATCAGGTTTGTCTAACTCAAAGGTATGTCTTAGACTATAAGCTTTGTTCTCTTCATGATAAAGGTATTCATTCATTCTAATAAATATGCTTTACATTACTAATAAGTGTTATGTCTAAGACCTTTGAATCATAAAGATTCTTATTTGGGTGATTAATCATTAGATTGAATCTACCCTCATTAAAAACATCGTGTTTTAGGAACCCTAAAAGGTTCTCTGTGAAACCCTAACCTAAGGGTATGTCAATGCTAGTGTGAAAAACCCTAGTTTACTTAGAGTTACTGATGAAATCTAGAAAAAGACTATCCTTTTAATGTTTGGGTAATGTCATGTTTGGTGTTTTAGTATTAGAAATCCTAGTCCTTTAGGGTTGAATGGTAATATATTCATATACCTTGAGGTGTTAGTAAATTAGGGTTTATGAACAAAAACCCTTATAAAATCTAGAGTAAGATCCTATGAATGAAACCCTAGTTGCATGTTTGTATGTCTAACCAAAACCCTAGCCTAATCAAGATTGTTATATGTCTTACTTTAAATGTATTAATATTTGTGTCTTAGGCTTATCTAACGGATATTGATATGCTTTTGCATGATTATGAAATCCTAGATATGTATATAACCTAATTTTTAATGCTCGTAGTGTGTAAATTCTAGGGTTTGTAACTAAGCCTTAGTAGAAGTTTAATATTCTAGGATATGGTGATATTGGTTCCATTATGATGATAAAATCTAAGGTTTACAACAAACCCTAGTAGAGGTTGATCATATTGTGCTTGGTTTCATTTGTTGAGTTCTAAGGCTTAGTATCTCAAAGATGGAATCTAGGATTTGCATTAAATCCTAGTAGAAGTCTAACATATGAATTCTAAAGTTGTTGGATGCATTCTAGAACTATACTTGTTTGAATTACTTCTAGGGTTTGCAATACATCATAGTAGAGTTTGTCATATTTCTTAACGTAATATTGAGGCCATAGATATAATGAGACTCATATCTTGACTGAGTTGTTAATGTCCTCTAGGGGTATAATCAAACCCGAGCAACAAGTTGAAGTATAGTTTCTTATTGATTATGAACCTAACTATGTTTAGGTATTTGATGTCTAAAGTCTAATATATGACTCTGATATAGTTAACGCCATGCTTCTATATATGTATTTATTTTGTAATTGTTGTTTAAGTTGTGCAGGTACATAATCTTCAAGGTGTTGAAGATATTCGTAAGTAAAGTTGATTTCATCGATAAGCACGATGAAGTTATATGAATAATGATCAAGATGACTTTGATGAAAGGGAATGCAACCATGAAAGATTCTCCGATGTTATGGAAAAGAAGTTGATCTCTCTAAGTTAAGAGGGAGACTAGATAAAAGAAATCTCCCAAGTTGAGACGGAGGGCATATTATAGTCATGATGGATACCTTGAAGAAGAAATTGGAGAATGTATATTGAGGTGCTGCTGAAAGAAGGAAAGAAGGATACGAATATGTTGTTGCATGTAAAGTAGGAAAGGAAGTTGTATGGTTGATGAAACTTCTGACAGATTTGTTTGGGAAGCCTCGAAGTCCTACTATGATAAATTGTGAAGCAACATCAAGATGATTGAAGACCCCGAAGGTTTGTGTTTACTTATGTATTTGGAAGTTTGTTACCGATTGGGGTTGTGTTTGCAATAGGCAAATCTCTCGAAGTTTTGGAAGCATGCTCGATTTACTTGATGTTACCGATTTGTTTGATCGGGAGAGATTTGTTACCGATTTGAATAATCGAGCATGTTGAGGCATCGCGTATGCCTGGGAGGACATATGGTCCGCCTATGTGTTGATGTCTAGTTCTCGAAGTAGGGAGGGTGGCGTTGGTCATAGAGCTCTGACCTTTCATTGCGCACCTACTTCCCTGGGTTGATGGTTGGCAAGTAAGCTTGATGGTACCTAGAGAGGCTGAAAGCTTGAGTCCATACATAGGGTTTTTTCCCTGGTTGTCTGCATACATCTGGTGTCTTTGATCTTCGTGTTATGGTTTTGGAAATTGCTTGATGAACTAAGTTAAAAGAAGAACAAAAGAATGTTAATAAGAACATAAGAATATCACAAGTAATTATCAACATAAAAGAAAATCTTTCTTCCTTTCTGATTTTCTAACACCTTCTTCGATTACATCTAAAACTATCTTGATGCTTTCAAGATCTTCAAAGAAACTTCAATGATGTCCTAGAAATATTTCTAGGATACCTTCACCAACAACTTCAAAGAGTGATGAATGCTTCCTTTAAAAATGTCTTCCAATGAGTCTTCTTGTGATCTTTCTTCTCTTGAAGTTGTCTTCTTTCTTCCTTCAATATGAATTTAATCCTTTTGCAAGTGATTCCCCTTGGCAAATCCTTCTTTGAGTCCACAAGATGATCTTCTCAGTTGCCTTACCTTGTTCACCTTAGCTCTGATACCATGTTGCAAAATGCAATATGGTAGCTGTTAATTTAGATTTTCCCTTTTCCTTAATATTTCCTTGTGATCTATAATTATCTTCTTGTGTTTTATTTATTAGATCCTTTCATCAAACAAATATCAATAGTAGTATAGTAAAGACAATGGACACAAATATTAGGCTCCAAGCCTAGCAAAAAACCCCTCCAAGGGGAAAACCCCTAGGCCAAGTTCTTCCTCCAAGTATCAAATCATCCCTTCAAAAAACCCTTCCAATAGGGTCAGATCAACAAGGCTCAATCTTGCATCAGCCAGGTTCTAACTGCAGCTTCGATCCCCCGATTCGACCCTGTAGCTGTCGCAAAAACCCTCGAGCAGTTCTTCAAGTGATCCTTCTTTGAGAAAGACAATACTTCCCAAGGTCAATGAAGTCAAATCAGAGTATTTGATCTTCTAGCAACTCAATCCTGCAACTTAATCTCCTACAATTAAGACCTACAATTTCGACCTTCCTGAAAATTGCAAAACCCTAGATTTCGCATCTGTGAGAGAGATAGAGCCCAACAATACTCTTTCCTTCTTCTTCTTGGATTCTTCTTGCCTTCTAGACATTCACTCTTCCTTTGTTGCTTCTTCCAGCGTCAAATCGAACTTGTTCTTGAGAGATCAAACTTTTGTGAGTGTGTGTGTGAAATGAGCTCAAAGCTGCCTATATTTATAGCCTTTCCAAGGGGTCAAATTCCCTCCTTTAGGCCAACTTGTACTTTTGAGGTTTCTGGGACCTTCTAGACTAAAAATAAATCCTTTTACAACGCACATCTTGCCCGAAAGAGTCTTATAATCGTGATGTTGACTCTCTTGACTCATGACAATATATCCTATGACCTAACAAACCCTTGAAGCATGAAGAACATAATTTTACCTAGAAGACCATCAATAAGAAGCATGAAACCCATCCTTTAAAATAATAACTTTTTATTTTCTTCTTTTGTTTGTTACATAAGATACATATTAAAATGAGTACAATAACAATTATGAAGACCAAAACTAGTTACATTTCCAACATGGTATTCCTTGCGAGATTATGTCTTCAAGATGTCTACATCATCTTGGGATTGAAAGGTCGCAATACAAAAAGATAACCCGATGTTTATGTTTCGATGATAATGAAGATCACTTTCATTATTAGAGAAATCTATGATTAGCTCTACTTTTATTGGCTCAATATAATTCCTTTGTTGATGATGACTAGAGGAAAGTGATATGAAAGGTTGATGACTTGAACACTATCACAGACTGAAGAAAATTTGCCTACATTACAAAAGCTCAATATGATGAGATGCAAAGGGGAGGATCCATGCAGCGACTACTTGAAGATATCCATGAAGAACTAGTAGTCGATGTATTGATGAAGACAAGCTAAAGAGCTTGTGGTTATGACTTCCCAATTGAAAGGAAGTAAGGAATCTCCTCCATGCTTGAGAGGGAGTAAGAAGCCTCCTTAAATGTTGAAAAAGGAGCATGGATTTACTCCCTAATCAAGAGGGAATGAGGATCTCCTCTCTAGTTGAGAGGAAGTGATGTTAGGCATCATATTCTTCATGTGCCATGCACTAGACTAAGACTATCAACCGTAAGTCGAGTGAAGGTACGAAGAGTGAGAATGGAGGATTGGATAAGCATCTGGGATCGATACTCCTTGAGGATAGATAATCCAAGATAGGAAGTAATCTAATGGATCGACACTCTTTGAGGATTAGACAGGTATCCAGACAAGAGTGGTTGAGGAGGATTAATATTCTTTGAGGATTGGGAATCCAAAATAAGAATAGTCCTAAAAGGACATACACAATGAACATTCGGATGGGGTATGTGTCTTAATAGGTAGTGCAGTGCCTCACGTAAAGCCTCACAGCATCATGCTATGATCTATATAGAGCTTGTTAGTTAAGGCCTTGCTATGTTGACAATGTTCGTTATGATGTTGATGCTTAAAAGATGGCTTATCAATCCGACTCTTCTTCTAAGAATATTTCCGTTTGAGAGAATCCTTGTACTAGTTATGTAATTATGAATACCTCCCTAGTTAAGAAGGGTTGTTGGAAAATGTAACTAGTTTTGATCTTGATAATGACCTTTATACTTATGACATTGTATATTTCTGTAAAAAGAAGAAAAAGAATTATTATTTTCTAGCATGGGTTTCATGCTTAAGTTGATTTGTCACTAGGTCAAGCATGTTCTTCATGCTTCTAGGGTTTGTCAAGTCAAAAGAGTACTTTCCATAAGTTTTGAAGTCAAGTCCCATTTGGACTTTGACAAGAAAGAGAAAAAATAAATTTATTTTAAGTAAAAATGTCAAATTTGTCCCTACAATCCCAAGTTGGCTCTTCTAGCAAAAGTCGGCCTAGGGGAGACCTATTCAACCCCTTGAAAAGGGTATATATAGAAGAGAACTCGACTCATTTGAGGACATCCAAGTAAATTCGATCTCTTGTTCAAGGAGCTAAAAAAATCAGCGAGAGCAAAAGGAGAAGAGAAGCGAAGTCAAAAGAGAGAGAATATGCCCTAGAAAATCTCACACGTGCAATAAATTTAGAGTTCCAGGGAGGCTGAAAATTGTAGGTTTGTTGCAGGAGACAGAAATTTTGTTGTAGGGGTCGAGATCTGAAGTTTGACCAGTTTTGGAAGGGTTTGACCATCGTTGACTTCTGAAGACTTTGACTTGTTGGAAAGGCTTGAAAGGAGGGTTGACTTAGGGCTTGTGAGTGGACTTGGTCTTCACATTTGGGTCTTGAATTTCTCATTTGATCTGATTCTATAAGAAGAGGAAAGACTCTTTCTAGGTTTTCCCCTTGGAGGGTTTTTGCCTTGGCTTGGAGCCTACTTCTTATGTCCATTGTCTTTCATGATCTTCATGGTTTAAGCTATCGATAATTGTTTGATGAAAAGAATCTAATAAAGAATAATAAGAGACTAACAAAAGGTTCACAAGAAATTATTAAGGATAGGAGAATTGTTTTAATAGTTGCCCTACTTGATTCTCTAACAAAGTGAACATCAAAGATCATATGCCACAAATGTTACTATATTGTGGATAGACTAGACCGACTATCATGTAAGGAAATATAACAAATTGTTGCAAATGATCTAAGCATGCACTAGTAAAACTTAACATGAACATCACTAGTATGTAAAGTTTCTTATTCCAGAATTAATAGACATTGGTCACATTTCACTGTTTTCTTTGTTACACCTTACATTGTATGAGGTTTCACATTGTGATTCTCATCAAATTTGATGGAATTTATCGGTGGTTCCTTGGAGCTTTTGAAGGACTTATGGAAGATACACCTTCATTGAGCTTCTTCTCTTCTTTGGCATTGGAGATCTTTGGTTGAGGAGATTCATTTTTCTTCTTGTTGGATGGTCGTGGTTAATGGAAAATGGTCATGGTTTTGTAGGTACTTGCATGCCTTTCCTGATGAATCACTCTTTCGAAATATCGATGCTTGATATTTCATGTGTTATCTACTTCATGGAGCATCCTAGAGACTAGGTGTGTTGATGTCATGATGTTGATTTTTCATTAGGAAGGGGTGTTCTACATGGTCCTTATGTTGGATGTCTGATGGGTGCATACTTGATTGGATGGGGTTAGCACTTTCTTATGTCTCCTTCTCTGAAGATGTTGATGTGGTGGGGTGATGCATGTTGCCTTGGTGTGATTTTGCTTGGTGATATAACAATGTGATATTAGACATCATCTATGGGGAATGTCTTTCATGATGTTAGTACCCTTGTGGATGTACTTCTTGGAAATTAGTAGCTTCGGTCAGTATTTTCATGGTAAAAATTAAAGGAGAAATCATTTATCTTTCAGTTGTCCAAGTCTGCCTCAATTGGGAAAGTCGACCCCGCCACTTGAAGGGGTTTGACCCTAAGGTCAAAACACACCTCTTGACTCACATATATATTGGCATTTGTTGACCTCATTTGGCATCACAACATCACTCACTCATTCAACCAATGAACGAGTTTTGATCACATGTGCGAAGGAGGAAGAAAACAGAAGTTTCCGGTGAAGTTTGACCTTTTATTTCTACTTTGACCAACGTTAACTTGGATCTTCTTGATGTTGTTTGACCAAGTTTTCGATTAGACACGAAGCCTGAATATTCTCTAATTCATTTATTGTTCATTGACTGAGATTTTGTCCCTTTTCTAGACCGTTGACCAAGGGTTGACCACAAGTCAAACCATGCAATTTGACCAAACTTTGACTGAGGCATTTCAGACCGAATTTCGATCGTTTAGCCAAGCTACTGCAGGCCAAAATTCGGCCCTTTGACTAGTAAGCAGAAGTGCAATTTTCTCCCCTTTGACTTTGTTTGATTTGGAAATTAATGTGGTCAATGGTTGACCTTTGATTGGAATATTCTAATATACATTTTGATGAATTGAACCCTCTCTCTCTCTCATTAGGAAAGACTATCAGGTTTTCCCTCTTGTGGGATTTTGTCCCAAGAAATTTTGGTGTCTCTTGTTTCATTGTCTTATTGTGATCTCTATTGCTCTGTTGAAGTTAATGGTTGTAATTTTCAAGTATAACTGCTTAATGATTGGAATGCTCTAAAAAAGTCACATTGTATCATTAAAAGTAGTTATCAGTTTGAAAATTTCTCCAGTCTTGTTTGCTAAGAGAAATATCATTGAGATCACCTTGAAGAGAATTGAGAATCCACATCCTTCATCTTGATTGATTATCTTCATCATGAATTCCTTCATGAAGACGGAAAACAAGCTTGAAGGAGCTACAAACTTCAAAGCATGGAAGACTAGAATTGACCTTATTCTTGTAAGGCATAAGGTCTTGGGTATTGTGAAAGGAAAAGTTACTAAACCAGTTAATCAAGCAAGAAAAGACAAGTTCCAAGAATATGACATCATTGCCATGAGTATCATTGTGGAATATGTTAGAGATCATTCAATTCCTTACATTGCTTGTCTTATATCTTCCAAGGAAATGTATGAGCCTCTCACTAGATTATACACCATCAACAATATTAGTCAATCTATAAGTCTGACGAATCAACTTTGTGATGCTAAGATGACAAAGAATGATATTGTGGCATCATATTTCGTAAGAATATCTCAATTAAGAGATAAACTCAAACCTATTGATGAAGAGGTACTTGATAAAGAACTAGTGGTTGTAGCAATCAATAGTCTGCCTAACTCTAGGGATTTGATTGCATCAAGCATTGGTGGCAAAGAAATTGCTCCTACCTTTGATAAACTATGGGTTGCTTCCACTCAAGAAGTATCTAGCCTCATGTCCAAACGCAAGATTCCAAATCCAAGTGAAGATTCTCAAGCTTTTGCAGTCCACTCAAAGAATAGCAAGGGAAGAAGAAATTTTGGAAGATTTCAAAAAAGTACAGGTAGAAGACCCATTTCAAGACCTGCTCCAAGAAGAAGACCTACTCTGCAAAGAAGACCTCCTCCTCCCTCTCAAGAAAGAAGGGACATGTTAATTGTTCAATGTTTTCGTTGCCAAGCATATGGTCACTATCAAAATAGGTATCCTCAAAGGAATAATGATCAAAAAAGGAAAGGGAAGCAACATGCTTCTACAGCTGATCTTAATGAACCTTCATTCAAGAGGAGGCCTAGGAAGAAAGATATTGATAATGATGAATATTCCTTTTATTCTTCTTTTACAGGTTTTATTGCAGGTCATGATGAAATTTGGTTGGTGGACAGTGGTGCCTCTAGGCACATGACTAGAAGTCGTAATAATTTCTTTGAATTGGTTGAAAAGAAGATAGCCCAAAGGGTGGAGGTTGGAGACAACGACAAGTATGAAGTCAAGGACATTGGTTAATCATCCTTCCAATTGGAATCAAGAGGTAATGTCTATATTAATAATATTTTATATCATATATGTTACTGGTTTGAAGAAGAATTTGTTGTCCATTTCATCTCTTGAAGACAAAGGATATAGAATTGCCTTCGTTGATGGTCAAGTTCTGGTATGGAAAAAAGAATCCTCCTTTGAATCTGCCAAGGTCATTGGTGTACAAATAGGAGGCCTATATCATTTCCTTGGTCGCTCAATTCAAGCCTTGATACACAACACCTCTAATCTTCGTGAACTATGGCATAGAAGGTACGTTCATGTTCATTATAAAGCTTTAACTAGAATGAAGGATTATGTTAAAGGTGTACCTAAAATCAAGATTGAACATGATGGAGTTTGCAAAGGATGTGCTCTTGGGAAAAATGTCAAAGGAAGATTTACTAAGTGTGATAATAGATCCAAAGGAATCTTGGATATTGTACATTCTTATGTTGTGGACCTATGTCTGACAAGTCCTTGGGTGGCCATTTGTACTATGTCATTTTCATTGATGGTTAATCTCGTAAAACATGGATTTATTTCTTGAATCCAAAGATGAAGTGTTTGAAAAGTTTCAGGAACTAGAGGCACGGGTTGAAAATGCTTAAGGAAGAAAGAACAAGACATTAAGATTTGACAATGGAGGAGAATACTTATCTAAGGAGCTCATTGCCTTCTGCAAGAATGTTGGAATTAAGAGGGAGCTAATATTTCCCTACTATCCTCAACAAAATGGAATTGTCGACAGGAAGAACAAAACTATTATGGAAGTTGTCAAAGCCATGCTTCATGATCAAGAGTTGTCTATGTTTCTATGGGAAGAAGCTTCAAAGACATTTGTTTATGTTCAAAATAGATGTCCACGCCGAATCTTGGATTATAAGACTCTTGAAGAAGTTTTCACAGGTAAGAAGCCCAATGTTGAACATTTGAGAATTTTCGGTGTCATGTTTATGTTCATGTGCCCAAGGAGAAAAGAACAAATTTGGGGCCTTCTAGGAAGAAGGGAACTTTTGTTGGCTACAATGAAAATTCTAAAGCTTTCAGAGTCTATATACCAAGACAATTATCAATTGAAACTTGCAGGGATGTCATTTTTATGAGGATGCTACTTTTTGGAAGTCCACAGGATCACACTTGGACTCTGATGATGAGATGAGGGTGGCTCCTAAGAATGTGGAATTAAAACCTAAAGGACCTAAACCTATGGAACAATATCCTATAGAAGAATCAAATGAACCACATGAATTTGTTGATTCACCAAGAATCATTGTACCTAAGACTAGAAAGAGATTAGCTTGGCTTGAAAGAAATTTAAAAGAAGCAGAAGGACATGTAGCACCTCGTAGCACTTCAGAGAAAGCAAGACAGAAAATAAGTATTCAGGTGAGTCCAAGCGATTCACCTATGAAGAGGTAATTGAACATCAAGTTTGGAAAGATGTTGTGATTGAAGAGTACCATTCCATATTGAAGAATGATGTATGGGAAATCGTGCCAAGACCTAAAGAAAAAATTGTTATGTCTTCCAAATAGATCTACAAAATCAAGCTTGTAGTTGATGGAAGCATTGAGAAGTACAAGGCAAGATTTTGTTAAAATTGGAAACTAAGGTCAAATTCCACTTTGGGCGGCTCATTTGATGGAGATGATGATTGCATTGAATTCCTCTTTTCAAGAGTTCAAGAGGACCAAAATCAACCTAAAGATCACTCAAATCGAATAAGGGAAAGTGTACTTATGAAAAAAAGCTCTCATATGCACATTTGGACAAGTCGGCCCTAAAGGGAATTGGACACCCTTGAAAGGCCATAAATACAAGTGACCCCAAACTCATTTGGACACCATTATGAGACATTCTTTTATTCTCTTTCTTGGATTTGGCTCACACAAGTTTGAGGCTCGCCCGCGAAGAGTTGGTTCGCACGAAGGAGAAATTACAGGGTCTGAAGTTCGCACATGCTTCTAGGGTTTTTGGGTCACAGTCGCAGGCTTGCCAAAGGTAAAATTTGACTGCAGTCGTAGGCTTCCAAGCTCAACAGAGCGAATGAAACCTTTCAGTCGCATGCACAACACGTCCTTCATGCAACCGACATCTAATGTTCAGTTTTTCAATTGTCATAGGTTTTCACTCATTGACCACAGGGTTCTGCAGTTGACCGCAAACAGTGAAAGTTCATTACGGGCTTCTAAATTAAGGTTGTTGCGAACATCTCGATAACATCCCGATTTTATCTCGAAATCACGATTTTTTGGCCTAACCAATGTTTGCCAATTTTTAAAAATATTTTTATGGTATCTTAATTTTGCCAATGTTTGTCGATTTTTACCGATATTTTCCCGATTTTTACAATTTTTTGGTTTTCCGAAACCTTGCTGATTTTATCTCGATGCCAATGTTCGCAACATTGGTTTTGAGTATAATCATTCTTGGGTTCATTTCATGGATGTTGTAGTTGTTTTGTTGGATAGTTGTATGGATGAAAATATGGATCATTGTACTCTCTTTTGTTGAATCATTCAATGACAATCTAATAAGAAGAAGAATTTGAAAGGGTTTTCCCATAGTGGGTTTTACCCTGGTCTCCAACCAATCCTGGTGTCTCTATGTGTGAATGTTTTTCTTCTATTGTTCCTTTATGTTCTACTGCATTAATGATGATATTGTTCTTTCTACATAGTTGCATATATTGTTAAATAATAATGTAAATTTGAATATTGTTAAGGTGTTATGAGGTGAATTTAATGTGTAAATGAAGAAATGCAATTATCAAAGCAAATAACAATATAGCCCTAAGAAAAATTAACAGATTCATGGCCTGTGGATTCTCCCAAAAAAAGGGAGAAGATTGTGAAGACACATTTGCCCCTATACCCAAGTATTCTTCTATTAGATCTATTATTTCTTTTGCTTCTATTATAGGTTGGAAATTGCATCAAATGGATGTTAAGATTGCTTTTCTAAATGGAGTCATTGAAGAAGAAGTATATATTGAACAACCTCAAGGAATTGAGATTCATAATAGAGAGACATGTTTGTAAATTGAAAAAAGACTTGTACGGGACTAAGCACGCTCCTCGTGCATGGTACTCTCATATTGATAGCTATTTGTTGAGTCTTAGTTTCACAAAGAGCGATGTTCATCCAAATTTGTACTTCAAAGTTGTTGAAGGTGAGCCCTTGATTTTTTTGTTGTATGTAGTTAATTTATTTCTAACAGGGGAAGAGAATCTCATTGTCATGTGTAAGAGGGAGTTGATTTTTGAATTGGAGATGAAGTATCTCGGTCTTATGCATTACTATTTGGGATCGAAAATATGGCAAAACCCTGGTGAAATCTTCATTGCGCAAGGAAAGTACATCATTATGATCCTTCAAAAATTTGGCATGATGGACTGCAAGTCCATGGACACTCTCATGGTGGAAAATTTGAAGAAGCTGTGAGATTGTGATTCTAATTTGGTTGATCCCTCCATGTATCGTAAATTGATTGGCTCATTGAACTATCTAGTGAACACCAGACCTAATATCTACTATGTTGTGAACACATTGAGCCAATTCTTGGTTGAGCCCTGACATGTGCATTGGGTCGCAGCGAAACATATATTGAGATATCTACGCCGCACCATTGATTATGGTTTGAGAAATATTTCTAATGGGAAATGGCAGTTGCATGATTTTATTGATGTTGATTGGGTTGGATGCATTGAAGAAAGAAAAAGCACTTTTGGTTCCTATTTTAGCTTGGTCTCTACAATGATATCATGATCAAGTAAGAAACAAACTTTTGTTGCTCTTAGAATGGCTAAAGGTAAGTATATAATTTCCTGTTCAGCTTGTTGTGAAGCAATTTGGCTTCGAAACTTTTTGCTAGTTTGTTTGATCAAGTGTTGGAATTGAGCGTTGTATTCTGTGACAAGAAAAGTTGTGTAAAGCTTTATGAGAATCTAGTTTTTTCATGAAAGGTCGAAGCACATTGAGATCAAGTATCATTACATCCGAAATATTGTCCAAAGAGGAGTTGTTAGGCTCGAATACATTCCTACCGACGAGCAGGTTGCTAATGTTTTCACAAATCCATTGTCCTAGATCAAGTTTTCTTATTTCGGAGAAAAGCTTGGAGTAGTTGCAAATCCCTCACGAGCATTGATTGTATAGCATCATGAGATTGACAATCTTCCTTGGGCTTATCAGAGAGACCATGGTCTATGGTCAGGAAGATTTTCCTAGTTACTCCCTCGAGTCATTGAGATTGGCTGAAAAACCAATATGGTTGGGGAGTCCAGTTTTCAGGCTTGGAGTGATCCCTTAAGTCATTACGTCTGACTAAGAGACCAGTAGGTTTGATTGGGGACACTGCTTTTTAGTTCTCTTCCTTGAGTCATTGTGTTTGACTAAGAGACCAAGTGGACTTGATCAGGAAGATTGATTTTGAGTACTCTCTTGGGTCATTGTGCTTGATTGAGAAACCATTTCATATGGTTGGAGAGTCTGGCCTCATTAATAAATCCCATGGTCAATTGGGTTTTGACCTTGATGCCATTAGTTTTGGCTTGCGGGATAAACTTGAAGTTTGGTATCTTTCCTTATGATGAGACTTGTATATCTGATCTCTCCCTTAGGTCATTAGTGACAGACCAATGGATTGGTTAGGGAGATCGATCTTGAGAGAGAATGAAAAGAACCTCCCTAGCTAAGAGGGAGTGTTGAAAATTGGTAGCTTTGG
This sequence comes from Pinus albicaulis, assembly GCA_034641835.2. NCBI lineage: Eukaryota > Viridiplantae > Streptophyta > Pinopsida > Pinales > Pinaceae > Pinus > Pinus albicaulis. The sequence goes on from CM076572.1 coordinate 910,159,394, forward strand.
TCGGTATTTTCATGGTGAAAATTAAAGGAGAAATCATTTCTCTTCAAGTTGTCCAAATCAACCTCAATTGGACAAGTCGGCCCCACCACTTGAAGGCATATGACCCTAAGGTGAAAACCCACCTCTTGACTCACATATATATTGGCATTCGTTGACCTTATTTGGCATCACAGAATCACTCACTCATTCGACGAATCAAGAAGTTATGTTCACATGTGCGACGGAAGATGAACACTCAAGTGTCCAGCGAAGCTTGACCTCTCTTATCTTTTGTTTGACCAATCTTGACTTCGATCTTCTTGCGATTGTTTGACTGAGTTTTTTATTAGACTCGGAGGTCAAATATTATTTGATTCGTTGACAGTTCATTGACCGAGATTTTGTTCCTATTCTGGGTGGATGACCGAAGATTGGCTGTAGGTCAAACACTACAGTTTGACTGAACTTTGAATGGGGCATTTTAGACTGAATTTCAACCCTTTGACCGAGCTACTACGTGTTGAAATTCAACCCTTTCACCAGACTTTGACTAGTAAGTAGACTTTCTCTCGTTCAACTTGGTTTGACTTGGGAATTAATGTGGTCAATGTTGGCCTTTGACTAGAATATTTTGATGTACATTTTGACAAAATGAACTCTCTCTCTCATAAGGAAAGATTATTGGGTTTTCCCCCTAGTGGGGTTTTCTCCCTGTTAGCCACCACCTGTGTGTGACAGTTCATTGACCGAGATTTTGTTCCTGTTCTGGGTGGATGACCGAGGACTGGCTGTAGGTCAAACACTACAGTTTGACTGAACTTTGACTGGGGCATTTTAGACTAAATTTCAACCCTTTGACTGAGCTACTACATGTTGAAATTCAGCCCTTTGACCAGACTTTGACTAGTAAGTAGAAGTGTAGACTTTCTCTCGTTCAACTTTGTTTGACTTGGGAATTAATGTGGTCAATGTTGGCCTTTCACTAGAATATTTTGATGTACATTTTGACGAAATGAATTGTCTCTCTCATAATGAAAGATTATTGGGTTTTCCCCCTAGTGGGGTTTTCTCCCTGTTAGCCACCACCTGTGTGTGACCCCTATAGGAGAATTTTTTTCTCCTAGATTTGTATTCAGCCAATAGCCAATTGATATCTCAATGTGCTACTATTCTCCGCCACCTGAGCCATCCATTGTGCGCCCTCGCTCATCTATCATGATCGTATGTTCGAAGATAGGACTTCCAACCCTGAAGGTATGGTTTTTCATTATGTAATTGGGTGGTTATGCTTGCTTTTATTGGGCACACTTGGACATGGATTTTTGGGGGGATTCAGCGGAAAGAAGGGTTTTGGTTGTACTCTTGTTTCCTTGCCTCAGCTTTGGGGGTTAATCTTGTATCCTAGGCTCGTGGGATCTCCTTTATGGGCCATTAGCTTTAGGAGTGACACTACATGGGAAACCCTAATTTTGGTTGCACGGTCTCACTTCCCGACACCATATATCTCACTTCCCTCCACTCATTACAAGCCCTTTTCACATTCTCCCCAGCTAGGTCCACATTTGTCCATTGGGTCCACAAGGTGTTAGCCTTCCCCTCCCCTTGTCCACACCTTGTGTTGGGCTTGGAACGATGCCCCAGAGGTTGATGCTGCTAAAAAGAAAGATAAAAGAAAATTTGTCCACATACAATAGGAAATGTACCACAAAATGTAAAAAATGGTTGGGAAAATAAAATTTAGCATGTGGGCAAAAGCCAAACATGTGCTCTATCCCCATCATTATGGCCATCACCCTGGTTCCTAGCGCCCCTACGAATGCCCCTTGCATCATCAAGGAACACATGATTGTCCCAACCTCTAGTGGGTGATGAACTACTCCAACTTATGGGGGTAATCACTGCCACATCTTACACATCATGCTCTCATCCCCTTGAGCCCTGAGCAATAAAATCAAGAAAAATCAATAAAAGGAAAAATGCATATGAAGAAGGGTGGAAAAACAAAGGTTGAGGTAACTCATGTACCATGATTGCTCCCTTCTACTTTCATACACCCAAGGTGTGGGCCTCCCTCATCATAGCTACCCTTGTACCATGGCATGAGGCTTGGAGCATCCTCTATTGCCCCCACTTCTTTCCATCATTATTTCATATGACACCTGCTATTTGATGGGTGTACCATGGACCTATCACTCCCTTAGAGGTTGAAATCAACTAATAGGGTCCTTTATTTACCTCTCTTGCAAAGGAAGGAAACATTTGGGCATGTCTAAAGCCCCATTTAGAAGTGCATGCCACTTTTCAATGATTAGCAAGCTTACTCAATTGCACTAAAGAATTATTGTATTGGGAGGTGAGGAGATGCAATGGATCTTATACAAGATTGCAGGTGGGTTTCGTCTTGGACTTGGCCTCCCTATACAAGATCCAAGCCCTCCAGAGGGTCATAATGGCACTTGTAGGGTGAGCGTTGAGAGCAATGGGCCTCCAGCCATGCAGAACATTGATTGCCACATTATGGGCTTCTTTAGCACCACCACATTGCTTGTTCGTGCCCCAGTTATATAGAGATGATGATGCACTAGGACCACGTTGCCCAACGAGCTACACATTGCACCCGACACTCAGCAGCTCATCCAGGAGGTTTTGTCTTTCCTGGGGAGACATGGGAGGGCATCTAAGTCACCTAACACGAGGACACGAGATACGGAGGACACATTTTATATATCAAGGACACGAGACATAGAGGACACATTTTATATATATATATATATAAAATGTGTCCTCCGTGTCTTGTGTCCTCGTGTCAGGTGACTTAGATGCCCTCCCATGTCTCCCCGGGAAAGACAAAACCTCCTGGATGAGCTGCTAAGTGTCGGGTTATTAAGTTACTGAAATATAAGTCACCTGACACGAGGACACGAGACACGGAGGATATATATATGTGTGTGTGTGTGTGTGTGTGTGTGTCCTCCGTGTCTCGTGTCCTCGTGTCAGGTGACTGAGATGCCCTCCCATGTCTCCTCGGGAAAGACAAAACCTCCTGGAGGAGCTGCTATATATATATATATATATATATATATATATATGTTGGAAATGTTGTCATTGATGGCAAAGGAAATGACAAAGGAGGAGCACTTGAAACAGCAACAAGGCAAAGAGAGCATGAGACATGAAGTAAAGGTAGTTTTAGAAGGGTCAGTTTATTGGAGATATGGAGAGGCAGCAGAGGAGCTTTAGGAGCAAGAAGCAGCATCAGTCAAGGAGCAGAGGTATTTGATTTGAGAAACTGGTTCTGAGTGTGGGAACATATTATAGAAGGAACATTCGAGGTTCTATGGCAAAAAGGAAACATGTATTGACAGCTGAAATTGTCTATGAAAGTATAAAAAGAGTGTTGAAAAGTTACCTCTTATGCACAGACCATACCAGTAGAGGTCATTAAAGGAGCTATGTAAAATTATTTGTAATTTGTAAGGAGTTTGAATAGCATCCAGACTGGAGGGTAGTGGCCTTTGTATTGAATATCTAGCCAACCATGAAATTGTAAGTGATTACTTTTGAGATGGATCACCTGTATATATATATATATATCTGTCTATGGAGAATTGTTTATAAGTTCCATGTGTGACTTCATGTCTTCTTGGTCGAATTACATGGGAATAGTTGAATTCTGAGAGTTAGTATGGATTCTGCGTTCTTGGTTGAATTAGTAATTCTGTGCAAGGTCTATATTTCTGTGTTTAATAGCAAGTGCTCGTAGTCTGTGTAGAGGAGGACTGTAAAATATCCCTCTCGCCCTTGACAAACTGTGTGTGAAGGGTCATGGAAATGCCCTGCATACAAGAAGGAATTCGGTGTTGTTGAGTAATTGTAACAAGGATGAATGCGAGTGGTCAAACCAGAAGCAATTGAATATGTTGGAATTAATATCACAATGACTCGACCTTGGAGTGAGCAAGAAAGGTCCGCATGAGGGCTGTTAAATCATGTGTGGAAGTGTATTCCCGGAACCCTTGAGCCTGCGCTTCCCGTAGACAGATTGACACGCATTTATTTTGTAAGAAGGTGAAGTCGGTGGTTGGAGAATCGTGGTGGAGCCACAGAGTCACTTTAACTCTGTCGAAATGTTGGGAGATGGCGCAGATTAATGGAGTTGTACTAGACGGAACCGAATCACTAAAAGACACGAACGAAATCGTGAACAAAGCATTAAACTTAGCAATGGAACTGTAATGAAAAACAAAACATTGAAGCGGAGTTTAATTATAATAATAAATTGAAGAGTGAACGGAACCTTGAAGGCGGAACCTGGCGTGCCGAAGAGGAGCGGAACCTTGCAGATGAACAGTGAATGCTGGTTAAGGCTAGAAGCGGTTTTTATCGCACCACCTTTGCAGCGAAAGTGGTATTGAAAATTTCGGAGCGATTCCATAGAAGGGCCGACACGTGGCTCCAAAGGTTCGAGGAAAGCCGCCTCCATTGCGCGCCATCGCGCGTTATTGTTCGCACATCTTCGTCGAGCGATATTCGCCCGATCAAATGAGGCGACGCGACGCGATAACAACCGTCGGATGGAGACGACCGTTAACGCTGGGGCCCAGTCCATCGCGCAACTATTGAATATGAACCCTCGTGCAAGTTAACCGCGCGATTTCCGTTGGATCAGAGGTTGAAAAAGCGATGAATTATCCACCATTGGATCATGAATGAAGCTACAAGGTGACAAACAAGTGCGAAATGCTATGGAGCTCGAAGACATTATATAAGCGTTCTCCGGGGATTTAAATACAAAACCAAAGGGTTCAGTATAATGTTGAAAGTGTTGTATATGTTAACAATGTGAAAAGTGAGAATTTATTGTTGGGTTGTTATATGTAATATAGACCAACAAATAATATGAAGAGTTATATAGTGAACACTGTAGATGCGCTGAATGGATTTTAAAGTCATTGAAAATTTTGGATGAGTGTTTTAAATGTGCAATATAACAGAAGAGTGAGGGTAGCCCAATCATTAAGGAGCTTCCGAAATGAAAATATTCTGCCCAGATGTACAATTATTTGAGTTACAACAATGACTTTAACCTCTAATGGAGCAGCCTCAACATTGATTCAAATTGCCAGGGCAGAAATTAAAAAGTATTGAAATTGCACAACAGTTATATTAAAAGACTTTGGAATATTTACACAACTGCAACGAAAGAGAGAGAGACAGCTGCAGAAAAATGTATAGTGATCCAAAAAAATCTGAAGGGGGTTGATTTTAAAATATATTATATGGACAGAGAGTGTGTAAGCAGGTAGCCCGAGCACAGAGATTAATAATGAACAGACATTGCCTAGATTTATATTGATTTGAGGATAAACTTGCAAAAGCAGTTATATATGCAGCAGGTGCACAAAAGTACAGTAAACAGGTGAATAAACACAGGGATGAAAATGTGGGCCTAACAGAGGTAAACAAAGAATGTAGGAACTGAAAAAGTCACAGGGAATTTTGTAGGCATGATGAACAGAAGTATGCAGATCAGTTACTTAACAGCAGCAGAAAAGACAAATCCAGTAAAGCCAAAATCCAGAAAAGGAGCTGAGTGAAATTGAAATGTGTAGCTGAAAATGTGAATGTAAATGTTGTAATTAATTTCTTATTGTTTTTGATGCATTGGGAAGTCTCCGGAGGAAAACATAATCCCACTGTTATATTGAAATTAACACATATTGTTATATCTTTTTAATGAGCTGGTAAAAGAAATAAGGAGGCAGAAGGCAAAAAGTCAGGACTATTCACTTCAAATTCCCTGAGGAATGTAAAGAGTCATGTGATGAACTCTATATATAATATCAACTTGATATGCATAGAGAGGTTAGAGAGTGAGTGAAGAGAATGCAGAAATGAAGCAGTGAGGCAGAGAAGAAAGAGGAGCTGAGCAGAGAAGAAGGAGAAGCTGATAGAGAATCTGAGAAGATGAAGAGATGATACAGGGCAGATATGAGAATAGATGAACAGCAGAGCAGATGGAACAAAACAGAGCTGATATCCAAGGTAAATCAGCAAGTGTTTCTCTTTGAAAGAGTAAGGAAGTTGGAGCTTCCCTATCAAGTTGTAGCTTGATAGATGTCAGTTGTAGCTGACTGAGGTAGGAGCCTCCTGTAGGTTGGTGCCTGCAGAAAATAGATGGGAGTTGGTGCTTCCACATCAAGTTGTAGCTTGATAAAATGTCGGTTGTAGCTGACTGAGGTTGGAGCCTCCTGTAGGTTGGTGCCTGCAGAAAATTGATGGGAGTTGGAGCTTCCTTGCAAGTTGTAGCTTGCAGAATTGAGGTAGGAGCCTCCTGTAGGTTGGTGCCTACAGAAAATCAGTGGTGAGAGGGAGTTGGAGCTTGCCTTTGCATCACAACAATAATAAGATGTGGTTTTCTCCCTTTATGGGTTTCCACTTATATCTGGTGTCTCTGTGCATGATGTTTATGTGTTGATCTAGTGTATATCATCTGCTTAATATTTGCTGCTCTGATATTAAGTCTACTGTTACATTATATTAATGCTTGCTGCTCACATTCTAAGATTACTCACATGTTAAGTTGAACATGAAATGAAGGTGTAAATAAGTGTTAATGAAAAAGTTGTAAAAGTCCATGAATGTGTTAAACTGATTCACCCCCACCCCCCCCCCCCCCCCTCTCAGTTTAACTAAGGGTTCAACAATATATAGTTCCTAATCCATATTAAGTTACTGAAATATAGTATTAGTTTATTAATTTACTACATCAATGATGTTCATTGCTCACAATTCAATGTTCAATCTTGAATCTTCATGTTATTAACTTACTAAACAGATTGAGAACCAAATCAAGGATCCCAATAGGGTCATTCTGCATATTGCACATGTGACATCAGACACTGATATTTTCTTTCTCGACAATTCTAGCTCTCGTGTTCACTAGTATATAAATCTAACTTGCTCAAGTTGCACATCCTGGAAAATGTGGGCAATTACAAGACAGACTCAACTAGGCAAAGCCCTATATATTTAAGTCAACTCTCTGTAGCCATTGAAATTTGCAATTAAAAGTTAAAACAATACAATGGCTATAGATGCATGTTTTCTTCATTGGTCAAACTTGGAGGTATGCAGGGAGCCGAAAAATCTTTTGAAGAGTGGGAATTCGATGGCCTAAGTTATGATATCAGAGTGCCCAATGTACTCATTGATGCCTATATCACAAAAGAATGATTGAAAAGGCAGGTCGCAGAGCCTTTTCTTGAACAAGTTTTAGAAAAAGGAGGAAAACCAAATTTCAAAACATTAGAAATGTTTGTGGATGGATATTTAGAGAACAAGAAAATGAATCGAGCTATAGAGACCATAAAGAAAGCTATTTCAAAAGTTAAAAATCGTGAATGGCAGCCGACACCTGAAAAGGCACTTGAATACAATGATACAAATTATATAGATATGGGTGTATAGAATACAAGAAAATGTTGACGTACTCCCCACGCGCTCCAAAACAAGAAATTTAAGCTCCAAACCATGAACACTATTCTCCAGGACCCAGGTCGATGTGAAGTTGACAGTTGAGAATTGTTGAAGGAACTTCCAACACAACACAACAACGACTTCAGCGAGCAAACAATGACCAAGTTCCAACATGGCAGTGACTCTAGCGAGCTTTCACAACGAAAAATGGCTGAAAAAAACAAAAAAAAATGATTCATGCGCGGGCTTTATGAGTGACTTTTCATGGGACACGTGTCCTAAGCGGAATAAAAGGTTAGGGCACATTTTTGCCACGTTGAAAACGTTTGTCGCGATTGGAGGACACGATAAAAATTGTTTTGGACACATTTTAAGTTGTATTTCGTGTCTGGCATGTTAAATACGGGACACGCGACCCTGAGGGATGTGTCCTGTGACTTAGGAGGGCATGCATCATCTTCTAGCCCTAATTGATGGACTTGACATTATTGACTTGACATTGAGCCATTTGGAGACCCATGAGGTCCATTTGGAGCCCACAAAGCCCAAATTGGGGGTTGGAGATGTTTTGCAGCATTTGGAGGGCATCTGCCTCTTATTCATCACTTTTGAGGCCCTCACCCTCATCCTCAGCACATGAGGCATCAATGCTAGCATTGAGGAGCACTTCGCATTAATGACATGGGCTAAGCGAGAAATAAAATAATAATTAATGTTAAATCTATCTTGGTTGGCTTGTAACCAAGGGTTTGATACCTTCTTTTCACAACTTAGGGGCTTGGACTTTAGAAATTCAAACTCTTAAGACTTGCATAAAAAACAGAGTCACTCTCGCATTTGAACTCACCACACTTGGGATTTTTGGCTAGCTCATTAGAGATTTTCAGCCTGCAGTTTGTAAAGTGATTTGGATGGATTAAATGCATTTTGACATTTGGAAAATTTCGCTCTCTCTTGGAGCTTCTTGTTGGCATTTTTATGGATGGATATATTCTTCATTGTCTTGTAAGTGCCTTTTAATGCTATGTTTTTATCTAATGAATGTCTACTGCATGGAATCTTGTCTTATGGTCTTTAACGTGCCCTAATTAATAAAATTTTGGTGTAACATTGAAACAATTTGAAATTTTGCATGTGTTATTCTTGGATAATGAATGAATGAATGTTCCTAGAGGTTATTTTACATAATTCATCTTTGAAATTCCATTAATTATTGCCAATGAAGTATAATCTTCAAGAGTAGTTGTGTAGTTTCCTCCATTAGTGCTAGCGAAGCTGCCTCTTGGACTCCTTAACAAGCGAAGTTATCAAATCAAGATCATTTTGACTCCAATTCTCCCAATAGCTAGGCATTGCTCCTAAATCCTTGGTGATCACCCCTAACTCAACGAATCATCTCTCTCTCACCTCTTCCTCGCTTCTTTTCCTCGTCCCTTTAAGGATAAGGAGACCTCGCTAGGGATTGGTGTGAATTCCAATAGAGGAGTGCATTTTCAGTTCCATTTGGATAAACCTTTTCTTTAGTGTCTCCTCTAGTGATCCCATATTTTGATGCAATTACTACAGTCGAATCTCCACAAATTCGATGCCCTAGCCATCACACCAAGTGGGAACATAGAAGCTAATCCTTCAACTTGGGGATTTCTTCAAGGCTTGTGCTTTAGCACTTATTGAAGTATATCATTCATATCCTTTTCTCTTATCCACCCTAACCTTGGATGAACTCATATATCATTAAATATCTAAACCATAGATCTTGTGCAATCTCTTTTTCAAGGGGTTTTCCTTGGAAAGTCTCCCTAGCTTCTCCCAAAGCTCACACATCTATTGAACCTTTCCATTGAATGAGCCACCTTGCCTCACTTCAAGCCTATCCTAGACATATATATCACATGTGAGGAATACTAAGACTCCTCATGAAAATCCGAGAAGAGAAGGGAACTTAAGTTGTGGTGGCAGTGGGCCTCTGTCCCAAGGTGTTGTTGTGCCCTCTAGCTTTCTCCTCTTTACAAGGCTTGCTAGTTTGTGCAACAACAGCCCCAAGATATTTCGGTGTCTCATGTTTCATTGTCTTATTGTGATCTCTATTGCTCTACTGAAGTTAATGGTCGAAATTTCAAGTATAACTACTTAATTATTGGAATGCTCTAAAGAAGTCAAATTGTATCATTTATCAGTTTGAAAAATTCTCTAGTCTTGTTTGCTACTAGAAAATCAACATGTTTTCCTAAGTTTGAGTTAAAAGGAGGGTACTACATACATTTGGGTGATCTAGACTTTTCTGAGATTGGATGATGTATTTTGATGTAATAATTCCTTGATGATGGTGCACCCTAGTTTGAGTTCTTGATTATTTTTTTGGTATCATCTGTGGCCTTTTACTAGGGAGAACATATTTTATTTGCATGGTACAATGCTTTAGGAGAGTGCACCCACTAATTAGCCTACATGTTCATGTTGATTTAATCATTAACTGATTATATGGGGGTGGATTATGGTTATATTAGAGGAATAGACTTAGTGCAAACATGTTGAGGTTGATTGAACCATTCAACAATCAATTCAATCTATTTTATCTAAGTGAAGGCTAACGATTTGAGCACCCTAATTCATTTGTCATCTTTCCACACTTGGGGGACTTTTCGAAGGTTAGTTGAAGCTTTTATGTGGAGCACTCCTCTCTTTGCCATAGATTCCAAGTTATGCATGTATTACATTACTATTTTGGGAGGGGATGGCACACTTCCTTAGGGAGAACTTTTATTGTGCACATGGTTGGGTAATCAATGGATGGTTTTGCAAAACAACATAAGGTCTTGGCATATTATTTGACGAGTTGTAATCACCTTGAAGTATTCTATTAATGATTTGATTTGCTCAAACTTAACAGGGTTGAGATAGTTTCACATTGGAAAGAATATGTTGGGTTTTTATCTTTCCTACTTGCACAGGTTTTGAGTTATAACCACCCTTGGAGCAAAATTTATGATTATTGGGATTGATTTTGTCAAACTTAATAATATGAGATGCTTGTACAATGGGGGTAACAGTTTTCTACTTTTTTGAAGTTGTTGAAGGTCCCAATACATTTGACCTATCATGCACATCAAGTGTTGCACCTATTTGGCACTTTGCACACTTTTCTGTAGAATTAGTTGTAGTGACCTACTTTGGATCCACATTTAGGAAGGAGTTACTTTTTAACTTGATTTTTGCACACCTTTTCATACCTTTTTCACATGTGCTAATGGGATGTGCCAATTATTCATGAGACCTGATACCCGCCACGTGTGGGTAGTATGTATAGGAGAAAAAATTTCTCTTAGATGGTCTACATCCGGTATCCAACAGTCACTTGCAGCCACCGGATAGGTTGATGTGCCATTATCTCTGCCACATGAGCCAACCATGTGGTCCCTCGCCCACTTGTTATGATTGTATGTTTGAAGATGCACCTCCCAACCCTAAAGGTATGGCTTTTCATTGGTATAGTTGAGTAATCTTCCTTAGTTGCCATGGGCACCTTTGGCGATGGATTGGTAGGGGGATTCAGCAGAAAGAGTGGTCTAGGTCTATACTCTTGTCTCAACTGCCTGATTTTGTGGTTAGCCTTATATCCTAGTCCTGTGGGATCTCCTTTACTAGCCACTAGCATTAGGGTTGGCACTACTGGGGAAATCTTGACTTTGGTTGTGTGGTCCCGCTTCCTAACACCACATACATCACCCACTTCCACTCATTTTAGCCCCATTCATCTCTTTTCCCATTCGAATCCTCATGTGTCCACTAGGTCCACATAGGGTTAGCCTCCCCATCCCCTTGTCCACACCTTGTGTCGGGCTTGGAAAGATGCCTCGGAGGTTGATGTAGCTAAAAAGAAAAAGAAAAAAGCATAATTTGTCCACTCTCAACATGAAATGTACCACAAAATGCAAAAGATGGCCAAGACACACAAAGTTAGCACATGGACAAAAGCCAAACATGAGCTTTACCCCTTATCGATGGCCACCACCATGGGGTTCCTATGCGCCCTAGATGAGCCCCTTCCATCATTAAGGAACCCATGATTGTCCCAACCCTTGGTGGGCGATGAACCACCCCAACTTAAGGGGGTATCCACTGCTATATATTACACATCATGCTCTCATCCCCTGGAGCCCCGAGCAATTATGAAGAAAAATCAATCAAAGGCAAAAGGCATATGAAGAAGGGTGGAAAAACAAAGGTTGAGTAACTCATGTACCACGATTTGGTCCCTCCTACACTCGTATACCCAGGTGTGGACTTCCCTTGTTGTAGCTACCCCTATACCATGATATGTGATCTAGATGTTGTTGAGAATTCAGTAGGGAAATCATTAATTCAATTCTCTTACTTGATAACTGCTTGTGTTATTCTTGAACTTCTTATCTTTGTTCCTTATTATTACAGTTTGCAATACATCAAACAGCTACCAAAAACAATAAGAACAGTGACATAGGATATAGTTTGCAAGCCAGGGCCAAAACCCCTCCTCTTGAGGGAAAAACCCGTAAATCTCTTCTCCTCTTATAGATTCTTCAATTGATGAATACCATGACCTAGTGACCTAGAAAAATACCCTCCAAGATCAATACTTGCACGACCTCCAACTGCAACTTCTTCGACCTTTCCTAAAAAGTCCGAAATTTTTGCACTGCAACAACTGCAGCACCTTCACAAGGAGACTTCAATCTTCTTGTCTAGCTTCCTCCTTCCCTTCGCTTGCCTTTTCCGGAGATGAAGGACCATAGACAAGCCCTAGAAACCCTTCGCTTGCCTTCTCTTCTTCCTCTCCACCAAGATCGAGCTCAATGTAGCCCTAGCGCAAAAACCCTAGCTTTTGCTTGTGCGTAGGAGAGAGAGAGAGACCCAAAACAAACACTTCAACTTCCTTGTCTTCCTTCTTCATCCTCTTCTTGTCCCCTTCTTCGCACATTAGAGAGAGTGAGTGAGTTCCTTAGGAGATGGTGTTCCTCCCCTTATATATGCCTTCTTCAAGGGTGATGCAGCTCTTCATTTAGGCCGACTTGATCTTAGAGGTATTTTGACACTTTAGAGACAATAAATTTCTCTTTTCATATTACAATGTGCCCATAGTGTCTTCAACATATGACAATGACTATTCAAACCTAGAAGCACCTTAAGTAGTGTTTGACATATAAAATAAAGAACTTGAGCATGAAACACATCTATTTCTAGCATCATATCAATCCAACATTGTCACATAGCAATGTCTTAACTAATAGCTCCATCTCTCCACGAGATCTTGAGCTACAATGCTGGTGAAACCAATGATTATAAACACCATTATCATTGTCTCCAATGTACATACTCCACTTGGGTGTTCACTGAGTATGACCTTCTTGAAGTATTCTTATCTTGGGTAGCTAATCCTCCAAGAACATCGGTCCATGACAACTCTTCCCTTAATTGCCCTACCACATTCTCAAAGAGTATCGAATGCCAGATGGTTACCAAATCCTCCATTATTTCTTCCAGTAAAGACAAGAATGTTGTGTCTATCCCCCCCTCTCAGATAGGGAGGATACATCCACCTAACCAAGTTTGTCTCTCAAATACACAAGCTTCTTGTTTGGAAGCAATTTTGTCAATACGTCAGCTACTTGTTCATCAGTGGAAATATATTGAAGTTCTAGTACACCATTTTGCACTTGCTCTCGAACATAGTGATACTTGTTGTTTATGTGATTTGTCTTTCTATGAAATACTGGATCTTCAGACAAACTTATACAACTAGTGTTGTCACAGAGTATCACTGTAGGGTCCATCTATCCTTCAAATAAGTCGGATAACGACTTCCTCAACCAGACCGCTTCTTTGCTTACTTCACAGACTACAACATATTCAGCCTCAGCACTACTCAAAGCAACAGTGTCCTGCTTTATGCTCATCCATGAGATCATGGAGGATCCCAAACTGAAGCATCCCCCTGTAGTGCTCCTTCCATCTTGTTCACTGCCTCCCTAGTCGAAATCTGTGCATCCAATTAGTTGGACACCATTCCTTCTATCATACTTTAGACGGTAGTTGATGGTTCCTTGCAGATATCTCAGAATATGTTTTTCTGCTATCCAATGATCCTGCTTCTGCTCCACTTGGAATTGATTGAGAACATTCACTACAAAGCATATGTCGGGTCTAGTATTCACCAAGTACAACAGCGAGCAAATCAGTTGTCTATACTTGGAAGGATCCACAGGGCTTGATTCATAACTCCTAAGTCTCTTCAAGTTTGTGATCATCAGAGTGGTCATAGGTTTATATCCACCATACCAAACCTCTTCAGTCTCTTGATCACATACTTTCCTTGACCGAAATCGATTTCATCAGGTCCTTGCCAGACTTCTAGTCCCAAATAGTAATGCATCAGCCCAAGATCCTTCATATCAAATTCTGCTACTAGTTGTTACTTGCATTCTTCAATTCGACCTTCTACACCTGTCAGGAGAAGATCATCTACATACAGAAGAATGATTACAAGTTCACCGTTTTCCACCTTAATATAAAGATTTGAGTCAGCAGAACTCTTCGTGAAGCCTATCTTTTGAAGATATGAATCCATCCTAGCATATTATGCTCTTGGTGCTTGCTTGAGGCCATATAATGCTTTCTTTAATCTGCATACATATGCCTTTCTATCCTTGACTTCAAATCCCAAAGGGTTATTCTACGTAGACTTCTTCACCTATTGTCCCATTCAGAAACGTAGTCTTGACATCCATCAAATGGATGTTCCATCCCATCGATGCAACCAGAGAGACTAGAGATCGAATCGTTGTGTATCTTGCAATGGGAGCAAGTCTTTCCTCATAATCGATGCCTTCAAGTTGAGAGAAACCTTTGGCCACAAATCTCGCTTTATACGTATCTATACTTCCATCAACCGCATGTTTGATCTTGTAGATCCACTTAGAAGTAACCACAGATTTGTCTTCGGGCATAGGTATGATCTCCCAAACTCCATTCTTCATGATAGATTGGTATTCCTCATTCATGGCATCTTTCCATTCTAGATTCTTTACAACCTCTTCAGAAGTGGATGGTTTTGCTTCTATTAGTTTTGTCATGTATGCAAGATACTCAAAATATCTTTTGAGTTTCTTACTTTCTCTAAATGTCCCTTTTGTTGCCCCATGACCTTCTGCATCAAGTAGAGTAGATTTCAACCAATTAGGTCTTTTCCTAGTTTCAAGTATGACCACCGGTTGAACAGGTTCACTGGGACCTTCTTCATGGTGAGATTCCTCTTCTGCCTGGTTCACTTCTTCCTCAAATACCGGAAGATCTTCATCATCAGAGTCCATGGAAAGATTATTTTATTTCTTGAATGTTATGCTCTCATCAAATATGACATCATGACTAACTTCTATGTGATGTCCATACTTCATGTAGACCCTATAAGCTTTTGATGAGTTACTATACCCAACAAAAGTTCCCTTCATTCCGGAAGGATCCAACTTCTTTCTTTTGTCCTTTAGTATATGGATATATACAGGACACCCAAAGATTCAAAGATGATCTACGGATGGCTTCTTTCTAGTGAATACTTCTTCCAGAGTTTAATTATCCAGAGATCTGTGAGGACATCTATTTTGAATGTTGATAGTTTCCTTTGTTGCCTCTCCCCACAGGAACTTTGGTAGATCTTAATCATGAAGCATTGCTTTTACACTTTTTTCAATGGATCTATTCTTCCTTTCTACAACACCATTTTGTTAAGGATAACATGGGACTATCAGCTCCCTCTTAATCCCTAACTCCTTACAAAATGCTATGATCTCCTTGGATGTATATTCTCCTCCATTATCAGATCTTAAAATTTTGATTTTCCTTCCTATAAGATTTTCCACTTCAACTTTGAATTCTTCGAATTTTATGAATACTTCATCCTTGGTTTTCAATAGATAAACCCAGGTCCTTCTTGAATGATCATCTATAAAGGTAACATAATATAGATGGCCTCCAAGTGATTTTCGAGTCATTGGACCACACACATCAGAGTCGATAAGATCCAAGATTTCTTTTAACCATGAAGCACTGCTTCCAAATGGTCTCTTGACATTCTTGCCCAATGCAAATCCCTTGCAGACACCTTCATGATCTTCTTTGATATTTGGGATTCCATCTATTATGGAACTTAGAGATGGGAGGATTTTGAAATGGAGATGACCAAATATTTGATGCCATAGTTCACAGGGGTTGATTCCAAATGGTCTCTTGACATTCTTGCCCAATGCAAATCCCTTGCAGACACCTTCATGATCTTCTTTAATATTTGGGATTCCATCTATTATGGAACTTAGAGATGGGAGGATTTTGAAATGGAGATGACCAAATATTTGATGTCATAGTTCACAGGGGTTGATTTCAATGTGAACTAGGGCTTGGGCTATAGGGGATAATAATCTGTAAAGCCTTCCTTCTAGGGTGCCAATAACTTTGTCTTGATCTATACTTGAGTCTTTTCCCCAAACAACAACCTTTCCATCAAAGGCTACTCTATCTCCTTTATCTTCTAAGCTTGAAATAGAAAGCAAGTTTTTATGAAAACCTGCAACAAATAGAATATTGTTGAGGTAGATGTTGCTTCCATCTTCGAGCTTTATTGATGTTGATCCAATGCCTTTCATGGGATAGCTATTGTTGTCTCCAAGTTCCACAGAGTAAGTGGATTTGCGTTTTGATAAAGTCTTCAATTGATTTGAGTGACCATTCATGTGCCTTGAAGCACCACTATCAATCACCCAAATGTCTTCTTCTTGAAAAGTACCGAAGAGGGCTGAGAAGAGACCATCATTCCTTTCTATGAACGATACCTTCTTTGAAGAGAATAAGAAGTTATACATCTTCTTGATACCTTTCCTTAGATGACTTGCAATCTTCTTAATGAACTCCATGATGCCCTTAAACAGCCTTGGCTCTGATACCATGTTGAGAATTCAGTAGGGCAATGATTAATTCAATTCTCCTACTTGATAACTGCTTGTGTTATTCTTTAACTTCTTATCTTTGTTCCTTACTATTACAATGTGCAATACATCAAACAGCTACCAAAAACAATAAGAACAGTGACACAATATATAGGATGCAAGCCAAGGCCAAAACCCCTCCTCTTTTGAGGGAAACCCGTAAATCTCCTCTTCTTATAGATTCTTCAATTGACGAATACCATGAGCTAGTGACCTAGACAAATACCCTCTAAAATCAAGATATGCATGACCTCCAATTGCAACTTCTTCGACCTCTCCCATAAAGTCCGAAATTTCTGCACTACAGCGGCTACAACTGTTGCATCTTAACAAGGAGACTTCGATCTCCTTGTCTAGCTTCCTCCTTCCCTTCGCTTGCCTTTTCTACAGATATAGGACCATAGACAAGCCCTAGAAACCCTTTGATTGCCTTCTTTTCTTCCTCTCCACCAAGATCAAGCTCAATGTAGCCCTAGCGCAGAAACCCTAGCTTCTGCCTGTGCGTAGGAGAGAGAGAGACCCAAAACAAACACTTCGACTTCCTTGTCTTCCTTCTTCGTCCTCTTCTTCGTCCTCTTCTTTGACCTTCTTCTTGTCCTCTTCTTCGCATATAAGAGAGTGTTAGCGGGTGCCTTGGGAGGTCGAGTTCCTCTCCTTATATAGGCCTTCTTCAAGGGTGACGCAGCTCTTCATTTAGGCCAACTTGGCAGTTCTCTAGGCCGACTTGATCTTGGAGGTATTTTGACACTTTAGGGACAAAATAGATATCTCTTTTCATATTACAATGTGCCCATAGGGTCTTCAACATATGACAATAACTCTTCAAACCTAGAAGCACCTTAAATAGTGCTTGACGTATAAAATAAAGAACTTGAGCATGAAACCCATGCTCCAATAATAATTTTCTTTCCATTTTATAATTTACAAGAATACATTTCATACTTATGAAGACCGAACCTAGTTACACATTTTTCAACAGATGTTTCCCTTGATCCCCACTTTGTTAAATTACTATATCATTTGCCACCTACCACTTGAAGGATGTACCATGGACATGTCCCCCCTTTAGAGGTTGAAACCACCTAATAGGGTCCTTGATTAACCCCTATATTGAGCTTGGAGATATTTGTACATGCTAAAGCCCACTATGGAAGGGCATGCCACCATGAAGTGCCCCATTGATTCCATGACTTGTAAGCTCCTTTACTTGACTATTCTAATGATTTATTGTATTGGAGGGCAAGGGGATGCATTGGATTTTATGCAGGATTGCAGGTGCGTCTCCATTTGGGGCTTAATCTCCCTATCCGGAGACCTAGCCCTCCAGAGGACCACATTGGCACTTTTAGGGTGAGCGTTGATAGCCGCGGGCTTCCACCATAGCAAAGAGTACTTCATGGATCCCCAGCACCACTCATTGATTGCTTGTGTTCCACCTTTTGGATGAGGCTGATGTACCTCATTCACCATGCCCAGCCGACTACACACTTGCACCATACACTTGGAAAATGATTCGTGGATCTAGATGAGGGCTTGCGTCATCATCCTAGCCCTTACAAATGGTTTACAGGCATTTTCGATCCATTTGGAGACACATGAGGATGTCCTTGTGCCCCTCACACCCACTTGGGGCCACCACAAGGATTTGCTTGGAAAACAAGGGGCCAACCCCTTTTCCACTATGTTTGAGGTCCATTCTCACATCATGGCACACTCTGGACTTCATTAGGCCTCCTCAAAGGCCCAATGACTCACTTTATTGATCATTTTACCTTCTTGAGAGGCTTATTATCGTGTTATTGACCTATCTTGGTGGGCTTGTCACCAAGGGATGTTATTATTGCACATTATTTTACTATTTGAAGCTTAATTAGGCCAAATTAGGCAAATCAAATTCATTAGTGATTGTATAAATACAAGTGAGGTGATTCACTTTCAAATCATCACTTGGATTGGGATTTAGTAGATCTTGACAATTTCGCATTCCCTTTTGGAGGACGAGTTTGGAAGTTATGGATGAATTTTGATGTTTGGATCTAGTTCTCTAGAAGCCCCCCAAATTTCAAGAAATTTCAATGGTAGGATCCCGAGATATTGCAAGCCCTAGCTCAAGGATCATTTCTTGCCTCAGGTTTTCCTTGGCTAGTGTCCTCACTTGGATCATTGCATTCACTTCTCAAAATAAAATTTATCCTTTGATCCTCTTCTCTTCCACAATTAGGTCAAGCCCCTCCATGGTTAATCAACTCCACATCTTTGGCCTAATTCTAGGTCCACTTGGTCTCGTGTGGTCCTGCAACCTAACAACTCCAATTCCACAAAGTTCACATAAAGACCAATCCTTCATCAGGATTTCTAGGCCTTGGAATCATCTTTACAAGATATATTCCTAAACCCTAGCCTTGAGAATCCTCTTAGCCCTTCCTAGAGAGCATGTCACCTTGCTTCCTGAGCAAGTAAGCCATATAATCGAGTCTCTCTTGTGAATAGGCCTTAGGAATCACTCCCTCTCCTCTTATCGATCTATTCATCTAATGATTCCCCTTATACCGAGTCTCCTCCCATCGATGAAAGTCCGTAAAAAGCAGGGAGCCTTAATTGAGGTGACAGTGGGCTATCGCTCCATTGTTGCCCTTGACCTAGTAGTTGCTCTATAGGAGTGCTAACAACACCCACACATGCTTCATGATATTTATTTCACACATGTAATCCATCTCATTGACCACCTACTATTTATGGATAGTGAATATGGAACACTCTCCTACAAGAAGTATTTAATTGTTTTATCACTCATGCATCTTGAAGGGCGCACTTAGTGATCTCTTGTAAGTGGATCTTGGAGCACATCCTCCCATGTTAAAGATATTCGATTGTATTTTTGTATGCCAGCACCTCAAATGGTGCATTATATGTGGATCATTTCACATCTTGACATGGTATTATGCCCTTTTTTTATGGTGCACCCTTTCTTGGGGATATGTATTCTATTTTCCTTCTTGTTTTAGGATGTGACAACCTCTCTTAGAGATGATGGAGATCATGTATCCATTTGAAATGGTCAAACACTAAGTCACATGACACAAGGACACGAGACACGGAGTACACGTAAATACGAGTATTCGACACGAGACACCGTGACCTCGAAAACAAGACACGAGGGACACGTTTTATTTATATTTAAAAATAAAAATAAAAAATAAAATATATATATATATATATATATATATATTAAAATTTTATATATATAATAATTTATAAATTAATATTAACAAATTAGTAAATTACAATTATACAACTTACAACTTCAAGGCTACAAGCACATAAGAAATACTAAAAGTAAATAGTCATTAAAACCATAAGCTATAAACTTATCACAACTTGCATGTTTGTAGAAGACCTAAACAACTTTTGGTATGCAATGTCTGGAAGGGATGCTTATAATTGAAATTAGAACATGGACAAGCAAACATGGAATACATTAATGGATTAGGACTAAAATATTGAAATGTTGAAAAGATTGTTTGAGAATCAGGATATTCAAAAGATGTAAAATTTCTTCAAAAGCCTGCTACTTGTGTACACTGTACAGATATATTTAGCATATGGTAGGGTGCCAGACTGCCAGTCTGTTTGCACTTGTACTATATATGGAGTTTCCACTTAAGATAAAGGAAATGTTGTTAATTATTAATTTCTTTCGCAGGTTCAAACAGGGGTTCAGATTCTTTGTGACAAGCAACAAATAGCTGAGGCTCATTCTCAACATGTGAAATCCCAACCGTATGACTGCACTGCCTCACAACAAAGCTTAGAATCTAGCTCTATCGATAGTCAATAACTTACAACAATAAATTATAATGAATAATAATAAATTTAAATATTATAAATTTAAATTTTAAAATTTATACATATATCATATATGATAATCATATTACATACCTGTGTGCGTTAACGCGTCCTCCGTCTAGGCAATCAAGGCAACAATGGCAAGGCAGTCCCAGGGCAGTCGGGGCAGCAATAGCAAGGAGTGCCAGCAACCTTAACGCCAAACAACACTGGGCAGCAATGCAGTAGGAGGCAATGCAATGGAAACGAAGGTTCAAGGCAGCAGCGACCACATTGACGGCAACAGCAACCACACCGAAAAGAAATAAAACTAACGAAAATTTTATCATTTTTGTATTTTTTGGTGGAAAACGTGTCCAGACGCGGGAATACGTTAGGGCAGGTATTCCAAACCTAGGACACGAGTATTCCATTTAAGGACACGCATTCAAAAACGGAGGGTATGTATTCAGTTTCAAAGGACACGTCCAAAAATGTATTTGACACGTTTTAGGTGGTATTCGGTGTCCGACACGTGACCCTGGAGGACGTGTCCTGTGACTTAGGTCAAACGTTGATTGACGGTGGATCTAACAACTCTATATTATATTATTTCTTTGACTTTTCATGTAGTTAGTTAGAGAATAATGTATTTTATTGTAAGAGAGAAGAAACCACTTCTATAAAGAGAATCCTTTTCTCCATTTGAAGAAGTGGTCATTGAGGATCTCTCCCTTTGGGCTACATTGTACATTATTTTGGGAGGCATAATGGAAGATTGAAGGTGTTGCTTCTATTTCATGCCAGGCATTTATGTTTACACTATTTTTCATATGTTGTTTATTATTGTAGGAAACACTTGTAGTATGTTATGAAGGCCTTGCAATGAAGTATCATTCATTTGGATGGTGTAATGTGAGGATGTGTTCCCTCTTATTTCCATTGTTGTTGTGTTAAGCCTGCATCTAACAAACCTACTTGTTGCTAGGATAATATGACATCACCTTCATAACAATGCCTAATAATGGCACCCCTAGCTTTCCAAAGTTAATCTTCTGCAATTGTTTTCAGAAAGATAACACCTTGGGCTTGTGATTTTACACTTTTGCAGGTGCTAGATTTTGTTGTAACACTATGCATGGATAAAGAAGCACAAAATTCTGACAAAGGAATTGTTGCAATGTCTAGCAAAGAACACAACTAACTCATTACCAGTGTTGCAAACATCCCAATTTTGCGATTTTTTTGCCTCGTCGATGTTTGCCGTTTTTACCAATATTTTGGTGGTATCTTAATTTTGCCAATGTTTGCCGATTTTTACTGATATTTTCACAATTTTTACAATTTTTTGTTTTCCGGAGCCTTGGCGATTTTATCCCGATGTCGATGTTTGCAACATTGCTCGTAACAACAATGCAGACTCTAACAAGGAGATTTGTATGTTCCCGGCCAATAAATGTAGAAATTAGGTATGCCAGTAAAACTTCAATATGATAACAAGCTAAGGTATCTTGTGAATACTATACATGTCACAACAATCTAGTAATTTACCAATGGATGAAACATGGACAAAATGTGTGCACTATAAACTGAAGCGAATTGACAATGAATAATCTCAAATAAATTTGTAGGAATTATCCAGCCATTCTACAAGCATTTATGACAATAAAATATTAAAGCCATAGATTGAAGTGACTGAAGTATAAGGAAGAAAAAAGTAAGAAACTCTCACTCTTTAGGCTCAAAGATAAGCTCTTTAAATACAGCATATGCAGCAGCACCAGCAATAGCCAACCCAGCAAATATAACAACACTGTAGGAAGCACCCTCCACAAATGTTACAGGCTTCACTGGAATTTGGTCTGTGAGAGGATCAAAAGGGTCCTCTTGTGTAGTAATATCTTTGTTATGTCGCTGCAGAAATTAATGCATTGCATCAAATTTATCAGTAGCTATAAATTTGATAATACAAACCTACACCTCAGCATAGTAGAGCCAGCCAAAAATGCATTATCAAGCAACGAATACTAAAAGAATCACAATAAATGACTAATAACAAGATAGTTAAAGAATATAATAAAATAAGTTGAACAATATACAAATATAGAATATACTTGCACAAAGTCAATTCCAGTCATTGAAGATGTCTGTTGGGCTCTGGTCTAGAGGTTGAGACAGGTTGCTGCCATGTAAATTGACCCAGGTTGAAAAGCTGGTGGGCATCAAGCCCTGGAACAATATGTTTTCTGGCTGAGATTGATAGCTCCCTGTTTTGAAGCAGGACCGTGATAATGGGCAGATGGGGTTCATAGCTCCCCATGGACCGAAACAAGTGTTTGCTCCAACTAAAACAACTCAACTCCAGCCCTTGCAGAGTGTAGATCTCTACTTAAAGGACCCTTTCAATATGAAACCAGAGGTGATTGCTTACGAATCCTATGTAATGCTGTCAGAAGGACTTACCAAAAGCAAATATACTACTGAACTAGCTTTCAACAATCTTACCTAGGATCTCTTAGAAGCCTAGCACAAGTCCCTAAATGCATAGTAGTAGCATCTACAGTCTACAACGTGCATTATCTTCAAAGCCATCCCCAGCAATACTAAGCTAAAATGTGCACATATATCCTTGTAATATCTCCTTATATAACACACAGTAAATGCCTGCTAAACAGTGTCATTCATATTGATAATGGAGATCACTTTCCATGTCTAAGGCTAAATTTTGAAAAGTCACCTGGCCCAGCGATGATGGATAGAAACAATCATTACAGATGCTGCCCACTGGTACTGGTTGGGGTCCAACCCCCAACAACAATGATGACCCACAACCTGATGTTGGAATCCTCCCTGCTAAGCTTAATGATTTTGTTTGTGCGTTTGTGCTTGAGCTAAGGGCCATCTTTGTCTGTCATGTAAATTGGATATTTTTGTATAGCCCTAGGGGAAATTGAGAGGACTTATGGGTGTTTTTGGTAATCAAGCATCTCAATTTTTAAGCTGTGATAGTGCTTGTGGCAGCCACGTCTACAACCTACTCTTTTTTGTATAAAATGCCAGCTATGTACATATTTTGATCATGTCAATAGTTCAAGGAAGTATTTTATTTATAAAAAATATTGGAAAATCTTGAAATATGGGTAGCTCGGAAGGTATTTCTGAGTGGAGAAAACCCACAAAATGGAAGTTGTGGGCAAAGTACCCAAGCCTGGGGGTTTTGGACCCAAAATGTGGGTTTAAAGCCAAGAAAATAATTTTAATTTGTTTTTTGAGTCATGTAGGCTCAGGTCGGCCAGCTAGGCCATGGGACATGACAGTCGGGGTTTAAACCCCATGATCAGATCAACTATAAATAAGAGGCCAATGGAGAGGACCAATCACACTTGTGAAGGACCACGTGTGCAGTGAAAAAACCTAAGAAGGCAGATCTCAAGATAAGAGCCAGAGAAGACAAGAGGCCAAGTTTGGTAGCTGATCTAAGGAGAGGACGAGTAGCATCCAAGAAGAGGCCACGGTATTTTTCTGTTTGCTGAACGAGGAGGAGAGGCTGGCTGAAATTCTGTTCTGTGCATAGAGAGGTCTGCAGCGCTAAAAGAGGGTCGAAGTGCCTCAGATCTGTGCACAGGAGAGCTGAAAGGCCTCAGATCCCTCAGATCTGTATATAGGAGAAGTGAGCAGAGTTTGTTTTATGGTCTGTCTAAGAGTGAACAGAAGGGCTGCAGGGCTAGTCTGAGCCCTAGTTTGGGCTGCAGCCAAGAAAAGGTCTGGTCCTAGACTCAACAGGTGTAAGAGATGTGGCCGAGATCATTAGAAGTGAGACTGGAGCTGCCTGGGTTAGGCCGCAGCTGGAAAGGTGGTCTGAAGTTGGTGGGAAGAGACCACAAAGCCTCAGGAACGAGGCCACAGGCCGAGTTGGAGCAAAGCTTGGGAAGAAGGATACAGTAGCTGTGAATAAGGCTTGCTGAGTGGACAGCAAGCTAATAAGGGGCCTCAGGAGCTGCTGCATTGGATGACCAAGAGTCTGATCAAGTGGGCTGTAGGTCTGAGGGACTAGATCACAGCCATGAAGATCAGCAGAGGCTGAAATGAATTTGGTAGCAGCTGAGGAAGAGGCTGGTTGATTAAGGGCTGCAAAAGTGAAGTCTGTTGGAGCAAGGAGGACCTAACAGAAAGGGTTTACAGTGCTGATTTAATACAGAGGTCTAAAGGAGTATTTCCTTTGTCAGCAGCAGTTTGACAGTAATCTAAAGGGATCTGATCATTGTGTGAAGATTGGAGGCAAAGGACAACTAGGAACAAAGGACAAGAGGACTGACAGAGGTCTAAAGGAGTAGAGCAGCAGTTTGACAGTGATCTAAAGGGATCTGATCATTGTGTGAAGATTGGAGGCAAAGGACAACTAGGAACAAAGGAAAAGAGGACTGAAACAGTTGATTGCTAAGGAGAGTCAACCAGCAAGGATGTCTGGTTATTTGTCTCTGTATTTATGGGAAAATGAGGGTCTGAAGGATTACACCTCAGCCCTAATTGTATTTTTATTGTATAATATATATACTAGTTTGTATTAAGGTTTGTAAAGGGCCATGATCCCTAGTACGGGAGCCCTATGATTGATTTATTGATGGACTAATAAGAACAAGTTTTGGGCCTATTAAATCTTGTGTGCTGTTATTGATTTCACTGCTGATATTTTCCATTGTGCAAAGTTGTTCATGGTTGAGACCTGCTAGTGTGTTTATGTGCTAGTCTAGTCATAGACCAGACCTAGGGTGTATGGAAATTTCAACAGAGAATACAAAAATAGAATTTCATTTCCAATTCTCGAGATCAGGATCATCTGATAACCTCTTCCCATTGCT
Organism: Pinus albicaulis; assembly: GCA_034641835.2. Classification (NCBI taxonomy): domain Eukaryota; kingdom Viridiplantae; phylum Streptophyta; class Pinopsida; order Pinales; family Pinaceae; genus Pinus; species Pinus albicaulis. The sequence goes on from CM076572.1 coordinate 910,184,547, forward strand.
TAGAAAAAATTGAACTTCAGTCCTAGATGATTGAGAATGATCTCCCTTTTTCTCCTTTTGCCACTAATTGAACACCATACGTGCAATAGAAATGACAACTGATCTTTAATGCTTTCCCTGAAAGACCTCTTGCTTCTCACCAAACATCAAGTCTGTATCGGATGCATATGTTGTGCCATATATTTCCCTCAAATTATTGTTCCTTAGAGATATTGTCTTAATGGACCCTTATTGATTCAAAAATACCCCTGAAACCTAGATTTCTGATAAGATAATTTTATTATTGTCCACAAGTGACCAAACAACTAGGTCAACAGCATATCACAAACAGAATCTGGAAGCACCAATGCAACCATTCAAAAAAAAATATGGGAATGTGGATCTTTCTCGTACGGAAATGCTTCCAAAAATGAAAGCCTTATAAAATAACTTGAGAATATCTGTCAGACATTTTTCAATTACATGACATTTCATCATTATTTATCACAAGTCCAATTCCTACGATGTAAAGTCCGAAATTGAAGTACTTTCCTAACACGCAAGATTGTTCAATACTTCATTTATTAAAAATACTAAAAAGTCCATGACAAAGTGTTATGAGGTCATAGACAAGAAACTCTAATCTCCATAACACCCACTATGAGATGTTTTTGTACTTTAATAGTTCAAGAGGATGCAAAAAGTCTATTATGGACTCAAATAATATTTGTTTGCTCAAGCAGGTTAAGTGTGAACGTGCAAAAAGTAGTTTGAAACAACTTCTAGTGACCACTTAGTAAAGGTGGGAAATAATACAATCTTGTAATTTCACTGAAATAAATAAAAGTGAAAGAATTTTATATAATTTCAATTTTCTAGTCATAGAAATCCAAATGAATTCTAGAGACTCTAGAATATTAGTGAATCAGATTTGTTCTAATCTTAGCCAAACACCCTCATTGTTGAGATAATCTGGTTGCTAGAAATTAGAATTAAGAGATTATATGGTGCAAACATAGGAAATTAGTTGCTAGGATTGAGGAGATTAGTCATCTTAGATCTATCTCAAAGCATAAATAGGACAAGATTGGAAAGTTGAAACACATGAGAACACGTAAGAGAAGGAAGAGAGTGCATCTAAGAAAAGAAAGTGCAGATCTACAATAACAAACAGCAAGAACGAATCCATATAACAGCAGCATTGCACAGTTGTACAATAGTAGCTACTGCCTTCTTTATTCAGCACATCCATACTTCTATTTCAACAAACTATACCTCTCTCTTCTGTGGTATTTTTGTTTACCATACAACTGCTAAGTTTCAGCAGACTGTGGAAGCACCTTGGAATCTTTGATCATTGGAACGGTAAGCTGATTTGAAGGAGAAACTCGCTGTGCATGTGTGCTGATCATTTATTGATTCTGCTGTTCATTTTTTCAACCATATGTGTGATTGTTGCATGTTCAAAGAAATTCAGTTCTGTAATTAAACAAGTTCAAATCTGATTTATTTAATTAACAGAAACTTAGGACAGCAGTCATCTAGGGCCTTTAGAAAATTTGTCATGGTATCAAAGCAAGACATTGATTGATATCCTCAAGGGTTTATAACAGTATATCAACTGTTAGAATCAAGGACCAGCAGTTAGAGGCTATCATTTTTGTTGCTAGAAGGACTAAGCACTCTTGCAGGACAAACTCTTTTTTTTTTTTTTTCAGATTTGGGAAGTTTGCACATTTGATTTCAAAGATGGCAGCAGCTAACTTCAACAGTGCCTATGAAGTGGGAGACACTTCAACGCAACGTGACATAGCCAATTGACCAACTAATGGATAAGGCACCAGTCAATTTTTCAAGTTCAAGAATTAAAAAAGGGCAATTTTTCCCTTTCTTCTCTCTCTATTCTTCAATCTTCTTCCAATCTTCTTTCTCTATGCAAATTTTGTACCCCCATGGGGGAGTTGTAAAAAATGTCACTAGCATGATGAACTTGTGTAAAAAACTTAGACTCTTGGGAGCTGGTTACTAAGGAAGTTGCTACAGAGTTTTTTTTTTTTTTTACTTAATTAATTATTTTTACTTTTTAGCGATAAATAATTAATTGAGTTTTTTCACTCACATCCTCCAAAGCTAGAGTGTGTCTTAATAACCAGGCCTTGAGTATGCTTTCTAAGTCTAGGATCAATGTATATTACCATGCTAGGCATTATCTTGAGTCTCGCAGAATTGCATTAGGTTTTAGACGGATTTTCTAATAAATAAAAATTTCCCGCAGGACGGGAAATTTTAATTAAACTTTATGTAACAAATAAAAAAGTGGTGCTAAGAAATGTTGTATGGCATGTGAGTACTCGTTTTTCATCCTTAACGTACCAACATTATCCTAGTACCCAATTTGGAGTGCAAAACCACTTTTAATCAAAAAGAGAGGAAAAAGACATGAAAAATCAGGAAATTAAATAACTGGGAACAAGTTAAAAACATGTTTCTAGTCAACTTTATCTTTCAATCAGTTTAGTGAAATGATTAAGCACTCAAGGATCAGTCATGTCATAAAGGAGGTCGAGTTAGCGGCCAACATAGAAGGTCGAGTTTGCTCATTAATGGAGGTCAAGTTAGGCTGCCAGCAAGTGCGAGTTAACGCAGGCCGAGTTAGGCTGCCATCAAGTGCAAGTTAAAGGAGGCTGAGTTGTCGCATTTGTGAGGTCTGAGTTTTAGACTTGAGTGAGGTCAAGTGAGGTGTTAAGTTCAAGGTGAGTTGAGTGGGGCATGTGGCAGTGCCACTCCCACTCCCTCTACATGTGCTTCCACTTGGATCTACGCATTACCTCAAGGAGCCTATGCATCACCACTTGGGAAACTTACATGGACACTTGGAGCTCGAGTTTGTTGCCTTGGGATTGTCAATTCTTGGGATTCCTACCTCTCTTAAGATCTTATCCCTTCTCTTCTATAAATTGGGGCTCTCTCATTGATTGTAGACTAGTGTTGAAGAGTTGGAGCTCTTGGGGAATTGTTGCTATTGTATTGTTCTACCATTTTGTTAATAAAAAACGGCTTTGGAGGCTAACGGTGTGCTAATCTTGTCTGGTGCTTGGAATCTCATTGAGGTATACTTTGTTTTGTATTGCATTTTCTTTGACTTTGTTTTTATAGGCCTTGATAGGGGCATTGTTTCCCAAAGGAGAGGGCAAACAATCTTGGTTGTTTGTTTGCCCTCTTGATAGTTTGTATCATTGCAATTGAAATTTATATGTTTTTCTTGGTTGAATATCATGTTTATCCATTTTCCAATTACAAGTTACACCTAAGATCACTAATCTCTAGGAAGATATTAATTTTTACAGGTGCCTCAAACTTTGAAGGTTGGAATCCTCCTTGGTTGGAGTATCTGTCTTCACGCACATAAGAAGCAAAGTCCCACTAGCACCAAGTGTCTCTAAATGTGCTTTGAAGACCCAATCTCTGTCTTTCCTTCTCACATAAATTCTAAAAAAATAGTCCTCAATCTATCTCGGTTCAATTTCTACGAGTTTCATTCATAAATCTAGCAAGTTAAAGGCTCATTTTTGTTGTTGTCCCAACAACAACAAATCAGCCAAGAAAAGCTAATTAAACTCAATTCTTCTTGGTTGTCTTAGAGTAAGAATATCCATTCATTTCATTATCATTTCACTTGGTGTATTTTGGAGCATTTTGCACTAACATTTATGAGTGTTCCAAAGCATTTTTGGGCACATTTTACTTTTAGTTTTCTTGCTGGTTTTTAGCTGGTCAGCAAATTCACAAGGGGAGGTGATGCCAAAATTTGGTCAAATTGAAGCATTCAAAAACTTGGAAAGAACCTCACACAACTCCCTTTCTAAAACAAGGGGTTTTACCACCATTGTAACTTCATAAAACCATTCTTCTCCCTTTATTCGTAAGGAATACCATCACCATCTAAGCATTGTAACCTTGAGGGGGCTAGGAGAGTCTCCTAGGCATCCCAACCCCCTACCCAGCAGGGGCCTCTTGTGTTTTGTGTTTCATTTTCATGGTGTGTTATTTGGGCTTAAAATTAGCTTAACACCACAAAATATTAGAGTAGATTCCAATTTCATAGATTAGATTGCATTTTATGCTTTAGATCAAATTTCAATTTCATAGATTAGATTTCAATTTTGCAAAAGTAACGAACCCCATCAAGCTCTATCATGCTCTCCATCATTGCACGCCTAGATTGATCCTTGCAGGTGACCAGAAAGAGCTTGTTGGTTGATTTAGTCTAATTAGGGAAAAACACTTTTTTTGAAGTGTGACATTGGGGGAAAAGTAAAGGTTGACTTGTGAAATCAAGATAGGAAATTGTTTCTCCTATTCTTGGATCTCCTTGCAACTGGTTGACTTGTGAAATCAAGGGAGTACTCATTGAAGCGAAGCTTCCTCCCGTTTTATCTCCTTGCAACCATAGCTATCTCATTCAAAGGATAAATATCAAAGGGGAAACACACCTTAGATTAGATTTACTTTTCTTCCAATCACACATCTCCATTTGTGCACGCACTTACTAATAAATCTAAATCCCAATGAAATCTAATTCAATAAAATTTACTAAGAGCACTTTCCATAACATTATTGCAGCATACATCACTTGGCTTCAATCTCGCTTGATTTACTCTCAGTCACAAACATTTACATTTGGCAATTTACTTTCAAGCAATTTAATTTGCTTTCTAGCAATTTATTTCCAAGCATAAGCATTCACTTTTAGCACTGGTCTTATCATTATATAATTTTCTTATGAATGGTTATTTATGCACGTGTGATTATATCATTTACTTGTGAATTCTATTTACATCCTCTTAAGTTATATGTTGTAATGGTTGAATGTATCTTTTGGTGAATTAAATTAACTCCTAGAATGTGATATCCCCACTTAGCAAATTTAGATAGGTGAAAAAAAATACAATTTTGCTCCATTTTGATATTTTGGGTTGTTAACTTTTGAAAAGTGGTTTGGAGGATCTCATGCCCAAATTTTGGCTAACGAAGGGCCCAACATAGGAGAGATAAGGCAAATCGAATAGTAAGTGGATGGTGGAGGCCACCCAAAAGGGAAATACGCTCCCTTAGACAAACTCACACTTTGGAGGAAGAGGCTCAAGAGGGTCAATGTATGGGACCCACATGAAGAGAAGGGAGCTCAAGGATAGATAGGAGAGGCATACATAATTTGGGGGCTTTTTGACACTTAGACAAACTCACTAACCTATCAAGCTTGAGTTGTTGAGCCAAGCGTGCATGTGTTGTTCAGCACCACAAACCTCTTCTTCGATGGACTTTGAGTGTCATCTTAGGAGAGCTATTGTTGTGCATTGAGGTTGTTCCGGAGCTGTTTTCTGAGGCAAATTTGTGGTTATATATAGCAGGGAGGATGCAGAAAGGGGCTATGCTTTCCTTTGGGAAGAAAGTGTCATTGTAGCTAATTATCTAGGCTTTGAGGGGTCATCACAAGGGTGAATTGGCAGCCATTTTGCACGGGTTTGTTGGGCTTACACATCAGGCTGAATTTCTTTCTTCTGGGCAGCGTAAAGGTGTCTCATCTGGGACCTACGTAGGCATTGGTGTATGCTGCCCATTTTGGAGGTTGGGCTGGTGATTTGGGAGTTGAGCTGGTTGGGAAATTTGAGGGGAAATATAAGGGGAATATTCAGCAATTTTAGGAGGCAAAAGTAGCAGCATTTCCAGGTGAAAGAGGATGCTGAAATTGGGGGTAATTTCGGGGGTATGAACTAGGCCAAACCCCTTCTGGTTTTGGTGGGTTATTTGAGAAGAGCCAAGGCTTAATTTCCTAGAATTTTTTGAGCACAGGAAGGGAGTCAAACAGGAATTCTTCTTCAGCCAACAGTGTTATTTTATTAGGGCCAACGCAGAACAAAGAGGGGATTCAAGCTACAATGTCTGAGCACTTATCTTTCTCACCTGGGACTTGTTTAGTTTGCCTTGGGCACAGGGTTGCGGGGGAGCAACTCCCCCGCTCGAACCCGCTCCCAAAGCTCGCTCCCTCAAGCCCGCTCCCCGAGAGCGCTCCCGGAGCGAATGCTTAGAGGGTGTTATTAATGAGAAAGATCCATATACAAATCCAGAGATAATGACAAAGTTACCTCTGGATATTAATGCTTAGAGGGTGATATTAATGACAAAGATCCTGATTTTCCAACAAGACTCAAAAACTAGACATTTCTTGTGGCAGCAAGAGGCCCAAGCATTAGCTATAGATAATAGATTTACTTGTATTTTCTAGTTTCTAGTAGTCTTTATAACTATTGACTCTTTCATATTTATTATGATATATTTTGTAAACAATATATGACAATTTAAGTTTGAAGTTTGAAGTTGCCAATTATAACTCATTGGTAATGAATTATGAATACAATGCTTCGTGAGAGTTGAAAGTTGTTTCATTTCATTTCATTTTATAACATTTCATTTCATGTTAGATATTCTTTGTTGTAATGGTTCCATTTAGCTTACAAGTACAACTTTGGTGATCAATGATGATAACTGTTATATATTGAATTTTGAACGATTGAAACTTTAAGATTGATGAATCACGAGACTCAATATGTTGTATGTTACTAACTTGTGGACGTGGTTGATGAAGATTATAACTTCTAGATGATTGATGTTATATGGTTCAATCTATATTTTTATGCTTTTTTATATCTAATTCATCATTCTACATCATGCTTTTGTTGACATATATGCATCAAAATATAAAAGTAAATATATTATATAAAAATTCGCTCCCTGATTCACTCTCGAACCAGGAGCAGCTTCTGAAAATGTCGCTCTCGCTCCCGCTCCCGCTTCCAGGTGCACTTACTTCATGCTCATATGTACCCCTATTGATTTATAATAAAATGGCTCAGCTGGTGCATTTTTGGATGTTTAATTTTGTGTGGGTTAGTGTATTGCATGTACCATTGTATGCTTTGTTTATCACTGTTAATTTTCCACTAGGAATATTACAATAGTATCAGAGCTCAAATATTGGCTCAACTATGGGATTTTTCTATGACCTTGGAGGTCAGGCAGAACATTACCTATCAGAGAACAAAGGTACCGGAGTAGGGAAAGAGATTTGGAAATCACCTCGGATACTTAGACTCTGGACCAAGTCATGTTGTAGGTAAATATGGGGGAGCCAAGGAGCAAAGAGGAGGCAGTGTTTCATAGCCTCTTAAAGGCCCTAAATGACTTGGCCAAAGGGCAGAAGGAGATGTTAGATGAAATCAAGCAGCATAATCGAGACTGGAGCTTGCATCAAAAATTTCTATTTTGGTGAACTTCGATGGCTTCCCAACAGTACGACCACCCTTCACCATCAACTCATCCACATGCTTTCAGTGGGCCAGCCAGGACAACTTTGCCGATGTTTTTTCCTCAGGACCAGGTGAGCAGGTTGGGCAAGACAAGATGGCCGTGGGAGACTATTTCTAGGAGTGGCAGTCTATGGGGGATGATTTTCGAGCTACATTCTCCTTCAAATATTTCTGCCAGCTCTAGCAGAACAAGAAGGGAAGGGGCACAGGGAGTTTCAGGCTTCAGCACGCAAAACACAAAGCTATAGCACACCATAGGGAGGATGTACCTTCCCACATTTTATGGGTCTTCCAAGTGCACCGCTAGAGAAGCTAGATACATATTTCCAGCTCAGCCGAATGACAAAGGTAGAGGCCATCAAGATGGCTACTTTACACTTGGAGGGTGAGGGCCACGACTGGTGGTTTCACGAGCTGACTACGCTTGGACATGCAAGCGTAACTTCTTACGAGGATTTCACACGGAGGGTAGTGGAGTGTTTTGACAGTAGGGACCCTAAGGCCCACATTGTTGATTTTTTAGTAACTTGGGAGGTACTCCAAGCTCTAGGGTTCGGGGATTGGAGGACAAAGCACCACAAGAGTCACTTGTGGGCTTGGAACCCAGGCATGGGGCTTTGTACCAATCGTTTTTTGGGGCATTTCCATGCGCACATTTCTACATGTCATGGATGACGATGATAGCTCTCGGCGAGACAAATCTAACGCAATGAGAATCATCTGATTCCGAGTTGTAGAAGTGGAGATATGAATTTTTGAAGTTAATTTTTGGGTTGACACCACAAGTGTCAAGGTCGGCTAAGGTTATGTTAGGCATATGATAGTTGGACAGCCCCTAAATTATGACATTTTGGAGCCCTTCTTTATGGTATAGATAGGAGGTGAGTGGATGATTTATATCCTCATCCATTATGCAACACAAAACAAGAAAGGGAGCTCGATAAAGGAAAGAACTTGGCCACAGCAAGGAGGAAGGAATAGTGAGGGCAAGAGGTTGTTTCTAGGGCTATTTCAGGTGACCAAAGTGTTGTAGGAGGCTGAGGAGAAGAATTGGAAGGCCGAGACTGTTGTAGATGTTTGTGGGCTTGTTTGAGGATCAAACAAAGTTAAGAGGATGTTGTTTTGGAAGGTTGTTAGGGAGCCGCAGCAAACTGAGGTAGGCCGCAGGCCTACCCTCTCCAAAACATGTGAGTGTGGGGGTGTTAAGGGTTGCCACTTGCCCAGAACAATAGCCCACAAGGATGCCATCTCACTTTGCCTAAGTTGCAACAAAAAAAAGGTTGTTAGATTAGGTTATGAAGGGTTGTTGCAGCATGCACTTGCCCTAACCAGGGACAACAATACAGCAGTATGGCATCAACATTGAATATGTTTTGGATCCGCGTTTTTGGATCAATTTTGGATCAGATTGTTGGGCAGCCTGTGGCAGCCAATTTGGAGGCTTGATTGGGTGATCGAGAGCCACCATAGGTGGAGATCTTGCAGTGTAGTATTGGGCATCATTGGTCTAGTGGAGGGAAGCGTGTTGATAGCCCAAAGAAGCCCTAAATGAGCTATCTTGAAGTGACGAAGAGGCGCTGAAGGTTGGGTGAAGATTGGTGTCGAAGTGCAATGCCTTGATGGACAAAGGTGACCGCTAACCTTGCAGATTGGAGCTCGGGAACTGGCCAGCCTAAAGAGCAAATTGATCAGCTCGTGTACATGCAGTAGAAGTGACTTGCAGCAGTGTTAGGTGGCAGCCCTCCTGGAGTCTCTATGTGTTGTCCATTGAAGGACTAAGGGGCGGCTAGAGAGCAATACAGAAGCGAAGGACCAGCAGGAGAAGACATGACATAAAGTCTGCACAGTGTGATTGTCATTATATCTTGTATTCCATATTGGTATAATATAACAAATATTGGGTTGTACATTATTGTATTATTTTGTTAAAAATTGTGTATACTTGTGCATCTGTGATTTACTACTTTACATTTTCCATCGTGCAAAGTAGTTCTTGTTGAGATTCTTGGTTTGGTAGCGTGAGTGATTCTAAGATTCTAACTTAGATCCAAGATCGTGGAAATTCAACATGGTATCAGAGCGTGTTTGAGCTACTTTGGAAGTAAGTGATTCAGATTTGTGTGCAGCGAAGTACAACGTGAGAGGGAGTTGGTCACATTGTAGGTGACAATGTCTAAGTTGCAGGCAGGTCTTCGGTATGAGGACAGGTTGGAGGGGTTGTCCAACTATAGTCCTTGGAAGGAAAGGATTAGGTTGGTCTTGTAGGTTAACAGGATCTGGGATTTTGCCGACACAACCATCAAGAAGCCAACCGACCTTAAGGATCTGAAAATATATGAAGATTTGGATACGAAGGCAAGTTTGATCATCCTAGATGGTGTGAAGGATGCCCTAACACCTCATTTCCCCAGGAAGAACATCGCACATGAGATGTGGATGGCTCTTAAGAATTTGTTCCAGAATAAGAACGAGAACCGAGTACTGGTATTGGAGGATAAGTTGAAGTCCACCAAGATGATAAAGGGCAAAGGAGTGACTTCATATCTGACGAGGTTGTCTCAGGTCAGAGATGAACTTATTGTTGTCGATGTGAAAATTTCATATGGAGATATGGTGAGGATTGCCTTGAAAGGTTTCACCGAGGAATGGAAGCCCTTCATCAAAGGAATCGTTGCCAGAGATAAACTACCAGACTGGAATAGGTTGTGGGATGACTTCATTCAGGAAGAGTTGTGAGACAAGGATCTTCATCCATCGAGGAGGGCAGATGAGGATGTGGCACTTGCAGCGCGAATGAAGGGTAAGCCCAAGAAGTACTTAAGTAAATTCAAGTGTTTCAACTGTGGTGAGATGGGTCATTTTTTGTCCAGATGTCCAATGAAGAAGAAGGGAGATGATGAGAAGAGGAAAGGAAAGCAGGTGACCGATGTTGCCACTTCAGCTTAGATAGATGATCTTACCAAGAGATTGGAAGAGGACTTTGCTATGATTTCTCATTTCTCGCAGTGTACTATCAAAGAGGATGGATGGTACATGGACAGTGGTGCGACAAACCATATGACAGGGTCACAGGAGGCTTTTGGGACTCTAGCTGAATGGGACTCAAAGTTGCACATTGTGTTGGGCGACAAGAGTCAGTTGGAGATTCGAGGATCAGGTATTGTGCCATTCAAGATGAAGACAAGATGAGTGATGCGCGTCCAGTATGTAATGTTTGTACCAGGACTCAAATATAGCATGATTTCTGTCTCGGTGATCGAGAAGAAGGGGTTTGAGGTATTGTTCCAAGATGGGAAGGCAACACTCAGGCCTAGAGGCTCTAGTTCCGTTGGTATCGTGCCTGGAGTTAGAGAGCATGGTCTATATAGGCTAACAAGCAAGCCTATAGATCATGAGAAGCTGGTGGAATAGTTGCAGGTTCTAGAAAAGCAGGTGCAGGTGCAGGCTTCAGAGGAGCATGTACATGTTCTCAAGAAGAAGGTCCAAGTTCCATAGACTCAGAGGGATTCAATTTTTAGCGAGAGCTTGCAGATTCAAAGGGAGACTTTGCAGCTCAAGAAGTGTGTGATGAGTGGGGAGCAAGGGTGATTCCAAGTCTACCAAGAAAGAATCATGGAGGGACTGGAAAGCGATACAGGAAAGGAAGAAGAAGCAGGGTGCTTCCAACAATGACAGTAACACTTCTGAGAGAGGCGTAGTTCACAGAACAGGGATTGTTACGATTGTGAGCGCCAAGAGTTGGGTGAATGTTGCGAGTAGTGATCATGATGATGAGTTACTTCCTAGTCTTGGAAGTACCTCCCTCACTAAGAGGGAGTGTTTATTTTTGAGTAGCTGGGGAGGATCTCCAACCCCTAGGGTTCGAAAATTGGAGGACAAAGCGCCACAAGAGTCACTTGTGGGCTTGGTGTTGGATCCCCGTACTTTGTAAGATTGGCAAGAACAAGTAGCATGGAACCACATCAAACGACTTTGGAGTCCAGGACCTGGCCTTCCTAGGCTCAGAGAGGGCCCTCTCTATATTTATGATTAACTGATTTAGCTTTATGATTATATTTTCTGATCTTAGGCTAGTTATGAAGATTGGGGTTTTTTGTTTTGATTGTTTGTTTGATTGGATAGATAGAACGTGGGAAGCTTAATCCATTGGGCTATGGAGTCAAAAAAGATTTAAATTGTACATCAACATTTCAAGGGTTTTCACAGGGCAAGCTAACAATATTAAATGGATCTTTGTGGCAAGATAAATATGAGATGATAGTGAGTTCAGTGAAGCTAAAGAGCAATTAAGAATTCTTTAACTATACTTCAACATAAAAGCAGAGCAGACAGACTCTGAATTCTACATTCAAGTCCTTAGAGGAAAACATTTAAGATAACAGTTCAGTTGAGGTAAAGAGCAGTTAAGAATTCTTTAACTCAACTTCATAAGAAAGACCTCAGGATAATAGTTTTAGAGAAACTAAAGAGCAGTTAAGAATTCTCTAGTTAAACTTCAAAAGAAAACCTTAAGATAAAAGCTAGGTAAAACTAAAGAGCAGTTAAGAATTCTTTAATTTATACTTTGCAGAGGAAAACATTGAAATAACAGCAACAGAGAAATCTAAGGTGCTCATGCAGCATATCTTAAAATTTATGTTTCTGCTATCAGAGAGATTGATGTACAGTATGGAAAACAACGGAGAAACATTAACAAAAAAGGGATAACATCACCATTAACATAGCTCAAGAATCCTGTGAAAGTGCTTGTATTACTGATATCCAGCTCAAAAACAGCTACAATGCTCCAATGCAATAATCTTTGCAACTCAGAGTCTAAGCAAAAATCCAACCTAGCAACCAACAACTGATAATGAAGAATACATGCAGTATTTAACTGCAACTGAAAAAGTTGCCCGAATCTAGGATGATATACTTGCATTTACTACAGAGTAAATGAAGTTTTGACAATTGAAACCATGCAAGGCCCAATGCCAAAAATATCTCTAACAGACCTATTATAACAATAACTTTGAAATTAACTGTTGAGCTAATTTTAAAATATCTTTGACTAACTGCCTGCAACAACTGAAAAAGTTGCCCGAATCTAGGATGATATACTTGCATTTACTACAGAGTAAATGAAGTTTTGACAATTGAAACCATGCAAGGCCCAATGCCAAAAATATCTCTAACAGACCTATTATAACAATAACTTTGAAATTAACTGTTGAGCTAATTTTAAAATATCTTTGACTAACTGCCTGCAAAATTAACTTTTACAATAACTTCTGAACTACTGCTAAAATATCTCTGACTATAATATTAATTGTAGCAGCCTTCATTAAATCAAAATTAGGTTGTAGGTGGCTAATGTAATTGGGAAGAAGTAAATGTTGAGTGGCCTTGCAATTTGGCTCTGCCTTCCTCATTGATTCGTTCTTTGATCTATCTTTCAAACTTTTAAACTGTCCTTGTCTATATAATCTCTTCACTGCCTCTGCTGTTATTGTGAATTCTTTCCTCACCTTACTGTTTTATCTGCTTTCTTCTTAACTCTGTCCTTTCATCTGTTTTATCTTCTTGCTGCCTTCGTTGTCACTGTAAACTCTGTTCTTTTATTTTCAACCTGTCTTCATCTGTACCCGTGACTGCTTGGTTTACCTCTTTTACCTCTTACTGTCTTTTCACTGTGTTTTTCATCTTTAACATGCCTTTAACATTGACTGCTCCTTTTTCTGCTTTTGTTCATTCTTCTACGTATAGCCCTCTGGTGAATAAGGCACTTGAATTTGAAATTCAGAGGGCCTGGTTTTAAATAATTTCTTTGGAACCAGAACCGCAAATAGTTTATCGAAATTTCTGATATGCAGATCACCTGCAAAAATTAAAACAAGCATTAATAAAGCGCAGGTCCGTAGGGAGATGAGCAATGGTGATTAATCACATCGCGCGCGGTGAGGTAAGTGGGTTTGACTTTACACAGGGGGTGGTTTTATTGTATGGTGCAAAGGCGATTTGTGGTTTATCGCAAGGGGCGTAAGCAGTTAGGTGGTTTGGTCTGAGGGGATGTGATAAAACAGAGAGGTGACGCGTGGCAGATGGCAGGGGTCCTGAAGTTGCCCATTTCGCAACCCTCTAAAGGTTTTAATCATCGGGCAATTGGGTTTGCGAAAAAGCGCGAGGGTCGTCGGATTAGGCAATGTGGATCTGACGGTGGTCGGGTATGGAATGACCACGGGTTAGTTTGGAAGGTAAGGTCGGGTGAAAATAAACGACGCTAAGGTTTGAATGTTAGCGCGGGGTTTTAATATATTTTAATCGGGAACTAAAGTAATGGTGGGGCTCGGAATAAAATACAGCGGCGGGGAAAGTTTATCAAAGCAAAGCCTTTAACATAGTGTGTCGGGGTTTTGGCATGACGGGGGTCGAGATTTAAAGAAACAGGGTTTATTTAGAAGGTGGGGCCCGAGATTAATATTTATTTAAAAACAATGTAAAAATGGGTTTTACATTTGTTTTTAATGAAAGAAAGGGAATGGGCAGGGGGGAAAGGATTTTTAGAAATGGGAATGGGGTTTTAGGTAGGCAAAAGAGGTTAAGAAGGGGGAAGAGTTTAAAATGAGGGGATTAAGGTTTAAACATGAGATTTCAGAGTATGGGGGTATCAGAAGAAAAAGGTGAAATGAAAGGTAATGAAGAGGGTAAATGGAAAATAATGAAAGTAGTGAGATTTGGCTTTCCATCACACTTAATCATAAAAAGTTTCCTCTTTTTAGGACATGCCCTTTTCTCATTGTTTAATTTTTGAAAACTTTTGCAAAAAGAAAAGGACAAAGCAAAGGTATATTACAATATTACAAGATTTAATAAATAGTCACTTCAAAATTATGTTCCCTATTATTATAGGAACCTAACACTTGGAACCCAAGCATGGGGTTTTGCACCAATCGTGTTTTGGGGCATTTCCATGAGCACATTTCTAGATGTGATGGATAAGGAGGATAGAGCTCTCAGTGAGACGAATCTAACGCAACGAGAATCATATAATTCCGAGTTGTAGAAGTGGAGATATGATTTTTTGAAGTTAATTTTGGGGTTGACACAAGTGTCAAGGTTGGCCTAAGGTTATGTTAGGCATATGACAATTGGACAGCCCCTAAATTATGATGTTTCGGAGCCCTTCTTTATGATATATATAAGAGGTGAGTGGAGGACTTTTATCCTCATCCATTGTGCAACACACAACAAGAAAGGGAGCTCGATAAAGGACAGAACTTGGTCGCAACAAGGAGGAAGGAACAGAGAGGGCAAGAGACTATTTCTAGGGTTGTTTCAGGTGACCGAAGTGTTGTAGGAGGCCAAGGAGAATAGTTGGAAGGCCAAGACTATTGTAGATGTTTTCGAGCTTGTTTGAGGATCAAATAGAGGTAAGAGGAGGTTGTTTTGGAGGGTTGTTAGGGAGCCACAACAAACTGAGGTAGGCCGCGGGCCTAGCCTCTCCAAAACGGGCCAACGTGGGGGTGTTAAGGGTTGCCACTTGCCCAGAACAACAACGCACAAGGAGGCCATCTTACCTTGCCTAAGCTGCAGCAAAAAAGAGGTTGTTAGATTGGGTTATGAGGGGTTGTTGCAGCATGCACTTGCCCTAACCAGGTACAACAGCACAGCAGTATTGCAGCAGCATTGAATGTGTTGGATCCACATTTTTGGGTCAGTTTTGGATCAGATTGTTGGGCAGCTTGTGGGAGCCAATTTGGAGGCTTGATTGGGTGATCGAGAGCCTCCATAGGTGCAAATCTTGCAGTGTATAATTGTGCATCATTGATCTGGTGGAAGGCATCGTGTTGATAACCCAAAGTAGCCCTAGACAAGCTATCTTGAAGTGATGAAGAGGAGCTGAAGGTTGGGTGAAGATTGGTGCTGAAGTGCAGTGCCTCGGTGGACAAAGGTGACTGATAGCTTGGCAGATTGGAGCTTGGGAAGTGGCCAGCCTATAGAGCAGATTAATCAACCTGTGTACATGCAATAGAAGTGACTTGCAGCATAGTTAGGTGGCAGCCCTCTTGGAGTCGCTATGTGTTGTCCTTTCAAGGACTAAGGGGTGACTAGAGAGCAGTACGGAAGCGAAGGACCGGCAAGACAAGATACGACATAGAGTCTGCGCAGCGTGATTGTCATTGTACTTGTATGCCATAGACTGTTGTATTATTCAGATTGGTATAATATAACGAAGATTGGGTTTTACATTATTGTACAATTGTGTTAAAAATTGTGTATACTTGTGCATATGTGATTTACTACTTTATATTTTTCACTGTATAAAGTAGTTCTTGTTGAGATTCTTGGGTTGGTTGCATCAGTGATTCTAAGATTCTAACCTAGACCCAAGATCGTGGAAATTCAACACACCTTAGAGAGCTGACGCAGCTGAAACAGATCGAGATCGACAACCATGAGCATTACACATCAGAGTTCTTGAGGGTATCGGTGATGGTGTCCGACTTGTCTAAGGCTAGGAGGGTCTACACTTTTGTAGAGGTTTTTCTTGAGCCTTTACGTGGGTTGGTGAGATCTCGCAGACCAACCACGTTGCAGGAGGTCATGACTTGTACCCGAGATTTACAAGACGCAATTCCCAAGACGAGGGCATCAATTCCTCCTCGAGTTCCTTTTCCTCCCAAGGGCTGTGATACCAGAGCCCCACGACTGAGAGCTAACCAGGGGCGTGGGAAGTTCGATGAGGAGACTAGGAGAGACCTATAGAAGAGGAAGTTATGCTTCACCTGCCACGAGACTTGGGCACCAGGCCACAGATGCACTGCGGGCAAGGCCCACTACTTTGAGGTCTTCTCTAATAATGACGAGTAGGATGAGATAGAGCAGGAGGTAGATGGAGGTGACAACGAGCCACATGCAGCGAGGGGACCACCACCACCTGGGGTAGCATCTTTGGCACCTATTTAGGGAGTATTTGCTTCATTGCTTGGGATTCCCAAATTTTTGACCCTTAGGATCCAAGGTACAATGCAAGGGCAGTGTCTCAATTTTGGTGACAGTCGGACCACCCAAAACTTCATTGATGCACAGATGGCACAAAGGAGGGGCATTACTACAGAGGAGTTTGAGGGGTTTTCGATACTTGTGCCTAGAGATAGGACCATGCAGTGCACCCGATATGTCTCTGCTTTGATAGTTACCATGTGGAATTACTCAGTGATTGACCACTTCTTTGTAGTGGATATACTGGACACCAATATGGTGATGGGTGTCCAGTGGCTCTACTCTCTTGGGTGAGTCACTACTGATTGGCGGAAGCTGGAGATGGAGTTCACGGGGCCAAATGGGAAGTTGGTTGTCTTGAAGGACATGCACTCATAACCACTGTAAACAGTCTTGGCACACTGGATGGAGGCCAACATGAGGCATGGGGCAGTGGAGTTGAGGATTTCGGAGGCTAGTGGCCAGCCCAAACCACCCCATCCAAATATTAGGCCATCTTGGACAGGTGCCCTACAGTGTTTCGAGACATCCCACTAAGACGGCCACTTGACAAAGCGTTTGGGAACACCATTGAGCTAGAGCCAGGGGTACAGGCAGTCATCACAACCCCTTACAAACATCCCAAAGCCTACCAAGATGAGATTGAGCGAATCATTCGGGAGATGTTGGCATTGGGGAAAATCAGGCCCAATTCTAGCCTCTTCACTTCATCAATTGTCTTGGTGAAGAAGAAGGATGGTACGCTGAGGATGTGCATTGATTACAAGGCCCTCAATAAGAATACTTTGAAGAATCGGTACCCCATTCCTCGGATTGACGAGTTGATGGGATGAACTTAGAGGAGCCAAGTACTTCTCTAAGATAGACATGCGTTGGAGGTATGACCAAACCAAGGTGCCTGAGCAGAACATTTCCAAAACGACTTTTCGCTGCCATTATGGGCATTTCGAGTTTTTGGTGATGCCCTTTGGGCTAACCAACGCACCAGCCACGTTCCAGTTCTACATGAACCACGTGTTTCGTAGGCAGCTAAGGCGTTATGTCGTTGTCTTCTTTGATGATATATTGTTCTATAGCAGAACATGGGAGGACCACTTGCAGCATCTAAATGAGGTGCTGAAGATCTTGGAGGGACAACAATTCTACGAGAACCTGTCCAAGTGCAAGTTTGGGATCACAGAGATGCTCTACTTGGGACACATCATTGGAGAAGATGGGGTGCAGCTGCACTAGGAGAAGATCGGGGCCATTTTGAACTAGCCTACACCTAGGAGTGTGACGGAGCTGCGGCGATTCTTGGGCATTTACACCTATTACAGGAAGTTCGTAAAGGAGTTTTCACAGTTCGCAGCACCCCTCACCGATCTAACCAAGAAGGGTGTGTTTGAGTTGACAAACGAGGTGCAGGAGGCCCTTGAGTGCCTCAAACAGGTGATGAGCAATTGTCTGGTGGTCTCCAGATTTCATCTATGTGGTGGTGGTCGCCAGATTGCATCTATGTGGTGGTCGCCAGATTGATCATGTTTGCCCACTTCTTTGTCATTCCCACTCGACTCTCAGCCTCATAGGTAGTCGAGTTATTCTTCAGAAATGTGTCTCGACTACATGACCTTCCCAAGGCCATTATTAGTGACCAAGATAACAGATTTGTGGGAGGATTTTGGCAAGAGTTGTTCCGGCTAGTGGGTACTAAGCTTACTCTGAGCACTAGCTACCATCCCCAAATTGATGGGAAGGAAGAGATTGTGAAGAAGGGGTTGGAGGGCAATTTACGCAACTATGTGACGGGCCAGCAACGTGCATGGATACTGCAGATGCATTTGGGCGAGTATTGTTACAACACAGCTTACCACATGTCCATAGGTATGTCTCCATTCTGAGCCTTGTACAGTTATGATGCATTGACTTTTGCTCACATGGTTTTTACGACAATGAGGCCCCTAGGGCCAAGGATTGGATACTAGAGAGTCAAGATATCCTCTAGGCTCTCAAGGATAACTTACAGACTGCGCAAAAAGAACAGAAGTTGTACGCTAGCAGTGTTGATTATAGAGGTAGTTCGAGATTGCAGATTTGGTTTTCTTAGACTTTAGTCGTAGAGACGGTCCACACTCAAGCAGAAGGGGGCCAAGAAGTTTAAGCCCCGTTTTTATGGGCCATATCGGGTCACTAGGCGGGATGGAGAGGTAGTGTATGAGTTGGAGTTGCCTCCAGGGAGCAAAGTCCATAATATATTCCATGTATCTTGCCTAAAAAAGTTAATAGGTCAGCAGGTGACAGCAACTTTAAAGATTCCACCATTGGATGATGAGGGACCCTGATGCTATTTTGGACATTAGGGAGAGGTGGTTGCGGAACAGTGTCATCAAAGAATTTTTGGTCAAATTGAGGAATTTTCCCGATAAGGATGCCACTTGGGAGGGTGAGCACGTACTCCAGCACCCATCCTTGCAGTTGCTTGGGTGCAAGCAACATTTCGGTAGGAAGGACTATGATATCCCCACTTAGCAATATTTGCTAAGTGAAAAAAAAAATACAAATTTTCTCAATACCATTTTGATATTTCGGGTTGTTAACTTTGGAAAAGTGGGTTGGAGGATCTCATGCCCAAATTTTGGCTAAAGAAGGGCCCAACATGGGAGAGATAAGGCAAATCGAATAATAAGTGAATGGTGGGGCCACTCAAAAGGGAAATACACTCCCTTGGAAAAACTAGCACTTTGGAGGGAGAGGCTCAAGAGGGTCGATGTATGGGATCCACATGCAGAGAAGGGAGCTCAAGGATAAATAGGAGAGGCATACATCATTTGGGGGCTTTTTGACACTTAGACACACTGACTCACCTAGCACACTTGAGTTGTTGAGCCAAGCCTCTATGTGTTGTTCAGCATAAGAGATTCCCAAGGAGAAATCTCACCTCTTCTTCAATGGACTCTAAGTGCCATCCTAAGAGAGCTATTGTTGTGCATTGAGGTTGTTCCGAAGGTGTTTTCTGAGAAATTCATGGTTATCTGGAGCAAGGAGGATGCAGAAAGGGGCAACACTTTCCTTGGAGAATCAAGTTTCATTACAGCTAATTCTTCGGGCTTTGAGGGGTCATCAGAAGGGTGAATTGGCAGCCATTTTGTAGGGGCTTGTTGGGCTTATGGAGAGGCCACACTTCAGGCCTAATTTCTTCCTTCTGGGGTCCACAGAGGTGTCTCATGTAGGGCTTGTGCAGGCATTGCTATAGGTTGGTCATTTCGGAGGTTGGGCTGGTGATTTCGGAGCTAAGCTGGTTGGGAAATGTTGTTTTTCCACGATCTTGGTGTATGGGATAGAATCTTAAATCTCCAACGCTACAAAACCAAGAATCACAACGAAGCTACTTTACACAACGAAATATAAACAACAAGAATCCACTAATACAAAATCACTAGGAATGTAGATACAAAACTGGGGCTTGGTGTCAGTCCATCGACAAACAATCTGCCCGCAACAAGATACTTTGACCATCTGGTTGTCGCATGCTCTCTCAGCTCTTCTCGGTCGTACCCTATGCATGCCCAGTCCTTCAGCTCTCGATCTGCAACACTGCCTCTATTAACGATCCAAGTTCATATGGCCACTGAACCTCGGTTATCCAATCTGCTCACTAGTTGTGCCTTATACCATAAAGGGCACAATACATCGAGACTCATGTTGAGTCGTTCACAACTCCGTTTGTGAACAACTTAGAACTGCCCATTGTTGCTCCTCAGCTACTCAGGGACTACAGCCCACTATGGAATTTCTGCGTTGCTCCTATGAAGAGCAACATAGGGCACGGAGGGTTGCCACCTATCATTGCAAGATGTCCATCTCCCACAATAAACATGGGCAAGGAGGATTGCCCATCATCTGTGGTAGAAATCCTTCTCCACACACAAGTCTAGGGTTGATATACTCGGTCCACTCTCACACTGCCCTGCAACAGACCATGAGTGACCACGCCTCGTTGTAGCATCTACCTCTATTTAGGGAATCCAACACCTACTAAGCCCTTCCTCTTGGCTGCTAACAAACTTCACCAGCAATCCTCTTCTAGGACATCCATCTACCTGCAAATCATCAACTCAAGAGGATGACCAAACTGCCCTGCAACGTTCTATTGCTCCTCTTGACATTGTGCAATGTGATGATGATCTGCTCCTTAGGTTGTACTACTGCAGAATACGCCCATTGGTTAGGGCTTTTAACATGCCACGTCAACCCTACCTCTTAGATCCTACAGTCCTCCAAATATGTCCATCTATCTAATCAAACTAGGAGCCAACACCTACTTTCTCAAGGGCTAGTGAAAATTGTTGTAGGTTTGGTATACTTGGTTAGGGTTGTTGACAAGTTGCAATAGCACTCCTTTTCTCCACCCAAGCCTCTGCTACAATTGTGGCCTCCTCCTAACTTTTATCCATAATTCCCTGTTGATCTGGGCTAATTCCATCCGCAAACAAGCACTACGCATACCCTATTTCAAGGAGAAAAACCCAACATAATGCCTCTCAGTCTTTCGGCCCCTTGACTAGGGAGAACTAGGCATGTGGTTCAACAGAATTACCCTCACAGGTTGCGGCCTCCTTGTAGAAGAAAGAATCCACCCAAATCATGCCAAGAACACCATCAAAATTGCCCCTTGATCTAGCAGTTGCCTCTGCTATAATTTGATCCTTAGAAAAGAAAAAGACAAGCATAAAACAAACCCATAAACCCCATGCACTTGTCTCCTCTCTTGTTGCAGTTGCCTCAGTGAATTCTGTCCACAAGAAACACTTCAAAATAGATCCCAAAACACTCCACAAGTCATCCTCTATCCTCGGCCCTATTCCATGGTAAACTAGGCTTCCAAACAATCACAAAGAGGCTCAAGTAGCCCTCTTCCTTTTCACTGGAAACTGCCTCCAACTTGCGGCCCAAACAGAGGTCTCCTCCTCTAATGTGAGTGCCCTTTGTTGAGAATTTGGAGGGCCAGTGATTAATTCAAATTCTCTTCTTGATAATTACTTGTGAGTTTACTTGAGTTACTTATGTCTTTTCTTCTTTAGTTTATTTATTCTTTCATCAAGTCAATTACCAAATACAAAAGACACAAAGTTAGGCTCTTCGAGCCAAGGAAAAACCTCTCCCTCTTGGAGAGGAAAACCCACGAGAAATTCTACTTATAGATCTTCAAATGACAAGTACCATGACCAAGACTTAGACCCTTGACCTATGAATGCCTCCAAGACCTTGTCATTACTTCTTTGACTGCCTCCAACACTGATCCTTTTCTTTTGCTCCAACCTGCACTGACACTTGTAACTTTATTTCTTGAACTGAAGTTAGGAAGGTAAATCACAGATTTACCTACCTCACTATTCACAACTTTAAGACTGCTTTCTTCTTTATGTCACTGTCTCAACTTCATGTATGGTAGATGTATATTGATCAGCAATCTAACCTTGGCACCATTAGCGAGTCCTTTAAAAAGATCCGCACTTATAATACCTGTCCACTGTCTTTAACTTTGCTTATGATTCAGGTTCTTTGCATTACTTGGTGACATAAAACGATATGCAATACTTTTGTGTGATGTCCGCAGATTCTTCTTGAGATAAGATCCGAAAAATGACGTTGTGATACCTCAAACAAATCCACACTATAACCCTGTACCTGATCTCCGCAACCTGCACTTATATCCGCACTTTTTCACCTTCTGAAATCTGCAACTTTTGTCCTCTGAAATCCACACTTGAATACTCAAAACAGTCCGCAAATCTTGGTGTCAAATAGGCCGCAAGTCAGGGTATATATAGGGCATATGTCCCTCCTTTTAGGCCGACCATACAGCGACATGTAAGCCGACATCATGACTGTGTATAGGCCGACTTTATCATTCATCTCCAGTGTTGAGTGAGGAATGTTTCAAGCCATTCTTCCACAAGGTTCATGACAAGGTCTTGTTGCATTTATTGATGATTGGGCTCTTCATATGCATGACACTAGTTACACTTATATAAACAAAAGACAAACCCTAATAGACATCAAGAAGAAGTCTATTGACCTATAATAAAATCTTGCTCATGAAACCCATGAGGCAAGTACAACAAAATACATTTTATTATTTTTATCTTCTTTTTACATAAATACATAATTACATAGTCAATATGAAGACTGATCCTAGTTACACTTTTCAACACTCCCTCTTAACTAGGGAGGTATTCATACAATTACATGGTCACTTTCAAACTGAAGAATCTCATAAGAAGAATCGGATTGGTAATCGCATCTGTATAGCATCATATCAAACAACATTGTCCTAGTGCAAGGCCTTGACTACCAACCCCCATCTCTCAACAAGCTAATGGACAACAATGCTGGCGAGACACATGACTTATAGACACAATAGTCATTGTCTCTCCAAGGTACATACTCCACCCGGGTGTTCCCAAAGTATGACCTTCTTGGACTATTTTTCTCTTGGGTAGTTACTCCTCAAAGAATATTAGTCCCTGACTACTCTTATCTTGAATGCCCTAACACATTCTCAAAGAGTATCGAATGCCAGATGATTACCCAATCCTCCATTTTGTCTTCCCAAGTGACGACTAGAATAATGTGTCTATCTCTCCCTCTCAACCATGGAGGACCTATTCCACAAGGGAATGTACTCATTCTTGTATAAGGAATGTACCTAAGCTTATTCTTAGGAATTACCAAGTTTCTTCCAAGTAAGAAACTAATCACCAGGCTCCCTCTCAATCAAGGACCTGCAGCAGCAATGGTGAGAAACCCAGCTGCTCATGAAGAATTCCTCCCCTCGATGTCATGGATTTTGATATTGAGGAATCTTCAACTTTAGCTCCATAGGGCACAGATCATCCATCACTTTCATTCATGAGTCATGTCATCTACCAGAAAGTGATTCGTTTGTCTTTCTTATCTAGACGATTTTTTATGCCATGTTGCTTTCTTTCGAATCATCTCTCCAAGGATCTTACATCCTTTCTCATGATTAGCAGCCCTGCACAAATTCATCCAGATAAACATATACGTATGAACTTTTAATACAAAAGTTACCTCAGTGATGATCTTTCACCATGACATCTTCTTGTAGGCATCAGCATCCTTTATTCAGATTGACACATCTCCTAATGATATGTTTTGTCAAGGGTCTTCTTCTTTACTAGACTTTTATCAGAGTCTACATATCCTCCTAGGAGATATTCTAGTCACATCTTCTTGGCTTTCGGATGATAACAGCCTCTTGACATGGTCACACTTCATGATCTCTTCCTTTCTGCACATTTTCATTCCCAGGAACTTACAATTTCCAGTTCCTAGTTTATATACAACCACCTCATATTCCATGAGGATATATTATGTTGATTTCCTTTGTTAGTGCACTGTGATAGATCCTCCTCCATAGATCATACTTTAAATATAGAAGCCCATTACCTACAACCATATGACATGACTTCACAGCATCCAGTGTCAGCATATATATATATATATATATATATATATACCTCATACCTTTTTCCTTTGAGTCATCCTGTAATAGTTTTTCTAGAATGAAGAGCTTCATTCCCTTGACCTGTTCCATCAATATGTCATCATATCCCATAATTCTGTAGCATAGAATTCTTGATGAAACCATTCTCTTTTCTTTCTAATCAATGAATTCATAGAGAACTCCATTAGAAAAAGTCAGCACCAGTTTCCATGATGACTCTTGATCTTGATGATTGCCTTTAATCAGTAATGTTATCAGAGAGGTTTTCCCGAAGTTGTTTCACCAAGAGCTCCTACCATGTTTTTATCATGATGTCATCAATATACATTGCTTCCTTTCATACTATTTTACAACCAACCGAAATCACTTAAAGAGGAAGATGATCTCAATCATAATAGAGATCTTTCGTTTCTTTCTTAAAGTTCTTTGCATCAAGTTCTTCCCTCATATCTGAGACATGGGCTTCTTCCCTTTTTCTCTTGTCCTTTTCAGATTTAGGACAATTTCTTTTATAATGACCAACTTCATTACATCCAAAGCATCATACTTTGTCCATATTTCTTCTTTTATTTTGAGGACCAAAGTTACCGAATCTTCCTTTCTTCCTAGAAATGGCTGCAAAGGCTTGATTCCCTTCACTTGATCCTGTACCAGCTTTGGCTTTCAATCTTGTTTCCTCTATTTTACATAGAGACCATAAATCATGGAATGATGTGGCTTATTTCTTCCCATATAAACTTGAAGTGAAGTTTCCCCATTCTTCTGATAGAGCATTCAGCACCACTGTAGTCATCTCAGTGTCAGACATTACTTCTTCGAGTTCCTGCAGTTGATCTCTTACTTCAGAAATCCTCATAAAGTATGAAGTGATTCCTTCTTCCCTTGACAATTTCATTTTATATAGTTCTTGTCTCAGAGAGATTGCTTCTCCTCCATTACCCACAGAGAATAGCTCCACCAGTTTCTCATATATTTCTTTAGCAGACTTTAGTTTTGATACATCGAGAATGAGTCAGTCCTTAATGGATTCTATAAGAATCCTTTGGGCTCTGATTTCTCCCTTCATGTACTTAGCATGAGTTGGAGCATCTTCTTTTGGTGGTTGAATTGTAGATCCTTCGATGTAGACCATAACTTCGTCTTCAATTAAATTCAAATTTGTCCTCTTCTTCCATGCACTAAATTTTGATGACCCAACCAGCTTGTTCCTCTCTTTACAATAAGACCTCTTGACAAATTTAAGCAAGGTCATAGATACTTACTTGAGTAGAGTGGCTTGCAGCTTCCTTGATGATGAAGATGAAGTCAGGAACTTCTTCTAAGATTGAAAACTTCAATGTAGGTGAATTTGGATCCTTGATGATAAAGGATATCTTAAAAGATGATATCATGTTCTAACAATGTCTTCCTTGCAAATTGATTTGGCTCTTCAACGCAAACTCTGACTTTGACTTTGATTCTTCCTTCCTCGAGTGTCTCCTTGCTAAGTAGCCCTTGTCTTTAGTAACTTAGCTTTGATTCCATGTTGACAATTTGGAGGGCCAGTGATTAATTCAAATTATCTTCTTGATAATTACTTGTGAGTTTACTTGAGTTACTTATGTCTTTTCTTCCTTAGCTCATTTAGCCTTTCATCAAGTCAATTACCAAAATACAAAAGACACAAAGTTAGGCTCTTTGATCCAGGGAAAAACCTCTCCCTCTTGGAGAGGAAAAACCACGAGAAATTCTTCTTATAGATCTTCAAATGACAAGTACCATGACCAAGACTATGAATGCCTCCAAGACCTTGTCATTACTTCTTTGACTGCCTCCAACACTGATCCTTCTCTTCTGCTCCAACCTGCACTGACACTTGTAACTTTATTTCTTGCACTGAAGTTAGGAAGGTAAATTCCTCACAATTCACACCTTTTGAGACTGCTTTCTTCTTTACGTCATTGTCTCAACTTCATGTATGGTAGATGTATACTAATCCGCAATCTAACCTTGGCACAATTAGCAAGTCCTTCTTTAAACAGATCCGCACTTATAATACTTGTCCATTGTCTTTAACTTTGCTTGTGATTCAGGTTCTTTGAATTACTTGGTGACATAAAACGATATGCAATACTTTTGTGTGATGTCCGTAGATTCTTCCTGAGATAAGATCCGAAAACAGATGTCGTGATACCTCAGACAAGTCGACACTATAACCCTGTACCTGATCTCAGCAATCCGCACTTTTTCTCCTTCTGAAATCCACATCTTTTGTCGCCTGAAATCCACACTTGAATACTCAGAATAGTCTGCAAATCTTTGTGTCAAATAGGTCGCAGGTCAGGGTATATATAGGGCATATGTCCCTCCTTTTAGGCCGACCATACAGCAACATGTAGGCCAACATCATAACTGTGTATAGGCGAACTTTATCATTCATCTCCACCGTTGACTGAGGGTTATTTCAAGCTATTCTTCCACAAGGTTCCTGATAACGTCTTGTTGCATGTATTAATGACTAGGCTCTTCATATACATGCCACCAATTACACTTATAAACAAAATACAAACCCTAATAGACATCAAAAAGAAGTCTATTGACCTAAAATAAAATCTTGCTCATGAAACCCATGAGGGAAGTACAACAAAATACATTTTATTATCTTTATCTTCTTCTTTACATAAATACATAATTACATAATCAATATGAAGACCAATCCTAGTTACACTTTTCAACACCCTTTTGATCCTTAAGGATGTTTGAAAATACCTCACACAAATCCTTCTTTTATAGGATACACAAGGGCTCCAACGAATTCTTCTAAGATGGTTGGACAACTCATCATGTAGCTTGTCCAACTCAAGCCTACATGAAACTCAACCCAAAATCCCACCTTCTAAATTCAAAAATTAATATCTCCTCAACAACAACTCGAAATCGAAAGATTCTTAATGAGTTGGATTCGCCTCGTCATCTACTATCATCCTCATCCATCACATGTCGCAATCTCTGTTCGAAAAATTATATATGGCAAAGCAATGGAATACATAAAATATGCGAAAACACAAACACAAAAAACATATAAAACGAGAGAGACATAGATATACGTGGTTCACCCAATTCGGGCTACGTCCACCCCGAACAGCGAGTCCTTCCTTTATATTATCCTGCAAGATGAAGAGACACAACCTATAGCAGATCCACTGTAATATCCTCTACTCTCTCTCACAGTCCCCCTTTCGGTTTCTCGCTCATAATACACATACGATACCCAGCAGCAATACAATACCCTCATACAAAACGAGGGGTTGCCTTCTAGGGCAAAGAAACCCTACATTAAACAAAACTTCTACCATCAGATTATCTGGCTAATGAACAGCCCAGATTGACTACGAAATTAAAATATTTTACAAGGCAATTTTACATATGTTTTTATAGCTTCAGGGGCACTACCCCCGAAACCCCCATCGAGGGACCGCTAGCCCCTAGACCCCCAGCAGGGGAGGATCGCCCCGCCCCCCCCCCCGGAACCCCCACAGGGGGGACAAGTCCCCCCCGCGTGAAGGGGTGTACAGCCTTCTTGGCGTATACATTCGACTGAAACAAATACCTCTGAATCAGGATGAAAATCAGGGTCCACACCCAATAATCTCCCACTTGGAGACTGATTGTAGCAACTCCACCGTTGCTTCATTTGTTGGACAATGAAGCCACTTTGGACCTGGTTGTTTCTCATCTTCATCATCATACTTGAAGACCAATTGAAACTGAGCAGAATCTCAATTTCTCCCTAGTTACAACTTTTGTTAACATATTTGCAAGATTCTGGCTAGTGTGTATCTTTTCTAGCTTCAACTGTCCATCTCCCAACACTGATCATATGAAATGGTACTTGACCTGTATGTGTTTAGTCCTGGAAAGAAATGTTGAGTTCTTTGCAAGATGAATGGCACTCTGGCTCCCACTGTATAACCTTCCCATCTCCTACTTCTTACCCAATTCATCCATAAACTTTTGTAACCAAATCATTTCTTTCCTAGCCTCTGTAGCATCAAAATACTTTGCTTTTGTTATTAAAAGTGCAACAACACTTTGCATTTTTTTAAACCCAACTAACAGTTGTTCCACATATAGTAAATACATACCCTATAGTGCTCCTCCTGTTATCTCTATCACCTACCATATCTGCATCAACATATCCCTGTAGAGCAATCTTTGAACCACCAAAGCATAATGCTTGATTTGTGGTACCTCTCAAATATCTGAGAATCCATTTCACTGCCATCCAATGTTCTTTTCTTGGATTGTTCATGTACTTGCTTACAACTCCCACTGCCTGTGCAATATCAGGCCTTGTGCAGACCATTGCATACATTAAGCTTCCAACTGCTGATGCATATGGAACTTTAGACATATAATCCATTTCTTCTTGGGTCTTGGGGCACATCTCCTTACTAAGTTTGAAATGGCTAACCAAAGGTGTACTAAGTGGTTTTCCATTTTGTGATTTTTCCTGTCTCTAGTTATTCTCATACCAAGGATTTGTTTTGCAGCTCTCAAATCCTTCATTGCAAATGAATTTGCCAATTTCCTTTTGAGCACACTTATTTCCTGCATGTTAGACCCTACAACAAGCATGTCATCTACATACAATAACAATATAATATAATTGCCATCATTTTTCTTTTTCAGATAAGCACAATGATCAGAGTGACATCTAGTATAACCTTGTTAAGACATAAACCTGTCAAATTTTAGATACCACTACCTTGGAGCCTGTTTTAAGCCATACAAGCTCTTCTTTAACCTGCACACTAATTTTTCCAACTCTTTGACCTCATATCCTTGTGGTTGCTGCATATAGATCTCTTCCTCCAAATCTCCATGGAGAAATGTTATCTTTACATCTAACTGTTCAAGATACAAATCTTCCGCTGCTACAAGACTTTAAATAGGTCTGATTGAAGTCATCTTAACAACAGGAGAAAATATTTCATCAAAGTCAATACCTTTCTTCTGTGCAAACCCCTTCACCACAAGTCTAGCTTTGTACCTCTGCTTTCCTCCATGTTCTTTCTTCAGCCTGTAAACCCATTTATTCTGCAATGTTATTTTACCTGCAGGCAACCTAACTAAGTCCCAAGTTTGGTTATGTATTAAGGAGTCCATCTCTTCTTTCATGGCTAGCTCCCATTTCTTCTTGGTTTCGACTTGCATTGCTTCTTCATAACATTTGGGTTCTCCAGAATCAATCAACAATAAATAATATAATGAAGGAGAGTATCGTTCAGGGGGTCTACTTATCCTGGTAGATATTCTGACACCACTTTCAGGTGTTTGAGGTGTCTGTTGTTGTTGTGGTGGTTATTGTTGTTATAGTTGTTGCTTATTATTATTTTCAGACACCTTTACTTTTTCTGTGATCTCATCAAGAACTGTGTATTCTTTATTTTATTTTTCCTGTTTCTTTTCCTGCAACTGATTCTTATACAAGACCTTTTCATTGAATATTACATCTCTGCTCCTAATGATTTTGTGATTTTCATCATCACATAAGCGATAACCAAAATCATTTACACCATATCCAATAAAGGTACATTTCTTTGATTTTGCCTCAAGCTTTGTTCTATTTTCTTTATTAATATGGACAAAGGCCTCACAATCAAAAGGCTTTAAAAATGAGTAGTTTACCTTTTTACCTGTCCATGCCTCCTCTAGAATACCACCATCCAAGGAACTTGAAGGCCCTCTGTTTATTAGATAAACAGTAGTATCTACAGCATCTGCACTACAGCATCTGCCCAAAATTGTAAAGGCAATCATGCATGTAATCTCATGCACCTTGCATGCTCCATGATTGTTCTGTTCATCCTTTCTGACACACCATTTTCTTGTGGTGTTCTTGGAACTGTCTTCTCTCTCTAAATTCCATGCTCTAAACAGTACCTATCAAACTCTTTGCTGCAATATTCACCTCCATTGTCTTATCTCAGACACTTCAACTTCTTTCCTGTTTCAATTTCAACTAAAGCTTTCCATTCCTTGAAAGTATCAAATACATCAGATTTATTTTGAATACAATAAATCCAAGTTTTTCTAGTCGCATCAACAATAAAAGTAACATAATAACGAGAGCCACTAAGAGATGATACTTGAGCAGGTCCCCATACATCTCTGTATGGACAAGCTCTAATTTTTCGCTCTTCTTTTCTTTACCAACTCTAGGAAATCTGACTCTCTTGTTTTCCATATATACAATTTTCACAGAAATCCAAATCAATATTCTTCAAACCCGGCAACAAATATATTGAGTGAAGAATCTTCATCTCCTTCTCACTCATGTGTCTGAGCCTATGATGCCATAATGCTGCATCTGCTCCTTTGGAAGTTAAAGCATTAACAGAGTTAGAAATACAATTGCATAAATACAATGTACCAACCTTTTCTCCTTTTTCTATTACCAGGGCTCCTTTAGTGACCTTCCAGGTTTTATCTGTGAAAGTTGTTACACAACCTTCATCGCCTAACTGCGTTGTTGAAATCAGACTTTTCTTCAGATCTGGAACATGCCTTACCTCCTTTAATAACCATTGGTTTTCATTCTATTGTTTTACAAGAACTTTACCCATTCCAACGATTTTCCAAGGTTTATCACCACCCAGATGAACCTGTCCAAAATCTCCTTGAACATAGTAATGAAAATATTTCTTATCAGGTGTGGCATGGAATGAGGCCCCTGAATCTACCACCCAGGAATCAGTAACATTTTCTAAAGAAGGAATCAAAGCATCTTGTAATACATAACCTGTCACATTTGCTTCATGATTGTTTTCTTGCTGTGTGTCTCCTTCTTTTTCCTTCCGAGATTTAAAGA
The DNA here is from genome assembly GCA_034641835.2 of Pinus albicaulis. Taxonomy (NCBI): domain Eukaryota; kingdom Viridiplantae; phylum Streptophyta; class Pinopsida; order Pinales; family Pinaceae; genus Pinus; species Pinus albicaulis. The sequence continues at coordinate 910,215,238 of CM076572.1, forward strand.
CTTTCTTCAAGTGTCATTTCTTTCTGCATTTCCAGCACACTATCCTCGATCTGGATTTGGATATGCCATTCCTTGATTTACTGCAATATGTTGAGCTCTTTCCTCTGTCCATTTTTCTTCCCCTAGTCTCTGCACTCAAAGCATTCCCTGATGTCTCACTAGAGCTTTTCCATCGCATTTCCTCGCTAAAGATAGCACCGACAATATCATCAAACTTTAAAATACTAGATCTAGAGACAAAGTTACTAATAATCATAACTAAACCATTCCAACTTTTTGGCAATGAGCACAGAAATAACAAAGCCCTAACTCCATCATCAAAGTTTACCCCTACAGAACTTAACTGACTGGTAACCGTATTAAATTCATTTAAATGGTCAGCAACAGATCCACCATCCGACATCTTCATATTAAATAAACATTTCATAAGAAATACCTTATTTGAGGCCACGGGTTTTTCATATAGTTTCGTCAATGCCTTAATTAAACCCTCTGTTATTGCTTCCTTTGAAATATTGAAGGCTATCGACGTCGCGAGGCACAGCCGTATTGTTCCAAGTGCCTTTCTATCAAGAATCTCTCATTTTGCATCTGTCATACTCAACAGCTTCTTTGTTTTTCCGCTCAATGTTAGGTACAGATCTTTCTAATATAGGTAATCTTCCATCTGCATCTTCCACAATGAGTAGTTTTGGCCGTTAAATTTCTCAACCCTAAACCTACTATCTTCCGCCATTGGTCCCACTCGAACCAGGAACCCTTCTTTCCTGGGAGTTTATCAGCCAAATAGACCTTCGGCTCTGATACCAGTTGTTAGAAAAATTATATATGACAGAGCAATAGAACACATAAAATATGCGAAAACACAAACATAGAAAACATATAAAACAAGAGAGACACAGATATACGGGTTCACCCAATTTGGGCTACGTCCACCCCAAATAGTCAGTCCTTCCTTTATATTATTCAGCAAGATGAAGAGACACAACCTACAGCAGATCCGATATAATATCCTCTACTCTCTCTCACAGTCCCCCTTTCTGTTTCTCGCTCATAATACACATACAATACCCAGCCGCAATACAATACCCTCATACAAAACAAAGAGTTGCCTTCTAGGGCAAAAAACCCTACATTAAACATAACTTCTACTGTCAGATCATTCACCTAATGAACGACCCAGATTAACTAAGAAATTACAATATTTTACAAGGCAATTTTACATTTGTTTTTAGCTACGAGGGAGTCCCCCCCGCACCCCCCACGTGGAGGGGTGTACAGTCTTCCTAGGTATACATCCGGCTGAAACAAAGACCTCTGAATCAGGATGAAAATCAAGCTCCACACCTAACAATCTCGTCACGGTTTTGGCCCAACAACATTGGGTGCAAAAACCCAGGCTTAGGTTTCAAGCCCACAAGTGACTTTTGTGTCGCTACAACCTCCAATCACCGAACCCTCAGGCTTGGAGTACCTACAAAGCTACAAAAATCAACACTCCCTCTTAGCGAGGGAGGTACTTCCAAGACTAGGAAGTAACCATCATTATCCGGCAACACTAGTCTATTTGGCATCCATCACTGCAGCATACTATGTAGAATGAACCCTGCAATCTCGGTAGTGCCTCTGCCTCATCACATTTGAACCTAAAGATCCCAAACCTCCATGGGGTTGCTCCCTCTGAGGCTAGAGTCGTTTTGATCCTACACGATCTCCACTGGCTTAATCCTCCAAGCACTCATCCTCCTGGATCAAATACCATTCGTGCAAATCCCTCCAATCTCGAATATGAAACATCACGAACCAATGAAGGCTCTAGCTTGCCAAACTGTAGTCCATCACATGAAGCCATCTCGACCAACATGGTCCCATCCAAGCCAAAGAAACCCTCGAGTTGTCCCAATGATCCATGGCAAGTCAAACGAAGCCCACGATCAACAACTTGCCCTACAACAAACTGTTGTTCACCAGGCTCACCACCAATCCACCAAAACTCCCAGCCAATCTCGCTGCCAAGCCAGTCAAGACCACATCTCCATGTCTTTAGTTGAACCCTTTACTCCATGATCTAGACATCCACAACTCCCTCTGACTTGCTCCGTTGTGCACACTCTGATTCATTGTCCCTCAAAGTAGCTCAGATACACTTTGATACCATGTTGTTTTTCCAAGGTCTTGGTGTCTCGAATAGAATATTAAATCTTTGACGCTACAAAACCAAGAATCACAACGAAGCTACTTTTCACAGCGGAATATAAACAACAACAAATTACTAGGGCACAAAATATAGGCAACTTTTACAATTTTGTACAATAACCCAACTTCATTATATTAATCTAACTGAATAAAACAATAGTTTAGGGCTCTCGTACAAGCGATAATGGCCCTCATACATCCACTCGTACAAGAATACAAAATTAGGGCTTGATGTGAGTCCATCAACAACCAATCTAGCCTTAACAAGATACTCTGACCATTTGGTTGTCACATGCTCTCTCAGCTCCTCTCGGTCGTACCATGTTCCTATTCAGTCCTTCGGCTCCCAATCTACAGACCTACCTCTATCAATGATGCAAGATCATCTGGCCACTAAACCTCGGCTATCCAATCTGCTCACTAGTTGTGCCTTAGTCCATTAAGGGCACAACACATCGAGACTCTTATTGAGTTGTTTACAACTCTGATTGTGAACAACTCACAACTGCCCATCGTTGCTCCTCTGCTACTCAGGGACTTCAGCCCACTATGGTCTTCCTTCGTTGCTTCAATGAAGACCAACATAAGGCACGGAGGGAAGACTACCTATCATCTGTTGTTGTCTAGGGCTACTCAACTGCTCCTTTGGTTGATCAAACCTTGAGCTCACCTTTTGCCACTCTAACAACCACATAAGTCCATGAAGGTGTTGCACACCGGGCTCCAACTTGGTCACTATCACGTTGTCCTCCAGTAGACCATAAATGCCCAATCCAATGTCTACACTCGGTCCACTCTCATGCTGCCTTCCAAGAGACCATGAGTGACCAAGCCTCGTTGCAGTATCTGCCTCTAGTTAGGGAATCCAACACCTATGAATCCCTTCCTCTTAGTTGCCAACAAACGTCACCAACTGTCCTCTTTTAGGACATCCATCTACCTGCAGATCATCAACTCAAGAGGATAACCAAATTGCACTGCAATGTTCTGTTTCTCCTCTTGACATTGTGCAATGTTGATGATGATCTGCTCCTTAGGGTGTACTACTGCAGTCTGCCCACTGGATAGGGCTTCTAACATGCCACGTCAGCCCTACCTCTTGGCTCTTACAGTCCTCTAAATATGTCCATCCATCTGATCAAACTAGTATCCAACACCTGCTTTCTCAGGGTTGGTGCAAACTACTGTAGGTTTGGTATACTTAGTTAGGGTTGTTAACAAGCTACAACAACACTCCTTTTCTCCACCAAAACCTCTTCTACAATTGCAACCTACTTCTAATTTTTGTCCACGATTCCCTGTTGATTTGGGCTAATTCCATCGCCAAACAAGCCTCCTACGCATACCCTGTTTCAAGGAGAAAATCCCAGCATACTGCATCTCAGTCTTTCGTCCCCTTCACTAGGGAGAACTAGGCCTATGATTCAACAAAATTAGCCTCACAGGCTGCAGCATCCTTGTGGAAGAAAGAATCCGCCCAAATCATGCCAAGAACACCATCAAAACTGCCCCTTGAGCCATTGGTTGCCTTTGCTGCAATTCGATCCTTAGGAAATGCAATGACAGGCCTAAAACAAACCCATAAACCCCAAGCACTTGGCTTCTCTCTTGTTGTGGCTGCCTCAATAAAGTGTGTCCACAAGAAACACTTCAAAACAGATCCCAAAACACTCCACAAGTCATCCTCTATCCTCAGTCGTGTTGCAAGCTAAACTAGGCATCCAAACAGTCACAAAGAGACTCAACTAGCCCTCTTTCTCTTTGCTAGAAACTGCCTCCAACCTGCGGCCCAAAACAGAGGTCACCTTCTCTAATGCGAGTGCCCTTTTGATACTCAAGGATGTGTGAAAATGCCTCAAACAAGTCCTCCTTTTATAGGATACACAACGGCTCCAACGAATTCTTCTAAGGTGACTTGACACCTCATAATGTGGCTTGTCCAACATAAGCCTAATGAAACTCAACCCACAAGCCCACCTTCTAACTTGAAAACTTAATATCTCTTCAACGACAACTCAGAATCAGATGATTCTCGATGCGTTGGATTCGTCTCATCATATACTAACATCCTCATCCATCACATGTCGCAATTTCGTCACGGTTTTGGCCCAACAACATTAGGTGCAAAACCCCAGGCTTCGGTTTCAAGCCTACAGGTGACTTCTGTGTCGCTCCAACCTCCAATTCTCGAACCCTAGGGCTTGGATTACCTCCCAAGCTACAAAATTCGACAGGAAATTTAAGGGGATATCTAAGAGGAATATTCAACAATTTTTGGAGGCAAAAGTAGCAGCATTTCCAGGTGGGTCAAAATGCCTAGCAGTTGGAGGATGACGTTAAAATTGGGGGTAATTTCGAAGTTTTAAACTATGCCAAGCCCCTTTTGGGTTTTCGTGGGTTATTTGAGAGGAGCTCGTGGTTAATTTACTGGAATTTTCTAAGCACCAAAAGGGGGTCAAACATCATTTCTTCTTTATCTAGCAGTACAATTTTATTAGGGCCAGCACAAAACACGGAGGGGATTGAAGCTACAGCATCCAGGCACTTATCTTTCTCACATGGGACTGGCATAGCTTGCCTTGGGAAAGCCCAAGTGCACTCGCTTCATGCTCATATGTACCCCTATTGATTTATAATAAAATGGCTCAGTTGATGCAATTTTCTAGTGCATTTCTAAATGTTTAATTTTGTGTGGGTTTGTGCATTGCATGTAACATTGTATGCTTTGTTTATCCCTGTTAAATTTCCACTAGGACTATTACATAGAATATCTCTTATTTATTATAGTTTTAAATCAAGCCTTAGTTTATTTTCTTTAGGAACTGCCCCTTTTGGCTTCGCTAAGAGTTAGCCTAGATGGAGGAGTTGAGATTTGAGTGACAACAACTCAACTCGAGACATGCCCCCAAGGCCACACTGAGTGGATTAGATATTTTTCCATGTAGCTTGGTGTGGATTAGGCAACAACATTGTCCAAGGAGAAAATTTTCTCCTATGGGTTATGTTGAGCCTTGTAATTGTCATATATTTTCAATAGAATCTTGAGTTCTGATTGTAATTGCTTGCCTTTTTTTTCAAAGTTATGCTTCATCACCTAGCATAGTTCAAGTTTTAAAAAGAATTAAAATTGTTGTCATAATCTCTTTTTAAATAAAGCTAGTTTATTTATAAGTCAATCGCTAATGTGTTTGTTGGAGGCTTTATCATAAACAGGGGTTATGGGAGCTTGTTGAAGTTCTTTGGAAGCTGATGGCATTTGAAGATCATACAGGCAAATTCCAGCGAGGTTGATTTTAAATTAAGGAATTGGTTGCAGACAGCATTCTCGATTTCTTCACCAAAAGATATCGGATCGATTTCAATTAAGAAAGAACGATTTAAGAATCTTCAATTCTCGTATAGTTCCTTATTCCAGATAATTACTATTGTAATCAATGATCATCCTTTCTGTATTATAAAACAAGAAGAGTTTTCCCCTGCGCATGTAATGAAGAAGTATTATAATTTTGAAGATAGGACAACGACTGAGCTTGGGTTGTAACTATTCAGACAATCTAATGTGAAGAACTTCTTTTGATTAATTCTAGTTTATCAATTACTTTGTCGATTTGATTTTCTCTTAGAAAGTCTGACTCTTGGTGGTTTGGACCCACTCCCTGGACGAGACATTGTCTTCCAATTTGTATCATTAGTCTAGTAGAATTGCTAGTCATCTGCTATTAGTAGATCCATTAGCATGGTTCTTTGTATTTCATTTGGATTAGATCATTAAGAAGTATTTAATCATGTTTTATTGTTTCCTTAGTTATTGCATGTTGTTTCCTTAGTTACAATTGTTATTTCAATTGTTGTTTCCAAAAGTATGATTGTTATTTCCATAGGTGTAGATTTTTTTCATGAAATATTAGAGTAATGTCATATGTAGATTGAATTCTTGCAAGTTCCTTTAATTAGAATCTCAAACCATTGTGTGGTTGATTGTAGTTCTTTCAAGTACGGATTGATTTGGTAGAGTACATAAGTGCATTTTTAATTTTAGGTGTTGCTTTATGCCATTAGATTGGAAGATAGATCATCTTAGGACCAATGTTAGCCTCTAGCATTCTCTTGCATAGATTTTGTCGATTACCTTGAGATAAAAATACGTCCTTGGATTGATGTTAATGTTGATACTTGATTGTTATTTTAGAACAATTTAGAAACCCAACATTTTGGTGTCGTTGCAACTTGCCGAGGAGGTTGGCAAAAGAGAGTGCTATTGTACTAATGTCTGGTTATAGCTACATACCTGATTCCCTGAGGGTTGGAAATTAAAGGCGGGAGGTAAGAACATGTGCGCGCACCTTAGTAAAAACGTGTGGTGGTGTCCTCCCTCGGTTGATAGTTTCAGGTCATTTAGTATGCATGACTAGGAAGAAAATTAGAGGTAGGCATCAGATAGGAATAGATCCAAAAACCAAGGTCAAGTTGGCCTTGGACAATCGACCCCCATAGATGAAATCATTCAAAAAGCCGAGTCTAGAGCTTTTGATAGGTCCCCGATCGGTATCTAGGAAGGGTTCTATTCCTACTTCCCCTCCTGTAGCAAAATCTTTTGTTGCAACTGAAGTTGAGATTCACGACAAAACTGTGGGATCTGAGAAGAGTTTTCATGTCTCATCAAACGAACATCCTGATCCTCTTAACAAGTGCGAGGGGTACTCTTGTAATTTGAAAGAAGGGAGAGGTGAAACGAGTAACTCACACTTTCGACATTCTAAGCAAAAGCCTCCTGTAACACCTGTTGTGAAGGAAGGAATCAAAATTTTTCATTCGAGCAGTGCCATAAGACCTAGACAGGGTTTAGAGTCTCATCACCAGAACGGCCCTTTTCAATTAGTACCCTCCAATTTTGGAATTCTCGAAGGTTACTAGCAATTTTGTAACCAAATGGGAGGACAAGTGTCAAGCACTCAAACTTTGACAATAGAGTTTCCTATTGTTGATCCTCAAGAAAATACACCCATGAAATTTAATCACCTCCAAGGTCTTCTAATTTTCATGGGTTAGCCTCAGAAGACCCAGATGCCTTTTTGTTTGAATTTGACGTTTTGTGTCGACGATATGATTACACCACTGATCGTGAGAAATTAAAGTTATTTCCTTCTACTTTCAAGGGAGCAACGTTATGGTGGTTTATGGGATTAGGAGGTGGCACTATTAGCTCATGGGATGGAATGAAACAGGCCTTTCTTATTAAATACCAGGATTATTGTCGATCCAACGATTTAAAAGAAGAGGTATTTAAAATGACTTATAAAGAAGAAGAAACTTTAGAAGAATATATAGATAGGTTTCAATACAATCTACAAAGATCATCTTATACTAATCTTCCTTAATTAGAGGGATGAAGGACGAATGGTTAGAAACACTTAATCTGATGGGGCAGGGGGATATTTCTTAGGAAGATTATGATGATATTATCAAACTATGTATCAGGTGTTTCCGTCGAAGCGCGAGAGGCAGACAAGTAGTACGTGACCCTCTAAGCAGAACTAACAATGTTGCAGGCAAAGGAGTCACTCGCACAGAAATTGGTAATTTGTTAGAAGATTTTAAAACTGATATAATGAGCACACTGACTACAAAGTTGGACATTTCACAAGTGAAACAAAAGCACGCTGAAACAGAACAAGCATTGGCAGTTTTCTATCCTTGTTGTCGACGAAAATTTCTAACATTTCATACCAGATTCAAGTTGATGAGAGAGCCATAGTTGAAGTTACGGGACTTGTAGCAAAGGGAGAGAAATGGTATGAAATCTATACGTCCTTACAGAATGCAACCTTCTTATTTTTAAACAACGGTGATGAATTAGTTAGGAAAGGAAAGGGAAATAATCCCAATTCATTCCCATAATTATGGAAGGAATTGGCAAGAGTTATCCAGAGATACATTACTTGCAATGGGTGGTATGACGTGGTCTGTGGATGCCACCTCAAGTTGATGCCATACTTAAGACAAAAGGTATCCTTGAATACCCCCTTCTTTTTGAAATTTGTCTTACATGAGAATGCTTCTAGAATAAAAAAAGTTAAGGACCCTACCTCAGTAGTGAGTCACCATGGGTTAATCAAATTATTAGTAATAAGAAGTCTAAACCAAGTTCAACAGACTTAGAAATTTTTGTAGAAGAACCCATGCATGGACAAGAAGCTCCACCGGAAAATGCTCGGGAAAACCCTAAAGTTGTTGAAAACCCTGAGGCAACCCCAGCTAACAGTGGAAATTTTGAAATCACAGTGGATAACAAACATTCAGAGGTTGGAATTGAAGTACAACATTCTAAAGGAAACATTGAGATATCTCCAAATGATGCCTCATTGTCTGAAAATACTCCACAGGAACCCTCACAACATGAAACCTCAACTTCTCAAAAGCTTAGTAGGACAAAAAAACGAATTGCATCTTTCTTGGCTTCCTTACCCAATAGGAGGAGAAGGTCAGCTAGGTTGAGTAGGTTGCAGCAAAGCCAAAGTCCATCTTCTCGTATTCCCCCTGAAGAATCAACTACTCTTATAGATAAGATAGATTTAACTTAGGAAACCCCTGAGGAAAGGGAAGCACAAAACCTTTAAGAGCCTCAAAAACCTCTAGAAAAAATTTTGGTTCAAGAAGAACCCAATGTGGAGGTGGCACAGACAATGGAAGCAATGGAAAATTTGATGGAATTTATGGATATGGGAAACGGGGCCACTGTTGTGGCCCAAGAACACACTACTGAACTAACTCAGGAGTTTCCAATTGATCTTCCAACTACAGAAGTTCAAACCTTTTCTATTGACTCTCCAGCCACAACCGTGCTAGAACCATTTTCTAGTTCTGCAGCCACTACATCGCAGGAATTTTCTATTGATTCTGTGGCTATAGTTTTAGAACCTTCCTCTGCAGATGAGATAACCCAACAAATTTCTGGTGAGGTTTTAGTCGTTACAACACATGACTCAGTACTACCTTTCAGTTGTTGCTTTCTCAAAATCTATTGTTGATTCAGTAGCTACAGAGACTTGTGATTTACCAGTTGATCTTTTGGTGACTGATTCCTTGGCTGCTCATACTCAAGAAATCATTGGTGAATGTCCTGAAATTCAAATTTCTACCTTTCTTCCAACTTTTCCCGAGATGATAAAAGCACTATAGCTAAGAGAAGTAGGAAGAATAGTAGATTTTTTGCAAGAATTATTGCTCTAAGAAAAGAGAATGTTGTATTGAAACGAAAGGTGCAAAAATTGAAGAATCAGTTTGCAACAGGTAAACAACCTCAAAAGGAAACAGGCAAGCAATCCCAGGCTCACAAGAAAAGAAAAGTTCTTGAATTCCAATGTACTGAAACTTGGAATGAAAAAATAGTTTTAATTGAAACAGGGATTCAAACAGATGTTGTGCCGCTATATACTTTACCGATTATAGATGTTGAGATAAAGGTATTGAAAGAAATCATAGCTAAATACAAGCAAGAGAAAGTCTCAATGGAGGAACACCAGAAATTGTTTAAGCGATTTCGGGCATTAACAATAGAGAGATAGAAACAGCAGAGAATTTGGCTCATGCTAGAAAGGAAATCCAAAATTTAAAGGACAGGATTCATAAATTGACGAAAGAGAAGGAAAATATTTATTGAATGATCCCAGATATCATCGCTTGCAGAGCCCCATCTTGCAGCTATGCTATGTTCTTAATAGAGCATTACTTAATGCTTAAGGTTAAGGTTGTATGTTATGGTCATTCTTATGAGTTCAATGGTATTTCGGATTTCATAACTACTTTTCATAAACAGAATGTGTTGAGAAATCTAGGGTTAGCAACATAGGATGATTTCTCTTGCTTTGATAATTGTTTGTGGTATATTTTTACTTCACTTAATTAACTTCTTCTTATTCTTGATGATTATTATTATTATTATTTTCTTCATCAAATAGATATCAAACCATAAAGAACAATAAGACGATGGACACAAGATAGAGGCAATCAGCCAGGGCCAAAACCTCTCCAAATGAGAGGAAAACTCACAAGAATTCTTCTTATAGAATCTTCAATTGACAAACTCCAAGACCTAGACCCTTGACCAAGACACCTCCAAGACCAAGTCAACCTTGCCTCTTTTGCCAAGTCAAATTGGCTACTCCTTCTTTGACTTCAACTTTGACCTTCCAACACCTTGACTGCAACTTTGACTTGTCTTTCTGCAATTTCATCTTGCCTACAACGTCTACAATTTTCTGTCCTTACTACAGAAACCCTAGGCCACACGTGTGAGAGGAAATGAAGAGATTTGCCTTCTTTTCCATTCACTAGGCCTCTTTCTTCCTTGAGAATTTTGTTTTCAAAAACAATCCTTATTGGCACCAATACTTATCTCTTTGATGACATTGTAACTCGACTTCCCTATAACAGATTGACGCTCTAATTTCTCTGCACATGTGGAGAGAAGTAGCCCAAAACTAATATAGAAAAACCCGTCCTTTTTTTCTTCCTCTATCCTCTTTCAATTCACACTTTTTCTCTTCCTTATGATAAAACTTGAGTGAGTGAAGTGTGTCTTCAAGGTGAGGTCAAAATCTCGTTTATATAGGGTTTTTATAAATGTTTTTAGGCTGACTTGTTACTTGTGTAGGTCAACTTGTTCATTGCAAGTTGAGAAGGTCTTGGAGGATCCTTCGACTTGATTTGACTCAAATAAATTCCTTTTACAATATATAACATGACCAAGAAGGGTCTTTCGTCAATGACAAGTCCTAGAAGCTTACAATGGGAGTTGTGACCTAAAATATTTTTTTCTTGAGCATTAAACCCATGTCTCAAGAACAACAATAATAAATTTATTTTTCTCTTTTTCATTAAATACATAAAATCATGATTACATAGGTCATTATGAAGACCAGACCAAGTTACATATTTCTATTGGAATTACTAAGAGGGGTGTGAATCAATATTTCTTTTCAATCGTTAATTATTGCCAGTTAGATTCTTCACAATTAAAGACAGAGAGATGTATAATAATAATATTAAGGATTAATAAGAGCTTCAATCCTTTTTTTTAAATAATTCTATACAATGGATGAGTGAGGGCACCAACCCTTTAATGAAACAGGCACCAACCTGTTGCCAAGCACCAACTTGGACTTTAGTGAGGCTCCTACCTCTAGGGCTTCGACCCTTTCCTTTTCAAGGCACCAACCTTGTGTTTAGAGGCACCAACTACTAGGACACCAATCCTTCAGTCTTTTTAATAGAAAATGTGAAATGTACTTATAAAAGTGTCTTCAACAAAATTCTTCACTGTTCTATGCTTCAATCAACTCCAAAACTGTGCTTGACTATCTAGAAGGTTTCCACCACTGTTACACAACTCCAACACTTCAACAATCTGTGTTTACCAGCCCAAGGATAATGATGGCATAGCCTAGGCAATTGATCCACAACAATCAAGATCTCCACATGTAAGATAAGACTTCAAGCCACTGTAAGATAAGGCTGTTACACCAAATTTCACCATAGTCCCTATAAAATACACAAGTCCCATCTAGGTATTCATCATAATCCGAAGGCAGTAGCTCTTCCACAAAAGAGGGTCCGAGATAGATTATATGAAATTTCTTGACAAGAGGTCCAGTAGGTCCGAAATAGATTATATGAAATGCCCAAGGATGTTGCACAGTCCAAGCCCTAAAAGGATTAACTGCTCCTAATTCAAACCCCTAGCTTCTGCAACTTTGGATTTGAAACTTTTCAGTGCGGTTCAATCAGAACATACTGCCACTGTAAGAATAAGATCTGGAATTTCGGATTTGAATGTGCCAAGGCAGAAATCTGAACCACTAGCCTCTGCAACTTCGAATCTGAACTTTTCAAAAAATCCGAGCAATAACAATAACTATAATTTCAAACAGATCCGAGCTTGCGTAGAACTGTAAAAATTCTGAGGTCTCCAGTGAGGTTTGATGAGATTTATAAGCCCAAATTATAAGCTCCTTTTCCTCTACGCTCTTAAGTTCACGAGATGTGAATTGTTGTTCCTTCTCACTGTATTCTTGACCGAAAAAGAATGATTTGAATGAACAAACATCTCCTATATTAATACGAGTTTTTGGTTTGAAATAAAAGGACGTGTCTTATGGAGGGAGACCGACTAGTGTAGAGAATCATAGGTCGGCTAGGATAAACAATAAAATATACGACCTTAAAAAATCAATTTCTCACAAACCCCTAGGAGTTTCGAGGCAAGTAAAGGCTCATTAGAACGGGAAAAATATACTCTACAAGATGGTATAGGACCCATGTTGATAGGATGCCTCCAAGGTGATAAAAACATTTTTTCTTTGTGACTGTCTTTAATTTTTGTGTGCAGGAGGTGAATAGGACAGCATGCCTTTTCCACTGCTTGGCTTCTCCTTTGTTTGGCTTATCAGTCATAGGATCATAGTGTCATCATGTAGGACATCTATGTCATCATGATAGTACCCAGCAAAGTCATGAAGGTATAGCATCATGTATTCAATAATAGTGTAGTAATATGTCATAGAGCAGCATCATTAGGAGAACTCCAAATGATATCTTCCATGTTATCATCTAGTCTTTCAACCTTCATCAAGTGTGTTCATTCATTCAACCTGTTGCCATCAGTGACAACTGGGATTAACAATCTCCCCCTTTGTCATTGGATGGCAATATTTTTCTTCTCTCCCCCTTTGAGATCAATGGCAATGGGGTGCCAATGTGCTCCCCCTGTTATGCTGCTCCCCCTAACATACTGTACCCCTGACATGCTGCTTGATTTAATGTGATGCAAGAGCAATGAACCTCATCTTTTGGTGAAGATACTCAAATGTTTCTCGTGGAAGAGGTTTAGTAAAGATATTCGCAATTTTCTCTTTTGTATTGACGTATTCCAACTTGATATTGTGTTCAGCAACTTGTTCACGGAGAAAGTGGTATTTGATTGGAATATGTTTGATCCTTGAGTGCATCACCGGATTCTTTGAAAGACTGATGGCGCTAGTATTGTCACAAAAAATAGTAATTAGTTGCTTAGTTTCTATGTTGACATCCTTCAAGTCTTCCTTCATCCACAGAATTTATGTACAACAATCAGCAACAGCTATATATTCGGCTTCAGCTGTAGAAAGGGATATAGATGATTGCTTTTTGCTGAGCCAAGATACATGACAATCTCCCAGAAAGAATGCATTTCCACTGGTACTTTTTCGATCATCCACGCTTTTGGTCCAATCAATATCAGAGTAAGTTGTCACAATAAGAATTGAACTCTTAGGATACCAAAGACCGAAATCAGTTGTTCTTTTCATATATCTGAGAATTCTCTTCACAGCTGCTAGATGGGATTGTTTAGGACTTGACTAAAATCTTGCTACCATTCCTACTGCTTGCACAATATCTGGTCTTGTAGCAGTTAAGTATAGGAGAGCTCCAATTATTGACTTGTAAAGAGTTGCATCTATAAGAGGGGTATCATCATCTTTGCTTAATTTACAATCTGTGTTCATCGGTGTGCTCATAGGTGCACAATCTTCCATCCCATATCTTTTGAGCATGTCCTTAAGATATTTTGCTTGAGATATAAATATGCCTGCAGAGGTTTGAGATATTTGTAGCCCAAGAAAGTAAGACAACTCACCAATCATTGACATCTCGAATTTTTTGGACATATTTAGAGCAAATTCATGGCTCATTTCTTCATCATTGCTAGCAAAGATTAGATCATCAATGTAAACAAGAGTGATCAGAAGTTTTTCCTTGTCCATCTTCATGTAGAGATTGCTACCTGCCACTCCCTTTTTGAAACCTTTTTGTTGCAAATAGTGATCCAACTTTGCATACCATGCTCTAGGGGCTTGTTTTAATCCATACAAGGCCTTTTTTAGTTTGCATACAAAGTCTTTTCATTCAGCGAGATCAAATCCTTCTAGTTGCTCCATGTGAAATTCTTCTTTGAGATCTCCATTTAAAAATGATGATTTTACATCCATTTGATAAACCTTGAATCCTTTTGAGCAAATGCTAAAAACATTCTTATGGCTTCCAATCGAACTACTGGTGCAAAGGTTTCTTCGAAGTCAATTCCTTCAATTTGCGAGTATCCTTTGCAGACAAGTCTGGCTTTATTTCTGAAGATTTGCCCATCTTCATTCATCTTGTTTTTGAATACCCATTTTGTTCCAATTATATTTTTATCTTTTGGGCGAGGTACCAGTTCCCAAGTCTCATTTTTTTCGATTTGAGACATTTCTTCTTCAATGGCCTTTATCCAATAAGGATCTTTGCTTTCTTGAGAAAAAATTTCAAGTTTCATTAAAGATAATAGAGCCACATCATCTTTTCTTGGGGTGTTTATCATCCTTCTTCGAGTTTGAATTCCTTCATCTATATTTCCGATGACCTGTTCTTCTGGATGATGTCTTTGAATAAACTTGATCTTAGAGGGAATTTGTGAAGGTTCACTTTGAGGTTTATTTTGAGGTTCTCCATTCTCCTCTTCTTTTTTAGGTTCTTCTTCTTCACTTTGTTCAAAGAAAGGCTCAACTTCATGATCTTCAATTCTCTTTTCTGGAAGGCCTTCATCAATCTTCACATCAATGCTTTCCACTACTCTTCGTAGACGATTGTTGTAACATTTGTAAGCTTTGCTCCTAGTGGAGTATCCAAGAAATATTCCTTCGTCAACTCTAGAATCAAATTTTCCTGGTGAGTCATCATTTATTTTTATGAAAAATTTGCTTCCAAAAACCCTGAAATATTTTACTGAAGTAGGTCTTCCTTTCCATAATTCACAAGGGGTCTTTTCATTATTTGGTCTTAGCTGAGTTCGATTTAAGGTATAAACTGTGGTCCCAACTGCTTCTTTCCAAAATTTTGGTTGCAAATCAGCTGCAAGTAGCATTGTCCTTGCCATTTCTTGAATGGTTCAGTTCCTTCTTTCAACTACTCCATTTTGTTGGGGTGTCCTAGCAGTAGAGAGTTCTCTTTCAATTCCATGCTCTTTACAGAATTCATCAAATTTTTTTGCGGTGGATTCTCCTCCTCTATCCGTTCTAAGACATTTAACCTTGGAATCTTTCTCATTCTCAATGAGAGCCTTAAGATTCTTAAAACATTCAAATGCTTCGGATTTATATTTTATGAAATATATCCACATCATTCTAGTATAGTCATCAACAAATAGAGCAAAGTACCTTTCACCTTGAAGAGTTGGAGTTCTAGTTGGCCCACACAAATCTGCATGAATGATTTCCAAAGGTTTTGATGTTGAGAACTCCTTAGTTTTGTGGCTAGTTCTGGTTTGCTTTCCATGTTGGCATGGGCCACATACAACTTGATTTGGCTTGTACATTTTTGGAATGTCCCTTACTGCATTAATTTTGCTGATGTTGACTAGGTTATCAAAACTTGTATGCCCCAATCGCTTGTGCCATAACCAACTTTCATCTGTTTGACTTAAGTAACATTTATCTTCTTGGATTCTACTAAGAATATAAACATTATCTGGTGTTCTTACTCCTTTCGCCACAAGTTCTCCCGAGGATGAGTCTCTTATTTCACAATTTTTTGTACTAAAGACAACATTATGTCCTTGGTCACAAATCTGGCTAACACTTAAGAGATTGTGTTTGAGCCCTTCTACCAGCAAGGTATTTTGAGCCTTTCCTTGTCCATTGACAAGGGTAGCAGTTCCTTTTCTAGTGATTTTAGCGGATCCACTTCCAAAGGATACATTTCCATTTTTCTTGTTCAATGAGATAAACTTCTTTTGGTCCCCTGTCATATGTCTTGAGCATCCACTATCCACGAACCACTGATTTTCTTCACTATGAACACATAAAGCTAGGCCACATTTATCAATTTTGAGATTTACGCTTTTAGCTTTTTCCCTTTTGAGAGGGCAATTTTGTTCATTATGATCATAATTATCACATAATGAGCAAGACGAATCAAACTTAGCCAAAGGATCAAAGGAATTGTAAGTTTTGATTTGTCCTTGCTCTTTAGGACCACGTAGTTGGTTTGTTTGATCATTCAATCTTGGTGCTTCATTCTTATGAGCCTTGCAATGCTTAGCTTGATGCCCAAAGTTTTTACAATTGTAACAATGCCCAAGAAAAATAGTTTGATACCTATTGTAGTATCCATAGCTTGAACCAACATTCTTCCTTGGAGTTGCTCTTTCTTCAATTCTTGGTTTTGAGATGGGACTTTGTTCCTAACGAGATGACTTTTCTTCTTTTGGATGGCAAGAGAGTACGTCAGCATAACTTCTAGCATTATTCTTTGTACTTGATGATTCTCCTTTGAAACCAATTCCAAACTTGTCATGTTGAGGTTTTTGAGTATTAAGAATGTTATCAAGAGCTAGAGAGCTTTGCCAACTCCTTTTGACTTGCTCTAATTCCTTTCTTAGAGAAATTATTTCAACTTCACGTTTTTCATAGATATCATCCTTCTCTTTTGGCTTATTGTTCAAGAAGTCTTCCCTTCTTTTTGCTTCCTCTCTTTCTATTTTGAGAGAAATTATCTTCTTTTGTAGATTCTCATTTTCTTCAATGGCACTCATTAGCAATCTATCCATGTTTCTTTCATCTTCCAGTTCTGAGTCATCATCATTTGTAAATGCCATGAATAACGATTCTTTGCTTCCAACATAATTACTTTCCTCATCTGATTCATCATCACTTTCTTTGTGATGACGTATATTTCTAGTTGATTTCTTTTTTATGAGTACAAATTCATCTTCATCAGACTCATCTTGTTTGCAGAAGAAGTTCTTCTTATTAAATCCTTTCTTTTCGTACATCATCCTTTTAGAGTCTTTTTCATCATCACTATCATGTTTATGAGGACATTTTGCAGCGTAATGACCTATTCTTCCACAATTGAAACAAATAAGACGATACTTACCTTTTAGCTTAGATCCCCTTTTTAGTCTTCATACAAATTGAGCTAATTCATTTTCAGTATCATATTCATCGCTGTTGCAATTCCATTCTTTTCCGTCTTTTGTTGATCTTGAGGCTTTGAAGGCTGCTTCTTTGAAATTTGGACTCCCTTTCCTCATCTCATAGGCAATGAGAATTCCATGAAGTTCATCCATCTTGAGAGTATCTAGGTCCTTCATTTCTTCTATGGCACTTACTTTGGAGTCAAATCTGTCAGGAAGCGATCTCAGGATTTTTTGAACAATGGTGCTTTCTTCAATATTTTCTCCTAGTCCTTTAAGAGAGTTAACTACTTCAGCTACTCGGAGGAAGTATGATGCAATATCTTCTTCATCATCCATTTTCAGACTCTCAAATTGTCTTCTATAGGTTTGAAGCTTTGCCTTCTTAACTTTGGAATCCCCATCATATAGGGAAACCAACTTATCCCATACTTCTTTGGCTGAGTCACAATTCATGACTTTCGTAAATTCGGAATCGGTAATTCCACTAGTGATGGAATTTAAAGCTTTGGCATTAGAAATGTAGGCTTTTCTTTCGTCTCGATCAGTTGGAAGACCAGAGGGAGCTTTGTACCAATCCAAAACAGAGTGCCATACTTCAGGGCCAAGAGACATTAGATAGTAGGACATCCTCTTTTTCCAAAAACTAAAATTTGTTCCATCAAAGATAGGTAGTTTCCCTGTTGCTTCTATGTTCTACATTGTGCCTAAGAATCCTTCTTCCAGCTGTTAGGCTGATAATAAAGAAGTCGGCTCTGAAACCAATTGTTGGAAATACTGAGAGGGGGGTGAATCAATATTTCTTTTCAATTGTTAATTATTGCCAATTAGATTCTTCACAATTAAAGACAGAGAGGTGTATAATAATAATATTAAGGATTAATAAGAAATTCAATCCTTTTTTTTAAATAATTGTATACAATGGATGAGTGAGGGCACCAACCCTTTAATGAAACAGGCACCAACTTGGACTTTCGTGAGGCTCCTACCTCTAGGGCTTCGACCCTTTCCTTTTCAAGGCTCCAACCTTGTGTTTAGAGGCACCAACCCCTAGGACACCAATCCTTCAGTCTTTTTAATAGAAAATGTGTAATGTACTTATAAAAGTGTCTTCAACAAAATTCTTCACTGTTCAATGCTTCAATCAGCTCCAAAACTATGCTTGAAAATCTAGAAGGTTTCCACCACTATTACACAACTCCAACACTTCAACAATCTATGTTTACCAACCCAAGGATAATGATGGCATAGCCTAGGCAATTGATCCACAACAATCAAGATCTCCACATGTAAGATAAGACTTCAAGCTACTGTAAGATAAGGTTGTTACACCAAATTTCACCATAGTAACTATATGCCCTTACAATCCGACGTATGTATTCATCATAATCTGAAGGTAGAAGCTCTTCCACAGTAGGTCCGAGATAGATTATATGAAATGCTCAAGGATGTTGCATAGTCCAAGCCCTGAAAGGATTAGCTGCTCCTAATTCGAACCCTAGCTTCTGCAACTTTGGATTTGAAACTTTTCAGTGTTGTTCATTAAGAATATATTGCCACTATAAGAATAAGATGTGCAATTTTGGATTTGAATGTGCCAAGGCAGAAATCTGAACCACTAGCCTCTGCAACTTCGAATCTGAACTTTTCAAAAAATCCGAGCAATAACAGTAACTGTAATTTCAGACAGATCCGAACTTGCGTAGAACTGTAAAAATTCTGACGTCTCCAGTGAGGGTTGATGAGATATATAAGCCCAAATTATAAGCTACTTTTCCTCTACGCTCTTAAGTTCACGAGATGTGAACTGTTGTTCCTTCTCACTGTATTCTTGACCGAGAAAGAATGATTTGAATGAACAAACATCTCCTATATTAATATGAGTTTTTGGTTTGAAATAAATGGCCGTGTCTTATGGAGGGAGACCGACTAGTGCAGAGAATCATAGGTCGGCTAGGATAAACAATAAAATATATGACCTTAAAAAATCAATTTCTCACAAACCGCTAGGAGTTTCGGGGCAAGTAAAGGCTCATTAGTACGAGAAAAATATACTCTACAAAATGGTATAGGACCCATGTTGATAGGATGCCTCCAAGGTGATAAAAACAATTTTTCTTTGTGACTGTCTTTAATTTTTGTGTGCAGGAGGTGAATAGGACAGCATGCCTTTTCCATTGCTTGGCTTCTCCTTTGTTTAGCTTATCAATCATAGGATCATAGTGTCATCATGTAGGACATCTATGTCATCATGATAGTACCCAGCAAAGTCATGAAGGTATAGCATCATGTATTCAATAATAGTGTAGTAATATGTCATAGAGCAGCATCATTACGATAACTTCAAATGATATCTCCCATGTTATCATCTAGTCTTTCAACCTTCATCAAGTGTGTTCATTCATTCAAGCTGTTGCCATCAATGACAACTTGGATTACCTTCTTCCCAAAGTGAAGACAAGAATGATGTGTTTATCTCTCCCTCTCAACTAGGGAGGATGCACCTATTCATACAAAGGAATGTACCCATTCCTACAAAAGGAATGTACCCAAGTTCCTCTCATCGTAGATATTGTTCAAGCTCTCTTTTAACCAGGGACTTGCTTCCAAGCTCAATATTAACTAGGGACTTGCTTCCAAGCTCCCTCTTAACCAAGTACTTGTTTTCCAACAACTCTTTGGTCGATATCATGGCACTATCCGCTGCTAGAAGAGCTCCTCCTTTTGATGTCTTGAATTTCATATTTATCAATATGGATCCTTTAATTCTTTGGACTTCTTCATAGGGCATTAACCATCCATCACTTTCATTCACAAACCATGTCAGTCATGCCATACTTTATTTCATTAGAAAGTGATCTACTAGTCCATATCTAGTTGTTTTTCATACAGCTACCTTTTCCGCATCATGTTTTCTTCAATATCTTCCTTCCCTCCACATGAGTACCAGTTGTAGGTGTCATCCACAACTCTCTTTTAGTAGCGTTGAATTATCCCATCCAAATATTGTTCAAAAATAAAAAATGAACATCAAATCAAAATTACCTTTTGTGATGGCCCTTCATCATGACATACACTTGTTGCAACATTAACATCCTGCACACATATTTACACATCTTTAAGATATTCAATGTCAAGGGTCTCCTTTCTTTACAGGCCTTATCAGGGTCTTAATGTCTTTTCTATGGAGATGTCATGGCCAATTCTTCTAGTTATTGGATGTTGATTTTCTTTTCTATGTGACCATAGTTCCATCTTTCACAATCTCTTCTTCCTTTCTTCACATATTTCTCCCCGAGAACTTCCATCCATAGTCCCTTCATCTTTGTCAACCACCTCATATCCATATGAGGACATATGTGTTGATTTCATCTACTCAATATGTGAAGTTTGAACCATGCCTTCATTCATTTTTCCAAAGAAGGAGATCACTTTCTTTGATCATGCTTATCAAATAGAGCATTTACCCATGCAACCATATGACGACATGACTCAATTAAATATATGCATACATACCTCTTTCCTTCTTTTGGTCATCTAGGCTTCCTTCAGCAACTTCCTTTTCTTGATTCAGAGTACTTCAACCATTTCAACATGCTGCATTCCTTTGTCACCATACCATCATCCTTCTTAAACAATGAATCCCATACAAGGTGGCATTCTAAGTGAGACACTTGCTTCCTTCAAGAGAGGTGAACCTTCTAATGAAGATTCCAACAAAGGATCTAGATTATCCTCATCCGGCAGAAGCTCCTTTCTCATTTTGATGATGTATGATGAATTCCTTCTATCATGCTAGATGACTTTCCTTCAACCATGCTACACATGCTTGCAGTGAGATTACCAAGAGCTACTTCTTTTGTATGATGACTGCTACATCCATGTAGACTTCTACTTTAGCTATTCTTTCAAGCTTTTCTAATAATATCATGAGCTCTTGCTCCAACAATATGTTAATATGATGCCATATCCTAAAATGATCCATCCTATCATGCTTCTAATGTTTCCTACCATGATAGCTATACTTTACAAAAACTAAAGAGAACTGGGTGGAGGAGATTATCTCAATCATAGTAGAGATCTTTTACTTCCTCTTTCTTTGATTTCTTCTTTTCAGCTTCTTCCACTTCTTCGGTGATATGGGCCTCTTCCCTTCCTCTTTTGTTGTTGTCCTTCCTGAGTTTAGGACAATCTCTCTTGTAGTGCCCAAGAGCTTGAGCTTCTTCCTTAGGAGGTTTAGAGATTGCACCCTTGACATGATCAACAACTTCATTTTTTGTGAGGATCAAATCAGCCATCTTCTTCCATGCAAGAAAGTTTGATAACCCAACGAACTTGTTGATTTCTTTGCAAAATGAAGTCATTTCGATAGTAGATTCAGTCATAAATATAATGATGATTACTTGTCAAGTGAAGATGCTTCGTGATGACAATATCTTCAACGTGATGCCTTCTTGATTTTGATGATGATGATGATAATAGAAGATGTCTTCTTGATGAAGATGTCTTCCTTCAAAAGTGATCCCTCAAAGAGGGGGAGATCAACTTGATTCCTTGATAATGATGACAACGCCTCTTCTTGCTTCCCTTGAATGTAGAGACTTTGAGATGCTTCAAAGTGTAGTCCTTTTGGGTAGGGTCCTTGAGGTCTCCTTTTTCTCAAGGTGATGTTTGAGCGGGGTTCCCAAGAATGTCTTCAAGTGTAGAATCTCTCTTTGAATGAACGAGGGTTTTGAGGTCTTCCTTCTTCAAGATGATGATGTAATCTGTGTCCTTGTGATGCCTTTGACATGAGAGGGCCTTCTTGATGAAAGATGCTCTTGATGATCTGCTAGTGCTTCAACCCATAAGTGTCCTTTTCTAAGTTGTCTTTCCTTGTCTTGTCACCTTAGCTCTGATACCATGTTGAGAAATCTAGGGGCAACAACAAAGGATGATTTCTCTTGCTTTGATAATTGTTTGTGGTATACTTATACTTCACCTAATTAACTTCTTCTTGATCTTGATTATTATTAGTGTTTTCTTCATTAAATAGCTACCAAATCATAAAGAACAATAAGGCAAAAGACAGAATATATAGGCGATCAGCCAGGGCCAAAACCTCTCCAATTGAGAGGAAAACCCACAAGAATTCTTCTTCTTATAGAATCTTCAATTGACGAATTCTAAGACCTAGACCCTTGACCAAGACTCCTCCAAGACCAAGTCAACCTTGCCTCTTTTGCCAAGTCAAATTGGTTACTCCTTTGTCTTCAACTTTAACCTTCCAGCACTTCCAGCACCTTGACTGCAACTTCGACCTGTCTTTGTGCAATTTCGACTTGCCTGCAACTTTTGCAATTTTCGGTCTTTGCAGCAAAAACCCTATGCCACATGTGTGAGAGGAAATGGAGAGATTTGCCCTCTTTTCCCTTCACTAGGCCTCCTTGTTCTTCCTTGAGAATATTGTCCTCAAAAACAGTTCTTATTGGCACCAATACTAATCTCTTTGATGGCACTGCAACTCGACTTCCCTGCAACAGATTGAGGCCCTAATTTATTCGCACGTGTGGAGAGAAGTAGCCCAAAACTAATACAAAAAAAAACTTGTCCTTCTTTTCTTCCTTCGTCCTCTTTTACTCCGCACTTGAGTAAATGATGTGTGTCTTCACGGTGAGGTCGAAATCTCCTTTATATAGGCTTTTTGTTCATGTTTTTAGAACAACTTGCCACATTTTCTAGGTCGACTTGTTGCTTGTGTAGGCCGACTTGTTCATTGCAAGTTGAGAAGGCCTTGGAGGGTCCTTTGACTTGATTTTGACTCAAATAAATTCTTTTTACAATATGTAACATGACCAAGAAGGATCTTTCATCAATGACAAGTCCTAGAAGCTCACAATGGGAGCTTTGACCTAAAAATATTTTTTTCTTTTGCATGAAACCCATGCCTCAAGAACAACAATAATAAATTTATTTTTCTTTTTTTCATTAAATACATAAAATCATGATTACATGTGTCATTATGAAGACTGAACCTAGTTACATATTTCAACACTCCCTCTTAACTAGGAAGGTATTCATAATCCATACAAGGTACTTGGAAATTCTCAATCTAAAGAATTCTCATAAGAAGAGTCAGATTAGTAACCCATTTGTTTAGCATCATATCATCCAACATTGTCATATAGCAAGGCCTTGACGAACGGCTCTATCTCTCCACAAGATCAAAGCATAATACTAGCAAGACCAATGATTTATAGACACCATCGTCATTGTCTCTCAAGGAACATACCGCACCTGAGTGTCAACGGGGTATGTCCTTCCACGACTATTCTTACTTTGATTAATTCTAGTTTATCAATTACTTTGTCGATCTGAGTTTCTCTTAGAAATTCTGACTCTTGGTGTTTTGGGCCCAGTTCCTAGATGAGGCACTATCTTCTATTTTGCATCATTCGTCTAGTACAATCGCTAGTTATTTTCTCTTAGTAGATCGATTGGCATGATTCTTTGTATTTCATTTGGATTAAAGCATTAAGCAGCATTTAATCACATTTGATTGTTTTTCGAGAAACGATATTTGTTTAAGTTGTTTCCTTAGTTGTTGCATCGTGTTTCCTTGGTTACGATTGTTATTTCAATTGTTGTTTACAAAAGTATGATTATTATTTCAATAGGCGTAGAGCTATTTCATGAAAGATTAGAGTAGTGTTATTTGTTGATTGAATTCTTGCAAGTTTATTTAATTAGAATCTCAGTCCGTTGTGTTGTTGATTGTAGTTGTTTCAAGTACGGATTGATTTGGTAAAGTAAGTAAGTGCATTCTTTATTTCAGGTGCTTATTTCTAGCATTAGATTTGAAGATAGATCATTTTAGGACCATTGTTAGACTCCTGGTGGTTTGGGCCTGCTTTGTAGATGAGGCACTATCTTCTATTTTGTATCATTAGTCTAGTAGAATCGCTAGTTATTTTCTCTTAGTAGATCAATTGGTATGATTCTATATTTCATTTGGATTAGAGCATTAAGAAGCATTTAATCATTCCGGATGCGGATGCCACCGGTGTTTAATGGGACGCTCGTCCCTTGCCGCCTCTCGAGGTCGTCGAGGCAGGCTGGCAATCTAGCCTCCCACAAGCGCATTAACATATGCATTCAATTCGCCACCCTGCAAACCATTAACGCTCTCATCTGGAACCGTCAACGCTCAGTGCATTTCACCTGGTTCACTTCGGCTTCTAATATGGATTTTGGTCTCCTGTATGGCGATTGCCCTGTCTGCTCCTCCATTGCTCAGCGCCGAAGTTTTTGTCCGCCCGCCTACGCTGAGAGTGCTCGAACGCAGACTGGCAGGCGATGTGAGCTTCTTTGCTGCTTGGAGACTGTTCCTGAGTTTCATTTCACGCATAGTAAGTTCTACTATTCGAATTCTCTGTTCGTTTCTTCTAGCTCCCCTTCGTCGATCCTTCTCTGCCCTTTCCACCAGCCTTTCCCCTCCACCATGCCAAGATTGCGCCATCGCATGCAATGTCATCGTGGTTCTAGCCATGGTCGTGTCATTCAGTCCCGGTCTTCTCCCTGTTTGGACTCCTCTGAGGATTACCTCTGCGACCACATTCCGGAAACCAGGAGTTGCAGAGGTTGGCACCACTCCTTTGAACTTGCTCATCCAGCGACGAGTTCTCCGCCTCCTCATGTGTACCCCTTTGTGCCTCAAGCCGTCCATTCTGAAGCTCCTCCCGCTCGCCCTCCGCTCTCCTCTACTTCCCTGCACCAAACCTCTCAACGAGCGGAGTTCAGATTTGATTGCTCTTTTGATAGGCCGGTTCTCACGGCATTTGTCACAGTCACCCTATGTGAAGAGTCTGCTCGCCCTGCCCACCCCCCGGTCGCTGTCCCTGGTCCAACTGTCGCATTCCCTGGCCCCAGTGCTGAGCATGACCCCGCATCCGCAGAAAATGCCAAGGCCTCCTTGGCTCAGTTGAACATTTCCCGCGACGTTTCAATGCAGGAGCAAACAAAAGTTGGCGAGGACAAAGACAAGATGCTTCCCTCAACTAATGAAGGCTGAAGCAGCGACGAATACAGATGTAGAATTGTGGAGGAACCGCCTTCTCCAGCCAATGATCAGTAATCCAGAAGTCCCACAGAGGTTTTTGTTTCTTGTGCACAATGCTTCTAGGTTAATTTTGGTTTTCCTTCTTATGCACCCTCTGCTTGCAAAGTGGTCTGTCTCAACTCTTGTTTTTTTGATAAACTATATGGTTGAAAGGCTGGTTTCCCCTATGAGGGCGGCAACTCTTAACATTCAGGGACTAGTTTCCCCTCTGTGGGCAGTCCAAACTCTTGTTTTTGGTAGCAATCAAGCCCTGCGCTCAGGCTCTCTCAACTGAGGCAGTGGCAGTATGTATTTTTATGTTACATATTAATAGATTTAGCATTACTTAGAAAGAAAAAAAAAAGCATTTAATCACATTTGATTATTTTTCTAAAAACGATATTTATTTAAGTTGTTGCATGTTGTTTCCTTAGTTACGATTGTTATTTCAATTGTTGTTTCCTAAAGTATGATTATTATTTCAATAGGCGTAGAGTTATTTCGTGAAATATTAGAGTAATGTTATTTGTAGATTGAATTCTTGCAAGTTTCTTTAATTAGAATCTCAATCCGTTGTGTGGTTGATTGTAGTTGTTTCAAGTACAAATTGATTTGGTAGAGTACGTAAGTGCATTCTTTATTTCAAGTGCTTCTTTTTGGCATTAGATTGGAAGATGGATCATTTTAGGACCAGTGTTAGCCTCTTGCATAGATTTTTCCGATTACCTTGAGATAAAAAGACGAGTCCTCGGGTTGATGTTAATGTTGATACTTGATTGTTATTTTAGAACAATTTAGGAGCCCAACAAGTTACCCACTTTTTGGTGGGTAATAAGTAACATATTCAAATTAAAAGACAAAAGAGAAGGACCTAGAGAACTTACAGGTTAGAATATAGAGAGTGAAACTTCCAAAGGAAACTATCTCTGAATAAGTGCAACTCTACAAGGAAAGTGCAAAACTAGAAATCGAGAAATTCTCTAGAAACAAAAATCAAGAAATTCTCTAGAAACAAAAATCAAGATAGCAATCACTTAGAGTGGGTGATAGAAACATAGGCTATTTGAAGCTTGTGGTAGCTTTAGAAGGTCTTCTACATAAGCTTGGTGTCTTAGCATGTGGGAGATGATTTATCGCCTCTTTGGGTGTTTTCATGGTGGAGTAAGCGATTTATGTCTTCTTTCTTAAGTCTAACATGGGAAAAGTACAATAATTAAAGTCAATTAATTATTGTGAACTATTAAGTCATTCTCTGAGATATATAATTTAATTATTTAAGTGACTTGGAAGTAATCTCAACAATTGATCTCCAAGATCTTCTAGAAAGGAGATTAGGGTTAGAGATTTGGGCTTAATGAAGATTATAAAAGAATCCTAGTGAAGAGGTGAAAATAAAAAGAACAGAAAAGTGAGAGGAAGCTATAGCATTTTTGGGAAAACGATTTTCTCAAGGAGAGAGTGAATTCTCTAGAGCATGAGACTCAGTACAACTGAGTTGAAGAAAGAAGAATATAGGGATAATTTCAGGGTGTTTCCAAGAGGTTGATTCGTGCAATTGCCTAGAGAGCATGACAAAAACACAATTCTTTCACAATTCAATATTCTAGATTCTAGACAAGAAACTTGAACAAAATCCTATCAATCATCTAAACCAGGGTTGAAAAAATTGGCATTGACAAAAAATTGATGAGGGTCCAGAAAAAATCTTCTTGGAAACATCTTCTAAAAAGTAGACAAAAATCAGCAAACTTTGGGGAACATTAAAAAGTACATAATATATTCATTTTTGAAAATCAGAAAAAATCGAGAAAAACCACTAAAGGAAAAAATTGTGAATTTTTCAAGCCAAAAAATCGGCTGGCCAGAAAATTTATGATCTTTTGGTACATTGCCCAAAAATTGGTGATTTCATCAACATTTATCTATACACAAATAAAAACAACTCAAACAAAATTTCAAAAAGAGACAATCTCCTAATATTGATCACTTTAAAAGTTTAATCAAGCCTCCATTGAGACGAACGATTAAGAAAGAAATTATATTGTTTTCCACAAATAATGGGAATTGGTCCATGAGACTAGAAATTGCAAAATGTTCTTGGTTCTATGGGAGTGTCTAAGGCAACTAGGCTCAAAAAAGAACTGGGAATAAAGAAAAAGAGTACAAGGGATGAACCCTAGAATGAAAGAGAAATAGTTACCACTCTATGCAAGAAGAGAACCATAACCTATCCATTATGTCATGTAGAGCATGAAGAAAGATCAGGCTTGTGGGCCAGATGTCTTTCCATAGAACCCTCTTGATGAATTGTGACATAGTCAAGGAAGATTTGTTAAATTTCAAGAAAATCATCTTTTAATGCAAATTCAGAAATTTCACCTCAATCTTGAATTCCCTGGATTTATTTCCTATGGATTTCATCTGAAATATAAATCACAGTGGCATATATTTCACTTCTGTCCAACCAAATACACAAGCCAACCCAAGAAAATAAACACCAACAATTGTAATTCAAGGGAAATATTTTCTATCCCTCGGGGCACAAATTCCAAGATATACAAGATCTGGAAATTACTTATTTACAGCAGTTATTACAGCTCTAAATTTGCCCACTATGGTACCATCAGTCTTCTACTCTAGTACAAGACCTATGAAGTACTTTCTGCTATGGTGGAAGCACATCGCTCTCAATGCACGCCCTACAAGTGCCAATGTGGCCCTCTAGAGGGCTAGGACCTCGTATAGGGAGACCAAGCCACAAATGGAGACCCACCTGCAATCTCGCATGAGATCCAATGCATCCCTTTGCCCTCATGGAATCAATGGCAAACTTCATGGTGGGATGCCCTTCCATAGTGGGATTTGGCATGTACAAGTGTCTCCAAGCTCAATAAGGGGTTAATCAAGGACCCTATTAGGTGGTTTCAACCTTTAAAGGGCGGGAACATGTCCATGGTACACCCCTTAAGTGGCAGGTGGAAAATGATATAGTAATGGAACGGAATGTGGATCAGGGGAATCCTCCAGACCACATGTCATGGTACAAGGGTAGCTATAATAGGGGCAAGCCCGCACCTAGGTATATGAGTGTAGGAGGTTGCAAATCATGGTACATGAGTTACCCCGACCCTTGTTTTTCCACCCTTCTTGAATCTTCATATGCCTTTTTTCCTTTGATTGATTTTTCTTCGTAACTGCTCAAGGCTCCAGGGGATGAGAGCATCATGTGTAATATATTGCAGTGGATACCCCATTAAGGTGGGGCAGTTCATCACCCACCAAGCGTTGGGACAATCATGGGTTCCTTAATGATGTTGGGGGCTCATCTAGGGCCCATAGGAACCAGGGTGATGGCCATGGATAAGGGGTAGATCTCATGTTGGATTTTTCCCACGTGCTAAATTTGTATGTCCCGGCCATCATTTGCATTTTGTGGTAAATTTCCTGTTGAGAGTGGCCAAATTATGCTTTTTATTTTCTTTTTAGTGTTGAGCTTTTGTGTATTTGGGGTAGCATCAGTTATGCTCTAGGTCCCAAATTCTGTGCAAGGACTAGAGTACACTTGATCTACAAGACCCAGAAATGGATTTGAAAATTTTCAAGTTGTGTTCAAGCTATAAAAATAATTAATTATTTTTAATGGATTTCCTAAGACTAACTTGGGAAAATAAAATAATTAAAGTGAATTAATTAACACATGTGCTGAAATTGTCATAAGTTACATGGATCAAGCAGTCTTTTAATCTCAATCATTGATGGATGATTTAATCTCGACTGTTGAAGGGTTCAACGAAAAAGTATAAGAGAAAGGCTTGAGGGTCAGTTGAAGACACACAATTTCTGTAGAACTGAGGAATAGATCTGGAATTCTAGGACAGGTTTGCTAAGAATTTCGAGTGGAATTTCCTACAGTGAGGGGCAGTATTAGCTGAGGGAATGATCTGATTCCAAGAGCCAAGAGACAGCAAGAGGCAAGAGGAGCAGCTCAAGGACAGCACAGAGAAGCAAGGCAGCAGCTATGCAGGTGCTACGCAGGACAGCACAGAGGCACTGGGAGTCTTCAGAAATCACGCAGAGGACCTTTTAGGGCCAGCATGCGGCCGTGAGACCCTTCCATGGGTGACGCAGTCCCTTCTGGTGAAGCGCAGTGGCATTTGAGAGTAGCAGGGCTGACGCTGAGGCTTCAGGGGCAGCGCTGAGGGTTTTTAGGGTCAGATCCGGGCTGAGTCCTGTAAATCTCGTTTGAGGGTGTGGATCAGTCATATATTTGGCACTAGATCTTCAAGTTAGCTGCAGATCTTATATCTTTTATTCTCTATCGGGTTATTCAAGGTTGGAACCCAGATTTGTTGTACTCAGAACTACTTAATAATAACACCCTCATATCTGCTGAACCGATTTTCCCACTTTGAGTTTTTCTGGGGACTTATGTCCAAAAATCCATATGTCACTTTGTTGCATGAGTGAATTATTTAGTAAATGATATGCATGTGTAGGTTGTAGTTGTGTTTATTTTTGGTATTTTCTGAATCTAATTTCTGAAAATAACTTGTATAAATTAAATAAAGTAGGAGAAAATAAACCAATACACTGCAGTAGAATTTTCACATGGTATCGGAGCGATAGCAGATCAAGCTGAATCTCCAGCAATCAGCTGAAGAATTATTTTTTCTGCAGGGTGGCAGAAGAAGCAGCAGATCCAAAAAGGGCATCTTGACAGCAAGGGAAAGGAGATCCAGGAAACAGCGTTGAAGCTGCAGAAGGCTCTGGGTTTACGCAGACCCTTCCTAAGGCAGCGTAAGGACTACGTCACCTAGTCTGGGATTACACAGTCCACTTCTGAGCCATGCTGGGACTATGTTGGGCCAGCCAGGAGGACATCGTCCAGTCACTTCCCTTGTTGCAGAAGAATTCAACCGAGTTCCAGAAGCAGTGCTTCAGATCTTCAGCAGTGCTAGTGGGGCAGAGATTCTGCAGGTGCAAAATTGTGCCTAGCTAAGGAAACAAAGGCGAGAGGAAGACAGTCATTCAGCAGATCTGAGCCAAACAAATTTGAGATTCGATCAGGAGGATCGGAGAATACTGTCCGTTTCAGTTTTAGTGGAAGATTTCCAAGAGGGAAGTCAGTTTGCAGAAAGAAGCAGTTACTAGAGGGTTTCTATTGTGATTGTCAGGTGGTTCCATAGCCATGACCTAGGTACCTCACCCACAGGTACCTAGGCCTCCAAAGGAGCATATTGACACCCGCAGGTGAAACGTTGAGAGCCATGGGATCCAAGCAACAACAAAGCATCACACACACCCTTGGGAACCTCCATCACCCACAGCATTCTAACACTTTGCCCTACATTTGATGACTTTTTGGGATGACGCACCTGGACCCAGCAGGCCCCCAGCCGGCCTTAGCACTTTGTGACAGATGGTTGCTAATCTAGGGCCCAGATGAGGATGATATCACCCCTTGATACATATGAGGGCTAGCACCGCCTTGGAAGCCCTCAATGTAGGAGAAGATACTGAAACTATGACCATTTAGAGACCCATGAGACCACTTTTGGTGCCATAAGTTAGATTTTGGGTCCACAAAGCAGTATTGACAGGGACGTAAGGGCAACCCTCAAGGGGTGATTTTTAGAGGCTTCTACCTCTTGCTTGGCACTCAAAAGCCTCGACGCATGCCACATAGAACTCAATGCATGGATGATGTCAACATTTTTAGCCCTATGGCTTACACTTTTGAGAAAATTACGTGATTTTTTATCTAAGCTAGTGGGTTGCCTGTAAACCAATGCATCATTGTGACTTTACTTGTTTTCCTAGGGGCTTTTAGGCTAATTAGACATTATGCTTCCTCATATAAATAGAGGAGAGCATAATTTGTAAATTCATCATCACTTGGACTTGTGAATTCGACCTCTTTTGGAGATTTCGGCCTCTTATTCTAATGGGAAAGATGTGATCAATGGAGCGAAATTTGCCTTGAGCATTTGTTCTTGTCCTGAAGAAGTCACTTTGGATAGATATTTGGATTGTTTCATGCATATTGTCTTGTAAGTGCCATGTCTATCGCAAATTTCTGATTTCATGTCTAATATATGGAATCAATTAATGATCTAGGTTTAATCTTGTGCCCTAATTTTGTTGAATATCAATTGAATGGAAACTAGGTCATATTATTGCATGCATTACCCATAGTATGATATGTGAATGGAAATCCCCTTAGTGATCTCATGTTAGCTCTCCCAAGCAATCTTTGATCCCCCACAAAGGTGATAGTTAGGGTTTTGATACTAGGGTATCAAAATAACCTTACTCCATTGCAAGATCAAATCAATTTTAAGAAAACATAGACTCCATTGACCCTAGGACTAGGCACTGCCATCCTTTGTTGATGATCAAGTCACCTTCTATCCATAAATTCTACTCTTTTCTCTCTCTTACCTAATTCGGCCTCCTTGATGCCAAGCAACCACCTAGGGCATATAGTGCGAACTGGCAAGGAGAGGGAATTTTGGGTCGTGGAAAGTCTAAACATCAAGGGTTGAGTGGTTTCCACAAAATCATCCTCCATAATTTTCCTTTCCCTAGGGTAAACCCTAGTATGGTTATAGCTTCAACTTTGGGGCTTCTTGAGAATTTCATGTGCTTTAACCTTGTTGGAATACATTGTGGGAAACCCTTTCTTTGCACCTAGACCTTTGGTCATTCCAACTCTCAACGTACCCATCAGCCCTAAGTTTTGTGTTGCACTAGCTTGGTCTCTTTCAATAAATGTGAATTGCCTCCTCTTTGAGCCATGTGCCTAAATTGTCTCTTTCCCTTGGCGGGTTCTTTGTCACCTTGCACCTTTAAGCTTAGAATACATATTAGGTGACCTACATACATACAAGGATTCCTCCCATTGGTGAAAATCCATAAAGAACGGGGTGTTTTGGCTGTGGTGACAGGGGGCCATCACCCATTGTTGTTACTTACTCTAGTGATATTCTTGTAGGGTATCCCTCTCCAAGGATTTCTAGATTTTGTGGCAACAGGTCTAACCATAGAGAGCTTGAATCCTAGTCTTGAATATCTTAGTCATCTTAGGCCTTGCCAAGGCCTCCACCTTTCTTTACACCTCAAAAATAGGGCAACTTGAGCCATAGTATTAGAATACTTCTAGGTGGCATAGGGAAGCCTCCCTTGTGGTTGAAATCCCATTAAATTGTAGGAGGAAGGTTGCTAAGGTGACAATGGCAACCTTTCCTCACTATTCCCATAAATCTTGACCCTTATTTGGTGAGTCCTCTCACTTGACCTGCAAGATTTTGTGGCAACATCTTTGGCGTCGTCATCAGGGAGGAATTGAATAAACATCCTTGTAATCTGAAGTTTGAGCTTCAAAAAAATTCTTGGTTAGAATAACATAAAGACAACATAGATTCTCATCTGGCGACTCTGAAATCGAAAACTTTCATTCCCCCTAGTAGTTCATCTAAAGGATCCATAGCTCCAAGAAAGAAAAGAAATAATCACAAGACAACTACTTCCTAAACTTCCCCTGTAACTTCCAAATCCCCTGTGGATAGGAGCCGCTTTAGCACTTCCTCCACCTTTGACACAATGGCTAGTCCATGGCTTAGTGCAACATTCAAACCATTGTATGTGAGCAGGTTCCCTAATGCTCCACATAAATTGCATGATAAATATGAGGAATGGCTACACAAATTCAATGGGACTGATACTATCATAGTTGAAAAACACATACATGAAGTTTATTGGGTTGTTTGCAGAAGAATGATAAAGAGTGACGTTGTTTGCCTTATCCTTATAAGGGAGTGTTAGGGATTGGTACCTAGATTTACCTGTAGGAATCCTTAAGAACTGAGACCATTTCCATCAAGCCATCGACAAGAGATCGGCCCGTGTTAAGGAAAGCATGCAACTCTTGGCTAAGTTCCAAGGAGCCAAGAACACTGGAAATGAAAGTGTCAAGGTGTTTACACTATAGTTCGACAAGTTGGTCAAAGAAGTTCCTCTATTGTACAAGTCTATTAATCAAACTATCCTTGACCAATATATAGAGGCCTTCCTGGATATATGTCCTATGCATTAAAGGACAAGGGATCTCATTCCCTAGATCAAGCTAAAGCTTATGTTGTTACCATTGAACACAATTTGAACACCTCTAAGATTGAAATGCTCTCATATCTGAGGGTTAAAGTTGAAGCCAAGTACCCAAGTTGACCCTGCCTTACAGGCTTTCGCTCAAAAGTTTGATAAAGTCACAAGTGAGCCGATGCAAGGGTAGATGGCTATGATGAAGAAGCTTTCAATCTTACAAAGGGAAAGAGGATCTCGTGAAAACAATCCTCCTAAACCAATATTTAATAATGATAAGCCTCCTAAGAGAAACCCTTACAATGGAAAGAATCCTTCACAACAAAATGTTCCTAACACACTTTCACCACCTAATGTGGTTGTCCAAGAAGAGTTTCCTTGGTGTTAAACATGTAATGAGTTCTACAGTCAAGAGGAGTTCCCTTATAGCCAAGTGGAAGAAGAGGATAGCACAGAGCACCTAAATCTGATCAACGATCATGCTCGTTCTACTACTTTGTGTAATGAATCATTCTCAACAACAGCGTGAAGAGTCCATTGAAGAGCATAGTGTATATTGTGATGAGCCTATTAATGTTATTGAAGGAGGAGGTAGGCTCAAGGGGTTGCATTACTACAGGAAGAATATTGATCCAAATCACACTCAAGCAAGTAGTGGCAATAGTAATGCTCCTCAAAGGAGTGCCAAGCCACCTTTACCCCCTAAGACTATCCCAAGGCCAAACCCCAACAATAGGGTAGCTTTGGATGTAGACTTAGAAAGTGTCTTATCAAAAGTAATTGTGTCTGTGCCACTCCTTAGAACTTGCTAAACTTCAACCCGAACCCCAAAGAGGACAAGTCAAGAAGATCGTCAACCTTGAGAAAGAGTCTGAAGACCCTCCTGTTATATTACAAAATATGCATAATGATTGAAGAAGTGGAGGGCTTGCACCATTCCTTTTGTCCTTGGTAATCAATAATATCATATCGCATAATTGTAAAGTGCCTCAGTAAATTTCATGCCTTTAAGTTTCATGAACCAATTAGAAATGCATATTACTAGGCCATATAGAAAAGTTTGTGGTTTTGATTCAATGTCTGTCCTTGTGCACGGTTTAATGAAGGATGTTAAGGTCTCAATGCCTACTAACAAAGACATTTTTGTGACAATGGATATTGTAGTGATTGATGTTACAGATACATGGGGCATGCTCTTGTCTAGAAAGTTGTGCCTGTATGGGTGGGGAACTACAAATGGATTTTCCATATGCTACCATACTCACCATTGATGGGAAACCATTCATCTTGTATAGAGAACCCCACATGCCTGAGCATGTGGAAGACATAAAAGCTTTCCCATTCCCCAAGCATCTTGGTAAAGCCAAGCTCAACACACCTCTTTTGAACTTGGAGAAACACTTTGAACCAAAACTCCTTGAAAGACCTTGACAGGTTGAACCAATGTTAGGAAATATTTGTCAAACCAAAACAATGTCTGTAACTAATGGTAAGAGACAAACATATCAAAAAAAAAAAAAGAAGAAGTGGGCTCAAAAACAAGACAAGGATTTCCAAGTTGGGGATCTAGTCTTCATTGATGACAAGCCATGTCCTTTTAGGGTCCACGACAAAGTAGGGGTAAGTTACTTTTATATAGCAAACCTTGATGGTGAGCCTTTCCCCCCCTATGGATGGCAAGTGCCTCACTTTGTTTAGTGGAACCCAATGTGTTCACATTTAGATAGTTGAATTGAGTATGTGTGTTTGCACTATTGTGTGTGTGTCCTACTTTATTCATTGTTCATGACGATGTGCTTGCATATTAGTTAGATTCATCATTAGCTAATGCTTTATTTTTAATTTTATCCTATATCACAAGGGTGACAATCAACACCCTGCACAATTGCTATCAACAAGTTGCTTTTAGTGTACAGGAAATAGGTCTACAAAGCCCCAAGGATTGTTGGAGTTCTCATGCACTCCCTGTTCAAGTACATGGATCATGAGCTCTACGGTGAGCACATCCCCGATTTGGAGCCAGATGTTAACCACCAAGAAGTGGGTAACCCCGTAGGAGAAATTTGTGTCTTGCTTGGACAGCCAGCCAACCAGCAGCCCTATTGATCAGCACTTCACATGATGCCATGGACCCTCCACATATATGCTCCGGTCAGATTTCTTTCTGCCATCCGACATTCCTCCTTGAGGAAAGGTGCGTCATGCATCGATAGGTACGTATACCATTTTGCAACAAACTTCCTAAGCCCAGTAGGTAGAGGAGTGATAATTTATTTCTTGCAACTTAGATTACTAATTCTAA
The DNA here is from genome assembly GCA_034641835.2 of Pinus albicaulis. Taxonomy (NCBI): domain Eukaryota; kingdom Viridiplantae; phylum Streptophyta; class Pinopsida; order Pinales; family Pinaceae; genus Pinus; species Pinus albicaulis. The sequence goes on from CM076572.1 coordinate 910,250,902, forward strand.
TGGGGATCGCAGAATAAGCTTCCTAAGCTGACTACTTAGAAGTGTGCCATCTCAATACTACAAGTGTGGTTTTGATAGCACAAGTGGTTTGGTTTTCTTGGTGACTTGTGAAAGAACTTTAATATCTTGCTTTCTGACATTCATTTAGAATACTACAACCTTATCAGCAATTAACAGTATTATACTAGACAGTGCATGACAGTTTGCAAGTTCATACGAACACCAGATTGACAATTGAATGAACAATTCCTCAGTTATCTAATAAATAATTAAAAGGTAATTGAAGAGCCCATCGCATAGCTTAAAATTTAAAATTAATACCTTTTCAGGTAATTGCATATGTTGATTAAAGCCTGTAGCTCAAGAGCACCAAATTTTACATATTTTTGGTTTATTTGTATCTATGTACATATTTACCAATATTATAATGCTGCAAGAGTTAGATATGTATATGCTATGTGTGAAGTATCGACATTGGGCTGACTCAGACCGGACTGTTAATTTGATATTCAAATCAGAATTTATGTTTCTGGTTAAGTTGGATGCCTTAACAAATATCCAACAAACTACCATATTAGATATTTGTTAAACCCAACAATCCTCATGGCTTTGCCACCTGCAAAACAGAATATTGATGTCATTCAAATAAATGTTTCTGCTCAGAATTCAATAGTAATAATGAAGTCAATATATAGAAATTGATATGGCAATGAAGCTATACATTGGCGGCAATGAAGCTATACATTGGCAACAATGAATGACAAAAATGTTAGCCGCCAATATAAAAACCAGCGACTTGATATGCAACCTAATATGGTAGTGGTTGTCAGGGTGGAATGTTAATTGGCATACCAACAGAGCCATCGTATTGTTATTTCTATTGACAGTTCACAATCACTTCATGCAGTGTAAGAACTATATTAAAGTTCAAACAGTAGTGGAAGAAACCATTACTTTGGAATATATTTCTCAAATTCAATCGTTGTACACTGTAAACATATCATTGAAAGATTCAAGCTATTAACTCTCTTAGAGATATGATAGATTCCAAATATAGTGAGGAAACAGAAATTTAACAATCTATTTAATGTTTGTATTTTGAATGTACTTCTAAGTTTTAGAGTTTCAATAATGCCTTTTTGCCTAAGTTGCCGGAAACGCCTAGGCTGGCCCTCGGAAACTCGCATCCCCATTCCTGGTACGGAAACCCGTATGAAACTCCTCGGATACTGCATTGATACATATCCTCCCCGTTTCAGAATTTTCGGATACGTTTTTTTTTTTTAATTTCCCGTTTCCACACAGTTTTACAAATCGGAAACGTATTTTCAAAAAAATCGGATACGTATTGGAAAAAATGCAACGTATTTTAAAAAAATCGGAAACGTATTTGGATTTTATGATACGTATCCCGATTTTTTGAAACGTTTTTAAAGCCTATTCATCTTTCTATCGGGAACGTGAAGTTTAGACATTAGAAAGGTTAGGGATGCATGTTTTCGTTTTATGTTTTCGTTTTTATCGTCTGCCGCAAGAGCAAGAGCCCGCATGCAAGAACCCGACCGGCTACTGGATAACGTTTACGGTTTACTGTTCGGTGTTTGAGTGAGAGTTTTGACTGTTGAGAGTGGGGGAGGTGTATGCAAGAGCAGCCGCAGGCCCGCAAGAGGAAGAGCAGCCGCAGCCCACAAGGTTGTGTCACGACTCACAGCCTGTCCAGTGTCATCATTCATCATTTCATGTGAGTTGTTTAGAGTTTGGAACCGTAAATTGTTTAAAGTTTAAACTTGTGTATACGGTAATACATGTTCCAGGGTTTAATCAAATCTTGACAAGTTTTCCACACAAGAAATCCTGTAAGAAGAAGTCATGTCAGTGTCATCATGATAGCTCATATTTGAATTTAAATTAGATATTAGTGTTGCACTAATGACCAAAGATGAACAATAGGACTACAAAAAACACATTGGCATAAGCATGTCTGACAAAGAATAGTACTAGATATTATGCAAGATATGCAGTAAAGCAAGCTATACAAGAAATACAATGAAGAACAAGAGGGCCAAAAGGGTAAATGTGGCAAAAGTCTAGAGGATGGTGTCGATACAGCAACTCTAGAACAATAACAATAGAAAACGATGTGCCTAAGTACAGTGTCACCTAACAGGTCTCCCAACATCCAAGGCCAGGGCAAAAGCTAATCTGGATGGTTTATTCTACATTTGAGAAATGATGAGCATTAGCAATGACAACCAACGTAGAAAATAGTTGTATCTCATATAGTGCACATATCAACAAGAAAAGAATAAATTGTGTCAAAAGAAATTCCCAAGCTAGAAAGGTACAATAAGATTATAGGCTATATACTATACACATAAGTTTAATGATTAATCCTAAGTCTGCCTAATTTAAAACTTGGACTGTTTTGACTTGGAAGTTTAAAGTCCAACAAGATATTCACCCTTAAATTATGTTCAGAACAGCAGTGAGGAATAGGGCAGTGACAAACGAGCTTGATGATAATGATGATTTTTAATACCAAGTCTTCAAAACAGTCTTAAAATTACCACTCCTTTTAAGGCTAGATTGGAAGCAAGCAAACAACGAAGAATTTAGAAGTCTATAGATTAATCATTAATGATGACAGCAGTCCTCCAAATTAATGATATTACAAACAATGCATATGCCATAAACCCAAAAATGCATATGATTTCCTGAAATAATAACCCAGAAGTTGAATTTTTGACCAAATTGAAGTGGAAATGATGGCTTGAAGGCTTGAGAGAAGGTTGCATTAAGGAAATTTAAATTAGGGACAGCGTTGACTCTTAATTCGTGATTTGTCAGCGATAATAATTAATTATCTCACTTTCATCATGATGTACGTGACCCATTGTTTTTTATTTTTATTTTTATTTTGCAGATTAATATCATTATTAATGGCATCTTCAAACTCAGTTATTCCTGAGGTAGAGACACTGGAGAATAAAATTGAATCTTCCCCTAAAGTTGATCCAAAGTCACCACTTTGGAAATATGTAACTATTATTGAGAAGATCCAAGGAGGCGGCTCATTGGCATGGGTTTGCAGTGAATGTAAAAATGATTTTAAGGGATCATACACACGAGTCAAAACACATTTACTTGGGTTAAAAGAAAATGGAGTTCGAATATGCAGCGGCCCACCTAAAGAGAATGGGACAGATGGAAGTGGTTTAAGCAAGACAAAAATTGCAAAATATCGTAAAGAACAAGACAAAGCAGATGCTAAATCAAATGAGGCAATTTCTACAAGGTTGGGAGCATCTTCATCAAAACCTCCACTTCATTCTCATGGAATTGTTGGTTCAAACAAACGGTCTAATTTGGGACTGCTTGAAAAGAGTTTTAATAATGATGCTCGAGAGATTGCAAATGCAGCAATTGGTCAATGCATTTATGCAAATGGCCTTCCTTTTAACCTTATGCGGTCTCCTTACTAGGCAAAGATGATAAAAACAGTGAATGAAGCCCCAAAAGGATTCAAAGCCCTAGACATGAGAAGGTTCGCACCACAATGTTGAGTGCTGAAAAGTTAGATTTGGAGGCTAAATTAAGTCCCATTTGTAATTCATGGCGCATTTCAAGGATGTCCATCATTTCTGATAGATGGAAAGATCAAAGGAATAGGCCTTTGATCAATGTGATTGCTCAGAGCCCAAAGGGGGCAATGTTTTTTAAAGCAGTGGATTGTGAGGGGCAGATGAAAGATTCTCAATTCATTGCTGACATCTTGATTGAAACATTTGAATTGGTGGGGCCAGAAAATGTTGTCCAGGTAATAACTGACAATGCAACGGTGTGTAGAGCAGCAGGCCTAATTATTGATAGCAAATATCAGCACATCTTTTGGACCCCTTGTGCTGTACATTCATTGAACCTCATGTTGAGCAAGATGGCGAAGCAAATCGAGTGGATTCGTGTTATTTTTGAAGAGGCAAAAGAAATTCAAGCATTCATCACAAACCACCACATGTCCCAAGGCATCTACAGAGAATTTGCAAAGTTGGAGCTCCTTAAGGTACCTAAACATTAATCAAATAATAGTTTTCAATCAAGATTAATCTGATGATTTTATTTTTTTATTTACTGAAACATTGGAAATTTGGCATTTGCAGGTTGCCGAGACTCGATTTGCCTCTCACATCATAGTCTTAACAAGGCTTATGCAAGTGAAAGGTGCATTACAATCAATGGTATGCAGTTCTCTTTGGAATCAATGGAGACAGTCCCAATCTGATAGAGCACAAACAGTCAAAAAATTGATTGTTGATGATGAATGGTGGGATAAGGTTGAGTACCTTTTGGCATTTACTAAGCCAATAGTGGATTTGCTCCGTATGTTTGATACAGATATGCCTAATTTGGGAGAGGTGTATGAAGGCATTGATTCCATGATAGAGAAGATAAGGATGGCTATAAATGCCAAGGAGAATGACCCAGATGAAATCTTTTACAGAGAAGTAAAAGATATATTGACCAAAAGGTGGAACAAGATGACCACGCCATTGCACCTTTTGGCCTATGCAGTGAATCCAAAATATTATGCTGCAGAGTTGCTAAGTGATCCAGAACCAAGCAAAGACCCAGAAGTCTCACAAGGATTTAAAAAGGCTTTTAGAAAACTTTTTACAGATCCTGAAATTGGGCATCGGATTCGTTCAGAGTTTGCTCATTTCGTGGGATCAGAGGGTTGGGGCTCTGATATTGATTGTATGCGGGACAAGAGGGCAATGAGTCCAATTGACTGGTGGAACTACTATGGTGGAGAACTTCCACATATACAAAATTTGGCCATCAGGATCTTGTCACAGGTTGCTAGTTCCTCTTCAGCAGAAAGGAACTGGAGTACATATGGCTTCATCCATTCGATGAAGCGAAACAGGTTGGCTTCAAAGAAGGCTGAGGAACTAGTGTATGTTCATTCAAACCTTCGCCTTCTGTCACACAAGAGAGATGAATACAAATTTGGGGCCACCAAATTATGGGATGTGGAACCAGAGTTGCCTGACTTGGATATGACATTGAATGCCAGGTCTCATATGACTTTGTTTGATGCGGAATCACCAATAGGTGGATCTTCAAGTGGAAATGGCAGCAATGTTCCCACTTCTGGAGATGATGTGGAAGTTGAAGACATATTTGATGATATGTAAATGATATTTATGTTGATGATTGAAATTAGAGACAAAAACTTGATGATATTTTGAACTTGAATCATGATTCATGAATCATCATTTATGAATTTTCAATTTATAAATTATAACTTTATGCTAAATCCTGATTCCCGAATTGATGATGATAGATAGATGAATAACTTTATGTTGAATTGATGATGATGATAGATGATAAATCATAATTCCTATATGATAATTGATGAATAGATGATAGATGTTAGAATCTAGATTCTAGATGATATCATGATGATCATTGATGATAGATGATTAATCATTAATCATTATACATTTTTATTATTTAGATATAATCTAGATTTTCAACTTCAAGGATGAATGGCAATGTAAATTTGTTATATATATATATATATATATATATATATATATATATATATGACGTGCCGTTTCCTGCCATATCGTATCCATATTTTTTGAAAATTTGCCGTATCCATTTCAAACCCCGTATCCGTATCCGTTCCCGTATCCGTTTCAATGCAACTTTGGTGAAATCACTAAATAAAATATGTTCACTATTATATCAAATCAGCATACATAACCAGCACTACAAACTACACAATCACCATGAGAACAAAAGTTGAAAATCAGATCTGCAAGTACACAAAGTTTGGACAGAAAAGCACACTTCATATACATAAAAATGAAGTTACAAGTACATAGCAACAGAGCTGTCAATGGTTATCAAAGAAAGATACCATGAGGCAATCCTTTGAAGACTAGAAAATCTATTTCATATTCACAGAGACTTGATAAAAGATAATGCATATATGTTCTGACAACATTACTACAACCCATAAAGGAATTTCCTAACATAGACTCTTCTTCCAGACCTAAGCAGTCTACTAGATAAGCACAAGTTGCTCAACAAATTTTAGTAAAAGAAAAGAATTGAAAACCTTTTGTTCAGTTTGTTGACGGGCTTGTGTAGCAGAACTAGAAGCAAGGCTACGAGCAGAGCATGGAATCATCCAGTGCATTCCATATAACTTTGAGACTTGATTGCTATATTGTATCCCAGTTCCATGTGCATAGTCAGGTTGATACGAGATTAAAGAGGAAGGTCCTGCACAAATTAACATTAAAGCTTTAAACACATGTTCTTATCATGTTCGAATGTAAACACTTCAATAATAATGTGAGAAGCGAATTTATTTTCAAATCCAAGTAATAAAAACTTGAAGCAAAGATTTGCGACTACAATAAATGACCTGAAGAACACAGAAAAAATCACCCATGTTGCTCAATACTCCTTTGAAACACATATATACTCATCCAATTCAAATCTATCTAAGATATGCCTTGGATCCATCATGGATCAATATCCCAAATGGATATACACTACAGGACATGGGATCCATTCCAGATACATCGAGGACAGAAGGAAGAAAACAATAAAAATATTTATATCAGGATTCAATACAACTAATATTATATTTCCAAATTAACTCTCTACCCTATAATAACCATCAAGTGCAAAATAACAATTGTCAAGTTGCTTGCTAGAGAGAAATAAGTAAACAACTAAGTTAAATGGGAAGCAATAAGAACTTTCCATTGTCAGATAACAACAACCAATACAATGTTTCTACTATTATCATCCTCTGCAACTCTATGCCAACATATGCATTTTGGGTGGATTGCAAATCAAGATAATGAGTCTGACTAAACCTATGGTGCAGGAAACACCATCCCTGCACGTGTAATGGTACCTGAAGTGCGTGAAACCCTGAAACATTGTTGACTGTACCGTATGGTGTTTTGTGATTTGGAAATGTTGTACGGTATGGCTAGCGGCATTTCAGGGTTCCTTCAGTTGATTTCTGTGGTATTTCAATTACTTTATTGACATGTGCAAGGCCCCTCAAGCGGCCAAGAAGGGCATGCGGCCTTTCTACGGCCCAAAAACACTAAATTTATCATTTTCATCAAATTTGATTCACTCCTAAGCTGATTTTATTTTTAAAAAAATTAGAATTAGAATTCTCTAGAAACTCTAACTGCCTCTTCCTTTCCATAGAAAAGTACTTCATTCACTCATTTCTCACACATTCTTCAGCAAGAGGAGCTTCCTACAGTACCAGCGACCATTTTGGTTGTGTTTTGGATTTGCAGCAAGAAGAAGGGTGTGGTGCAAAAAGAATAGCGAGGGAAGCAGTTGTTTTGGTGAGTGTATTTATTTTCTGTTTTTGGAGCATTCATGGCTTCTAAAGTGATATTTCTAGTGCCCCTAGAACTTCCCAAACAACCAAGCAGCAAGAATACTCTTTGGAAGTATGTTTTTTTAAACCATGATGAATCGGTCGTTGGAGTAATATGGGCAAGGTCTAGGATCAAACTTTCCGGCTGCCACTTAACACCGAGTATACCCAGTAGCTTGTATGCCGAATATACTAGGAATATATGACTTAGCAAGAACCAAGAAGTCACATATTGACTATGAACAGAATGACTCCTTGGGGCAACATATTCCTTCAGCCTGATCACAACAAACTTAATGTCAATTCGGGGATTCGAACTTGGGTGGAGAGGGAGTTAACATACAAGAACCGAGACAACCTGTATTGACTACGAACGAAATGACTCCCTGGGGGCTGCTATTCCTCTAGTCTCATCACAACAGGCTTAACATGTCATTCAGGGAATCGAACTCGGGTGGAGGAGCTAACATCCCATCCTAACCACTCAGCCTAACCTTAGTTGACCCTCTTTGGAAATATATTACTAAATTCAAACGAATCTATGATGGGGGTACACAAAAATGGACGTGCAAGTTATCCAAAATTCATAGGACCTTCAAGGGCTCTAGCCTCTTACACAAGAGTGAAGGCTCACATTTTGCATGAAGAGATAAAGGGTATTGAAGTTTGTGCACATACTAGAAATCCGGAGATGAGAACTACATTTAAGAGAGAGCACGATGATTCAAAGATTGAAGGATCAAAGAAGCAAAATTAGTAGGGGTGGCACTAGCAATCATCACTTGGGTGCTAGCAATAACCCAAGGATTGTTCATTGGGAAGAGATATTCAAGCCATCAAATCCAGCGAAAGATAGTAGATTGTTGAAAAGGCTTGTTAAAATTGGAAACTAGGGCCAAATTCCACCTTGGGACAATTCATTTGATGGAGATGATGATTGCATTAAATTCCTCTTTTCGAGAGGACCAAAACTGATCTAAAGATCATCTCATTCGGACAAGGAGACGTGTGATTTTGAATTTATGTCCATACTTGTGCAAATTGTTCAGGTCGGCCTCAGCTAAATGTAGGCTCAAGAAGCCCAATGGATGTGTCTCTTCACCCACAATGAATTGTATAAATAGAAGTGACTTCACACCTCATTTAGCATCATCATCACTCAAACATTCTTCTCTCTTCATCAAATTGGTTCGTACAACTATTGGGCAACCTCTCTCTCTCTCACACGTGTGGCAAGAAGGTAGAAGTTTTTTCTGGGCTAAATTGCAAAACCGAAATTCCAGAATTTCAAACAGTTTGACCAGCATTGACCGAGGAGATTTGACTGAGTTTGACTGTGGTCTTTGGAGCAAAACTCCAATTTTTCTAAGCCGCATTGACTAGCGCAAAAACCAATATTCTCTGGGTTGTTTGACCTGCGTTGACCACAGGCTTGTTCGACTACAGAGTTGATTGTAGGTTGACCGAGTTTGACTGCCTTTGACCAAGCTTCAAGAGAGGTGTTTGACTCTTGTTTTGACTAGCATCAAGGTTGCGGGGGAGCATCACCCCTCCCCCCACCCCCGCACTCCCAAAACGCGCTTCCTAATCTGTAAAAACACTCCCTGCCAAATCGAGAGCGTTTTAGGGAGCGAACACTCCCCGAGCGCTCCCTCCTTTAAAAAAACGCTCCGGGAGCGAAATGTTTGAGGGAGCATTTGGGAGCTCTGCAAAATCGCTCCTGTCCAGGAGCATTCGATGTCAGTCGCCTGGAGATGGAGGGAAAGAGGGGGGGAAGAGGGGGAAATAAAAATACCTCCCTCTCCTCATTATTATCATTCTCAACATTTCAAGAGAGAGCAAGGGAAAGGAGAGCTTGGAGAGAGCAAGGAGCTTGGAGCTTGGAGAGGATATTAGAGCTTGGGATCCAAGGACGAAGAGGTAGGATCTACACTCTAATATATTTTTTTTCTATGTTGCATTTTAATTTTTTTTAAATGAGAAATTGAATTTTTTTTTCTATGTTACATTTTTTCCCATTCCCATATGGCATTCCTCCATTTTTTTGCAGACTAAAAACTTGAAACATCATGGCTATATGGCTTGGCATTTTCTTCTTGTTGGTTCCTTTTTTTGTTATTATGGTGTTGGAGAGTAGAAGAAAGAGGGTTATTCAAGAAGAGGAGGATGAAGAAGTGGGTTATAATGGATTTGATGAAAATCTTGAAGAGGAGTACCATGGTGAGGAGGAAAGGGAGAGTGTTGATAATGAAACCATAGTGACACCAACTAAAATTGACCAAACACCATTGTGGAAATATGTTACTAGGCCCGAGGCAAGGAAAGGGCATGAAAACACTAAATTTTTTTGCCCCCATTGCAATAAACAATACACAAGTTCATACACTCATGCCAGAAGGCACCTTTGTGGGAAAAGGCCATGGGATGGAGATAAAAATGTAGGAATCATAGCTTGTGTAAGTGTGTCAGCAACAGATAGAGCCAAATACATAAGGGAAGAGGAGGAAGCCCAATACAAATCTAAAAGATCTAGGGGTTTCTTAGAATCTTATCCAACGTCACATCATGCACTAAGAAGTCCATCAACTTCTACCCATGGCAGGGGATATGGGAGCACACCTGGCACAGGAGCAAACATCTCTTTAAGGCGTAGAACCATATCAGATTTCCTTAACGAAGGGTCTAAGAATGATGTAGATTCAAAAAATTTCCGGTTTCTCTATGCATGTGGGGTACCATTCAATGTTCTTCACTCGCATTATTGGCATGAAATGGTTTCTGCCATTAATGATGCCCCCAAAGGATACAAGAGCCTGGGTATGACAAGGCTAGAACCGTGGGACTTGAACATGAAAAAGCAAAAATAACTCATTCTTTGAGTAGAATGACAAGTTCTTAGAATGAGCATGGGGTGTCCATTGTATCTGATGGATGGAAAAATGTAAAAGGCAAGCCATTGATAAGTGTTCTTGCTATGTCTGTTAGTGGTGCAATCTTCCTTTCATCATATGATTATTCAAATAAGTTCAAGACCGACATCAACATTGCAGAACCATTACTTGACACAATTGAAAGTATTGGGCCATACAATGTTGTCTAAGTCATCACTGATAACGTTGCTAATTGTAAGGCAGCAGGAGCAATTATTGAGGATAAATAACCCAACGTATTTTGGTATGGGTGTTTGGTTCACACAATGAACCTTTTGATGCATGATATAATTAAAAACAAACAACCTCAATACATATGGATTGGTGATTTGTACAAGAGAGGCATAAAAATGATAATATTTATTACAAATCAAAGCAATACCCATGGGTTTTTCTGCAGTCACTCAAGATTGGAGTTGTTGAAGATTGCAAAGACTAGATTTGCTAGCTATTACCTCACCTTCATGCGCCTTTTGAAGGTAAGAGAGTCATTGGCTAGCATGGTATCAAGTCCACACTAGCATGTATTAAAGGACAGGGCAACAACATCAATTGACATTCAAGGTTTGAACAGGTGGAGGAGACCGCTCTTGATGGTCTATTTTGGGCACGTGTGAGGGAAATTTTGATTTTCACCAAGCCCGTTTATAGCATGATTCGCTTTGCAGATACAAATAAACCAGTGATTGAGAAGGTGTATGAGAAGATGGATAGCATGTTGGGGCAAATAAAAGACGTTGTTAAGGAAAATGATCCCAACTTGCATTCAATGATTCACAATTGTGTGTGTGCACGGTGGAATAAACTTAATGTTCCACAACATGTCTTTGCGTATATCATTATGCCAAAATACTACTCTCCATCCTGGTTGGGCCAACCTGCACGTGGGGCTGGGGTTAGGATCAAACCTCATACAGATCCAGAGGTACAAGAGGGATATATGAAAGCATTAGACAAGTTGGTCCCTGACAGGGAGGAGTGTGCTAATCTGCGCCTTGAATTAGGCAGATACTTCAGTTGCACTGGTTTGTTTGGTTCTTTACATGCAATGGAAAATAGAGATAGATTTGATGCTCTCACATGGTGGGAAGCATATGGCAGCATGGGAATTTTGCCAAAATTGGCAAAAAAAGTTCTCTCACAAGTTGTAAATACTTCTTTAGCAGAGAGGTGTTGGAGCACCTACAGCTTCATACATAATGTGAGAAGAAACAGACTCAATGAAAACGGAGCAGAAAGTTTGGTTTATGTGTACTACAACTTGAGGTTGTTGAGTCATTATTGTGATCGGGCTTATGAGGATCTATCATATAAAGTTTAGTACAACAACCCAGAGGACGATAATTTGGAGGACGGCACTATACATCTAGAAGAATTGGAAGTAGAACTTTTGAGAGATGAGGATGAAGCAACAGCAGTCATGCCACCGCCACACCCACCATCCAGTAGCAGTGCCAGTGCCAATGTTCGAGTTCCAACTATTGTTCCTTTGCTGACACAACCTCCACCTACATCCTCACGTGGAGGGCATGTGCATTCTAGTTATGGTCGTGGTACTATGCGGGAGGAGACTGCTAGAAGACCACCATTAGCACGAGCTGCTCAAAAATTAGACGTTTCTCATGCACGTGGCAAGGGGCCAGCCGCCCGACAATAGAAAAAATAGATTTACAGATTACTAGTCTTTTCTATTTTCTAGTAGTTTTTAACTTTTTATAACTGTTGAAACTTGACTCTTTCATATTTATTATGATATTTTTTGTAAACAATATATGACAATTTAAGTTTGAAGTTGGCAATTATAAGTTTATAAGTCATTATGAATTATGAATATGATGCTTCATGAAAGTTGAAAGTTGTTTCATTTCGTTTCATTTTATAACATTTCATTTCATGTTAAATATTCTTTGTTGTAATGGTTACACTTAACTTACAAGTACAACTATGATGTACAACTATGGTGATCAATGAATCAATGATGATAAATGTTATATATTGAATTTTGAAAGCTTGAAACTTTTAGATTGATGAATCATGAAACCCAAGAGTCTATATGTTGTATGTTTCTAACTTGTGGACGTGGTTGATGAAGATTATAACTTCTAGATGATTGATGTTATATGGTTCAATCAATGTTTTTATGTTTTTTTATGTCTAATTCATCATTCTACATGCTTTTGTTGACATATATGCATCAATATATATATATATATATATATATATATATATATATATATATATATAATAAAAAAACGCTCACCAAAACACTCCTGGACCGGGAGCTTCTGAAAATGGCGCTCCCGCTCCCAAGTAACCTTGACCAGCATTGACTTTCTGGTTACGGCTCAAGTTTGAGTGAAGTTGACTGCAGAACTTGACAAGGCTGATTTGACTTTGTATTGGGCTAGTCAATTTGACTTTTTTACTCTCTCTCTGATGAACTTTTGAATAATAAGAAGAAGAATTGATCAAAGGGTTTTCCCAACATTGGGGTTTTTCCCTAGCATCTGCCAAATCCGGTGTTCTTTTTTCTTGGATTCTCTTCTGCATTTTGTTATATGTTCTATCTGCATTTACTGTCAATGTGATTAATGGTTAATGTGATTGCTACTGAAAATAATTGGAAATTGTCATTGGGCTGCTAAAAGAACATTGAAGTAAATTGTGCTAAGCATAGAACATACCATTGTTAACTAAAATCAACAAAGCTTGATAATCAAGGGAGAGAAAAAGTTGAGTCAAGATTAGCAAGGGCCATCTTTGCTTGTGGCATCCCTTTTAATGCAGTTCTATTGAATATTGTAGCTCAGGTAGGTATTTACATATTGCCTTAGCGTCTAGCATGTGGAAATGTCCAATAGGTACTCTCTAGATATTAACTTTATTTTATAAGTTAAAGTCACTTTACTTTATGACTAAAAGGTGACCTAGGTCATGTCAATGAAAAATTGCGTCACAACCATCGATCTCAAGTGTCCAACATGAGAATTTAATTGTTGCTCACTTTGGAGATAGGGTTTTAGTTATTAACAGTTATAAAGGGAAAATCTAAGGAGAGGAAGGGACAAATGAACAGGGTTTTGGAGAAGAGGATGAAGAGAGAAGAGAAGAAAATCGAACTGGAGAGAGAGACTGATGAAACAGGAGGAGGTCGACTTTTCCAATAAGGCATGAATCCTAAGGCAGATGTACTGTACGGATTACGTACAGCCTGTATAATAGTACAGGTGGTCGTACAGTGCACACAAAGGCAGAGCTAGGACTGTTTGTTTGTTAGAATACTGCAGGACTAATTTCTAAGAAATTTTTGGGCACGTTTATCAAGATTTTTGGGCTGTATCAGGTTCCAAAAATGGTTGTAAATTACATTTCAGATTCTTTGTGGGCTGAATAATAAACACCTGTTTGTTGGTTTTCCTCATTGGGATTTCCAGGGTATATACTATGTCAAATTTCAGTGTGGTTTTCCTTTTTTTTTGCTACGTATTACTAAGTTAAATAACTCAGTGTATTTATGTTTATAAATAAAATCTAGTAAATATTTAATTTTCTGTCCATAAAAATATGAGTATAAAATTTATTGAAACAGTAAATCAAATTTGGCTTCTAGAGAAATTAACATGGTATCAAAGCTTCGTCTCTGAAGGGGAAACCAAGTTTTGACACAGGTTGGACAAGCTCTTCTTCAGGAGGATTATTCCTTCCTAGGTTTTCAAGAAAAGGTCAATATTTTTTGGATTTTCAAGAAAATGGCTACAGGGTTAAGATTTGAGGACAGATTGGAAGGGGCTTCCAACTTTAGTCCTTGAAGGGAGCAATGTGCTTACTTCCCTCTTGTCACTCCTCAAATGATTTTGCTGTCAACCAAAACAAGTGAGCACTGGTACTCAAGAAAACAATCAGGGGAAATGACAACTATTAAAGTTTAAGCATACCTCTTCTCAGTCTTATTTTTCATCCCCTCCTTCTATGCCTTCTAGCTGATTTTATATCTTCCTTGGATAGTTCGAGAGAATAATTGTTCTAAAACTAATCTTCTATCATTAAGTTGAACCTTTTTTCTTTTTAAATCTAGGAGAGGGTCATCCAGAAGTATTTTTATTAATTTAATTTTTGTTAGTAGATGGGGTCCCTGGTAATGTCTTCTTTTATCAAGTATTCTAGTAAAACCTTCTGACCCCCATGAGAATAAACAATGTATAAATAAGAGATCATAAAATAATATCATCATCTAGTATTCCATAAAACCATGCATGTAGAATATCATCCATCATCACATAAACAGCCATATAAAGTAACCCTTATGCCTCCCACAAGTAGCAGCGTGATCAAAAATAAAATGTGGTCACAAAAAATTATGTGTCGTAAACTAAAATATTTCCAAATAGAGTCAAACAGAACTATAATGATAAAATAGAGTCAAACAGCTTATGTTAGCTCAAGGGGTCTGCTAGGACCAGCCATTCATCTTTTCCCTCACTCTTTTCTTCTCCTTGTACTTCCAAGTGCATATCCTGGAAAGAGATTTCCCTCTTCCCCCTTCCATTTGCTCCTGAAGAGAAAGTGTGTGCGTGCGCTGAAGTGGCCTCGAAGAGGGAACGTGCAGGCGCTAAGGACATATGTAGCTTTCCTGCGACAATGTGAGAAGGGGAGTTGAGACGTTGATGCGCACAAAAACATGTGGCCTGCGAAATTGCTGAGGGTGCTAAAGGTGCAAAAATCAATGGAGGAACTGAATGATGTGAGGCAAAAGGCCAGTTAACAAAACTAGATGCAGGCCTAGCGGGATTGGGCTCCCAACCATCATGTCGCAATGGTTGTTGCTGAGGAGAGTGAGGTTCAGGGATCTCCATGATACTTGGGTATGGTGGAGTCAAATTTTGTGAGGCATGGGGGTAAGAGGCAGTGGAGGACCCCAAAGGTATAGGTGTGTCGTCTACGCTAAATGATTATATTCTTCAAAACCTGCATTAAAATGTATATGGAATCAAATTCATTTGTTCTTGTTTTCTCTCCATGACACATTTGTCCTTCTACTTTGACCCCTTCAGTTTCCTTGAGATCCTCTACTAAAGAAACTCATTATATGTTGTAATCAAGGAGAAATTTGTTATGAAGTAGCTTTCCTCAAAGCATGAGATAGGCGATCAGCAAAGCAAAGAACTGTATGATATCATCTTTAGCATAAATGTTAGGGTGTCTTGAAAACACACATAGAGGACAAAAGAATTGCATGAGGGACGGGAGTTTTTATACATCCAATCAAGAGAAATATTGTGAGTAGTATGAACTTGAAGATACAGTATGGCTGACAGCAAGAGAGCACTCTTCCTTATGTCCATGCAAATTGTTTGAAGCAGCATCATAACATCATTAAACTTTACAGAGAAGATATAACATATGGTACTGTGATAGGGCTATAGAATATTTCGCTTGCTTCGTATATAGTTGTAATAATTAATGTTAAAACTTAGGTAGCTCGGAAGGTATTTCTGAGTCGAGAAAACCCACAAAAGGGGAGCTTGTGGGCTAGGGCTAGATACCCAAAGTTTGGGTTTTTGACCTAAAGGAGTGGGCTTAGAACCCAAGTAAATGAATTTTATGTTCTAATTTAATGTTAGAAGGTTGTGTTGGGGTCTCTTGAAGGAAAAAGAGGGCTCCTACGAAACCTAAGGGAAAAGTATAAATACATGCCAAAGGAAAGGCTAGAATCAATCAAGCGAGAAGGACATGACTTGGTTGGAGACGGCTAGCCTACGCAAGCAAAGGAGTCGCGGCCAGCTAGGAGAGGTCGAGTTTCTATGTTTAGGATAGCAAAGGGATCTGCTACCAAGGAAGAAAGAGGCCAAGTATTGCTAGGGCATCTGCTAGCCCAAAAGGAGAAGTCGCAACCAAGATTTGCTAGTTGTTGCAGTAGGTTGAGCTCTAGATCTGGGGGTTGGTAATGCTACTTAGGCTAGCCGTAAGTCTAGAAGGGAGGTTATGTAGCAAGAAGGGTTGCAGAGCGAGGACATAAACAAGTGGTAGTGAAGCCTAACTAAGGCAAATATAGCTAGTCAAGGGTAGATCCGGTGCTAAAGAGGATGGTCGAGCTCTGTAATAGACTGGATAGTTTGTTATGGTGGCTTTGGGCTATAACTAGAGGGTCAAGACCTAAAGAGAGCAAGTGAGGCTAAACTAATGCCAAAAGAGGGTCTATATTGTTTTTTTAGGGCATCTAAGAGCAAGGAGGGGTGGTCGCATGCTACCTCAACTCTCGAAGCAAGGCCACAAGGCCTAATATGGATGTCAGAGTGGAACAGTGTGGCCAAAGTCTAGCTAGAAGTGATCTACAGGGCAAGGAGGCTTGACTGAGACATAGAACGAGGAGATAAAGGGTTGGTTAAAGGAGAGTCGCAGCCTGATTAGGGTTGGTTGTAAGAAGAAGAAAGTTGGTCAAGTTGGAACAGGAGAAGAATGGGCTAAAGGGAGTAGTTTATTCGTAAAGAAGGTAGCCACGGGCCTAAGGGAGTTAGTTGTAGCTGCGGAACTTGTAGATTTGGTTTCTGTAGCAACAAAACTTGTATGCTTGTTGACTTAACAGCAAAATTGGCTTTAATTATAAAAATACACGAGGTATTTATAATAATTATTTATTAATATGATATGAATAAGATATAAGATGATTGAATGCTACAATGAGGCCCTGCTTTTATACCTATGTAGGTGACCTTTCATGAACAAGCATGTCTTTTAGACATGCCTTTTCAGTTAACTAATGACTACTTAACATAATCCTAATTGATTAGCTAGTAATTATATTTATTTGTATTTATTCTATTAGTTATGAATTAGATTCATAACATTGCCTCCTTCTTCAAAAAGCTTTGTCCTCAAAGCTTAATCTTTCGACAATTTTCTTCACTGGGGATTATCTGCTAGGCATGTCATTCATCACCAGTACCTCCTTTGTATTTTTCACTTGTACTCTGTCCTTAAATCTTTCTTTTTTTTTTAATAATAATAATAATAATATAAATTATTATTATATAATTTTTTTTTATTATATATATATATATAACCTTTTTTTTTTTGGTTATGATTTTAATTAAATCTAAACCCGTCTTTAAATGTCACTGATAGACCGATACACCGTTTTGGCAAACTCGTCCTTCTCAGCCTTTTTTGGTGACTTCGTATCACATTTTAAAAGTTCATTCGGCAACAAAAATCTAATCCAATTCCCCAACTTTCAAGTCAAGTTGTGACCCGTCGTGCACAGGTGCAAAGGTAGTGTGGGCGTTTTACAGTGAACAAGTATTTTTTTTAGAAACAAGACGACATTTAAAACCGGAAGGATGAATTCTGCGTTGCTCCCTCCTCAGTTGTTGGTGTTGATACAGAAGATGCGATGACGTAATTGCATGGTGAATGGAAGGCGGCAAAGGAACAGTGGTTCGATGTTTTGGTTGGCAGCGGATGGATCGAAGATGCACAGTCGGTAGCTTCACTGTAATCACCAAGCTCTCATCTTTATTATGTCGCTCTCTTTGCAAACCATCCACACCACTAACTGTGGGTGAACTAGAATCACATCCTAACAATGACAAAGAACTTGAACCCGAACCAGCGGAGGAATTTTCAACGAATTCTAATGCACCCGAAATTGAATTATTATCTGATGTTTCATTCTCTTTTTCTTCGTAGGAAGAAACCTCCTGCTCAACGAACTTATTTTGGGCGCGCCAGAAGAAAAGATGCTTCCACCAGTATTGGTCTTTGTTGGTGCAGGGATCTACCACGTCAGGGGCCCAACGTGGGCTCTTTCTCTCCCTTGGTTTTGCGCCTGTGGGACACGCAAGGATTGATCGTGGCTGCTTTGTATTTTCCTTATTGATGCTTTCCATAGCTTTAATAGATGAACTTTTAACGAATTTTAATGGCGATGTTGGACAGGCCGTGTGACTCGATTTTGCCATGGGTTTCACTGTGCAAGAATTTAAGAAATATAGCAATGCTAAGGCGAAGCGTGTAGTGGTTAAAAAAATCGTGAGGGCTCCATTTGACATTCCACCGGTGTGATCAACAAACAATGTCCTGACATCGGGAATAGGTTGAGGGTTTTTACAAAGCGAATGCTTCCAATTAAGACTTTGATTAATGAGGACCCTAAGCCTGCAAGCTCTAAAGTTTGGAAACGCCAACTTATTGCAGATTAAAGGGTTGGATCGTACAGTTGATTCAATCTCTCGAAACACTGCAAATTGTTGAGTATGTGTATCCCTATAATGTTTAAGCTGCTCATTCTCCCTGAAGGCTTCCAATGTAATCAGTTCTGCTATCTGACTATAGACTTCTTTAGAGAAATTTCTGAACACTTTAAGATCATCGTGAAGTATTTTTACAACGATGAACTTATCTTTTTTGTCCATTGCTTCAAGATATTTCTGTTTTCTTTCACGTTCCTCTAATACAATTTCTCGTGGTCGATTCTACGTTGGTTTTAGTGTTGTATGAATCAAAATTAATCACAAATAGTGTCACCAATTTTGCATAGCCTTCACTCTCCTCTCGAAGAAGGTTAAACATTGGTTGTTGATATAGAAGACGAGTGTTCACCCTAACCTTCTTAGCTTTTAACTCAGCTGCCTTTATTTTGATCATCTCAACATAGCCTTCTTCCAATTTATCTTTATCTACATCAGCATCATCTTTTTGTGTTTTTTTACTATTGTTGGCAATGATATTTTTTGTATAAAAGGCACATTTATGTCCTGTGAAATATATGTCTCCACATTTCCAACATTTCCCTTCTTCTTTACTTTCAATATTAGTTGGTTGTTTTCCTTTATTACGCATTGGTGGGGGAATGTATTTACTTGAATTTTCCATGGTATAACTAACTGCCCTCTTATTATTATGTCGTTCATAACCTTCTCCTTGCTTCAGGATTTTCTTCAGCACTTTCTTATCATCAGTAACTGCATTTTCCCTTTTATCATCATTATTAGAATCAACCATTTTCGCATCTTCATAATTATGGATTACCGCAGAAATTTTTTTGCAACATGCAGAAATTTTTTTATAACCATTTGTGACTTCTGCACATGAATTCTCTAATTGCTGAAGCTTTTCTAGAATTTTATTAATCTGCTCAATTTTTTCGGGATCTTCACGTAATGGCACATTATACAGTAAACAATGTTCCCAGGCTCGTACACTACGCTCATAGGCTTGTAAGACGATATTATGTGCCATAGCTCTGATATGGCTCTGATACCACTGTAGCAGCGGAACTTGTAGATTTGGTTTCTATAGCAGCAAGACTTGTAGATTTGTTGGCTTAATAGCAAAATTGGATTTAATTATAAAAATACACAAGAGGTATTTATAATAATTATTTATTAATATGATATGAATAAGATATAAGATGATTGAATGATACAATGAGGCCCTGCTTTTATACCTATGCAGGTGACCTTTCATGAACAGGCATGTCTTTTAGACATGCCTTTTCAGTTAACTAATGACTACTTAACATAATCCTAATTGATTAGCTAGTAATTATATTTATTTGTATTTATTCTATTAGTTATGAATTAGATTCATAACATTAGCCAAGGCTACAGAGAACTTGAACAGAGGTCTAAAGGAGCACACACTATGGACAAAAGAAGATTGTAGCAACAAAGGATTGAAGGCTACAGCAAGGTTAATATGAGGACTGTGGGTTTAAGGAACAAGCTCAGTTGAGTCAAGCTCTTGTTGGTTATGACTTTATAGGCAAAGGACAGTTTATTTTATTTGTATGTGGGAAAATGAGCACCTAAAGGAATTGGCCTCAGCCCTAGTTGTATCAGTCAAAGGACTGACTGTGTATATTAGCATTGGACTTGGGTTTGTAAAGGGTCATGATCCCTGGTACGGGAGCCCTATGGTTTTCTGATTGATGGACTAATAAGGAACACGTTTTGGACCATAATCTTGTGTATTGTTGTTGATCTCATTGTTGTTATATTTCGTTGTGCAAAGTTGTTTAAAGTTGGGCATCTCTAGTGTGCTTGTGTTCCTAGCTAGGGCATAAACCAAACCTAGGGTGCATGAAAATTCCAACTACTAATAAGCCAAGTAGAGTTAAATATGTGTAAAGTATGTCAGGGAATGTGAAAATTTCATCTATCACAACAACTAGAAATTATTTTTCTAATTGTTAATTTATTTAACAATTTATCTATTGTCTGCTACGACAACTATCAAATAATTCACAGTATGATTTTCACAAATAAACTGCAAAAAAAAATAGCGCTGGAAACTGGGAAAATCTAGCACACACATAAACATATAACACAGTTATTTTTGGAAAAATGTCCCCAAAAAAACCCAGCTTGGGAAAATCGGTGCAACAGCTGAGGGTTTTATTATTATGCAATAGTGAAATCATGCGTACAATATATGGATGCCCAGCTGGAAATCCAAATAGCAAGTATCTGACAGAATTAATTGGAGAGAAAATTCTCTCACCCCACAAGCAATCTCGACACTGGCTCCTCCAGAAAAATTGGTCGTCCAAACCCTAGTGTAGGCCCTTTGCGCAATCCTTGCGCTGCCTCTCACACGCGTGGCTTGAATCTGCCTCTAAACAAACCATCTAGCCTGTCTCTATTGCTAAAAGTGACTCTCCGACCCTCAAGAAGACTTTACCGGCCTCTGGAAGTTGAATCGAATTCCTCTCCAGCTAAATCAAACTACTTTGCTTCAGCTACTGCGTTGCTTCTGCGTGGAACACTTCCGTCACTTGTTGCTCCCTCTCAAAATCTGGAAAACTTCCTCCGGATCATTGTCCCTACCCCTCACTATCTCTGCTTTGATCTTTGGCTCTCCGACAACTGATGTTGCTCCCTAGAAATCGATATGCCAAGGAAATCAAACTGCTCAAGTGTATCCTCTCCAAGTGCCCATCGACTTTTTCTTATAATCCTCTATTGGGACTCCAACTACCAATATTAAATCTTAATCAAGGGCTAGGATCATCTTGAAGTCGATCTGTGTGAGTTTCTAGAATCTAGACTATTCTCACCTTGACTTAATTAATTTTGATTAATTAACCAATTTTCCTAAGTTTAGACTTAGGAAACATCAAAAAATTGGTTAATAATCTAATTAAGTAATCTCTAGGTGGAATTTCCCGAAACGATTTATGGGTTTTGGAGATCTCATATTCTAGCCTCTCCACCAAATTTTGTGGTTTGAACACATCTGATGCTACAGACACTTACACTACCTCTTAGCGAGGACTGTGTTCTCTCTAGTGTTGGACATCCTGCCACAACACCCTGTCGTTGTATCACCTCTTGTCACATTGTTGATGTCTGGTTGCTGCTTCCCAACAACTAATGCGCAACTCTAATGTTGATGCTGACACTATTGTACTGCTGCCAACTCTGCATCTGCACTGCAACTCCCTCTCATCTATTGTTGTTGCAACTACAACTACTGCAATTGAGAAGCATCCAAAATACTGAAACATTTGTGTTTGCTGCATCTGTCTCCGGAGTCCTCACTGCTACTAGCTATTGTACTGTCTACTGAAGAATTTGTGTTGTTGTTGACTCTGCTACTGAGCCTCCTCCTCTGCTTTCAACTCTGCACTGTGCTCCTCAACGTCTGAATGCTACTAGTATTTGCAACTGTCACTTGGGAATTTGACTGCAACTACTGACATTGATCCATCCTGCTACTAAATATTGCGGCCCCCGTAGCCAGGTATTGATCCATGAGGTGGACTCCTCAAGGACACTACAAAATCTCTGTAACTCTCTAGGGCTACAACTACAAGTCACCCCACCTCACTCCTGGAGGTATGCCTGCCATCATCATGAAGTCTTCCTCCAACCTGGAGGAAAGCTTATCTACCTCAGCATGTGTTGTCGCCAGGTCCTGCTTCTCTTGCTTGTCCTTCTTCCTGAGATAACACTGCGTACTGTAGTGGCCAAACTCGCCACATCTGAAGCACTTGACCTTAGATAGGTCTTTCTTCTTCTTCTTTTGCTCCCCCTGCCCCTCACTGGGACCCTTTGATGAGAGAGCCACATTCTCCTCCTCCTTCACACCCTTCGATCCGTTGTTATTGCTGCCACCGATGGAGCTCTTTAGAAGAGCTCACCTCAACTCCTCCTGCTGTAAGTCAGCCCATATTTTGTCCCATCCTGGTAGTGTATCTCTGCCCAATATACTTTGGGAAAAGACTTGCCAATCCTCTAAGACAATATTTAGTGCCAACTGTACTAGCTCTAAAGGTTGTGGTGTTGCCCCAACAGCTGCAAATTGGTCTTGGACCTCCTGAATCCTGGTGAGAAAAGGATCTATGCCTTCCCCCTTCTGCATCCTGATGCATCTCAGCTTTTCTTCCAGGAACATCTTTCGATGCTCGTAAGTACCATGGTATAGCATGGAGAGAGCATCCCACATCTCTTTGGTTGTTCCATTGGCCGCTATATGTGAGACTATATGACCCTGGACTCCATCTAGGATCAACTGCCTGGCCTTCGCCATTTCCTTCATGTATTCCTTGAGTTGATCTGCATCTTGGGGAACTGCTACCACGTTATCTATATAGGCTTTCAGGCCATATTCATCTAAAAGGAAGGACATATTTGCCTTCCAGATGACGTAGTTGGAGGCACCCTCCAACTTATCATGATCTTTAAGCCCAACTGTGGCCATCTCTGATCTGATCTGGAAACTCCCTCTTCCTTTGCTCGACTGTTGCTCTGCTACTCGCACTCCCTTCTGGAATGTGCAATTCTGCTAGCTGCTACTGCTAATATGCAACAGGGAAGATCGGATTTCTTGGCTAGAAACCCTCTGAGAGAAATCTCCCTTTATGTGTGCAATTTCTCTTCCACCCAACGTTGATTTTGTTGTTGCAAAACCCTCTGCGTCCAACAAAATATGTACTCAACGAAAATCTGAGTTTTTGTTGCTCCCTCTGACTGTTGGAATCACTGAATCTGGAAAGTCGAATTTTTCTGCCAACCTGTACTGAAAAATCAAACTTCGCCCAGTAATTCGATCTATTTATCTTAGCACTACACAGCCTCCGAGAATTTCAGCCTGTTGCCCCCTCTGAACAGCGAAATTCTCTTCTCTACTTCTGAGCTTCCCGACTGATCACTTACGCTCCGATACCATGTGAAAATTTCATCTATCACAGCAACTGGAAATTATTTTTCTAATTGTTAATTTATTTAACAATTTATCTATTGTCTACTATGACAAATATCAAATAATTCACACTGATTTTCACAAATAAACTGCAGAAAAAAATAGCTTTGAAAACTGAGAAAATATAGCACACACACATAAAACGATAACACAATTCTTTTTGGACAGATGTCCCCAAAAAAACCCAACTTGGGAAAATCGGTGCAACAGATGAGGGTTTTATTATTATGCAATAGTGAAATTTTGAGTCCAATCTATGGATGCCCAGCTAGCAATCCAAACAGCAAGTATCTGACAAAAATAATTAGAGATAAAATTCTCTCACCCCACAAGCAATCCCGGCACTAGCTCCTCCAAAAAATTTGGTTGTCCAAACCCTAGCGTCGGCCCTTTGCGCTGCCTCTCACACGTGTGGCTTGAATCTGCCTTTGAATAAGTCGTTTAGCCTGTCCTTGCTGCTAAAAGTGACTCTCCAGCCCTCAAGAAGACTTTCTCGACCTCTGGAAGCTGAATCAACTTCCTCTCCTGCGAACTGCTCTGCTTCAGCTACTATGCAGTGCCAACGTTGCTTCTGTGTGGATCACTTCTGTCACTTCTTGATATAATAAGGGATTGCTTTGACAATGAATCGAAACCCTAGGTTTTGGTTAGGTCTACACACAAAATCCTTGCCATGAAAAAGTCCTAGGAATGAAACCCTAGGTACATGTTCCTTTGATTGAATTCCTAACTTAGTCTAGGTCAATGTATGTCTAATATATTAAATATTGTCTAATCATATGATGTGCTTACACATGATGGTAATCTCCTAGATATATGAGTTGACCAAATTTCTAATGGTCATAAGTCCTAGGGTTTGAAGACAAGCCCTAGTCAAAGTTTGATATTCTAGGATGATGTTTAAAAAATCTAGGTTTTATAACTAAAACCTAGCAATGAGTAATTTCTCTAGTATGTATGTTCATCTAAATCTATATAATGTGTGTTGAGAATTTGTAGATGGAAAATCTAGGGTTAACATCAAAACCCTAGTAGAAGCTCTTCATGATATGTTTTGATAAATTAACTGAAAATCTAGGTTCTATAACTAACCCTAGTGAAAGTTGATCATGATATTGCCTGAGCTATGATTGACCTTGATAAATTCATTTGTACGAAATCTAGGATTGGAATGAATCCCTAGTGGAAAGTCTAACATGTGAATTTTAAAGGTTGTCAGATATCATGTAAATCTATATTGGTTCTAGGGTTTACTATATGTTGTGGCAAGGTATGTTGTACCTTTTGAAAGAAACATTGAAACCCTAAATAGAATGAAAGACATTATGAAGTAGTCTAGGGATTATGATAAAAGTCCCTAGCAAAATGTTGAAGAGTGTATGTCTCTTGTTTGGGTATCTGATATTTATAAAGTTGAAAATGCTTCCATGACTCTGAGATGGCTAACTTTATGCTTCTATAATTTTGGTTGTACTTGTTGTCTAAGCTTGTGCATGTACATCATAAAGATGAGAAGCTGATAAGTATTATGAAAGGATGGAAGCCATGAAGGATTCTCCAACACTAAAGGAAGAAGCTAATCTCCCTACATTAAGAGGGAGCTTGGATAGAAGAACTCTCCCTAGTTAAGAGGGACGGTACAACATAAGTCTTGGTTGGAGAATATATATTGGAAGAAATGTCGCTACATGTGAAGTAGGAGGAATCTTCTCTAAAAGATTCAACTGATAATCCTACTGAAATTAGTGGAAGAGAAACATCGAAACCCATAGTTTTCTTTGATTATATACTTGAATACGTATTTGTGTTTGTACAGGGGAATCTCTCGAAGGTTTTGATAGCATGTTGGTTACCAATCAGTTTGATTGGGAGAGATTGGTTATCATTGATCCGTTAGATCAAGGGTGTTAAGGCTTTGCGAGTGAAGCATTGCCTGGGAGGACATCAGGTCAGCACTTTGTATTGATGTCTAGGTCTTGAAGTAGGGAGGGTGGCGTCGGTCGTAGAGCTCTGACCTCGAATACGCAGCTAGTTCCCTGGGTTGATGGTTAGTAAGTAAGCTTGATGGTACCTATAGAGGCTGAAAGCTTTAGTCCATCTTATTCCCACTTGAATAGATTTCCCTGGTCAGGAATCTAGTCTATAGCATTGTCGTGGCTAAATTGTACAAACTAAATGGATAGATTTCCCTGGTCAGGAACCTAGTCCATGACATTGTGGTGCCTAAACTTCTTCATAGATAGAGTGCGATCTTCCATGTACTTCTTTTATATATGAATACCTTCCTAGTTAAGAGGGAGTATTGACGAATGTAACTAGGTTCGGTCTTCATTATATATTTGACAAAAGAATTTATTATTACTATTAAAGCATGGGTTTCATGCTTGGGTCATATTTAGTTTAAGGTCACAATTGTGGACTTTTAAGTTAGTCATTACAGATTTAAATTTATCTTAGTTGGGCTTTTAAATCATGTAATATTAGGTTGTTGGTCAAAAGGTTCCTCTATTAAGTCATCTCCTCCAAAGGTCATCATCTTTGGCAAATCTTCCTCAAAGCAACACTCTCAAATCAGCCTCCACTTATATATGCTCAAGCTGGCCTAAAAACAAGACATACAGTCATGTCGCCTCACTTTAAATAGACACAAGAGTTCATGAGTACATGTCGGCTTAACTGGACGGACACACAACTATAAATAGGCACCTCAGCCTATTCAACAGCAACAGATTTTCGGACAACTTTTTCTCTGAATTTTTTGGATGGGTTGATAGTAAAAATAGTTCGAACATCTATCTCACAGGTTCGATGGAGTACAACATTACAGTGAGCTTGATATCTATGCTCTATGGCTCGATCTTTATACTCAGAAAAGGTTGCAGTGATGTAATGATTCAGTGACATGACAATGGCTCAATATCTATGCTTTGTGGCTCGGTCTTTATACTCAGAAAAAGTGCAGTAGTACAATGGCTCAGTGGCATGATCAACAATGTGATGATTTATGTGTTCAGTGAAGATAATATGATGTTATAGTGTTGTCTCAAGTGATACATGATTTTGATGAAGTGTTCTTGGTGTTGTCTCAAGTGACACATGAATTCAGAGCTATCTCAGTGTGCTACAGGACCTCGGTGTTGTCTCGAGTGCTTCATAAATTCAGTGCTATCTCAGTGTGCTAAAAGGACTCATTGATGTCTCAAGGGTCGATGATATCACAGTCATAACGTTCAGTGCTATGATGCTCATTGTTATGTTGCTTCGGTCAAAGTAATGAGGATGAAGTTTTGGTGGAAGCAAAGGAGATCTCGGTGTCATGGAGATCTCGATGCTAACACAGTTAAGGAATGACTTAATGGAGGAAGCCTATAGTCTAAGGGTCTTGGTCGTCTCATCTTGAACCTATTGAAGAAAGAATTTTGACTGAGTTTTCCCCAGAGAGTGGGGTTTTGCCCTGGCAGCGTGCCTACATCTTGTGCCCTCTTCTATTTTTTTGGCATTAGTCTTGATGATAAAAGATAAAACACAAGAACACATAATAATAATCACAAGATAATGTCATTATAAGAGAAACTAATTAACTACCATTTCTCTAACACTAAGGTTTATAAGTTTGAATTTTAATATATTGTTATTATATCTTTAAGGGAGGAATTGAGTGCAATGGTTTGCACATCTTTGTGGGGGTGGCTCATGAATCAATCATGAGTCAACACCATGGTGGAAGAGTATTCTTCCATCATGAAGAATGATGTATGGGATGTAGTGCCACGACAGAAGGGGAAGACAATGGCGAGCTCCAAGTAGATCTATAAGATCAAACATGCAACAAATGGGAATATTGAAAAGTTCAAGGCCATTTTGTGGCGAGAGAACCCCCTCGCCACAAGCATTCTTCCTTGGAGGAGGTACAACCCTTTGTTGATCCTTGTCCTTGATTACTTCAGCATTACTTCTTGGAGCAGCAACATTTTCAACCTTCTTCCCTTCACTTCGATTTGGCCTTTGAAGTATTATGCTATCAAGCTTCTCTTCAATCTTGCTCGTTGGGGTCTTGGAACTTGTGCCTTCAATGTATGGAGCTTCAACTGTTTCGACACATGAATATTTCCACCCACTGGGGATGTCATCATTTTCCTTCTTCAGCACCTGAGCCTTTATCACTTCTTCAGTTCTTAAACTCATACTGTTGCAAGCCAGATATGCAATGTGGTGGAATGTCTACAATCCTTGAAATATTGCATGTCAATGAACAAAGCTCTCTTAGATACATGATGGATCACAAAGTATGTGCTACAATGGTTCAATCAACAAACTTGCTTGAGAGTGCCATCAAATATAATATGATCAGTTAATAAGCTCATACCTCAGATTTGTTAAGATTGAACTGTTGTCTATAATGTCAGTTATCTTGCCTTCAAAAATGAGATGTACACAGATTAGAATAACATGTCCTAACAGAGATCTCGAACAATTCTGTAAGAATGCCTTCTTTTTGTGTAGCCCTTCAAGTGTGATCTGTTGTTGCCCTTTCCTTTGTCAAAATTATGTTTCTAATTTGCAACTATTGATGCCTTCAAAAACTTCACCTATGCTTCATAGTTCTTTTTGAGATGACTGAGATAGGTTTCAACAAATTTTGGATGATGCTCTTAAGCCTTGGCCTCAAACTTGTCTTGGAGATAACTCAGCTATAACATAAGTCTGTCAAAGATTAGCTTCTGGTAGGGTTGGAGCAAAACACCTTCAAATCAAAACAAATGACCTAGATCAGGCCCTGTCAACTCGGATTCAGATTGAAAGTGTGTCGTTGAAATGCCTTACATCAGAGAAAACAACAGTCCCAGATAAAGCTGAAATAAGTCACAAGACTACACAGGAGAATACCAGAATTTTGCTTTAAGGAATGCCCAAGAAAACCTCAACCCAGAACTCAAATTAGCCTCAGTAGAAATGCTTGTTGAGATCAACGAGTAAAAGCCACAGAGATGTGTGTCTAGGAGGTCGAAATGTAGCCCTCAAGATGTCTAAATTAGAAGGTCTAAACTCTGCTAGGAATAGGGAAAAAAGGATGCCTCTGTTCTGCGAATAAGAGCCTTGGACAAGGCTTAAACAAACGCTCAATTAGTCCTACAACAGTCTACAAAAAGGGGCCCCAGGCAAGGTCTTGGATCACCACTGAAAATAATAAGATCAAGGCCGAAAGTAACTCAGATCCAACAAAGTTCTTTCACAGAAAGTTACAGCAAAAAAGGGGCCTCAGGAAGGCTGAGAAGGGCCTCATAACAAGGACAGGTCTATGTCTCAAATAAGCCCTAAAATAGGGCCATGATAATGCTCCAGACCTTATGCGAATAAGGGCCTCAAAATGAATTCAACCTCAGAATAACCAAGCCATAAAAATCAATAAAAGTTGCTTCCGAACCATGTCAGGATATGCCTCAAAAGCATGTCATTAACCCAGCGAATATCCACAGAGAAAATAAAATAAAATTTTGTGACAAGAAATCCCCTTGAACATTCAGCCTAACTTCAGATGGCCGTTTAATACACCTCGTCTCAAATCATATATGAAAGACAAGCTTGATTCTTGTATGTCTTGGACGAAATCGAGCCTAAAATATATACAAGACGAGGGGGCTTCTGAAGGTGGGGAGGAAGGAGAGCGACATGGCCTAAAGCCATAAGCCGACCTTAACAAATTCAAAGTTTGAATTTTCAAATTGACAATTTATGGAGCCAACCTATCCTTTGAATTATTTCTCCAATAAAAACTTGATAAAAATCCTCCTTGGAAAGTCGACTCGGGAAGGAATATTTCTCAATTTATGGGCTGATAAGACCCACGTAATTTAATCAACTTTTTCTTGACAATAAATGCCATTAATCAACCAACCATCAAATTACCTTTATCATCTCATTCTGGGGATCTTGACCATACTTTCAAGGCACAAACTTTGAACAACCATATCTCCTCAACCGTGAAGAGTTATGTGGCATGACACCTACCGTTGGAATCAGCACGATGAGGAGAATCAAATGAAGATGGTCTTGAGAGCAAAAACATTGATTCTCATCCTTCCAAGGCTTCTTGACCAATGAAGCTTACAAACAATGCAATCCGTAGACAAATATTAAGAGCATTCAAAGCTTGATGTTGGCATCAATGACAACACCATTCAACATAATGGTCTTACTTTTTCCTTAGGGTTTGTAAACCGTAGAAGTCCTGAAAGATATGTCTTGAATAAGGTTCTTATATGTTGTTGTTCAAGAGCTTGTGTACTACCAATCAATGGATGTGGAAGATGCACCTGCTAATCTGTTGAAAATTGGTTGCTTAGGGATGAATTTCTAAAAATTGAAAGTCTAAAATTAGAAAGTGTCCAGATGGTAAATCACCTTGCATCAATTGGTAATCAAGTATATGAAAAAACACTTCTTATCATTAATTAATCTTAATAGTTCAATCTCGACTTAATATTTTATCCAGTGTTTTAAAACTCGGACTCTAGTTCCAAAACGGCTGAGGGTCGGCTCCGACTCCGACTCAGTATCGACTCAGCCGATTCAGTTTCAATGACTCAAATACATTAAATATTAATTTTTTTATAAAAAAACTTAATTTTAAAAAATTTTATTCATGTTTCCAAACACAAAGCATTACAATATAGACAAAAGACCACATATGATCAAAGTAGGCTCATGAATATATCCATTATATCAAAATTGCACCCAGTGCATTGTCCAATACATGATGATGATATAGAGATCAAAAAAAAAAACATAACCAAGGAGGCTCTAAATGGCCTCTACCACAAAACATGAATAGTCACTACTGCTCGACATCTTACAAGACAATATCCTCTGCCTCAAACTCTGAACCAGAGGGGTAAACTGCTCACTCATCCTCCTCTGAATCAACATCCTCAACTAGAACTGTAGCACGTTGAGCCTGAGATAGACGAGTTATGCGCCTCCATCGTGGCTGACTAAAGGAAGTGCCTGCGGCTGCAACTAGAGGACTTGGGACTAGGCCTGCTACTAGTGGATCTGCATTGAGCAGAGCCTCTACCTGTGTATTGAAGTCCATCCCCACACCAGTATCCTCATCAGAGTCAAACTCTGGTGGACAAGTCTCCACTACCCAATCTGATGTTGGATCAATATCCTCCAACACAATAGGGTTTGAATCAGGTCTTTTGTTCAGCAATTGGTTGCGTCTTAGTCGGAGGTTATACTGGACATACACTAGATCATTTAACCATTTTTGCTGCAAAAGGTTTCTCTTATTTGTGTGAATCCTCTCATACACGGACCAATTGCGCTCACACCCAGAAGCACTGCAAGTTTGACTCAAAATGTAGATTGCAAACCTCTGCAATTCAGGACAATAGCTACCAAATGCCTCCCACCATTGTGCTGCAAAAAACATAGTTGTGCAATGAGTTTCAGTTAGCTCAAAAAATTATATCCAACTTTGAAATTATAAACAATTATACAAAATAATAAAATATGAATTTGAAAATCGAAATTCTTTGTTTACCTGGCTCATCTGATTCCCTTGCAATCCTTGCAAAGTTCTTGCTAAAGGTACCTGTGGCTTGGCTGAACACAATGATCTGATTGTGTATCAGCCACTGGCCACTCTTTATGGGGATCATGCGATCAATGTCGTCAATCAATCCATCTCTAACCTCCCTAGTCAAAGCTCTTGCTTCCTGAGCTTTATAATGATACCTTGGGTTCAGAAAATACCCAGCTGCATGTATAGGGCGATGGAGTTGATTGTTCCATCTTTGATCAATGATTGCCCAAATGGGCCCATACTTACCCACTTTGCTCCTTTGCTTGATCCATAGCCTCATAAATGAAGCCCATAACCAATCTTTCCCCATCCACCAACCGCAACACCTTAACTAGTGGCTCGGCAAGTTTCACAATCTCTGCTGCCTTTTTCTAAAAATTTTCTTCATTAACTTCCTTTTTCACATATTTGCCATCATGTTTGCAAGCCCACTGACATTCATTCCATTCATCACTGGAAAAACAACTTTTGCAAGTTTCTATGTTGGGAAAGCATAGATTGCAATATCAAAAATGTGTTGCAAATCTAGTGATGGCAGGCCTAATAATTTCCTTGCCCCCTATGTGTTTCCTCATCAAGTTCAAAATCCATGAGTGACTGTAAAAATATTTTGTGATGCTTTTGGCATGCTCTATAGTGTCCTTGATCCAATCTATTTTACCAATATACTCAAGCATGAGGTCTATGCAATGTGCAACACATGGGGTCCAAAAGATGGTTCGGTGTTTTTTCTCTAACAATTTACTAACAAGAACATAGTTAAAGGCATTATCTGTGATGATTTGAACAACATTTGCCACCTCGACCTCTTCAACAACCTCATCCAAAAGCTGAAACAACAAGTGTGCATCTTTCACCCTATCAAATGCATCAACTGATCTTAGAAACATGGTTCCCCATGGGCAAAAGACAAGAAAGTTTATGATGGTATGGTTCCTCTGATCAGTCCATCCATCTGACATGATGGTACATCCTGGAGGAAATTGGGCGAGTTTTACCTTTCTTTCAAATAATCATCAATGGACACAATCTCTTTTTGCAAAAAAGATCCTCTTAACTCATGCATAGTAGGGCCTTTCCAGCAGCATATATGGCATCAAACATAGGTTCATAATATGGTGAACGAGAAGCATTGAAGGGAATATCAGCATCATACCACCATCTAGCAATGTTATCACAAGCAGTTTCTCTCAATTCTTTTTTCCAATGTTGATCTGATGTGCATTGCACTTAACCTCTACTTGTAGGACTAGGACCATGTGCACTATCAGAGGGAGAAGAAGGTGTGGAAAAACTTTTGATAGTACCTTTATTTCTCATTGCACCCTTACCCTTTTCTTGAATCGACTCCATAAAGGGAGGAACATAGTAAAAGGGGTTTGATGCATCAGTGCAAGGGATAGATGAAGAACCCTCATAATCAAAAGTTGGGTTGGCAGCCATCATGTGTTGTTTATTTCTCTTCTTCCCAATTTCAGCCTCTATTTCTTTTTGCCTAGCTTTGTCTTCCTCAAACTTTTTAAATTGATCTCTCAACTCCTTCCTAATTTCCACAATTTCTTCTATCGGTGCTTCACATGGAATAATTTGGCCTCTAAGACCAGCCCAGGGTTGCGGGGAAGCTTCAAACCCCTTGCGTTCCCGTTTCCGAAACGCGCTCCGTGCGGGAGCGTTTCGGAAACGCGCTCCCGAAAACGCTTCCTGAGGGGAGCATTTTCGGGAGCGCGTTTCCGAGCCTGTTAAAACGCTCCCTGCCTTTTCGGGAGCGTTTCCGGAAACGCTCGGGAGCGAATGCTCCCTGAGCGCTTCCGGTGTTTAAAAAACGCTCCCGAAGCGTTTTTTAAACGCCGGAAGCGCTCAGGGAGCGTTCGCTCTTGAACGCTCCTCGGAACGAAAAAACGCTTCCTGCTGGGCGGAAATTTTTTTCAATGAAAAAACGATTTGTTTAGGGCTAGAAATGGGTTTTAGGGCTGATGTGGAGGTAAGAAAAGCATTGACATTTCATGGTAATGTTAAATTCTTAAAGTAAAAGTGACATTTCCTTTACTTTTACTTAAATTTTTAACATTACCATGAAATGACTCAGGATGTTTAAGAGTGGTTTCGACCTCATTGGATTTCATATGGAGAAACTAGAATTTTAGGTTTCACTCAAAATTCAGTAGACTTAATGGTTTTCAGGGTTTCATGGTTTGGGAATTTGCAATGTTTCCATTTGATTCTATCATGTGTAAGGGTATGATATTGGCATTTGATCAAGAGCATGAAGTCCTTTAAGAACCTTGATGTACCCTTCAATCAAAGGAAAACAACTAGTTAGGCATGCTAATCTTTTTCTACCGCATTTTAAGGTTGAGGAGATGAACCCTTCACTCAAACCAAAATCATTGGTTAGGCATGTTAAACTTTTTCAATTTCTATCATGTTATAAGGTTGAGCAATCCAAGTCTCAAGACTTTGAGCTAGATGATGTTTATGTATCTCTTGTTGATGATCCCATTTCTAGTAGCGATGAATCAATGATGAGTTTCATGAGAGACCATGTTGCTCAGTGATTTGTAGTTTTGATGTCTATTTTTGCTACTACTACTACTACTAAAGTTGTAGAGGAGTTTAAGGAGTCCTCAAACTTTGAGCCATATTATTTATGTAGCTCATGTTGATGATCCCTTGTCTAGTAGTGGTGATGATTTTGATCATGATGAGGAGTGATCATGTTGTTGATCACTAATATGTAGTCTTGTATTAGGCCAATAGCCTCATAGCTTGTAGCATTGTTTTTGGACTTTATGGGCCATTTGGAGCCTCATTTCTTATGTATTTTTCGATGATATGTATTGCACTCGGTGCCATTTCGATATATTCACCTTTGCATGGTATATAAATGAGCAAACTTTGCATATTTTGTCTCTATTGGCTTGGAATCATGGTTGCAAATCTTAAAATAGTTTTTTTTATTAAAAAATAATTATTTAATGTATTTTTTTTAAAACCGGTTCATTGAGATCTGACCGCTCCCGGTTAGACCGGTTCCGGTTAGAAACCCAGTTCATTAGGTCCACCGGTTCCGGTTTTAATAACTATGCTCACACAAATCCAGAAGTACAAGAGGGGTACATGAAGGCATTGGACAAGTTGGTACCTGACAGGGAGGAGTGTGCTAGATTGCGCCTTGAATTAGGCAAATACTTCAGTTGCACTGTTAACTTTGGTTCTTTCCATGCAATGGAAGACGGGGACAAATTTGATGCTATCACATGGTGGGAAGCATATGGCGGCATGGGACTTTTGCCAAAGTTGGCTAAAAAAGTTCTCTCACAGGTTGTGAACACTTCTTCTGCAGAGAGGTGTTGGAGCACCTATAGCTTCATACACAATGTGAGAAGAAACAGGCTGAATGAAAACCGAGCTGAAAGCTTGGTTTATGTGCATTACAACTTGAGGTTGTTGAGCCATTACTGTGATCGGGCAAATGAGGATCAATCATACAGAGTCTGGGTCCTGGGACAACAACCCAGAGGATGATAATTTGAGGACGGCACGGTACATATGGAAGAATTGGAAGCAGAACTTTTTAGGGATGATGAATTATGAATATGATGCTTCATGAAAGTTATATGGTGATCAATGAATCAATGATGATAAATGTTATATAATATCAATGATGATAAATGTTATATATTGAATTTTGAAATCAATGAATCAATGATGATAAATGTTATATATAAATGATTATAAATGTATATTGAATTTCGAAATCAATGAATCAATGATGATAAATGTTATATATTGAATTTTGAAAGCTTGAAACCTTCAGATTGATGATTCGCGAGACTCAAGAGTCAATATGTTGTATGCTTCCAACTTGATTCAATCTATGTTTTTATGTTTTTATGTCTAATTCATCATTCTACATGTTTTTGTTGACATATATGCATCAATATATATATATATATATATATATATATATATATATATAAACGCTCCCGAAAACGCTTCGGACCCGGAAACTTTTAAAAATGGCGCTCCGCGCTTCGCTCCCGCTCCGCGCTCCGGCTCCCACTCCCGCTTCCAAGTAACCTTGGACCAGCCAAATGTAGTTTCAGTCTATGAATGCCCCCTCCACCCCCCTTAATTTTTCTCTTACAAAATTTGCAATGCATTTGAATACCAACCATTTCAGCATATGCCCAAGCAGTGTCTCTCATTCTAGGGGCCAATTTGGACTG
Source organism: Pinus albicaulis (assembly GCA_034641835.2). Classification (NCBI taxonomy): domain Eukaryota; kingdom Viridiplantae; phylum Streptophyta; class Pinopsida; order Pinales; family Pinaceae; genus Pinus; species Pinus albicaulis. The sequence continues at coordinate 910,286,281 of CM076572.1, forward strand.
AATTTTTTAATTGGAAAGGAAAGGTTTAAATCTGAAAATGAAAACAAAAAAAAACTATTCATTCTATGTTCATTTCTTTCACAAAAAACTATGTTTTCCATTTTTCAGATTTGCAAAAAAAATAAAACAAGCAAAGGCAGATTTTAGAAAGGAAAAAAATATACCTCTAGGCTCTAGCCTCCTGAATGCAACTCCAACAAACCAACTCCTCAATGTTGCTCCAAAGCTTGCTCAATAAGCTCTTCACTGCTGCTCCAAAGCTTGCCCAAAAGACTCCTCAAAGCTACTCCAAAAACCAACTCCACAACTCTTCAAAAATTCCTCACAAATGCTCACTCAAATGCAATGAGATAGATGTGAGGAAATGAGAGGGGTTGGGTAGCTTTAATAGGATAGAGAAGGGTTAGAAGGCTACATAAAACCCTAACAGCAAAGAAAAATCTAATTTGAAGTCCGTTTTGGAGGCAAGATGGGGTACCTGGCCGGCTTGGAATGGCTCAGCTGGTTTAGCTCGAGCTTGGTCGAGCCGGCCGGTTCGGTCACAAACTGGCCTCTGGATTGGTTTTTCTACCAAGTCAGTCTGGCCGTGGGTTTAGCTCGATTGGCTCAATCGATTCCGAGCCAGTCCGGCCAATTTTTAAAACTATGGTTGATAGTCCTTACAACCCAAAACAAAATGGGGTTGAAGAGACGAAGAATTGGTCCATCGTAGAGATTGCCAAAGCAATGACCCGTGACATCGATTTTCCCAAAGCTATGATCCATGACATGGATTTTCCTATGAGTGTTTGTGCACAGGCCTACAATTCATCTGTCGACATTTGGAATCGATGTCCTCTCAAGAAGAAGACTCTACATGTGACAAGACTCAAGAAGAAGACTCCACATGTGACAAGCCTCAAGTATCACACTTTCATGTTTCTGGCTATCATGCTTATATCCATGTTCCAAAAAAACATGAATAAATTTTATCACTCAAGCATCAAAGGTATATTTGTTAGTTACGATGAGATATCCAAGGTTCACTAGACCTATATTCGAGAACAACGAAAGTTGGTTATAAGAAAAGATGTCAAATTTGTCGACAATGCATGGTCCTCTCATTGTAAACAATTATCTTATCTTAATACAATTTGTCAAACAGTAATACAATTATCTTATCTTATCTCAATCGCAAGAGTCTCTTACAAAGGTCAAAGAGGGGAAATGGTGTACTGCCCCAAAAGGTGATTGGAAAGAGGTGAATTCAACTTCAAATCAACAAGGTTTATGCATTGTGTTTGAACATGTACTGCAATCAACAGCATTTAGCTATATTCGCACTTACAAAGTATATGCATCAGGAGACGACACTTCGGGTATTTAATCTCTAATGGTTTGGAATCTTGGAATTACATTGGTGTACATGAATATATATTTTTAATTAAAATTTTCATGATTTATGTATTTTTCGTAAACCAATTCAAAAAAAGAGTCATCAGCCGATTGCAATCGGAGTTTGGTCTAACCCTCGACTAATTCCAAATTTTAAAACATTGACCCTAACCTTTATTAGTTGTACAATAAATGTGACCTACTTGTCTTGGTTTTGTATGTAGATGGCTTAATTCTGGTAGTTATGAGAAGCTCTTTGCATGGTGCAAATCAAATTTGATATGAAGAGCATCCGCCTGAAGCATTATTTCCTAAGTCTCAAGGATTGGAAAAGTACAAGTGAGGTCTTCCTTTGGCAATGGAAGTACATGATTGAGATTCTAAAGAGATTTTAGATGTTAGATTGCAAATTCTTATGATACCAAATCTGAAATTATTTGTTGATTTACATTCAAATTTGGTATATCCTTCTATGTATAAACAATTGATCAGTTCCCTGATGTATCTTGCCAAACCAGGCCCTATATATGTTTTGCAGCAAACACTTTCAGTCAGTTCGTGCCACATGGTTGAACCTCAGCAAATTCATCAGATAGCTTTCAGGCAAGTGTTCCAATACTTTATGGGCACAATTCATTATGGCATGAGGTATGTGATAGATGGTGAGTTATTTTTGCATGGTTTGGTTGATTTTAGCTGGCAGGAGATGCTAGTTGTTAATTTTAGATAATCATGGTATGTTCTATGCTTAATGCAGTTTTACTTCAATCTTTCTTATAGGCCCAATTCAATTTAGCAATCACATAAACATGAAAGTAAAACGCTGATAGAACATAATAATAGATCAACATAATGTAGATCAGATTTTACAATTATTCTTGTCTAGCAAAGATAGAGAGTGATGTGTGTTACGACAGTCAACGGGGTGCATCAAGAAGAGAAGACATAAGTAATCCAAGTAAGCTCACAAGTAATTATCAAGAAGAGAATTTGTATTAATCTCCAGCCCTCCAAATTCTCAACATGGAATCGGAGCTATGGTGTTGAACTCAAGGGCTGCTTGACAAAGAGGCACTCCAAGAAGCAAAAGTCAAATTTTGGGTGAAAAGTAAAATCAGTTTGCAAGGGAGACTCTCAAGCTATTCTTGAGAAAGATCTTAATATGATTCAAAGGATCAACATTTCAAGAAAATAATCTTTGCCATCAAAGATTTTCATTCAAGACATTGATTGAAGAGGACACTGTCTTTTGAATATATCCCTTGCCATCAAAGATTCAAGAACACATAGATTGAAGGTTTCTATCTTAGAAGAAGCTCCTAACCCCTTCATCATCATCAAGGAAGTTGCAAAAGGAGAAAGTCACTCACTCAAGTAAGTATCTATGACTTTATCTAAATCTGTTAAAATTACTTAATATATAGAGAGCAACAAATTGGTTGGGTTATCAAACTTCAATGCATGGAAGAAAAGAACAGATTTGAAGCTAATTGAAAATGAAGTTATGAGCTTCATGGAAGGATCTACAATTCAACCTCCAAAAGAACACATTCTAGCATATATCAAATATATGAAGGGAGACATAAGAGCCCGAAGGATTCTTATAGAATTCATAAAAGACTCTCTCTTTCCCTATGTATCAAAGCTAGAATCCTCAAAAGACATATATGATAAATTGGTGGAACTATTCTCGAAAGGTTCTACAAAGGAAATAATATCCCTAAGACAAAAACTATACAAATTGGGAATATCGAAGGAAGGAATAATTCCATATCTGATGGATATTTTCGCAATACGAGATCAACTATTGAAGTTGCGAGAAGTGATGTCTGCTAGAGAAATACTCACTATGGTACAAAATGTTTTACCGAAAGAATGGAGAGGTTCCACTTCCAGCATAGATGGGACTCGGGAGACAAGAAGCCATGCCATTCCAAAGCCTAGGTAAGATAGGAGAATCAAGATTGAACGCAGAATCGAGTGTAGAGAATCAAGCCTTTGCCTCCATGTCTGGGAAGAAAGAAAGATTCGGTAAATTTGGTCCTCAGAATAAGAAGAGAAATGTGGACAAAGCACGATGCTTTGGATGTAACGATCTTGGTCATTATAAAAGAGATTGTCCTAAATTTAGAAAGGACAAGAGGAAAAAGGAAGAAGCCCATGTCTCTGATATAAGAGAAGAACATGATGCAAAGAAATCTAAGAAAGAAGAAGCGAGGGATCTCCATTATGATTGAGATAATCTTCTCCTTTAAGTGATTTATGTTGGTTGTAAAACAGTATGATAAGAAGCAGTGTATATTATAGCATCATGATCGAAGCATGGCAGGAGCTCTCGATAAAACTAGCTCCTGGAAAACTTCTCTGATAACAACACTGATGAAAGGCAGTCATCAAGATCAAGGGACATCATGAAAATTGGTGCTGGCATTTTCTAATGGAGCTCTATATGACTTCACTGATTAGAAAGAAAGTAGAATGGTTTCATCAAGAATTCCATGCTATAGAATTCTAGAATGTTATGACATATTGATGGAGCAGGCCAAGGGAATGAAGCTCTTCATTCTAGTAAAACTGCTACAGAATGATTTAAATGAAAAAGGTATGAGGTATGTATATATTTATATGCTGACACTGGATGCTATGAAGTCATGTCATATGGTTGCAGGTAATAGACTTCTATATTTATAAGTATGATCTATGAAGGAGGATCTCTCGATCCACTAACAGATGAAATCAACATAATATATCCTCACGGAATATGAGGTCGTTGTATATGAACGAGGAACTAGAAAACTTGTAAGTTCCTGGGAATGAAGAATGTGCATAAAGGAAGAGATCATGAAATGCAATCATGTCAAGAGGCAATTATCATCCGGAGGCCAAGAAGATGTGACTAGGAGATCTCCTAGAAGGATATGTAGACTCTGACAGAAGTCTAGTAAAGAAGAAGACCCTTGACAAAACATATCATTAGGAGATGTGTCAATCTGAATAAAGGATGTTGATGCCTAGAGGAAGATGGCATGGTGAAAGATCATCACTAAGGTAACTTTTGTTTTAAAAGTTCATATGTATATGTTTATCTGGATGAATTTGTGGAGGGCTGCTATCATGAGAAAGGATGTATGATCCTTGGAGATGATTTAAAGGAAAGCAGCATGGCATAACGATGGACCAGATGAGAAAGAACTGATGAATCACTTTCTGATAGTGGACATGACTCATGATTGAAAATGATAGATGATTTCTATGAAGCCAATAGTTGAAGATTCATCAATATCGAAATCCATGACATCGAGGGGAGGAGTTCTTCATGAGTAGTCGGATTGCTGCTGCAGGACCCTGGTTGAGAAAGAGCCTGGTGGTAAGTTTCTTGCTTGGAAGAAAATTGAAGTATGTCCTTCCTGTGCTAAGAGGGAGTGACATATGTGATTCTCTATTACATGTGTCATGCACTAGACCAAGACTAACAGTCGTAAGTCTTAGTGAAGGCCGTGTAAAGAGAATGGATAGACACATCATTCTGGTCTTCACCTGGAAGATAGAATGGTGGATTGGATAATCATCTGGCATTCGATACTCTTTGAGAATGAGATAGGGCATTCAAGATAAGAGTAGTCGAGGACCGATATTCTTTGAGGGTTGGCTACCCAATAGAAGAATAGTCCAAGAAGGTCATACTCTGGGAACACCTAGGTGTATTATGTACCTTGGAGAGACAATGACTATGGTGTCTATAAGTCATGTGTCTCGCCAGCATTGTAGCCCATTGTCTCGTTGAGAGATGGGGTTGTTAGTCAAGGCCTTGCACTAGGATAATGTTGGTTGATATGATGCTATACAGATGTGATTACCAATCCGATTCTTCTTATGAGATTCTTCAATTTGAAAGTGATCATGTACCTATATGAATACCTCCATAGTTAAGAGGGACTTTGAAAAGTGTAACTAGGTCGGTCTTCATATTGATTATGTAATTATGTATTTATGTAAAGAAGAAGACAGATAATAAAATGTATATTTGTTGTACTTGCTTCATGGGTTTCATGAGCAAGATTTTATCTTAGGTTAATAGACTTCTTCTTGATGTCTATTTAGGGTTTGTCTTCTGTTTATAAGTGTATTTAGTGTCATGCATATGAAGAACCTAGTCGTCATTAAATGCTCCAAGACCTTGTCTTAGAAACCGTAGAAGATTGGCTCTAATCAGCCCTCACTCAAACACTAGAAATCAAGCTTAAATGATGTCTCAAGTCAGCCTTCGAACAGCTGGATGAGTCAGCCTAAAAGTTGAAGGTATGGTTGGCCTCAAGACAGTAAATCTATCTCTATATATACCTATGTCCTGCGGCTCATTCACACCAAGGATTTTCGGTGATCTCTGTAATAAAAGTGCAGGCTTTCTCAGTGATAAAGTGCGGATTATAACTGTGAAAAAGTGTGGACTTACCTCTGATCAAATACAATTAAGAAGTGCGGATATATCTGAGGATAATCTGAAGTTGACTGCGGACTGTCCTGTGGAGGTAATTGCGGATTGCTCTGTGGTGCAAATACGGATTTCAAGAGACATAGAGATGCGGATTTCAGAGAGTTAAATAAGCACATAAATAAGAACGGATTAAAGAGACTAAGTACAGGGTTAAGCTGCGGATATCACTGCACCTCATCTCAAGCAAAATCCACAGTCATATTACAGAAGGATTGCTTATCGTTTATATGTCTCCAAATTATGAAAAGAACTCGTATTATATGAAAGTTTACAAGACAGTGGACAAAGTGAAGATTTGTTTATAGAAGGACTAGGTGAAGAAGATTAAGAATCTAAGTGTTGACTAAGAGACCGAGCTCTCTAGTACTAGTGCAGATCAGTGCAGATTGAAGCAGAGGAGAAGGGTCAGTGTTGAAGGCAAGCAAAGAAGTAAAGACAAGGTCTTGGAGACATTTATAGGTCAAGGGTCTGATTCTAGGTCATGGTACTTGTCATTTGAAGATCTATAAGAAGAATTTCTCGTGCGTTTTCCTCTCCAAAAGGGAGAGGGTTTGCCTTGGCTCTAGGAGCCTAATTTGTGTGTCTCATGTATTTTGATAATTGAGTTGATGAAAGATTAAATAAGCTAAAGAAGAGAAGACATAAGTAATCCAAGTAAGCTCACAAGTAATTATCAAGAAGAGAATTTGCATTAATCTCCAGCCCTCTAAATTCTCAACATGTGATGAGACGATGATGAAATGGACATCATCTCTCTCCAATTTATATCATTCAGTGAGGGTGTGTGACACATCTATTAGGCTTGTGAGCCTACATTACAAATCTGGCTGACCTTGCACATGTGTGGAAAATAAAATCAAAATATCTCTACTGCTCATCCAAACAAGATGATCTTTAGATCAATCTTGCACCTCTCTGAAAGACAAATCCAACAAAAATATAATCATCATCATATGAGCAGTGCAACCTAGAGTTTGGACCTAGTGGCCCAAAATTAACACTCCCTCTCAACTAGGGAGAACTCCATTTGTCCACTTGTGCCATCCAGAGATCAGTACCATCATGTACTATCATATATCATCGTGCATCATCCTGTCGTAAATTGCTTTTCTGGCTCTTGTTCGCAAATAAAAAAAAAAGGTGAGTCACAAAGACATCACGCTCTGTTGACCCGAAGTCAGCTCAGAAGTTAAAACCTCTCTTGGACTCAAAAGAGTCTCATACTAACCCGAAGTTAGTTTACGGACCCGAAGTCAGTTTAGAGGTAAGAACCTCATCAGACTTGATCCCAGATCAAGGTGATGGACACGTGCCATTCTAGCCATAGAGAGTACGGCAATCTCCGATGTGTCCATCGGTCTTGCTATTGATCTCTATCCACATTTCCCGCCTCATTGGCCAAATGAGAGGTACTTCACATGAGTCTGAAACTCCATGGGTAGGATGCGTGCGAGGCATAGATCCAATAGAGGTGAACCAACTTAATATCATAACGATGGGGCAAAAGCACAACAAGGTTCGACAAGCCTAGCTCCGTGTCTGCTTATAGCTCCAAGAAGCTATCCCCAAGCCCCCTGGAGCTCCCAGAGCTCACAGTCCATCTCAAGCAGGACCCTCACATTAGGGTCTTTCCACGATTCCAAGCTTCTCACGGAAGGTTAGGAACATGACCTTCCCCAGGGACTTCGTGAGATATATTTGCGACCTGCTCATTAGTTCCTATGTGATTGAGCCTTACGGTGCCTCACTGTACCATGTCCCAGACAAAGTGGTACTTAATAGCAATATGCTTGGATCGATCGTGGAACACAAGATTCTCTGAAAGATGAATCCCACTCTGGTTATCACAAAGGATAATAGTGGTATCTAGCACATGTCTGAACAGCTCACTGAAGAGCTTTCTCAACCAAATAGCTTCACAACAGGCCATACTCACTGCAATGTATTCAGCCTCAGCAGTGCTCAAAGCCACTGACTTCTGCTTCCTGCTCATCCAAGATATCGAAGCAGAACCCAAGGTGAAGCAACATCCAGATGTGCTCTTGCAATCCACCACATAGCCAGCCCAATCGACATCAGTATATCCATGGAGTCTAAAACTCCCGGTAGTGTATCTTAGCCCATGGTTGATTGTGCGCCGAAGATATCTAAATAGATTCTTGGCACCAATCCAGTGAATGTGATGAGGCTCAACCATATGTTCACTCAGAGTGTTCACTGCAAAACATACGTCCGGACGGGAGTTCACTAAGAACATCAGGGCTCCCACGAGTTGTCGATACTCGGTGGGATTTCCACACAACTTCTTAAAGTTGATGTTAATTTTAGAACATGTTCTATGCCATTTCAAATTAGGGCACACAATACTGAAGCAGATAGAACATAGCAATAGATTAATGGAAGACAAGCCAGAACAAAGATAATGAATGGTGGTGTTACGGTGATTAGCAGGATGCTTCTACCAGCAAAGTCTCCAATAGGTCATTCAGCCAAGCGTGTCACACATAACCCAAGTACAACCCAAACAAAGAACTCCACAAATACGCAGCACCAAGAACGTAGCTCCATCGCCATCAAGAGGGAAGAAAATCCTCCACAATGTGTGTAAAATGAACTCCAAGTCTCTCCAATATATAGGCATCTTTGGGGGTGTGTGACACGCACTTTAAGGCATTCAAGTCTATATTATATTTCAGGCCGACCTAGCACATAAGTGGAATAAATTCAAAGTCCAAGTTCTGCTCATCCGATCGAGATGATCCTTAGATCAATCTTACACCTCTTCGAAAGAGGAATCCAATAAAAATATTGGGATCGTCATCTGAGCAACACAACCCGGAGTTTAGACCTAGTTGTCCAATTTTAGGACTCCCTCTCAACTAGGGAGAACTCCGTCCACTAGTGTAATCCAAACATCGTGTGTCATCCCGCCGTAACTTGCTTTACTGGCCTCTTTATTTCAGAACAGAAGTGGGTTAGTCACAAAGACATCATACCCGACTGACAGATTCAGCCCAGAGGTCCGAAACCTCTATAGGACTCACAAAGAGTATCATACCACCCCGAAGTTGGTTTATCTGAGCTGAAGTCAATAGGAGGTCCAAAACCTCACTTGGACTCAAGAGAGTCATATATACTAACCCGAAGTTAGTTTCACTTACCCGAAGTCAGCTGGAGGTCCGAAACCTCACATGGACTCAAAGAGTCACATACCAACCCGAAGTTGGTTCACCTAACCCGAAGTCAGCTGGAGGTCTGAAACCTCACATGGACTCAAAGAGTCACATACAAAACCGAAGTTGGTTCATCTGACTCGAAGTTAGTTGGAGGTCCGAAACCTCACTAGACTTGATCCTAGATCAAGTGGTTGGACACGTGCCATCCTAGATAGAGAGTACGGCAATCTCTAATGCGTCCATCAGTGTTTGTTACTAGTCTCTAGCTTTTCCCACCTCATTGGCCAAATGAGAGGTACTTCCCATGAGTCTGAAACTCAGTGGGTAGGATGCATACAGGGCACAGATCATGAGAGGTGAACCTACTCAAATATCAAAAAGGTGGGGCAGAAGCACCACAAGGTTCGGTAAGCCTAACCCCGTGTGTGCTTATAGCTCCGAGGAACTATCCCCAAGGCCCCCCCAGAGCTCCCAGAGTTCATCGTCCAACAAGACCCTCAGAATAGGGTCATTCCACGATTCTAAGATTCTCACAGAAGGTTAGGAACATGACCTTCCCTAAGGGCATAGTGAGAATATCCGCGACCTGCTCATCAGTTCCTATGATCGAGCCTTACGGCGCCATGCTGTACCATATCCCGAATAAAGTGGTACCAGCCATCAACATGCTTCGATCGTTCGTGGAACACGAGATTCTATGACAAACGAAACCCCTTCAGGTTATCACAAAGGATAACAGTGGCATCTAGCACATGCTCGAACAGCGTACTAAAGAGCTTTCACAACCAAGTGACTTCACAACAGGCCATACATGCTGCAATGTATTCGGCCTCAATGGTGCTCAAGACTACCAACTTTCGTTTCCTGCCCGAAGCAGATCTACGTATGAAGCAGCGTCCAGATGTGCTCTTGCGATCCACCACACTGCCAGCCCAATCAGCATTAGTATATCCAAGGAGTGTCATGCTCCCGGCAGTGTATCTCAGCCCATGGTCTATCGTGCCCCAGAGATATCTCAAGAGTTTCTTGGCACCAACCCAGTGAATGTTATGATCAACCATGTGTTGACTCAAAGTGTTCACTGCACAACATACATTCGGACGGGTGTTCACTAAAAAAAACACCAGAGCCCCTACGAGTTGACGATACTCAGTAGGATTTGCTAACACAGGCCCAGCAGCGCTGCCGCTCGATTTCTTGAAGTTGAGCTCCATCGATGTCGACACGGAATTTTAGTCCATCATGCTAAATCTTTCTAGAAGCTTCGCAATGTATTTTCCTTGAGAGAGGAAAATCTCGCCAGGTCTCTGCCAGACCTCCAGGCCTAGGAAGTAGTGCATCAGTCCTAGGTCCTTCCTTTCGAATTCAGCAGTGAGCTCCCTCTTGCACCGATGAATGAGGGGGTCAACACCTGTCAGGAAGAGATCGTCCACATACATCACCCAAATGAGAGGCTTTTCTCTATCAACCTTGAAGTAAAGGTTCGGATCAGCATTACTACGAGTGAAGCCCAGCTTCATCTGGTAGCTATCTATCCTCTCGTACCAAGTTTTGGGTGCTTTCTTCAGCCCATAGAGGGATTTCTTCAACCTACAGACATGGGTGTCCCGATCTTGGACTTTGATCCCCAGAGGTTGTTCTACATACACCTCTTCCTTTATCGCTCCATGCCAAAAGGCGGTCTTCACATCCATCTGGAGGTTGCTTCTGTCCTTGCGTAGCAGCAAGGGTAATAATAGATCGGATGATGCTATATATTAGGCCACCAGTGCAGATATGTCATCATAGTCTCTGCCTTTCACGGGCAACGAATCTTGCCTTGGACTTTTCATCACCTCCATCAGATCCATGCTTGATCTTATAACGAGGTGACAACAGCTTTGTCCTGTGGTCTAGGGACCATATCCTAGACATCATCCTGTCATCCTTCTAGACTTTATGTTTTATAGTATCATATTGAACTCATGGCAACTAGATACCCCTGGTATCTATATGGCTTCTTGGTTTTCTTCCAGAATTTCCCCCTCTGAAGCCATATGTCTTTGAGCCATGAGGATCTTCTTTCAGCAATGATATTAGCTCAGTTATATTCTCCCTCTTAATGTCAGCTTCTCTCGAGAGAGAGAAGACATCTATTTTAAATGAGAGCATCCCAGACACCAACTTGGAAAGGGGTCTTATTCTCACACAGTGAAAGCCATTCAAGACTCATAGCCATATAGTGTCATATAGCTCTTGTGCATCTTAACACGTATCATATGCTGTCAAATAATGGATTTAAAAAAACTTCACAGGCTTTGCTGACCACAGTTCAAGACTCCAACAACGTGATTGAAGGCTGCAAAAACTTCTCAGATCACACGTCCAAGTTTATCATTACGCTCCAATGTAAGATTGATACTATCGCTTACTGCTATTATGAGTTTCGTAAACATGGGTGACTGTCTATGTCACTGTCATAATGTCAGTGACATAGAATCATAGATTACATTCTTACTTCCTTTCTGCGATTGTTGCTGCCCACAGCCTTCACTGTCATTTCCATTCTTATTTATCGTCGCTGATATCACTAGAGATGCAACAGAACCCATGCTAAGCATGTACAAAAAGCTGTTAAAGACAGGTGGCAGAAGGCAGATTCCTTTTCCAGGTAGACAATTTGTCACAAATATATATTACACAGGACCAACAGCAAAAAAAATGAAGTATAAGTAGCTTCCACCAAAGAAAAGAGAAGGAGACGACCAACTCTTTCATATCAAGATACAGGTCAGGAGGACAAGGGTGGATGCTCCCTTCAACTTCAGTTTACAAGCCAACCTTATATTTACTATGTTTCCACTTCAGTTGCATATGCCTTTTAATACATTTCAACAAATTTATCACAGTAACTACTACATCAGCATCCAAAGCGTGGGTATTTTAATATTGTACCTTGTAAGAAGGTTCATCCCAGCAAAAAAAACTTTGGAGCATTTGTTGGTTCAACTGAGTGACTGAGATGCCTAGGAATGAATGACATTCTGAGCCCATTCATTCACTGTAATAGCATCACTATAAAAGCACCAAGTTACAGTGAAAGCACCACTACAATAGCACCAAACTGAAGTCATTGTTCTGGCACTGAGATGAGACACCGAAACCTGATTACGGTGGTCATGTGAGAACACCGAACTAGAGTCACTGTTCTCGCATCGAGATGAGATCACTGTCCTTCAGTAATAGCACCGGAATCTTTCTTTCGAGGTTATTCGAACAGTGTATACTTATTTCAAAGTGTGATCTTAATTCCTCCACTGTAATCAGCATCTTATTTCAGAAAGGACTGCCGAGAATGTCAGTGTGACTTGTTCGAACTATTCTCTGTAATTAGCCTTGAAATTTTGTCCGAAATTCTCCACAGATATACCTAAAACCTTTTCTCTGAAATCCGATCCACTGTTCCTCTTCAATCCACATAGAACAGTTCGCATTTTAATTCAGAGATCACCGAATTTTTTTATTTTTTTATTTTTTGTTCATCTGCATTTGATCAAACCAATCCTCAATTCCTGTCTCAAGTCCGCACTAAATCTTCTTCTCAAAATCCACCATTCAACGTGATGACCAATTTGCCATCAAATTTACAGGTATTCAAATTTGGCCTGAGCTCCAGATCATAGCGCCGCGGAACTACAAACTTAGGCAATCTCGGTAAGCCTTTAAACATCAAAGTTCACCAGAGGTGATGCGAACCCAGCTCCCTGGCCTTTTTCTTTGACCCAGAAAAGGATTTTTCAAGTGATGAGAAGTTCTCCGTGCAAATTTAATTCAGTGATCTTTCATCCACAGATGCCATGGGCACAGAAATGATTATTACTAACATGCAATCTCTATTCTCCGAGGTATTCATGCGGGCCTGCTAACAGACGTGGAAGGACAAACATATGTATGAATCGATCGATCATATTCGTGCTTGATGGCAGCAGGAGAGGACTCGAGCATATCTGCTGGGCAATCGGAGTCATTCTGGGTGCCCGTTGTTCTAGCTCTTCTCTTCATTTTTCTCCACGGGTATTGATATGAATTGAAGCGATAGATTGTTGCAGAATTTCTGTGAGAACCAGAGTTTCTGTGTGTATTTCCACTTTTCCTCTTCCGCACTCACCGCTTTAAATACTATTGTCATTTCATAACAAAAGGGTATAACGATGCCTTTCAGAACATCACAGCACGAATTCCCCCACAAAATCATGTATCCCGCAACGGGTATATTGTAACTAGAATTTGAACCTCCACGCTGTTGAAGGTGGCCTAGAACTTTACAGTTTGGCACATTACTCTAATCGTTACCAGATGTTTCGCCCTATGTCTGATTATCAGCTCTTTCTTGAGTTTCAAACGCCAATCCATTCTCCGTAGCAGCTCGATGGATCTGGTTATCAGTTATTAATTCTTGAATGGTATTTTCCGTAGGGTTGACAGAGGGACATTGGCTCTTTTCAGCATTTATCATGTTTTCCGGAATGCCCAAATGGTTTGCCATCTTATTGGAATAAGTTCTAAGATCAAAATAGGAAGCCCAAGAGCATGCCAAATTAACTGGCCACGTCAATTTTCTGAATTGACTGAAGTTGTGCTTAATCTGGTGTGCACAGCCTGCGAGAAGCCCTGCCGCTCCAAAAACAAGACAGACTTGCATACGAAAAGAATTGGCCATAGCGAGTTTACAGATAAGGCTGAGGAGGCAAGAGGTCTTAGAATAACCCACATCCCGTTGTTTGCTGCCCTAGATATGTTGGGCGTCGTCTTCTCCCGGGCTCTGATACCATGTTAATTTTAGAACATGTTCTATGCCATTTCAGATTAGGGCACACAATACTGAAGCAGATAGAACATAGCAATAGATCAATAGAAGACAAGCTAGAACAAAGATAATGAATGGTGGCGTTACGGGGATCAGCAGGATGCTTCTACCAGCAAAGTCTCCAATAGGTCAACAGCCAAGCGTGTCACACATAACCCCAGTACAACCCAAACAAGGAACTCCACAAATACACAGCACCAAGAACGCAGCGCCATCGCCATCAAGAGAGAAGAAAATCCTCCACAATGTGTGTAAAATGAACTCCAAGTCTCTCCAATATATAGGCATCTTTGGGGGTGTGTGACACGCACTTTAAGACATTTAAGTCTATATTATATTCCAGGCCGACCTAGCACATAAGTGGAATAAATTCAAAGTCCAAGTTCTGCTCATCCGATCGAGATGATCCTTAGATCAATCTTACACCTCTTCGAAAGAGGAATCCAATAAAAATATTGGGATCGTCATCTGAGCAACACAACCCAGAGTTTGGACCTAGTTGTCCAATTTTAACAGTTGATTTCCATCGGTCTCGACACAGACTTACAGTCCACCATACCAAATCTCTGCAACAGCTTCACGACATATTTTCCTTGAGAAAAGAAAATCTCGCCTGGCCTTTGCCAAACCTCCAAGCCTAGGAAGTAATGCATCAATCCTAGGTCTTTCATCTCAAACTCGGAAGCTAGCTCCTTCTTACATTGATGAATGAGAGGGTCAACACCTGTTAGGAAGAGATCATCCACATAGAGAACTAGAATGAGAGGCATTTCTCTATCAACCTTAAAATAAAGGTTTGGATCAGCATTACTTCGAGTGAAGCCCAACTTCATCAAATAGTTATCTATCGTCTCACACCAAGCCCTCGGGGCTTGCTTCAACCCATAGAGGGCTCTCTTCATCCTGCATACATAGGTGTCTCTATCTTGGACTTCGAACCCCAGAGGTTGCTCCACATAAACCTCTTCCTTTATTGAACCATGCAGAAAGGCAGTCTTCACATCCATCTGATGGAGACTCCATCCTTGTGTTGCAGCAAGGGCAATGATAGATCGGATGGTGGTATAGTGGGCGACAGGTGCAAATATATCATCATAATCTATGCCTTATTTTTGAGAGAAGCCTCAGGCAACAAATCTTGCCTTGTACTTTTCAGCACTACAATCAGATCCATGCTTGATCTTATAGAGCCATTTCGAGGTGACAATAGACTTTTTCTCCGGCCTCGGGACCACTTCCAAGTTCCCAGATATCATTTTTCATAATGGACTCGTATTCTTTGTGCATACCATCCTTCCAAACTTGATGCTTTACGGCTTCTTCAAATGATCCAGGCTCAAATTGTACAATTGTACTCATGGCTGCTAGATACCCTTGGTATCTATTCGACTTCTTGCTTTCACAGAATGTCGCCCTTGGGGCAATATGTCTCTCGCCATCTTTGAGAGTATCCCTAAGCCATGAGAGTCTTCTATTATTTGAAGGAGGTGGATCAAGGGGATCCATAGGTCCTTCAACATCGACATCGATTCATCCTTCGGTTCTTCCTGCTTCCCTGCTTCTTCATCTTCTTTATCTTCCTTGGAGCTAGGAAGATTTCTTACTTTCGTGAGGGAATCATCTTTATTGTGTTGAAAATTTAGAGGGCTGATGATTAATTCAAATTCTCTTCTTGATAATTACTTGTGAGCTTACTTGAGTTGCTTATGTCTTCTCTTCGTTATCTTATTTAGTCTTTAATCAAGTCAATTATCAAAATACACAAGACACAAAATTAGGCTCCTAGAGCCAAGGCAAAACCTCTCCCTCTTGGAGAGGAAAACCCGCAGAGAATTCTTTTTATAGATCTTCAAATGACAAGTACCGTGACCTAGACTCAGACCCTTGACCTAAATATGCTTCCAAGATCATGTCACTACTCCTTAGATGACTTTCAACACTGATCTTTCTTTTCCTGCACCAACCTGCATTGTCCTGCATCAACACTAGAGATCTTCGTCTCTAATTTCATCTTCAAAGATTATTTGAGATCTTATCTTTTACTTCACATATCTTTGAGGCTAAAGGTATAATACTTTCTTTTATTGACTGTGATTAGGAAGGTCTTTTCTCATACTGTAATAACCCTTATAGCATTATAATTAGACCATGACATCTGAATGTTACTCATATTGATCTTGACATATTGTCTGTAACTCGCACTTCTGTTAGTTCACTAATCTGCATATATTGTGTTCCACAGAGGAATCTGCACCCTTTTTTATTCACCAATCCGCAGATTGTCACTATTTTTACACAGAGAACCCGCACTCCTGTCTGTTCATTAATCCGCATATAGTTCAGTGTGATTCGCATTTGATTAACAGTGATTCGCACTTAATTACGTTGATCCGCACTTGATTACAGTCATCCGCACTTTATTACGTTGATCTGCACTTCTTTACAGTCATCCGCATTTATGTAACTTACGAAATCCACTTCTAATCTTCTTCTTGAATCCCCAGAATTTATCCACAGATTGGTCGTAGATTCTTGATTTCAAATGGCCACAGATTAAGTTATTAATAGTGCATCTATTCCTTTCTTTAGGCTGACCACACAGTAGACATTTAGGTCGACATGTAGGTTGGCTTGTAGGCTGACTTCATTGCTAAGTATCAACCACCTTTATCACATATTTTCCAGTGTTTGAAAGAGAGTTGTTTTGAGGGCTGATGGAGCCTTTCTTCACCAAAGTTCATGACAAGATCTTGGAGCTTTTAATGGTAACAATATTCTTCATATACATTACTCTAATTATACAGAAGACAAAACCTAAATGGACATCAAGAAGAAGTCCATTAACCTGAGATAAAATCTTGCTCATGAAACCCATGAAGCAAGTGCAACAACTATACATTTTATTATCTTTGTCTTCTTCTTTACATAAAATACATAATTACATAGTCAATATGAAGACCAACCTAGTTACACTTTTCAACACATCAAAGGTGACATCGTGTCATATCTCCACTTCTCTTTGACCAAGCACATAGATTTTATATGCCTTCGAAGTTTCATTGTAGCCCACAAACATTCTCTTCTTTCTAGAAGCATCCAACTTGCTTCTCTTTTCTTTCGACACATGAAAGTAAACAGGACAACCAAAACCTCTAAAATGAGAAACATCGGGTTTCTTACCAGAGAAGACTCCTTCGGGAGTCTTGGGGTCCAGAGCGGAATGTGGACATCTATTTTGAACGTACACAGCAGTGTTCGCAGCTTCTCCCCATAGAAACTTCGAAAGACCTTGGTCACATAGCATGGCACATGCAGCTTCCACAATGGTCCTGTTCTTTCTTTCAGCAACACCATTTTGCTCAGGAGTATACACAGTTGTGGTCTCCCTCTTAATGCCAGCTTCACTACAAAATTCATTGAATTCATTTGACTCATACTCGGACCCATTGTCGGTCCTCAAAACTTTGATTCTCTTCTCAGTTTGATTTTCCACCAAGGCCTTGAAGGTACGAAACCATTTGAATGCTTCATCCTTCTTCTTCAAGAAATATATCTAAGTCTTGCGGGAGAAGTCATCTATAAAAGTCATGTAATAGGAACATCCTCCCAAGGATGTCACGGGAAGCATACCAGATAAACTCAAGGGGAATGGTCCCCTTGTATGCTTCCCTTTGACACAACCCTGACATATACCTTCATGATCATCTTTAATTTCGGGCATCCCTGTCACCACCTTCCTTGCTTCAGGAAGGGCTTTGTAATGAAGGTGTGCAAACCTCTAATGCCATAACTCTGTTTGAAGAGATGTATCACATGATATAGCCCCCAATGGACTTCCTCCAACCCGATACAGTGTATCAACTCTAAAACCAATAGTAAGAGCTTCTTTGAAGTTCTTCTTCCAGATGTGTACTTTTCCATCAACGAATGCCACCTTGAACCCTTTGTATTTTTTGCCGAAATAGACACAAGGTTCTTCTTCAAATCAGGTACGTACAACACATCTTGTAAACAGAGGACTTGACCTTGAGATAGATGAAGGGTCACAGTCCCTGTCCCTTTCACGGGATATGTGGCATTATCTCCAAGGGTAATTTCTAAATTAGTATCCTTCTCAATCAAATCAAAGAGGGCTTCTTTATAACCAGTGAGATTCCTTGAACCACCACTATCAATCAACCAAGCACCCAGGGTGTCGGGAGGAGATGCAGCAGAGAGGGCAAATACAAGAATATATTCATTTTTCTTATTATCGACTACATTAGACTCATCGTACCTGGAATTTCTTGACCTCTTGAAAGGTTGCCCATTTCCACTACGATCATAGAAAGCCTTCCTTTTTCCTTTGAACCTGTTGTTCGTTTGATTGCCATTCCCCCTGAAGTTGTTGTTGTCATCATCCCTGGGAGAGTCCCTTATATTGGGGCACTCTCTTGCATAGTGACCAGACTTGTTACAAGTGTAACATCTTCCCTTCCTTCCTTTGGGCCCCGTTCTACCATAGTTTTGATTTCTCGGGCCACCATGGTTCTTCTTTGCATGAGCGGCGAAGGTAGTAGGGTCACCTCTATTTCCATTAGAGGGATGATCTCTCTCCATCATTCTTGTCTCCTCTCGAGTGCATCTAGTCAGCAATTCATCAAAATCAAGAATCATATTATTATTAAGAATCGTAGTACTAAATACATAACAGTCTCGGAGAAGTCCTCCAAGAGCAATGAGAACGAGCTCTATGTCAACTATTTCTTCTCCTATGGCAAGGAGATCATTCCTGATTTTTCTGAGCCTCATAAAATATGATGGAGGCTCATGAATCTTTCCCTGCACATAGACCATGACATCTTGATCTTCTAATGCCAAATCCAAGGACATCTTCCATGCATGATAATCAAACTTGTCAGTCAACTTATCATCAGACCATTGGTCCTTGACAAGACTTCTTCTTTAGTGATTGCTTTTCACACTATCTTGGGCTTTGTCTTCACCTCAGCTCTAATTCCATGTTAATTTTAGATAACCATCGTGTGTTCTATGCTTAATGCAATTTTACTTCAATCTTTCTTATAGGCCCAATTCAATTTAGCAATCACATAAACATGAAATTAAAATGCTGATAGAACATAATAATAGATCAACATAAGACAAGACAAATAATGTAGACCAGATTTTACAATTTTTCTTGTCCAGCAATGATAGAGAGTGATGTGCGTTACGGCAGTCAACGGGATGCATTGACCAACAAAGTCTTTCTCAATATCAGATCAGCCAACCTTCCAAGTGTCACACACACCCCTCAAAGACAGCTCCAAAAGTCAACGCACGTCAACAAAAGAATCCCTCATCCAGATTTCCAGCATCAGCCATATTTCCGGCATCCAGATTTTTGGCATCCATTTCCGGCACAATCCATATTTCCAGCATTATCCATATTTCCAGCATCCATATCCACACGTGGGAGAGAGAGAAGCCTCTTCTAGGTTATACGAACCAATCAGATAATGAGGAATGTGTGTGATGAGATGATGATGAAATGGACATCGTCTCTCTCCAATTTATATCAGTCAGTGAGGGTGTGTGACGTGTGACACATCTATTAAGCTTGTGAGCCTACATTACAAATCTGGCCGACCTTGCATATGTGTGGAAAATAAAATCAAAATTTATGTTCTGCTCATCCAAGCAAAATGATCTTTAGATCAATCTTGCACCTCTCCGAAAGAGGAATCCAACAAAAATATAATCATCATCATATGAGCAGTGCAACCTGGAGTTTGGACCTAGTTGCCCAAAATCAACACTAGTTCTAGGAAGAGAACTTCTAGATTTTGTTTCAGTTTGGGCAGAAGGAAGATTTCTTGGTTCAACCGGAAGTAGGCAGCAATTGCAGTCAGTTCAGTGAAGGCAAAGTAAATGGCAGCTTCAGCTTCAGCTGCTAGCTGTGAGGTCATATGGCTTCGCAATTTGGTAGTAGAATTGATCAATCAGATGTTGGAACCCATTTTTGTTTACTTTGATAATCAGAGTTGCAACAGGTCTTTTCCAAATCCATTGTTTCGTGATCACTCCAAGCATAGTGACATTCAATACCATTTCTTCAAAGACAAAGTTCGGAAGGGAACAGTGGTTCTTGAGAATGTTCCTTCAAATTCATAGGTGGGAGACATTTTGAGCAAGCTCCTGGCCAAGGGGAAGTTTAATTTGTTGAAGGAGACACTCGGTTGGAGGAGAACATCTTCCTTGCAAAGAGGGGGCGTTAGTTTCCTTACCTAATGCTCCGTGGGTGATTCTCCTTCAGCTGAATGGTGCACTACACAAATCTGTACAACCTTGTTTTTCTATGCAGCATGGAGTTTTTGGATGAGAGCACAGCAGTAAAAGAATCATCAATGAGACACAGCGGACGCTATAGGCATACATTGTAGAGGCACATGTTCGCTTGCTGCATACATGCACCATATTTAGTATGATAGAATTAGAAGGTACCTTTCTGGTGAGAAAGGTGATGCGGCACTGCCTTTTCTTTATTTAGAATATGTTGTTCAGCTCTAGTTTAGGTGATTTCTTATCTTAAGGAGCTGCTGTTCTAAGCTTAGATAAAGCTCTGACATAGGTAAGTGTCCAGATTTAGCCTAGGCATTGTTCCCTAGGCAGAATGCTCATACATGCTTGGGTGCACTATTCTAGGCAGGGATTAGGGTTGGGGTTTCTTCTCTAACCTAGGCACACCACAGGGATGGTCTGTAATCTTTATAAACCCTAGCCTATATTCTTATACATAAGAAAAGCAAGGTACAACAGTAGGAAGGTTAGAATGTTCGAGTTTTGAGTCAAATACATAGTGATTCTCTCTTTTCAGAGTAACAGAGTGATGCAATAGAGTGCTGCAGTTTTGTGTTTGCTGTTAGTATTTTCAAACTCACATGTTTGCATATTTAGTACTCCTTACCCACTGTTTTTATAGGTTAAACAGTTATCAGATTCCTAGATTAGGGTTCAGATTTTAGGAGTGCATATTTGCTTACCATGTACTGAAAAAATTATCACAAACTAGTTTAGATCAACATATTAAAGAATGTCAATAGTTGACATAACATAGGATGTGATGATGTAGGCATAGCAAAAGCTGCACTAATTAAATGAATGTCATAGTGGACAGTGTGCATCTAATGCATTCAATACAAGGCCAGATTCAAGAAGTTTCTCAAACATTTGAGAAAGCCATAAAAGCAACCCCCTGTGCCAATGATGTATTTTTAGTTTATCATACATGAGCCAATCCATAGAAGTATATCAAGGTGGAGTGCCTAGAATAATTTTGGACTATGGGGAGAATATCATAAAACCACTGAAGCTAACTGCTCCATATATTTATAAAATATTCAATAAGTGTATCAAAGCCAGTACCAGAAACAAGTTTACCTTCATTATCTCAAAACCATGTTTGTTATTCCAACCATATAACCTCGGTTAGTTGTTCTAACGCAACTTGTTTGTTCAACGACAATAGTACCTCCTCAAATTTGATCAGGGATAGTTTCAACTCAAAAATAAACACAGCCACCTTAGGCTTTTGAAAAAGTACTTCAACGTCAATGCCTAGGACAATTACAAAGATATTGTTTGTAAAAATATTTGACTGGTGTACGTGGTACTTTGTAACTTTTGAATTTTTTGTAATGTAATCAGAACTGCATAAATGGTGAAGCAAGACTTTTGTGCAGAGAGCTGTCATATCAAGAGTTCTATAAGTCAGCTTAGACATCACATAGACTGGATTGTTGGGCCAACTAGTCTACCATGTTGGCTATTCAAACTTCAAAGTATCTTGGCATAGGCATTTGGTCATTAGTCAATCATAGTTCCATCTTATTATCAAGTATAAAAAAGTAACATGTGTGAAGTAATATAGTGTGAAAAAAAAATGTTACAGGTGTGAAGTGTAAAATAGTGTATATACTGGTTAAGTAATATATGTCCTTCCATATATGTTCACCATAAATGATGTATTCTTTCCTGCGTATTCATTTTGCATCACATGTCATTAGTATGAATGCATAGTTATCTATTGTCTTGCTCATTTATAGGAAGACAACATAGTATTGCGAAAATTGCAAAATGACGAGTTTTTCCCTAAAACGATTAAATCAGCAATTTTTTCCCTAAAAAGATTAAAATCGTGATCTGACCCCAAAAAATCGTATTTTTTATTTTTTTTGTATTTTTTTAAATTTTGCCAATCTTACTGATTTTATCCCATTTTTTTGGATTTTAATTTTTTTCTTTTTCTAGACCCTCGCCAATTTAATCCTGATCTCGATTATCGCAACATTATGGTGACACGATACTCTTAAATTTTAATAACTTGCAGAGACATTGTTTCCAACTGAACAATTTCATTTTCAATTTCTAATAGTTGACTCTAAATACTTTGAAAAATAATCCTCCTACAGAAATTCAGAAACCACAAGGCTCGCACAAAAGGAATTCAAGCAAAAATTCCATGACTATTGACAACCCTGACAAAGTCTCTGAAAGTCTTTACAAGATAAATTTCAATCATCACTGATCCATCTTCTTCTTACCATGGACAAAAATAGAAGACAAAGCACTATTAATAAGGCCATGCCTGCTTCCACCTTACAGTGTGTTTCCAAAACAAGAAGTGGCTACTCAACACAACCAAAAAAATCTCTTGTTTCTTGTGAAAGGATGTGGCTTGTCACAAATATTTCATGCCAACATGACAACAGCATGTTATAGTTAAACTCTGTACTTTGCACTTGTTCGCAGAGCATCAGAATCACCAAACTAACAGTCAAATTTACTACACACTACACATTCTCTTCTGGAAATATACTTTAATAGTCATAAGGAAGAAAATGAAAGTGTCGTTTGACTACAGTTATCAAATTAAAAAATGTAAAATCCCTCCTTACCTTTCCTTGTCGACACAGACCTGCATTGCTTAAATCCATTGACTATCTGCAGAAATACACACAAAAGGATACAATGTAACAATCATTTTCTTTTTGTTAGAACTAATACATTGAAAATGAACAACTTCTTCCTTTTCATGGATGCTTATATTCTATCCAATATTACAATTATAATACCTATACTTATATTGTATAAATTTTAAAACATTGTTACTGGTATTAAAAGATTGTAATATTTGCTTCATCAAACATAAATTCATCTCTATTTCAAACTTAATAATACACATTCTATAGAGAAATTAAAGAAGAATTTAACATTTGCAAAGCACCCAGGAAAAAATAAAAATAATAAGCAAAAGAGCTATGCATTGGAGGGACTTGTGAGAAAATATATCTGCGTGCAACATAACCCAATGTCAAAAGACATCACTACAATTACTTCCATGCATGCAAAGCAGCTAATCCTCTAATCATGGACACTGATATCATGCTCCATTTGGCTAGGCCAATACAACATTTCACAATGCAATTATCAAAGGAAATGTTGTTGGATTTTACTTTAGGCATGAATAATATAGGTTAGCTGTTCAATATGAAAACTGAATCTCCAAGAACTCAGTTACCAAAGTGTAAAATGATGTGTTATTCTTGCTACAACTTATCATCGCTATTATGTTGCTCAGTCGTCTGCTCGTATACATTGGTTCATCCTTTCTCATGGTCTTCTTTGAAACAATGAAATGGAGATGGGGAGATATTCATGATTAAAAAATTGCTTTCAGTATTTACCTCAGTATAGGATTTTTATCATTAAGAGCTCCATAAGGACTTATTTCCAGTGGTACCTGTTACCCCACATGTCAGCAGGGGTAGATAAAAACTTTTACAGCAATTTATCATCACCATTTTAAGCCCAAGGTCACAAGTCAAAGCATTGTAACAACCATGTGAGGTTTTGTATTAGGTATCCCCAGCCTGTGTCATGTTCTTGAGTCGGTATCTTGTTGTCATGGACGGACCATGTCTGGTCCATTGTAGTTCACTTTAGGTGTGTATCGCCCTGTATAGGATTGGGAAGCCATGGGTGATCTTACTTGAGGACGCGCGGTTTTATGAGAGCCTGCTTTTCTAGTGGTGATCATGTATGGGCCAGTCTAGCCTGCATCAACATGCAACTTCCTACATCACATGGTCATGGTCTATAGAGTTTGTAAGTGCCATTGTCTTTGGTGTCGAATTCCTCAGATAACTCTCATGCATGGCAGTTTCATTTTTGACAACTTTCATATCTCCCAAGGCAGTACACAGTTCCCAATGCAAAGTGGTTCTGATGATCAAAAAGTCAACTTGGTGTCAAACTGTTCATCTTGATGAGAGGAGTCCATGCCATGTTCTAGTTTTCGAATCAGAAGTTGCAATGGCTAGTTACAGGCAGGTGAAACTTGGTCAACAAATCAAACAGATTTCCAGATGGCAAAAGAAGAACAGCATTGGGCAGAATCATGCATGCATTATGTCAAAAGTGATCAGCAGAACAATAGGAACAATACCCAAGTGTCAAATTTTGAAGGTACCTCAACGCATTATGGGACTTACATAGGTGGTAGTTGAAGTGGTGGGGTAGGTTATGATGTGGCAATGTTAGTCAGATTTTGGAGATTCTGAGAGATACCCAGTATAGGTTCAGGCGTGTTTCAGCAAATTTGGGTCCAAAATAGTCACAAAGTCAAGGGTGTTGGAGATCTGCAATCAGGTGGCCAAGTCAAATAAATAGAGTGAAAAGGTCAAGTCAAACTAGTTGTTAGAAGGTCAACTAGCCTTTTGACGACTCAACTAGCCATTTAACAAGTCAGCTAGCCGTTAGAAGGTTGATGGACTCAGAAGTGAAGCTTTGGACCAAGAAAGTAGCTGTCAGAAGATGGATTCAACCTCAAAATGACCACGTCAACTTTTGCAGTAGGGATGGTCAAAAATAGCAATTTTAGAGACAAGTTTCACAAATTCACACTTGTACGATCATCAAATGACAAAATTCTACATCAAGATATGTATACAAGTTGAGTTCATGTTCAATTTTCTAGACTAGCAAGCAGCAGACAACAATCGCACTGTCATCCACAGAAGTATGACACGAAGCTATTATAGGTGTTGTGTGTAAGGCAGCGTGGATATGGAAGATCCTCGAGGATCAAGAGTTTAGCAGAATAGAGCATCCCCCTTCTACTATGACAATCATAAATTTTGAAGTTGGCAAAAAAATCAGTTTGCCACTCAAAGATGAAGCATCTAGAGGTGAACCTTGGAAGAAAAGCCCATGTGAACTTTGGCATAGAAGTTTTGGTCACCTTCACTACAAAATTTTACCAACTCTAAATTCAATGGTGAATGGCATCCCTGAACTCAAGGAGGATCATGAAGGAGTATGCAAGGGATGTGTATTAGGAAAAAATGTCAAGAGACCATTTGGACGCAGTGCTTCAAGGACAAAAGAAATTATGGATCTCATTCATTCTGATGTTTGTGGTCCTATGTCTACAAAGTTTCTTGGAGGTCACCTATATTATGTGACATTCATTGATGACCATTCAAGAAAAACTTGGGTTTATTTGTTGAAATCCAAGGATGAAGTATTCATCAAATTTCAAGAATTCAAAGTTGAAGTGGAGAACCTTACAGAAAGAAGAATAAAGATTCTAAGGTTCGATAATGGAGCAGAATATACTTCAAAGGAAATCATATCTTTCTATAAAGAGTTTGGGATTAAGAGGGAGATGATAGTCCCATATAATCCTGAACAAAATGGAGTTGCAGAACGAAAGAGTCGATGTATTGAAGAAAGTGTAAGAGCCATGTTACATGATCAAGATTTGTCAAATTTTTTGTGGGGAAGCAACAAAGGCTATTGTATATATTCAAAATCGAAGTCCTCACAGATCACTAGGCAACATGACTCTTGAAGAAGCATTCACTGGGAAGAAACCAAGCATGGACCATCTTTGAATATTTAGCTGTCATGTCTATATTCACATACCGAAGGAGAAGAGAAAGAAGTTGGATCCTACAAGCATGAAGGGAACATTCATTGGCTATAGTAATACTTCAAAGGCATATAGGATCTACATAAAGGAAGGACACCGAATAGAAGTTAGTCGAGATGTGATATTTGATGAAAGTATTGCAATTAAGAAATCAAAAGACCTCCTGATGGACTCTGATGACGAAGAAATTCCTATCTTTGAAGAAGAACGTACAAGGGAGGAAGAAGATTAAAACCATGAAGATGAAGGCACCAGTGACCCCGTGCAACCTGTGGTCATCTCTAAAAGTGTAAAGAGACCTAATTGGTTGAAATCTACTCTCTTAGATGCAAAGGGACATGGAGCAGCCAAAGGCACATTTAGGGAAAGTAAGAAGCCCAAAAGATATTCTGGGTATGCAGCCTATAAGACGAAACTAATAGAAGCAGAACCATCCACCTTTGAAGAGGTTGTCAAACATCAAGAATGGAAAGATGACATGAATGAAGAGTATCAATCAATAATGAAAAATGGAGTTTGGGAGATCGTATCTAGGCCTAAAGACAAATATGTGGTAACTTCCAAGTGGCTCTACAAGAGTAAACATGCAGCAGATGGAAGTATTGATAAATATAGGGCAAGATTTGTGGCTAGGGGCTTCTCTCAACAAGAAGGCATCAATTAAGCAGAGACATTTGCACCTACAGCAACGTATACAACTATCCGTTCACTGGTCTCTTTGGCATCATCAATGAGATGGAACATCCATCAAATGGATGTCAAGACTATAGTCTTGAATGGCACTATTGATGAAGAAGTCTATATAGAGCAACCCTTGGGATTTGAAGACAAAGATAGAGAGACTTGTGTTTGCAGGCTGAAGAAGGCATTGTATGGCCTTAAGCAAGCACAAAGGGCATGGTATGCAAGGATGGATGCATATCTACAAAGATTGGGCTTCTCGAAGAGTTATGCTTATCCAAATCTCTATATCAAGGTTGTGAAGGATAAGGCCGTAATCATTCTTCTATATGTGGATGATCTTCTCATGACAGTTGTGGAAGGTCGTATCCAAGAATGCAAGAAGAAACTAGCAACAGAATTCGACATCAAGGATCTACGGTTGATGCAACATTATTTGGGACTCGAAGTTTGGCAAGGATCTGATGAGGTTTATCTAGGTCAAGGAAAGTATGTGATCGAGATGCATGTTGAAGAGGTATGACATGATGGATTGCAAACCTATGACAACTCCCATCATCACAAACTTGACGAGGCTAAGAAGTTA
This sequence comes from Pinus albicaulis, assembly GCA_034641835.2. Taxonomy (NCBI): domain Eukaryota; kingdom Viridiplantae; phylum Streptophyta; class Pinopsida; order Pinales; family Pinaceae; genus Pinus; species Pinus albicaulis. The sequence goes on from CM076572.1 coordinate 910,313,413, forward strand.
TGTGTCAAGCCTTGTGGATCCGACCAAGTATAAACAATTGATTGGCTCGCTGATGTACTTCGTAAATACTCGACCAGACATATGTTTTGCAGTGAATGTTTTGTTGAAGAATGGAACTAAGTTTAGTCTTCATAAATGTATTTGAGTCATGTAATGTACTTGTCAAAAGAATAAAGAAAAGAATTTTTATTACTGTAACAATGACTTATTAAAGCATGGGTTTCATGCTTGTGTCATCATTATATTAGTCAAATTCCCCATTGTAGACTCCTATTGTTAATATTGAGTCAATAGAGTCATTGTACATTTAAAGAAACCCTTCTTGGGCTTTGGAATCATGTAAAAAGTTTTATTATTGAGTAAAATATAATTTATGTAACCTCCCACCAAGTCGGCCTAAGAGACACCAATTCGACCTCACCTGGAGCCTATAAATCGAAGGAAATCGAATTCATTTCGAGCATCTCATCTCAAGCTAGTTTTATATCTTTCTAGAAGTCGGAAAAAGTGCAAAGTGGATCAAGGAAGCCAAAAGGAGTGCAAGTTGGGTCAAAGTCAAAGAGAAGGAAGAAATCGAAGTTTTGGTGCTACTCTCTCTCTCTTTCGTGCCCTAGTTTGGGAGATCGAAGTCTTTCAAGTGTTGTTATTGCCAGTTGTTGCCTGATGCCATAAGTTGCTACATAGTGGAAATTGTTGGGGTGGAAGTGTTGTTGCAAAAGGGTCGAAGATCTGGAAGGGTTGACTTGGTGTGGAGGAAAGGTTTGGTCTTTGTCTAGGTTGAAGAGTCTCAAAGAAAACTATTGAAGGAAGAGAAATTTTTACTGGGTTTTCCCCTCAAGGGGGGTTTTTCCCTAGCAGAGTGCCTACATCTTGTATCTCGTGTTTTTGTGATCTTCATACACACATAATTTGGTAATTCCTTAATGATTGCTTGATGAAAGATAATATAATAAGGAAGTAAAAGAAGCCAACATAACTCACAAGTAATTATCAAGTTGAACCAAACCCTAATCTACTTGCCTTGATTTCTCAACATGTTCTCAGTCAGTTCTAGGTAGATCCCAAGCATGATCATTGGATAACAGCCAAGCATATACTGAGATATCTGCAAGGAACAATCCACTACTGCCTCAAGTATGATAAGAGGAATGATGTCTACTTGATTAGATATACAGATTCTGACAAGGGAGGCAGTGACCAGGATGGAAGAAGCACTACTGGAGGATGCTTTAATTTGGGATCCTCCATGGTCTCCTGGATGAGCAGAAAGCAAGAATCGGTTGCCTTGAGTAGCGCTGAGGCTGAACATATTGCAGCCTGTGAAGTAAGCAGAGAAGTTGCCTGGTTGAGGAAGTTGTTTTCCGACTTGTTTGAAGGACCAATGGACCCTACAGTGATACATTATGACAACACCAGTTGTATAAGGTTGTCTGAAGACCTAGTGTTTCATGGAAAGACAAAGCACATAAATAACAAGTATCACTACATTCGAAAGTTGGTGCATGATGGAGTGTTGCAGCTACAGCATATCTCCATTGATGAACAAGTAGCTTACATCTTGACAAAATCTCTTCCTAACAAGAAGCTTGTGTACCTGAGAAACAAGCTTGGACTAGTTGATATATCCTCCCTAGTTGAGAGGGAGAGATAAGCACATCATTCTTGTCTTCACTTTGGGAAGAAAGAGTGGATGATTGGGTAAGCATCTAGCATCCGATACTCTTTGAGGATGAGGTAGGGCATCCAAGATTAGAGTAGTCGTAGAGGACCGATACCCTTTGAGGACTGGGAATCCAAGATAAGAATAGTCCTGGAAGGACATACCCTGTGAACACCCGAATTGGGTATGTGCCTTGAGAGATAATGATGATGGTGTCTATTAGTCATTGGTCTTGCCAGCATTGTGCTCTGAGTCCTGACCTTGTGGAGAGATACAGCTCTTAGTCAAGGCCTTGCTATGTGACAATGTTGGTTAGTATGATGTTGAACAGATGGCTTACCAATTCGACTCTTCTTATGAAATCTCTTCAGATTGAGAATGTCCATGTACCATTTATGAATACCTCCCTAGTTAAGAGGGAGTTTTGAAAAATGTGTAACTAGGTTCAAAGTTCACAAATATGAAATGTACTTTTGAGTCTTGAATATTGTAAAATGAAAGAAAAAATATTATTGTTATTTTTGAAGCATGGTCTTTTATTTTAGAGGTCAAGCACCCATTGAGTGCTTCTAGGGTTTGTCCTAGGTCAAAAAGTCAGAAGAGTCATTGTCATATGATGAAGAACCCATCAAACACATTGCAACTTATAAAAAGAATTATTTTTGTATTTAAAAGTGTTAAAATACCCTCCAAGTCCAAGTCAGTGTGCGAGCGAAGAAGTCATCCTACTTTGAGGTACTTTGTCCACCTTGAAACTATATATAAGAGGGAACTCGACCTCCTATGGACACAATTCATTTTTCTCATCAAGCAAGTGAAGGAGAAGAATAAAGAGGCTAGTGAAGGAAGAAGACGGATGAAGATCAAGTGATTGGGTAATTTCTTTCTCCCTCTTCACACATGCGAAGGAAGGAGACTATGGTTTATGCTGTTGGGTTAGGGTTTTGCTGCTGCAGGATCGAACTTGGAGAAAGTGCAAAAAGAAGGTGAAAGGAAGGCTCATTAGGTCATCCTCTAGCCTAAGAAGGAGAAAGTCAAGTGAAGGTCTCAAGAAGCCTTGGAAGCCTGAAATGAGCTCATACATGTGGAAGCAGTTGTTGTTGGGAGGGCTGAAAATTTCAGACTTGCAATAGAGGCCAAAATTTTGTAACTGGGGGTCGAAGTTGTGTTGTTGGAAGAGATTTGACTGTGTTTGACTTGGACAGAGGAAGCACGTCATTAAGAAGGTCAGACTTGGTCTTGGAAGGCTATTGGTATTGGTCTAGAGGTCTTGGAATTCGTCAATTGAAGGATCTACAAGAAGAGAAGAGATTTGTGGGTTTTCCTCTCAAGTAGAGAGGTTTTGGCCCTGGCTTGCAACCTATATCCTGTGTTCTTGTGAATTGTTGATCTTCTTGTTTTGGTAGTTGTTTGATGATAAAAACAACATAATATTAAGAGAAGAACCTAATAAGTAAGAAAAAGTAAAAAGACATCACAAGCAATGATCAAGTATAAGTGAAATCATTCTAACTATTGCCCTCTAGATTTCTAAACATCCTGCTGGCAGTTTGCGACTCCTCCTTAGGCTTGCGGCCCACTTCACTATCTATTGCAGACTCTTCGGTCTTTGCAATCTTATCATGCTCACAAAACAACCTAACTCGGCCTCTCACTTGCAACACAACTCGCTCTCCTTTCTTCCTTGGTTGTGGCTCCTTGCTACCCTTACTCACAAGAGTATTGAAATTTTATGCAAGTTTGCAGTAGATACAATTTTCTGCCAAATAATTACTTCCTAATGATTTTTTATACAGTACTTTATGCCACTACTATCATTGAATAATTACAAATCAAAAAATCCCAACAGTGAATGAGTAGAAACAGTGAAGATCATAGAAAGACAGCCATGCACAATAGAGAAAATAATTTTACACTGTAAAACCCAATCCTGGGAGAAAACCCAACAACTTTTCTTTAGGGAGAAATTATTCTTGAGTAAGGTTTACAAATCACCAATTTGTCTAGAAATATGTGCCAATATACAAGTCCAAATACCAGTCGAACCTCGTCAAAATAGCGATGATTCAACGCTAGTCAAACCAGCCAAAATAAAAAAAACGTCAACGCTAGTCAACTCAGCCTAGTCAAACAAGCATGTGGTCCACTTTAGCCATGTGATCAAACTTCAAACTTACGGTCAAAATCCTGCAATCAATGGCTTGCGGTTTGTGGTCAGACAACTTTGGCTAATGCCGAGTCAAACTTGGTCAAACAGAGATCCAATCAACTCATTTAATAACAATCAAATTCGTCCTCCTTTTTCACACCTTCAGCTTTCCACGAATGATGAAGACAAAGATGATGAATTGCTCTTAGTTGTTGGTCAAATGAGACATCAATTCATCTTATTTATACTTGTCAGATGAGAGTGTGACAACCCAAGAGACACGTCTCTTCATGGCTGGCTAACTTGACATTTGTTAATTTTGGACAACTAGGTCCAAACTCCATGTTGCGATGCTCAAATGAAGATGACAATATTTTTATTGGACTCCTCTTTCGGAGAGGTGCAAGATCATTCTAAAGATCATCTTAATCCGATGAGCAGAACATTTATTTTGAATTTATTCAAAATATGTGCAGGTTGGCCTTAAGGTTTTGTGCCCCAGCAGTTGTGTCACACACCCTCACTTATGGATATATATTGGTCGACATTGGAGGACATTTTCACTCATCTCATCCTCACACATTTCTCTCTCCTCATCTGATTGGTTCGATGACCTTGGAGGCTCTTCTCTCCACATGTGGGAGAATTCCAGCAGCAGCACATTTCTTATTTTGGTCTAGGGTTTCTGCAACAAACTTTGACCAACGTTGACTTTGGTCAACGCAGGGTCAAAAAGACCTGAAACTCTCCCAAAAGTTTGATTTTCCAAATCCGCATTTTTTGGCACTATTCCTGAGGCTATACGTTGACTTTGACTTTGCTGCATTAACCTAGCTATTGTTATTGTTTGTGTTGACCATTGACTGACAACGTTGACTTTTGAGCTGACCGTTTGGCTGTCCTAGAGGGTTGTGTGACATTGCTGGTTGGCTGACCATATTGAGACTTTGTTGGTTGAACCATCATGTTGACCGTCATAACGCACCAACACACTTATATATTTCAGGCTTGGCTTCTGTCGATCTACTGGTATGTTCTATCAACATTTTACTTTCTTGTTTATGTGATTGTTGTCTGATATTGGGAGAAAAAGTAAAGTTGCATCAAGCATAGAACATCTACATAAATTTACATGGTATCAGAGTTGAGGTGAAGACAAAGCCCTAGTTTGTAACAATCACCGAAGAAGAGGATGGGTTCCTCAAACTACAATGGCTTTAAGGCTGATGACAAATTGACTGGGAAGGATGACTTCCATGCTTGGAAGATGACATTGGATCTTAATTTGGAAGACCAAGATGTCATGGACTATGTGCAGGGTAAAATTCAAGAGCCTTCATCCACTGCAACTGCTGCTGCCAAAACAAAGTACAAGAAGGGAGAAATCAAAGCAAGGTTGATGATCAGGGACTCAATTCATAAGAGTCTAGTTGCCTACATCTCTGAGCTGGGAACATCCAAGGAGATGTATGATAAGTTGGTCAACATGTTCAAGGCCAACAATGCGAATCAAGTCCTATTCTTCAAGAATCAATTGAAGAATCTAAAGAAAGGCAGGGATGAGTCTGATCAATCATATTTTCTGAAGCTGACCGAGATCAGAAATAATCTGTTGGCTATTGGGGAGACAATAGCTGATCAAGAGATGGTTCTCACTTCACTTGGAGATCTCTCATCCGAATGGCATGTGTTCAACACTACCATTCTCAATAACAATGTGATACCTGACTTTGACGAAGTACTATCGAGATGCGTACAAGAAGAGAGAAGGATAAAGAAATATGAAAATGAAGGGAATGTTGCCTCCACTGCTCATTCTAGAAAGAAGAACTTTGGTGGTCCAAGGAACAAAGGAAGAGCGGGGACCCAAGGAAAGAAGGGCTAGTGTTATACTTATCACAAGTCAGGTCACTATGCTAGAGAATGCCCTTTCAAGAAGGATTATCCCAATGATGATAACAAGAACAACAACTGGAGGAATGGCAATCAAATGAACAACAGGTTCAAGGGGAAGAGGAAGGCTCCCTTCAGCGAAAATGGTCAACCTTTCAAAAGGTCGAGAAATTCCAGGTATGAGGAATCAAATGTTGTTGATAAAATAAATGAATTCATTCTTGTATCTGCCCTCTTAATTGCATCTCCGCCCGACACTATGGATGTTTGGTTGATAGATAGTGGTGCCTCAAGGCACATCACTGGATTCAAGGAAGCACTTTCTAATATGGTTGAGAAGGATACTAATCTGGAAATTATCCTTGGAGATAATGCCACATATCCCGTGAAAGGGACAGGAACTGTGACCCTCCACTTGTCTCAAGGTCAAGTCCTTCGCTTGCAGGATGTACTCTATGTACCTGATTTGAAGAAGAACATTGTGTCTATTTCAGCCATGGAAGACAAAGGTTTCAATGTGGCATTCATTGATGGGATGGTGCGTATCTGGAAGAAGAGTTTCAAGGAAGCTATCACGATTCGGTTTAGAGTTGACACACTCTACCAAGTTGGAGGAAGTCCACTGGGAGCGATGACATGTGATACTATCCGACAGATGGAACTATGGCACCGAAGGTTTGGACACCTTCACTACAAAGCCTTTCCCGAAGCAAGGAAGGTGGTCACAGGAATGGCCAAGTTCTCAAATAATCATGAAGGTGTATGTTAAGGTTGTGCTGAAAGAAAGCATTCAAGGGGACCTTTCCCCTCAAGTGTCACAAAAACATCTGATGTCTTGCAATTGATACATTTTGATCTGTCTGGGATGCTGCCTGTGACATCCTTGGGAGAATGTTCTTATTATATGACATTCATAGATGACTTCTCTCGCAAAACCTGAATATACTTCTTGAAAAAGAAGGATGAGGCTTTCATTTGGTTCTGTAAAGCCTTGGTAGAAAATCTGATAGGGAAGAAGATCAAGATATTGAGGACCGATAATGGCACTGAATATGAGACAAACGAGTTCAAGAACTTTTGCAAAGAAGCTCGCATCAAGAGGGAGACCACAACTGTCTATACTCCTGAGCAGAATGGTGTTGCTGAATGAAAGAATAGAACCATTCTGGAAGTTGCCCGTGCCATGCTATGTGATCAGGGTCTACCGAAGTTTCTGTGGGGAGAAGCTACGAACACTGTTGTGTACATACAAAACTGATGCCCGCATTCCGCTCTGGACTCCAAAACTTCTGAAGAGCTTTTCTCTGGTAAGAAACCTGACGTCTCACATTTTAGAGTTTTTGGATTTCCTGTTTATTTTCATTAGTCGAAAGAGAAGAGGAGCAAGCTGGATGCTTCTGTGAAGAAGGGAATGTTTGTGGGCTACAGCGAAACTTCGAAGGCTTATAGATTCTATGTGTCTGGTCAAAGGGAAGTGGAGATATGCCACGATGTCACCTTTGATGAAGATGCTTCCCCGAGGAAAGTAGTCAATCTTCCGAGATCTGAGGAAGATCATGAAGCAAGGCCTGGAAATCAAGAAAAACCGAAGGATGAGACGATGCCCGATGCTGAAGGACCGATGGACCCGATTGATCCAACTCCTTCGATAGGGAAGAGACCATCATGGCTCAGGGACACTCTCGAAGATGTCGAGGGACATATGGCCCCAAGGGGGACATTTCGTTTCTGCGGAAAGAAGAAGTAGAATAGATACCATATATCAGCAACATGAGCACCATTGTACACCGAGCTCGGATTCTTGAGGAAGTCGTAAAGCATCAAGTCTCGGAAGATGCTATGCACGAAGAGTATGAGTCCATAATGAAGAATGATGTCTGGGATGTGGTTCAAGACCGGAGGACAAGCATTGTCACTCGAAATGTACTTACAAAGATCTATATATGGATTTGTGGAAGTGTCAGTGTCAGCAAGATCATGTTCCGTGCTTTCTTCAAAAGAAGGTGTAGACTATGATGACATATTTGCACCTGTGGCCCGATATACCACCATCTAATCTATCATAGCCCCTGTTGCTACGTAAGAATGGAGTCTTCATCAAATGGATGTGAAGACTGCATTTCTGCATGGTGCAATAAAGGAAGAGGTGTATGTGGAGAAACCTCTGGAGTTTGAAGTCCAGGATCGAGACACCCATGTCTGCAGGTTGAAGAAAGCCCTCTATGGGTTGAAGCAAGCACCCAGAGCTTGGTACGAGAGGATAGATAGCTACCTGATGAAGCTGGACTTCACTCGTAGTAATGCTGATTCGAACCGTTACTTCAAGGTTGATAGAGAAAAGCCTCTCATTCTGGTGTTGTATTTGGACGACCTCTTCCTAACAGGTGCTGACCCTCTCATCCATCAGTGCAAGAGGGAGCTTGTTGTTGAGTTCGAGATGAAGGACCTAGGACTGATGCACTACTTCCTAGGTCTAGAGGTTTGGCAAAGACCTAGCAAGATTTCCCTTTCTCAAGGAAAATACATTGTGAAGCTTCTAGAAAGATTTGGTATGGTGGACTGTAAGTCCGTGTCAACACCGATGGAGCTCAACTTCAAAAAGTTGAGTGGCAGCGCTGCTAGGCCCATGTTAGCAAATCCTATTGAGTATCGTCAACTCGTAGGGGCCCTGATGTTCTTAGTGAACACTCGTCCGAGTGTATGTTTTGCAATGAACATTTTGAGTCAACATATGGTTGAACCTCATCACACTCATTGGGTTGGTGCCAAGAATCTATTGAGATATCTTCGGGGCACGATAATCCATGGGCTGAGATACACTGCAGGGAGCGTGGCACTCCATGGATATACTGATGTCGATTGGGCTGGCACTGTGGTGGATCGTAAGAGCACATCAGGATGCTGCTTCACACTTGGTTGTGCTTCGATATCATGGATGAGCAGGAAGCAGAAGTCGGTGACTTTGAGCACCGCGGAGGCCGAATACATTACAGGGAGTATGGCCTGTTGTGAAGCAGTTTGGTTGTGAAAGCTCTTCAGTGAGTTGTTCGGGCATGTGCTAGATACCACCGTGATACTCTGTGATAACCAGAGTGGGATTCGGTTGTCCGAGAATCCCATGTTCCATGATCGATCCAAGCATATTGATATCAGGTACCACTTTATCCGGGATATGGTACAGCGAGGCGTCGTAAGGCTCGATCATATAGGAACTGATGAGCAGGTCGCGAATATTCTCACAAAGCCCCTGGGAAGGTCAAGTTCCTAACCTTCTGTGAGAATCTTGGTATCGTGGAACGACCCTATGCCGAGGGTCCTGTTGGACGACGAGCTGTGGGAGCTCTGGGGGGGGTTTTGGGGATAACTTCTTGGAGCTATAAGCAACCACAGGGCTAGGCTTGCCAAACCTTGTTGGTGTGCTTCTGCCCCACCATTGTGATGATTGAGTTGGTTCACCTCTCATTATCTGTGCCCCGTATGCGTCCTACCCATTGAGTTCAGGGATCATGGGAAGTACCTCTCATTTGGCCAATGAGGTGGGAAAAGCTAGAGACTAGTAGCAAAGACTGATGGACACATCAGAGATTGTCGTACTCTCTATCTAGGATGGCACAGTCCAACCACCTAATTTGGGATCAAGTCTAGTGAGGTTTCGGACCTCCTACTGACTTCGAGTCAGACAAACCAACTTCGGGTTGGTATGTGACTCTCTTGAGTCCAAGTGAGGTTTCGGACCTCCTACTGACTTCGAGTTGGTATGTGACTCTCTTGAGTCCAAGTAAGGTTTCGAACCTCCTACTGACTTCGGGTCACATAAACCAACTTCAAGTTGGTATGTGACTCTCTGAGTCCTATAGAGGTTTCGGACTTCTGGGCTGAATCTGTCAGTCGGAAATGATGTCTTTGTTACTGACCCACTTTTGTTATGAAATAAAGAAGCCAGCAAAGCAAGTTACGAAAGGATGACGCACGATGTTTGGATTGCACAGGTGGATGGAGTTCTCCCTAGTTGAGAGGGAGTGTTAATTTTGGACAACCAGGTCCAAACTCCATGTTGTGATGCTCAGATGAAGATGCCAATGTTTTTATTGGACTGCTCTTTCGGAATCCGATAAGAAGAACATTTATTTTGAATTTATTCAAAATATGTGCAGGTCAGCCTTAAGGTTTTGTGCCCCAGCTGTTGTGTCACACACCCTCACTGATGGATATTATATATTGGTCAACGATTGAGGACATTTTCACTCATCTCATCCTCACATATTTCTCTCTCCTCATCTGATTGGTTCGATGACCTTGGAGGCTCTTCTCTCCACACGTGGGAAAATTCCAGCAATAGCACATTTTTTATTTTGATCTAGGGTTTCTGCAGCAAACTTTGACTAGCGTTGACTTTGGTCAACGCAAGCTCAAAAAGCCTAAAACTCTCCCAAAATTTTGATTTTTCAAATCCGCATTTTTTGGCACTATTCCCAAGGCTAGACGTTGACTTTGCTGTGTTAACCTAGCTACTGCTGCTACTGTTTGCGTTGACCGTTGACTAACAGCGTTGACTTCTGGGTTGACTTTTGAGTTGACCGATTGGCTATCCTAGAGGGTTGTGTGACATTGCTGGTTGGCTGACCATATTGAGACTTTGTTGGTTGAAGCATCCTGTTGATCGTCGACTTTTGAGTTGACCGGTTGGTTCTCCTAGAGGGTTGTGTGACATTGCTGGTTGGCTGACCATATTGAGACTTTGTTGGTTGAAGCATCCTGTTGACCATCATAACGCACCAACACTTATATATTTTTGGCTTGTCTTCTGTCGATCTACTGGTATGTTCTATCAGCATTTTACTTTATTTTTTATGTGATTGTTGTCTGATATTGGGAGAAAAAGTAAAGTTGCATCAAGCATAGAACATCTACATAAATTTACAACATTTCTGGGGTGATTTGTCGTACCAAAAAAATTAATTTTATTTTTGCATCTAGGTCATCTTGAATACCTTTCAATGCTGCAAAAAATCAACAAAGAGAAATGTCCCCCTTGCTCTTGTCATCAAGCCTCTCCATTAGCTTTATATATACTTATCCAAGGCGTCTGAAAGCCAAGCAATGCGTCCCTTGGCATTGCTAGTGGACCTAAGCCGACTTGACCCTTAAGCCAACTCATAAGTAAATTAGATTATTAAACACTTTTCTTTGGGTTCCAAGCCCAATCCTTCGAGTCAAAAACCCCAAAGTCAAAACCACAAACCCCAGGGCTTTTCCACTTGAAAATACCTTCTGAGCTACCAAATTTCAACAATATTGTCCTTCTTAGAAATAGTTGGTTCATCCATTTACCAAGCACTTGACTAGACACAAATTTGTGATATTTTGAGACAAGTTTGGTGTAACACTGAATAGTTAATAAGTTGGTTGTTAAAGGGAGGTGTTAGAATATAATGAACTAGCTTATTGTTGTAAATAAATAAAATTAAGTTGGAGGTCGATGTAAAAACTAACAACTAATGTATAACTTGGGCAACGATACGTTAATAAAGGTGAAAAAGTAATTATGATATCAAAAGTGTTTAAGGGATGGCAAGAGGGGAAGGGGCTCTTTATCGCCCTGAGGATGTGAAGTGTTCAAGTATTCGTGGGGACTTGGTCATATGACAAATACTCAAGTAGAGATGCATTGACTTTATCAGGGGCTCTTGATTACAAAAGAAAAGCAGGAGAAAGAGCTCAAAATCCTAGGAGACTCCCTCCTCATTTTGCGGCATTTAGCTAAAGGCTCAATGCCAAAGGAAAAATCTCTAGAAAATATTTTTTTAAAAGATTATGGAAAATGGCAAAAGGCATTCCATCAATAGCATACTTTCATGTATTTCGGGATCATAACAAAAAAGCACACAAGCTTGCTAATATGGACGCAAATTGAAAGCAGGAGAATTGCGCACCAATGGCCAAATTAGGCCATCAATTATCCCTTAATGGAGTTTAATAACACAAAAATTAATTTAACCCTAAGTTGCACGATACGAGGAAACAGGTACGAGTTTCTAAAACAGGCACGAGTACGAAACGTGACCGCCCGAAATTTTGGAAACAGGGAAACGCGATATATATATATATATATATATATATATAAGGACATTTAAGAAATGCTATGTGCAATCATAAAGCATACATGACACATTATAATTTATTACATTTAAAATTTAAACATTATGATTAAAGTGTCCAATGTCAATGCATAAACTATAAGTCTCTAAATTTACATCACATTTACTCATGAATGGTCACAGACACATAATGAAAATAGCAATATCAGAATATCCAAAATAAACCTTTATTATATATCCAAATCTCAAAATCAGCCTTTATTATATATATGAGGTTGCAAGTACAATAAAGACTATGAGGTTGCAAGTACTATAAAGACAAAAGACTAATACTCATCATCATAATCCTCATCAAAAATAGAAGCAAAAGCATGCTCAACAGTGGATGGTGGAGTTGAAGAAGATAATTGGCCAATTCCACTTCTAGGTTGTTGGTCCTCAATATTCATGGCAGCAAGAGAGAGCTCCAAATCAGGACTTTCTGGATCCACATCCCATTCTTTAGAAGGACCACTGCTATATTTTGGACCCCTACGAGATGCGAGGCAAACGTTGGAGTGCACGTAAACAAGATCCTTTGCCTTCTGTGAGCCCAACCTGTTGCGCTTCACAAAATGAATAAAACCATAGGTGCTCCAATTCCTTTCTGTGGATGAAGAGCTTGCCACTTGTGAAAGGATACGAATGGCAAGGTTTTGCAAATGTACACCATTTGCTCCATGACAAATCCACCACCTAACTGGATTCATGGTGCTTCTCAATTTGTGTGATGAGGGAATGAGGCGAGAGTCTTTTTATAACTTGCAAGAGCCATCTAGAAGCATCCAAAAGATATTTTATTCGCCAAATAAATAATAGAAACAAAAAAATAATAATTGACAAAGAAAAAAGAAACAATTAAAAGGTGGATAGAGATCATCCACCTCTCGTGAATCAATGAGACAAAAAACCTCCTAGGATAGAGATCATCAACAACATACTAGGCTTACCTAGGTTGTTACATACATTGACGGTCTTACTTAGATCATTTACATCATAACATATAGAATGGGTTTACATCATTTGTAAAACTGTCGAATGTTGATTGATGATGGAAACTGAATGGTGCAACCACGTCGAACATGACGAATCCCATTTGAAAAAATGGGGGTGTACTGCTATGGGGTAGTTGACAAAGTGCAGTCAACAATGTGTAAATATGATTTCATGTAATTGATGTAAAGAAAATAAAATTCTTTTTGTAATGCTTGAATCATGGGTTTCATGATCAAGAAAATTAATTTTAGTTAAGGTTCCCATTGTGAGCCTTTAGGTTTTGTCATCGAGTCATAAAATTCTACTGAGTCAATGTCATGTATGGAAGACCCTTCTTGGGCATGTTCCATTTGTATATGAATCAATGAAAGAGTCAAATAGCCCTCCAAGACCAAGCTCAAGCATATCCTTCATATCGGCCTTAAATGAAATGATGAAACTTCACCAAAAGACATGTCGGCCCACCCTCAACTCATGTTGGCTAATTTACATGAGCAAACCACTATAAATAGGGTAGCTCGGCTTCATTTCAAGGACAAAATTTCGGTCAAGGAGAAGTCTGCAACTAGAAGAGTGAGAATCACTAGAAAAGGAGCCTCGTCACCAGCGACGAAAGGGAAAGGAAGAGCGAAGTCTTTGGTGCTATCTTTGGGTCTGTTTTGGGCTAGGTGCACTCCACACGTGCGAGAATCTGTTGTTGTCTAATTGCAGAAAGAACCGATTACCACAGTCACATTGTGAAGACAATTTTGGAAGGAAAACAAGGAAAATCTCAAGCCGAAGTGACAAGGTGAAGTCTACATCTAGAACGAGGATAATCAAGAGCCAAAGTTGATCATTCGCATGTGCTAAGGGTTTATGAATTAGGGCCAAGAAGTTACAGGTCTGAAACTAAGAAGACAAAGCCGATATTTGGAAGGTAGTCGTGAAGGAGGAAGGAACAAGGAGTTTGACTTTCGTTGACTGAAGAAAGAAGAGGAAGCTTTGTGTCTTGGTCTTGGAGTGGCAAACAAGTCAATGGTCTTGGTCTTGGTCTTGGTATTTGTCAATTGAAGTCTCTATAAGAAGAAGAATTTGTTTCGGTTTTCCTCTCAAGTAGGAGAGGTTTGTTAGAAACATTTACTGGAGAACATAAATAACTACCGAGAGAAATAATTAAACATAACCAGCAACAAAGCACATAAACATAAACACATATGTTTATCCGGGAAAACCCCAAACTCCGGGAAAAACCCAACCAATGAAATTTCATTAACCATTGGCCAAAACCCTAGCCAATCTGGCCAAGTGAGCCTTCATCGCTCACCTCCAGGCCTCCATTACAATGAAGTATTCCCAGCGTTTTATAGGCTCCATTACATGCAATACCATGGGTCGAAAACCATGGGTACACAATACCATGTGCCCAAAAACCACTACTATTTACCCTAGTCAACATTAACTCTATCCCGAGTCAAGTTTACCTAACAATTGCCCCCTTAAACTTGACTTGAGGATTATTGACTAAATCCAGCCAAACCTGCTAGATGAGACAACCCCGCTCACTCTAGCTCTTTCCCCCGCAATTTTTTACCCAAGGTAATTGTTAACTTGACATCCCCCCTATCACCTAGGTCTAACCCAGACTTTACCAGTGATTACCCAGGGGTACGCATGCCATACCAGGTCTTACAGCAATATGCCCATTTACATGTAATAAAATTAACTCCATTATATATATATTTTTGTTTCATTGTTGTTGTCCTTTGTGTAACCATTCTTTTACATTCATTCATGATGTCCTCTCCAAAGAGGACATCATAGTTGTACATCAATGTCCATATAAAAAGAACCCATCTACCGGATTACATGGGTCACCAGCCTCTGTAACCGCCAGTCCTCTAGGAGTTCTCTTCAGATACATGGTTCATCAATTTAATTAATTTACCTGCAAATATCCTCTCATTTGACGTTCTTCAAAGCATTTGATTGACACATTCTATCAAACACTTGCTGAGCATTGACTATATTTCCACATTTGGTATACATAACTACAAGAGCACTTCCCATAATAGCATCGGACTCTAAGCCACCTCTGATTATGAACCCATGGATTTCCTCGCCTTGTTGCAGTGCTGTCAAATTGGTGCATACAGCAAGAACACTCATAACAATGACCGAATTTGGTTTTATTCCTGTCAAATGCATTTTATACATGAGCATCAAGGCCTCATCACCGAGCCCATTCTGCGCATAACATGCGGGAAGAATACTAGAGACCGTAACGGAGTCCGCCTTCATGCCGGCCAATTGCATTTGTGAGAAAAGTTTCAAAGACTCACACCCTTACAGCACTTATCAATATTCTTGCCACATCCAAGACTTTTCTGCTTCTTGTTTAAGTTTCTCGAGCAGATAAATGACTTTGATTTCTTCCCCCCCTCTGTCGAGGAGATCTCCAACCTGAACGACCGTGGCCTTTCCTCCGACCCATTGATTGTTCTCGTCCATGACCTGGGTGGCCATGAGAGCCTGTCTTGCCTTCTGAAGGTCCCCGTGGATGTCACCAATCGCAACCAGCCGATCTGTAGATGGGAATCTGGTAACTCTCTGTGCCCAGTTCGACACATTATTCATCTCCTGTCTGAGAATTACTCATCTGCTGCTTCTTCCGAGAATTCGATGACTGACCTCCGCCCTGCAATAACAGATCCATGAAACTGCTACTATTATCGCCGACTCCTTCCATTCTGTTCTGTGGATCAGCAGAGAAACAAGCGCACCATTCTACATGGCGCTCGAATTATTACAACATGGAAGGGACTTGGAGTCTTGAATGTCCTTAAATCTAGCCCATACTGAGAGACTTGTTCAGAATATACATGCTCAGAATAAATATACATAATCAGTTCTTGAATGTCCTTAAATCCAGCCCATACTGAGAGACTTGTTCAGAATATACATGCTCAGAATAAATATACATAATCAGTCTCAAGAACTCAATACGCCTACGAATGTCTTTTCGCCATGGATAATCCAGCTCCGATCACAGTGGGAGAGTGGTGTAACTTTACTCTCTGCTCCTGCATTTAAGCTTCATTTGGCTATACTAATGGGATCTCATACGGTCTCCAAGCTCCAAGCTCTATGCTCTGCGCCATTCTCTTTCCATCATGCCAATACAAACCCTTGGCAAAAAAAAAATAACATCCATCTGAAGCCAAAACCTAAACCATGGCTTTAATACCATTTGTTAGAAACATTTACTGGAGAACATAAATAACTATCGAGAGAAATAATTAAACATAACCAGCAACAAAGCACATAAACATAAACACATGTTTATCCGGGAAAACCCCAAACTCCGGGAAAAACCCAACCAATGAAATTTCATTAACCATTGGCCAAAACCCTGGCCAATCTAGCCAAGTGAGCCTTCATCGCTCACCTCCAGGCCTCCATTACAATGAAATATTCCCAGCCTTGTATAGGCTCCATTACATGCAATACCATGGGTCGAAAACCATGGGTGCACAATACCATGTGCCCCAAAACCACTACTATTTACCCTAGTCAACATTGACTCTATCCCGAGTCAAGTTTACCTAACAAGGTTTTGGCCCTGGTTGATCGCCTACATTTTGTCTCTCGTCTCTTTATGGTTTATAAATTAGTAGTTGTTTGATGAAGAAGCACAGTATAATAACCTAAGTAAAAAAAGATCATAATCTAACAAGTAAAAAGCATTCACAAGCAATTATCTAACGACGAGAAAACACCTAATTTCTATGCCCTAGATGTCTCAATAGGGCACAAAAAAATAATCAAGGGAACGTGATTCACCTAGGAGAAAGCATTAAAAATTTTACAGTGATGAAGAGAGGGCAAGGGTCCTATGCTAATGAAAAGCCACTTTAAAAATATAAAGTGAGAAACCCACTAAAGTGACTTTATTAAAATAAAAGGGTAAAATGGTGGCAAAAGTTGTGAATAAGTTATAAAAGAGGGAAAATAAGGAGACTCTCCTCATTCTAGCATTTTTCCATTTGAGAAAAAGAAATTTGGGGAGCTCTTGAAGAAGATTCTAGGGTTTTACTTGTCGGTTGCTAGTTTCGATGTTGAGACCATACACCCTAGCTAGTTTGGGAACAAGATCATTTAGATTTCGTCGTTGTTCTTCATTGGAGAAGAAGAATTGAAGAAGATAATGGAGGTAGCAGTGTTATCAGTTGATCTTATCTTCTAATATTTAGCTTTCCATATATCTATTTGCAAGTTGAGACTACACTTTTGAAGGGTTGAGTTTAGTATAAGTCCAAGGGGTCGAGTTCTCACAAAGAGGTCGACTTTACTACTATTAGTGAGCCTGAGTTTACTTCTCTTATTGTTGGACGAGTTAGCAATTAAACAATGGTTGTGGGTGTTGTAGAAAGACGACCAAGTTTGTTGTTGTATAAGGAGCTACTAAGAGGCCGAGATATCTCATTTGTGGTTGAGTACTGTGCAGGAAAGGGGTCGAGTTACACTCCTCTTGCTATCCAAGCTTCACTATCATATGTTGAATTTATTGTGGGTGAATGGAATCCTGAGGAACAAGTTCAATATGGGAGGAGAAGTCGAGCTCTAGACTTCTTTGTGGGCCGAATCTCATTGTTGAAGGGAGCCACGAACTAGCACCTGAGTTTGTCATCACCATAAATCGAGTCTACATCTGTTATAGTGCCCACTTATTCCAGCTTCCCTTGTCTGTGTGGACTGATATAATATTACATTCATTTGTGGGACTGTTTACTCAAAGAAGAGGTTGTATTGTTGCCTGTAAGAGGATAACATCCTTGTAGTGGGCTCAGTCTTATTGCTAGAAGGGGTCGCTACCATTCTCTTGGCTAAAACCAGTCTAGGTTCTCTCTCTTTGTTATTGTACTAGTCCATTTTATCAGTCCATAAACTAGTAATGCAATATTGCATGGTTCTGGATTATTTTCATTGGTGAAGGGTGCTTATTTTATCATTATATGGTGTATATCAGCAGTGTATCTTTCGTTGAGTTTAATATAAGGGTCATACTACTATTTGAAAGGGTTTGGGGGCATTTATACAACATTATGTTCTTCCATCTGAAATTAAAATGGAGAAATATGCACCTACAACCATGTGTCATCAAATTGTTTTACGAAACCTCTCACTGAAAACCTCAACAAGACTCTAAAATTTATTCGGAAATTTAAGGTACTTTTGCAAGGGTATCGACAGAGGTTTGATGAGTCACGAAGAACAACGCTTCAGTGGTGTCACTTATAGTGTGAGTTATTAATTTAGGCAACCCACTCCCCTGTGGGAAGAAGAATGAACACCTGACAAGGGAAAAGGAGAAAAATTACCCTCTAAAAAAGAGAAGACAACCATGGGGGATAAGAAAAATCAAGAGTTTAAAAGCTTGCTTACTGTCCTAAATGACTTCGCTAGGGGTCGAAAGGAGATGGTGGAGTTGATGAAAAACTTAGGTAGCAAGGGGGGTTCCACCGAAACTCCAATTGGGGAGCAGCATAATAAGGATTCTAATAATGGTGAAGGATCTAATAGTGGAGAAGCTATCCATGCACGCACACCCACATATATAGCAAGTCATCCAGACCAACCATGCCACAATTTCTCAATGAGACAGCAGCTGAACAAGTCGAGCAGAATGACCAAGAAATTACCATTGAGGATTATTTGGTGCAGTATAGGAGGTTGGGGCGAGACTTCCAAGCTGCCATGAGCTTCACAGATTTTTGCAACCTTCAGATCAAGAACAAGCCTAAAGGTGTGCAAAAGGAAATGATGTAGAATGATAAGCTTCAAAAGACACTGGGAAAGTCTTTATTCCGTGTTCTGATGGATCCCCAAAATGCTTAGGTAGATCATGGGTACAAAAGTTGGACACCTACTTTCAATTACATCAGATGACCGAGGTTGATGCCATTTAGTTGGTTACATTACACCTGGACAGGGAAGCCTATGAGTGGTGGTATCAAGGGTTAGTGACCATGGGGCATGCCAACATCACCTCATATCCAGAGTTTACTCAGAAACTCATAGAGCGCTTTGACAAGAAAGATCCGAAGATCCATTTCATGGAGTTGGCTCGGCTCAAGCAGACAGGTAGTCCAGAGGTATATATTTCAGAGTTTCAAAGGTTGGCAGTTATGGTCACAGACATATCTAAGGTATGGTTGGTGATGTTATTTGTGGAGGGGTGTTAAATTATGAAGATGTTCTATGCTAGATGCAAATATACTTTAAACTTCTAGGGCTCAATGAAAGTAGGATGCAGATAAAACATACCAATAGATCCATGGAAGACAAGCCAAAAACAGAGATAAAGAATGGTGGTGTTACAGCAGTCAGCAGGATGCTTCAACCAGCAAAGACTTCATAAGGTTAGCCTCCCACATGTGTCACACAACCCCAAGACGTTTCATCAAGAATACTCCACCAAGACGCTGCACCAAGAAGCCCTAAATGCAAAACCAAGAACGTTGCTCCATCACCATCCAAGAGAGAAGAAAATGCCTCTACCAAAATGCGTGCGTAAAATGGACTCCAAGTCTCTCCAATATATAGGCATTTCTAGGGGTGTGTGACACATCTCTTATGCATGTGGGATAAATCAGGTCGACCTTGCACATGTGGAATAAATTCAAAATACATGTTCTGCTCATCCGATCAAGATGATCTTTAGATCGATCTTGCACCTTTCCGAAAGAGGAATCCAATAAGAATATTGGCATCGTCATTTGAGCATCACATGATGGAGTTTGGACCTAGTTGCCCAAAATTAACACTCCCTCTCAACTAGGGAGAACTCCATCCACCAATGCCATCCAAACATCGTGCGTCATCCCGTCGTAACTTGCTTCGTTGGCTTCTTTATTTCAAAACAAAAGGTGAGTCACAAAGACATCACTCCTGGCTAACCCGAAGTCAGCTCAAAGGTTCGAAACCTCTATAGGACTCAAAGGAATCACATAGCAACTCGAAGTTGGTTTAACTGACCCGAAGTCAGTTGGAGATCCGAAACCTCACTAGACTTCATCCCATATCAAGTGGTTGGACACGTGCCATCATAGACATAGAGAGTACGGCAATATCCTATGCGTCCATCGGTCTTCCTATGGTCTCTATTCACATTTCCCACCTCATTGGCCAAATGAGAGGTACTTCCCATGAGTCTGAAACTCCATGGGTAGGATGCATACGGGGCGCAAATCAGAGAGAGGTAAACCAACTCAATATCATCACGGTGGGGCGGAAGCACACCAACAAGGTTCGGCAAGCCTAGCCCTGTGGTTGCTTATAGCTCCAAGAAGCTATCCCCAAAGCCCCCTTGGAGCTCCCAGAGCTCATCGTCCAACAAGACCCTCCAAATAGGATCGTTCCATGATTCCAAGATTCTCACGGAAGGTTAGGAACATGACCTTCCCCAAGGGTTTTGTAAGAATATCTGCGACCTACTCATCAGTTCCTATATGATCGAGCCTTACGTCGCCTCGTTGTACCATATCCTAGACGAAATGGTACCAGATATCAACATGCTTGAATCGATCGTGGAACACGGGATTCTCTGACAAACAAATCCCCCTCTAGTTATCACAAAGGATAACGGTGGCATCTAGCACATGCTCGAACAGCTCACTGAAGAACTTTCGCAACCAAGTGGCTTCACAACAGGCCATACACGTTGCAATGTATTTGGCCTCAACGGTGCTCAATGCTACCGACTTCTACTCCCCGCTCGAAGCAGACCTAAGTGTGAAGCAGCATCCATATGTGCTCTTGCGATCCACCACACTACCTGCCCAATCGGCATCGCATATACACGGAGTCTCAAACTCTCGGCAGTGTATATCAGCCCATGGTCTATCGTGCCCCAGAGATATCTCAAGAGTTTCTAGGCACCAACCCAGTGAATGTTATGAGGATCAACCATGTGATGACTCAAAGTGTTCACTGCACAACATACGTTCGGACGAATGTTCCCTAAGAACATCAAGGCCCCTACGAGTTGATGATACTCAGTAGGATTTGCTAGCATAGGCCCAGCAATGCTTTCACTCAACTTCTTAAAGTTGAGCTCCATCGATGTCGACACGGACTTACAGTCCATCATTCTAAATATTTTCAGCAGCTTCACAATATATTTTCCTTGAGAGGGAAAATCTCGCCAAGTCTCTGTAGACCTCCAAGCCTAGGAAGTAAAGTATCAGTCCTAGGTCCTTCATCTCGAACTCGAAAGTGAGCTCCGTCTTACACTGATGAATGAGAGGGTCACCACCAATCAAGAAGAGATGGTCCACATAGAGAACCAGAATGAGAGGCTTTTCTCTATCAAACTTGAAGTAAAGATTCGAATCAGCATTGCTTCGAGTGAAGCCCAACTTCATTAAGTAGCTATCTATCCTCTCGTACCAAGCCCTAGGGGCTTGCTTCAACCCATAGAGGGCTTTCTTCATCCTGCATACATAAGAGTCTCTATCCTGGACTTCGAACCCCAGAGGATGCTTCACATACACCTCTTCCTTTATCGAACCATGCAAAAAGGCGGTCTTCACATCCATCTGATGAAGACTCTATCCTTGCGTAGCAGCAAGGGTAATAATAAATCACAGGTGCAATCATAATCAATGCCTTCCTAGAGAAGTCTCAGGCAACACATCTCGCCTTGTATTTTTCAGCACTCCCATCAGATCCATGCTTGATCTTATAGAGCCATATCGAAGTGACAACAGCTTTGTCCTCCGGTCTCGGGACCATATCCCAGACATCATCCTTCATAATGGACTCGACTCTTTGTGTATAGCATCTTCCCAGACTTGATGCTTTACGGCTTCTTCACATTGTACTCATGGATGCTAGATACCCTTAGTATCTATATGACTTCTTACTTTCCCGTAATGTCCCCCTTTGGGACCATATGACTCTCGGCATCCTTGAGAGTGTCTCAAAGCCATGAGGGTCTCTTCTTCTTCCTTCCAACAATGTTATTTGCTCAGGAGCATATACGGTTGTGGTCTCCCTCTTAATGCTAGCTCCTCTACGAGAGGAAATTTGAGATCCCACTCGGTCTTTGTGACCACGCACAGGTCATTGAGTTACAAGAGATACCCACAAACGCAGGTATGAGCATTCAACGCATGGTGTCACTTCGTTTTACGTAGATCGACCTTCGGCTTTTCCGCGAAATTTGATACACTGACTCGGCCTCTGGAATGACGGCTAGACACATGTGACAATAGTGACAAGCAGATTGAGAACCCTCGATCAATGATTCACTATAGGCTCTGCAATTGATCTTCATCTCATTCACACCTACTCTACAAATGTATCCATGCATCAAAAATCATTGTCACTGCTATCACTCAGCTCTTCACTGAGACTTTATTATACATTTGCATTACAGTGAGGAAACTGTAACTGAGGATTTACGCGAGACCATATATTTCTGAAATAATGAAATGACGCTGAAATGCTATGCAGATGCCACACTTATAGTGGTGACTGCCATATAGTAATACCATGGTCAAGGATTATAGTGAGGGCAAAGGTTTTGTGCCAAAGAGAATATATATATCATGTCGTCACAAAGACTAACGTCATCGCAGGGAACAAATACATAGTGTCGTGACGAAGATCAAACATGTAATGCCATGGTGCGTTCCATATAATGCGATGCCTATGCCCAAAACTTTGAGAGATAACCATAGGTGTGTGTCTCCATATTGCTCATGCCTAGAAATCCGAGCGAATTCATAGTGTTGTAACAGAAATGCCCCTGCCCAGTACTTCGACCAAATTCAGTGTCATAACAAAAATGCCCATGCCCAGAACTTTGAATGATGACCATAGGTGCGAATCTATCATTCATAGTGTCGTATAAACGACAAAGGTGCCAAACATAGTGCCGAGCTATGGATGAGCGAAAGTATTGAGAACATGCCCCTTAAAACAATACCCTAACCATATTGATGAAGCATTTGAGATCTCGAGAATATATATGAGCCATTCAGACCCATCGAACCTCAAAGCATCGAGTTACATTTTGGAGATTGACCCATCATGAGAGGATTCTGGCAGGTGTTGTTTAGACTTGTTGGGACGGAGCTAATGCCTAATACTAGCTACCACCCACATATTGATGGACAAACTGAGATAGTCAACAAATGGCTGGAGGGCTATCTCAAAAGCTATATATCTCGCCAGCAAAAAGCATGGGTGAAGTGGTTATAGCGTGGAGAACATTGCTATAACACCATTTACCACATGTTAATTGGAATGACACCCTTCAAATCCTTGTATGGATATTAAGCTCAAACATTCCTGGATCGAGTATTTGGGGATAGCCAAGCTCCTCTGGCTAATAATTGGGTTTAGGAGAATCAAGATATATTACGACTCCTCAAAGACAATTTGCAGATGGCCTAGAACCAGTAGAAATCCTATGCAGACAAGCACTGGATAGAGCATAGCTTTGAGATAGGGGACCAGGCATATCTTCGTTTGTAGCCCCACAGGCAGTCATCACTCAAGAAGGAAGGGGCAGAGAAGCTTAAACCTAGTTTCTATTGACCCTACCAAATTGTGAGGCGTGTAAGGGAGGTGGCCTACGAGCTAGAGCTCCCAGAGGGGCATAAGATTCACAATGTTTTCCATGTCTCTTGCCTAAAACGGCCCTGGGTCAGCATGCAGTCACTTCTACACAGCTTCTACCACTAGATGATGAAGGGGAACTAATTATAATTCTGAAGGAAGTTCTGGAGGTGAGGGAGCGAAAACTGAGGAACAAGACTATAAAGGAGTACCTGGTGAAATGGAAAGATTTGTCAATTGAAGATGCCACGTCGGAAGGGGAATAGATGCTCCAACATCCAAGACTAAATTTGATTGAGGACAAACAAACTTGGGTGGGGAGGACTGGAATGTCCCCAACGGGGAGGTGGTCTACGAGCTAAAGCTCCCAAAGGGGCATATGATTCACAATGTTTTCCATGTTTCTTGCATCAAAACAGCCCTGGGTCAGCATGCAATCACTTCTATAGAGCTTCTGCCACTAGATGATGAAGGGGAACTAATTCTAATTCCGAAGGAAGTTCTGGAGGTGAGGGAGCGAAAGCTGAGGAACGGGACTATAAAGGAGTACCTAGTGAAATGGATAGATTTGCCAATTGAAGATGCCACGTCAGAAGGGGAATAGATGCTGCAACATTCAGGACTAAAGTTGCTTGAGGACAAACAAACTTGGGTGGGGAGGACTGCAATGTCCCCAATGCCCATCCGCTTAAGAGTCATAAGGAAGGGGGTCTGCTAACCTAATAAGGTTCCCACAGGCTAGGGCAAAAAAAATTAATCAAGGGAACATGATTCGCCTAGGATAAAATATTAAAAAAGTTAAAGTGATGAAGAGGGGACAGGGTCCTAAGCTAATGAAAAGTCACTTTAAAAATATAAAGTGAGAAAACCCACTAAAGTGACTATTAAAATAAAAAGGTAAAATGATGGCTAAAGTGGTGAATGAGTTATAAAAGAGGGAAAATTAAGAGACTTTCCTCATTCTAGCATTTTTCCAATTGAGAAAAAGAAATTTGGAGAGCTCTTGAAGAGGAGTCTAGGGTTTTTGGAAATCCTACTTGTTGGTTAACAGTTTCAGTGTTGAGACTATACACCCTAGCTAGTTTGGCAGCGAAATCATTCATATTTTTCCATTGCACTTCATTGGAGAAGAAGATTTGAAGAAGATAATGGAGGTAACAGTGTTATCAGTGGATTTTATCTTCTAATATTTGGCTTTCCATATATCTATTTGCAGGCTGAGACTACACGTTTGAAGTGCCGAGTTTACTATAAGTCCAAGGGGTCGAATTCTCTCAAAGAGGCCGAGTTTGCTACTGTTAGTGGGCCCGAGTTTACTTCTCTTATTGCTGGACAATTTAGACATTAAACAGTGGTCATGGGTGTTGTAGAAAGAGGGCCGAGTTCTTCTTAAGTGCTGGTCAAGTTCACTGCTGTATAAGGCGCTGCTAAGAGGCCAATATATCTCTTCACTTATGGCTGAGTACTATGTAGGAAAGGGGTCTAGTTACGCTCCTCTTGCTGGCCAAGCTTCCCTATCATATGCTGAGTTTATTGTGGATGAATGCTATTCTGAGGAACAAGTTCACTATTGGAGGAGAAGTCAAGATCCAGACTTCTTTGTGGGCTGAATCTCATTGCTGAAGAGAGCCACAAACTAGCACCTGATTTTGTCATCACCACAGATCGAGCCTGCATCTGTTATAGTGGCCACGTAGTCCCTCCTCCCTTGTCTGCGTGGACTGATATATTATTACTGTCATTTGTGGGACTGTTTTCTCAAATAAGAGGTTGTATTGCTGCCTGTAAGAGGATAACAGCTTTGCAGTGGGCTCAGTCTTATTGCTGGAAGGGGTCGCTGCCATTCTCTCTGTTGAAACTAGTCAAGGTTCTCTCTCTGTTATTGTACTAGTCCATTTTATCAGTTAATAAACTAGTAACACAATATTGTATGCTTCTGGATTATTTTCATTAGTGAGAGTGCTTCCTTTATCATTATATGGTTTATATCAGCCATGTATCTTTTACTGAGTTTAATATAAGGGTCATACAGCTATTTGAAAGGGTTTTGGGGCATTTATACAGCACTGTGTTCTTCAATCTGAAATTAAAATGAAGAAATATGCACCTACAGTCATGCGTCATCGAACTGTTTGATCAAACCTCTCACTGAAAACCTCAACAAGACCCTGAAATTCATTGGGAAATTTGAGGTACTTTTGGGAGGGTATCTTACATCGGGTCTCTATACGTTGCTTGTTGACTTGATAAAATGGGGCTACCAAGAAGTATGAGGTGATACTCCTGAAGGCCTTCAGGCTTTCAGCTGAGATAGGTCATGTAAAGCCTAAGATATTTGTTTGAATACTTCTCTAATGAAAAGAGCAAGGCATCTCTGGTTAGGGTAGTGAAAGAGAGTGGAAAGGGAGCTCCATAAGTCCCAAAATAGGACAATATCTCCCTCTGATCTCATAGTAGATGAGGTATTAGTAGATGCTTCTTTTTCTCAAGCTCCTAAAAGTGGCAAAGATAGAAAATCCTATCTAACCAAGAGACAGTGTGGTAGCAGAGTTACTCATCTCCTAGATCTGTTAGACCCCGAGGCTATATTACTATGTCCCAAAGTTCCCAACAACAATATTGTTCTGGATCACATCCCATCAATCAAATGAAGGTCACCCAAGCCTTGACAAGAAGCAGCCCCTTCTATGTGGTAGCATAATATGCAAACCAAATCCTCGTCCAACGCCTCCTCCAAATAGGCTTCTATTCAAAGTTTCCTCCATTCAACTCTAGATGTTTGGGGAGCTACCCTAGAAACCTTGATATGTTTACACTATTTGTATCCCCAATCTTGGTTTCTTTGCCCTATACATTTTCTCCCTAGCTCTAGTTTCCATTTTCAATACAGTCTTCGTATCATGCCTAAGCATAAGATTATTACCTTCACATTTTGCAACTTACTTCCTTTAGGGTCATTTTTGTGCTACCAATTTGCATCGAGAATATTGTACTCAACAATCCCATTAACCTACTTTTTTGGTCATTCATTGGACATTAATGAAACTATCTCATCTTATGTATCTATAGTTTGTGATACACCACCAAAACTAATCCAAGAGAATTCTAAAGGCATGCATCCAATGTTTGTGTTGTGAGTGGGAGTCAAACAATAAGGCCATCACTCAACTCAAAACAGAAGGCTATATTTGAGCCAAGACACTCAATAGGTGTGATCCAAGTGATCTATATATATATATATATATATATATATATATAGTAAAATACTTTCTCATTAGCCTATTCAAGTCCTTCTTAGACAACAAGAGATGGCTCAATGCATCTACTGAGTACCTGAAAAGGGGAAAATAATGTAGAGAAATGGCCATAAACTAAAGGAGATGAGAATCCTCTGAGAACTAACCATGTGCACTCCCTTAGTGGTTGACCGAGGCAATGGCCCCACAAGAACAAAGTGCTAGATAAGGGTATTGATGCCTCCCAAATGTCGTCCCCAAAGATACGAACTATGTGAAGGAATGAGACCAAACAGAAGATGACCTCCAAACAAAAAGGATGGGCCCCAAAGTCTACATAAATAATGGGCTGGGAGACAATCCACTCGCATCGGATGATGCACCTGAGGAGAATTTGGATTCTCTAAGTCCTAGCCCAATCAGCCTGAAGCAAACTCAATCCACATATCTTTGATCCATAAAGGAATCAGGGATTGATGATTATGTCCAACATGAACATCTTGGGCATGATATCCTCAAAATGGTTCTAGAAGTACTCTCTTGAGAAAGACAAGGGAGCCATACCCTATGTCAAGTCGAGGTCAAGGGGCATAATGCATGCCAAAACTTGGTCCCATGAAATGGACCCCTAAATAATTGTAAGCAATGGTGGTCTCTATCTCTTCCTACCAAAAGTAAATATGGAAGTCAAAGAGAGCACTATCTTTATCTCTATAAGAGTACCTAGAGAAACAAGAAGGTAATCAGCAGATTCAATATGCTTTATCTGCTCATTTTCATGAAAAGAAGAAGGCCTTTAAGGGGGTGAGGATAAAAATTAGACAAGGAGGTGTTACCTCAGTGAATCAAAAGCAAAATTTTGATATGTTGAACTACCAAGATGTGGAGAAGTTCAGTTCGACAAAAATACAATTTCTATGTCAGTGGTGGAAAGGCCAAATATTGTGCAAACAATGACACTCATCCAGCTAGTGAGTCAATGGTCAAAGCAAATATGGTGAAGTCGTTTGTACTTCATCAACCTCCCTGGACACAATTCACCTCCAATAGTAGATTGAAATCCTTATTTCGAAGTGGACTACAAACATCTTGCTTGTCCAAAGTTATTCTTTTTATTTTGGAACACAAAAATTTATGTAATATGACCATTATGAGAGGGTGTTAGAGATAATGGTCATGATTAGGACTTAGCAATGTTATAGATGTCTGATAAAGGCTTAGTTAGAGACTTTATAATAAAGTGATGTAATCATGAGTTATTAAATGCAGTCATTAAAAGATTATGTATTTGGGGGTTACATAACATACTCTTCTCTCTCCTACTATCTAATGAGACAGTGAATCATCAAATAATCAAGTAACCTGTCCTCTCTGTTAGTCTGTGCATTCTCGTCTATGTTCTTGTGTGTGTCAATCTGACAAAATTGATGCAAGAGTTATCAAAAGCAGCTTGACTAATGACTTTAAATACCATTGACTATAGAAGCCATCTGAAGTTGAAGCCTCTTAAGAGATTTCTAGATGAGGCTAGTGTCAAACAAGAAAATGTGTTTGGATATCGTGCAAGTTAAAAATGGTAGGCCATTAGTGATATTTGTTATCAAGGATTTTTATATCTAGCATCTTTGCATGTTATCACTAAGGCATAAGGTCTTTCAAGGATGTTGTAATCTATTGACCACTTCTTCACAGCTACATTGATTTAAATATATCTCCTAACCTCTTTACCATTGCACTGTCCACTTTTATAAGACTGTAACCTCAACATAACTTCAGTTCCTTCAAAAGCATATAACAATGACGCCCACATTCTAGTTGCAATCATTCAGTAAGATTGAGAATGGTTCAATCAACCATCCATTTTGTAGTAAAATTCAAAATAAAAGAATTCATGGCACAAGTGCAAAATAAAATACCTGAGATATAATTGGCCGCCCAACCCGCCATGTCATTTTGCTCTCTTTGAATTATTGTTATCCACCCAAACTAAAACTTGGAGTGAGATCTTGAAACCAAATTAAACTTAGGTTCAGCCCCTTTATTCAATGTACCTGCAAAAGTGTCAAACCATTAATAGGAAGACCTGTTGTTAATGAAGCAACTTATAAGTTAACAATAATAATTTGGAAAATGCACAGTCAAAATTCAAACTAATGGTGTGAAATTAAAGAATGCTTAATAAGGCAGAAAGACAGTGAGATCATCCCCCTTGTCCCCTATAGCATTAACAATATTGTCAACTTCATTACAATAGTTATAATTTATAATTTTATGTTTGGACAAGTAATAGCCTTGTTCTTAGACCACTTTCACAGACACGTGTGCACACACAGTCAAATTGCTTTCACATCTAGAGCATCCAGATGTACACCAATCAATAATACAACTATAGATAATTCTCAAAGGTGTACATGACTTCTAAAGACATTGCTAGTCAACAAATGTTGCTTTTGGAATAGTCAATCAGCTATAGAAGGAACATTATGAAATGATTTTAAGCTTTTCTTTCCAACCTTACACATATCTCCTTGTACATAAAATTAGCTTTCAATTTTAAAACAGCAGAAATTTCTGCTACCTTCAATCAATCTTCAACTATTCATATGACCAAATGGTATTACAACAAACAAAAACAGATCAATTCTCAGGATAACTACTGACAATAGAAACTTTGACTCCCTTTTACATTAGTCCACAGTTTTCTATTGGCAGCCTGCTACTGCCGAAATTTGCTCTATATGATCATTTGAGTAAGGATACTATCAAGAACAATTGTGTGGGGGCTTAAAATGATGGTTCTATGAACATTTAACTCATTACCACTTAGTAAAAGGAAACAAATAAATGCTAACCTATAACGACTTGACCAAACTGTCTCCTTAAGCCAGACATAAGCCTCAGCAAACCTACAGAACAATCTCTACTCCATTCTCATATTAAGAAATGCCTATACCATGGAAGTAAGCTTCAATTTATGACAAAAAATGTGCTAACAAAATTACCATATAAAGCAGCTATGTGTGCTACGAATATATCAACAGCATTGACAAACCCCTGTTTCCAATCTCCCAATATATCTATATATATACAAGCTACCTAAATTGCAGAGAAATACCTATGTAT
Organism: Pinus albicaulis; assembly: GCA_034641835.2. Lineage (NCBI taxonomy): Eukaryota > Viridiplantae > Streptophyta > Pinopsida > Pinales > Pinaceae > Pinus > Pinus albicaulis. The sequence goes on from CM076572.1 coordinate 910,343,215, forward strand.
TTGACCTCTTTCAAAAGAAATGTTACCGACTTGGATAAAAAAATTGCTTTCCAACATATTTTAGTTTTGGCCTCCATTCAGGCTCTAGTATCTACTTTAGATATAAACAATGAGTAAGGTGAGATCACCAGATAATCATAGTCTCCCTTATATGACTGAGCTCTAGGAAGGAAACAGAAGTCTTAAAACAATGCTCTCAGGCCAATTGCATTCACTTCAAGGACCAACGAAGCTTCTTGAAGTGTTCTATTCAATTCTTCCTAATTAAGTATGCATTTTTCGATGTTGAATTGCTGGAAATGCTTCTCATTTTTCAAGCAGTGGATCTACTAAATTTAGCAATAGGTTAAGAGCTGGCCTCATATGATGGATGACTTTCACATGCTAAGTCCTACACATATATAGACCTTTCATATGATAAATACTTTTGGAGTTGGTATATCATGCTAGTGAACTGGAGCAATTGCACTGAGAGAAGCAAAGTGCAATTTAAAATAGATGAGATGTGTAACGTCTGTGTTTTATGCTTATAAATAAAAATGGAAAAAAAATTAAGCTTGTAGATTTAAATAAACATTTTTTTAAATACCCAACATTCACTAAGGTTTATCATTTTATACACCCACAAACACACCAACATAATAGATCCATCTTAACGCTCAATCTTCTATTTTAGGTCAAAATGCTCAGTAATCCAAAAGTCGGAGAGAAAAACAATTCTTGATTTGGTAACTTGGTCAAAAACATATCTTTTGCTCTCCCCGAGTGCAATTTTTCCTTCATCACTTGTTGTCTCTCATTTGCTCGTACGCCCAACTCCACACCCTAGCTTGATAAAACTCCTTGACCAAGTGCCTATGTGCCCCAGCTCAAAGGAAATGTGAACTCGTCATCTCTAGAAACCCACTCATACGTTGCTTGATCCACGATCCACACCCTAGACCAACTCCATGCTCTTGCCCTTGGTTTCATCTTCCAAGAGGTCCCTTGGACTTTTCATGACTGTTGGCATTCACTTGAGACTTTTCGCCTTCCTCTCAAGCGAATAAGCCAAATTTACTTGACCCAAGAGGATTATGTTTCCAACATCCTCCCTTCCCCCTTTAGTCCAAAGGGGTGTATGTGAGTCCATGAAGAGAGTTGAAATACAAAGGTCGATAGCAACCAATAGTGCTGGACCACAAACCAAATGGGCAGCATAAGTCGAACTTTTCTAGTATTGGTGGTTTAAGGTTGGTCACCAACCAAATCATTAGCATCCAATGGTTGGATGTGCTAGACCACAAACCAAATGGGTAGCATAAGTTGAACTCTTCTACTAGTGGTGGTGTAAGGTTGGCCACCAACCAAATCATGCTCATGGAACATGAAATTGTCTCTGGCTACAGCTCTGACTCTGGCTCTAGGGTATGGTTGTAGGCTCTGATACAGGTTGTAACTTAGGCTCTTCCAATATGACTTCGAAGCTAGTAGTTGACTATCAATTCCCCCCTATCAGATACAAGGTGAGAAGATGAAGATCTATACACTGCAAGACTTGTCAATACTTGATATATTTTCTTGGATGTTGAAGACCATTGCCAATAAGCGATCCATCGAAGGTGAATCTTTGTTCTTGCAGGTGTCTTGTGTCTGGAACATCTATTTGAATTAAGAGTATGTTTTCCATAGTACTCATAGGGGTGAAAATCAAAACATTGATCTTTCATGTCACCAACACAATCAAAATGTTGGCATTTATGAATTTCATGTGGAAGTGGAGCCAGTGAAGATGAAACTGGATTGGTTTAGACTCTAGAGTAGTCTGGAATATGAAAGTCCACATCTTTTTCATATCAAAGTTTGGTTTTATACTTGTTATTGATGAATTCTTCACAAGGTCTAATGATGTGCATGGGAAGTGTTATCTCACAAGCTCTCCCTAGAGCAAAGTCCATTCTCACCAAGGGGTAAACTTATGGATACAAACAGGCAAAGCCGCCCACTGTCGCCTTGATAGCCTTACCTCTCTCTTCTAGGTTTTGGATATGCAAGTCCTAACATAACGAGGGTTTCCCTACATTTGATTCTAATCCTAAATTTATCGGCAAGTATGAATGAGAGTCTGACTTGGATTAGAATTTTATCCTTTCTTAAAATGACAACTTATGCAACGGAGGAAATTAATGCTCAAGTCCAAGATGGCATTGATCTTACAAATATCATAAAATTTCATCTAGCTTTCTCCAAATTGCAAGGTCCCATATGTATATCATAAAATCAAATATTTATACCCACCCAATAGTCATTTATGCAATCACGAATCAAATCTAAGAAAACAAATTTGTTATCAAAATTCGGATTCCATCATGAATTTATTACATAAATAGCACGTATGTCTAATGGCAAGATAAATCACAAATCAAGTTTGCAAGTGAGACCATGAAACCAACTTATGTATTGATGAGCTCATGCCAAGGAACTAATGTTTCATTTGCATCACTATTCAAATAGAGATAATTCATCAGCAAATTTCTCCAAGAGATCCTTTAACTATTTTATAATTGTGAAAATTAAATGCAATTGAAATATTTCCCAAAATAGTCTTCCTCACTATAAATTTAAAATGTCAGATGAATTTGTGTTGAGAAAGATTCAAAGGAAAATAAACCACACCATTTGTTGCATGAATCATGTGTCAAAGTGAATCATGTGCTAGCAAGGACCATAAAAATGAATGTTCCAATTCAATGAATAACCACTCAAGTATCAATATTGTGTGCTTGATCAAGGACATTACCAATGCATCAATAATAAATATATGAATGTCAAATTCATCAATTGAAAAGTGATTTGCTTTAGCATCATTAACATTGACCACAAGATTAGAACATAAACGTCAACCATCTTGTGAAATATCAATATTTAAAGCAAATTGATTGGCATATCAGCCATGCCATTTAGCAGTTTGTCCAAATAATACTAACATTGAAACTGCATTTATCAATATTTTGTGGAAGTGGAGAAATTTCCAAATATTTAAACATTCATACATATGATGGTAAAATGTGTTCATATGAATGGTTGTATAAAACTTGTAACCAAAATCACTCTAAATTGAACGTTGCCCAAAGTATCATACATATGTTAATGCAAGTATTAAGAAGTGAAAGCATTTTATTTTTATGTTTTTTTTGAAATGAGTTTAAGTAATAGTAATCAAATTTTCTGTCAACCTTTAAAACCAGAAAATGAGTGATTATTAACGGGTTTAATCTTTAAAGAAGCCCAAAAATAGCCACAAAAATATTAATGTGCTAAATCCGTGTGCAATTTATTTAAAATCCAAATCAAACTCCTCTTAACCTCAGATTTCTAAAAACATTAAAATACCCTCTAATTTTGAGCACATGTTTAAATATCATCAAGGTTACTTTTTCTAAGATAATAACAGATAACACTAGTTTTAATTTCTGGGCTGGCTGTTGATTATTTTTTTTTATTGTCCCACCATTTCAAGAATGACATTTCCACAGAGGACAACTTGACCCAGATGAAACTGGGTTAAACTTCGTTAATTTCAATGGCAATGAATGAAAAATTTCCCAGGGCAAAAAGTGAGGCATGCAATAGCTCCTGAAGGAAAACCCAAATTCCAAAAATAATCACCAATGACATGGTATCAGGTTGAGTCCTGCGCCTGAACAAAGCTACACAAAATGCAAGAGGGACCAGGATCCAATTAATAAATTTTGAGTCTTGAATTAACACTAAAACCCTCAGTGATGGCAGAAAAAGAAATAAAACCAAAAAAAAATGGCTTGTGAATGCCAAGAGACCCGTGAGGATTACCCAGGGTTCAATTTAAAATGCATGGGCATTTTAGCATGAATGATCAAATGGAAATGTACAGTCCCCCTTCACACACCCCAAAAAAGGAAAAAAAATAAATAAATAAGACCTCCCAAAGACCATATCTAAACAAAGACCCAATTCTTGAGTGAATATATGACTGTAAAATCATGTGGTATGATCACTCATATCAGAGAAATTAAAAATACATAAAGATAATGGATTGAGGAGTGTTCAAGAGATAAATTACCAGCGCAGGGGTTCAAATCGTGGATTTCATTGTGCTGCAGTCAGCTTGTCCAATTTCAAATTCGTAGAGCGATGCATAGAAGGTTCTATATCTCTGCGTAGTACAATGGCAAGTATTCACTCACACAGAGGAGAGTTCTTGGCCTTCAATTAGCATTCCTGAGCAAAAGAGGTGCGGACTTGACTATGAAATTTCAACCTGGTGAAATGGTGAAATGCCAAGGAGTAATCCCCATGGGTCGATCAAATACTAACTTCTATGAAACGTTTGATTTCCCTTTTAACTTTATGGGCTTTTATTATTATATAGTATCTTACTTTGATATTTTTTTAAAATCTTAAAAAAACAAAACCTAACTTCAATGAAATTTTAAGGAAAAATAAAAAAAACTAATTTAAACTTTTAATTCTAGATTAAAATAAAAATAGAAAAGAAAAAAGAAAAAAAAAGAGTTCTAAGTTTAACTTGGAAAAAGTTTTTTTTATTTTTTTTTTTTAAATAAAATCTAAATGAAATAAGAGTTACACTATTATTCCCTAAATATTTTATTTATATTTTTTTAATTCAATTCTATTAATTCGAAAAAAGCATTTTACATTAGGATACCAAGTATTAGTATCTAATATTTGCATTTTTGGTGTTACATACCAGATTGACTCATGGGTTTTTATTTTCTACCTTTTCTTCTTCTTACATCACTCCATCCTGTAGAATTATCAGTCATTGCTAAAGATGGGATTGTATCCTCATTATTTTGAGAAAGTTCTCTAGCTACCAGACCTTGCCTAATCATTATTTCTTTCTCGCTATCCGAGTGATCAGATTGATGGGTGTGCTTTTGCTCCCTGATTGTCGGCGCGATCATCGCAAATTCCCTTTCATTGACCTTTTCTGATAGGTTCCCCTCTATTGAGGGATGAGACAGTACCACTAAGAGTTGATCAAGATCTAGAGAATTTTGGTTATCAATAGATGACTTATGTTGTTGAGAGTTGTCCTTCTTTTGACCTGCAGAGTTCTTGGAACCAACAGTAGCCTTTGGATCCTGCCATCCACGACTAGTTTTCATATGCTCTTTGGTGTCAAACCCTCCTTTTGAAGAAGGACAAGAATTCTGAAGGTTCCCAAGTCGTTGACAAATTCTACACCTAAAAGCAGCGTTTTCGTAATCCAGTGGTTGAAGATATTCCTTGCCCCCACACATAAGTATGATTTCATCTGGTAATTCTTCGGTGAGGTCCACCTCGACACATATGTCGATAACTGTGATGATCCCTTTTGCCCATCTTTCGTTGTCTAGTTTTGAAGCGACCTATTGTATCTCCAATATCTTTTAGGATCTCTGGCTAGATCCAGTAGAGAGAAAAGTTTGGGAGTGTTACACATAGTGGAGTGGCCAAAGATTTCGTAGTAGTCGGATTAAAATCTGGAAGCCATGGCTGAACTGAAAGACCAACTCAACATAGAACTAGGGTCCTCGATCAAAAACCATTTGTTGATCTTCCATATGTTTAAAGAAAACCACAAAATATCCTTTCGAGCATAATAGAAAATCAACATTCTAGGACTAGTTCTGGTGAACCCAATCCTGGAGGGCAAATGTCGAGGGCCAAAATCCACATTAAATCGGCATATAATTGCCCATTATTTTTAATTTTCCACCCTAATCTTCAAAAGATTCTCGTTCATTACAAGCTTTGGTGTGTCATTAAATTGCTCCACCACAAAAGCTTGGCCTAAGAGCTCTTTTAGTATCTAAGAGTTGGAACAAGGGTTAAGGGCATCCTTAAAGGACATGGACTTTGATTCTAAGGATGGCCACCTACCCTTAGCACTGCAATTCAGGAGTGCAACGAGATAGATGGAGGCATCCTTCTTTATGTCATAATTTTTGAGGTCATTAGTAGCCATTTCGAGCTACATCCCTTCATAAAGGAGCCTCATTTCCTCCACGGGGATTCCTATCAGGTTCTGAATGTTGGTGGCAAGCATGAGTACCGAATCCACTTCTTTAACCATGATGCAATGATGCATAGGGACTCCCTAAACAGGGACCTGACAAAAATTGGGAATTTTTGAAAAATAAAATCCTCAAATCCTTGTTTTACCGAGATTGAATTTGGATCTGAATTCTTTGGTTCCATTATAGCAAGCATGCAACATGAGACTTGATTGAAATCCACAAGTAGAAGAGTAACCTCAACTAACTAGAGATTTTTTCCAAACACTTTGCAAGGTCTCCCATACCCCAGGTGAACATCTCGTTCAGGTGTTTCAGCAAACAGTTTGTTGGGCTCCTTCCCATTCACACAATTGTTAACCCCATGAGACCACGAGAGCAATAAAAGAGAGAAACATGGGTGGTTTATTAGCAAGATTCCTGGAAACAGGAGCTGAGAGGGAAAGGAATTGGCAGCGGTCTGTACTAGCCAAGCAGCCTCGCAATGATTATGAATATGACTATACTCATGATCCTTCATTGTCTGGTGCTTATATTAATTGTAGAGAAGACCTCAGGGTTGCTAAGAGAGGGGGTGACATCGTAGGGGTTCACTTATTAGATGAACATGTTCGTGCTCCTACTCCTCCATTTCTTGATGATCATCACCTTGTTTTGCAGAGTGGGTTGCTTTCTTCTTCAAATGGGTTAACTGTAGACGAAGGATTGAATTTCAAGTCTGATAGCTGTAGGCTCGACCCTTTAATTGGGAGGAGATGGCCTATGGATGATCTTCATTATCTACCAGAAGATACATCCAACAAGTTGTTTGTGTTGGGTGTTCCAAGTGATTATAGTATAGAGAAGCAACTCACATATTTCACCCATTCAGCGATTTCAAAGAAGTGAAGGTTGTTAAAAAGCCCAAGGAATCCAAAAAATATCATGGAGGTGGAGAAGGAGAAGCGACGAGTGGTGTATTTGTTCTGTATTTTGTGGAATTTGATAACCCTAAGTGTGTTGCAATTGCCATGGAAACTTTACAAGGGTATAGGTTTGATGAAAATGACAGAGATTCACCTTCGCTAAAGTTGCAATTTTCATTTTCTTCAAATGCAATGAATTGGGATAGGAGTGGGTCATCCTTTGTGCACAATCAAGATTGAGGTCGGGAATTGAATCACTTAGTGCTTTCCTCGAGGTTGATTAACCACTAGGGTGCAACTTGAAAAGCTGAGACACCCAAGTGCTTGGTGAAAGGAGTTGATAAATGACTAAGTGTTTGCCTTGGGGTTGATAAACCACTGATGTGCTTGCTCACTAAGTTGATAACCCACCTGGATAGTGGGCTCTAGAATACTGCAGTGCTTGCTTCGAAAACTAAGCTAATAAACCACCCATGTTTATCTCTTTTATTGCTCTTGTGGCCTCATGGGGTTAACAATTGCATCAATGGGAAGGAGCCCAACAAAATGTTTGCAAAAACAGTTGAACAAGATGTTCACCTAGGGTATGGGAGACCCTATAAAGTGTTTGGCAAAACTCTCTTCTACTTGTGGATTTCAATCAAGGCTCATGTTGCATGTTTGTTATAATTGAACCAAAGAATTCAAATCCAAATTCAATCCCGGTAAAACAAGGATTTGGGGATTTTACTTTCCAAAAATTCCCAATTTTTGTTAGGTCCCTGTCTGGGGAGTCCCTACGCATCATGGTTAAGGAAGTGGATTTGGTACTCATGCTCGTCGCTAACAATCAAAAGCTAACATGAATCCCTGTGGAGGGTATGAGGCTCTTTTATGAGGGGGAGGTAGCTCGAAATGGCTAATAACCTCAAAAATTATGACATAAAGAAGGATGCCTCCATCTCTCTCATTGCACTCTTGAATCGCAATGCCAGGGTAGGGGGACATCCTTAGAATCAAGGCCCATGTCCTTTAAAGATGCCCTTAACCCTTGTTCCAGCTCTTATACACCAAAAGAGCTCTCATGCCAAGCTTTTGTAGTGGAGCAATTTAAGGACACACGAAAGCTTGCAATGAACGAGAATACTTTGAAGATTAGGGTGGAAAATTAAAAACAACGGGCAATTATATGCCAATTTAATGGATTTTGGCCCTTGGCATTGGCCCTCTGGGATTGGGTTCACGAGAACTAGTCCGAAAATGTTGATTTCTATTATGCTCGAAAGGGTATTTTGTGGTTGTCTTCAAAAATATGGAAGGCTGACAGAAGGTTTTAAATCAAGGACCCTAGTTCTATGTCGAGTTGGTCTTTTGATTCAGCCATGGCTTTCGGATTTTAATCCTACTACTATGAAAACTTTGGCCACTCCAGTATGTGTAACACTCCCAAACTTATCCCTCCACTAGATCCAGCCACAGATCCTAAAAGATATTGGAGATTCAATAGGTCGCTTCATTAAACTAGACAATGAAAGATGGCAAAAGGGATCATCACAGTTGTCCGCATATGTGCCGAGGTGGACCTTAGAGAAGGATTGTTGGATAAAATTGTACTCATGTATGGGGTGAAGGAATATCTTCGACCACTGAATTACGAAAACACTGCTTTCAGGTGTAGAATTTGTCAACGGCCTAGGAACCTTCAGAATTCTTGTCATTCTTCAAAAGGGGGGTTTGACACCCAAGAGCCTAAGAAAACTAGTCATGGATAGCAAGATCCAAAGGTTGTTGTTGGCTCCAAGAACTCTACAGGTCAAAAGAAGGACAACTCTCAATAACATAAGGCATCTCTTAATAACCAAAATTCTCTAGATCTTGATCAACCCTTGGTGGCACTGCCTCATCCCTCAGTAGAGAGGAACCTATCGGAAAAGGTCAATGAAATGGAATCTACGATGATCGTGTCGGCAATCAGGGAGCAAAAGCACACCCATGAGTCTGATCACTAGGATAGCGAGAAAGAAATAATGATTAGGCCAGATATGGTAGCTAGGGAACTTTCTCAAAATAATGAGGATACAACCCCACCTTTAGCAGGGACTGATAACTCTATAGGATAGACTGACGTAAGAAGAATAAAAGGTAAAAAAGAAAAACCCATGAGTCAATCTGGTATGTAACACCAAAAATGCAAATATTGTATACTAATACTTGATATGCTAATATAAAATGTTTTTTTCAAATTAATAGAATTAGAATTAAAAATAAATAAAAATAAAAGAAATTTAGGAAATAATAGTGTAGCTCTTATTTCAATTATATTTTATTTAAAATAATAATAAATAAAAAACCTTTTCCAAGTTAAACTTGGAAAACTTTTTTTCTATTTTTATTTTTAATCGAGAATTAAAAGTTTAAATTAGTTTTTTTTATTTTTCCTTAAAATTTCATTGAAGTTAGGTTTTATTTTTTAAGATTTAAAAAAATGTCAAAGTAAGATACTATATAATAATAAAAACCCATAAAGGAAAAAGGGAAGTTGAATGTTTCGTGGAAGATAGTTTTGATCAACCCATGGAAATTATTCCCTGGCATTTCACCATTTCACCAGGCCGAAATTTCATATAGCCAAGTTCACACTTCTTGCGTAGAGGAAAGTTAATTGAAGGTCGAGAACTCTCCTCTATGAATTTGAAATTGGACAAGTTGATTGTTGCACAATGAAATCCATGGTGTGAACCCTCATGCTGGTAATTTATCTCTTGAACACTCCTCAATCCATTATCTTTATGGAATTTTTCTTTCTCTGATACCACATGATGGCAATGACCATACCACATGATTTTACAGTTATAAATTCACTCAAGAATCATATCTTTGTTTAGATATGGTCTTTGGGAGGTTTTAATTTTTTTTTCAAGCGTGTAAAAGGGCACAATAATAACCTCTTTTTACGAGAATTATTAGAATGCAATGGAACGAGAAGCAAGTTGTGTGAAATCAATCCTGATGATGGTATATGGCAAGTGAACCCCTCCAAACCCCATAAAACATCTCCAAAAGCCCATGGGCCCACTGATGAAGTAAGTTGTGTGAAATCAATCCTGATGATGGTATATGGCAAGTGAACTCCTCCAAACCCCGTAAAACATCTCCAAAAGCCCATGGGCCCACTGATAAAGTAAACCTACACTTGTGACCTGACTGCCTCCAATCCTGAAAGTTTGTCCTAACCATGCCATAAGGAAACATCAGAAAAAGGAACATCGCAAATCCTCCCACCCCAAGATTGCTTACCCTCAAGTAATCCAAATATGTGGAACAATCTGGTGGCCCAATGCAATTAAGACCCAATGCCTAAGTCCCATACAAACCATTGGGCGATGTTATGCCTATGTGTCAACCCACCATGAACGAACCCCTCAATGCCCAGATCCCAGACCAATCTCTGACTGTCATCATCAAATCCTCTTGGATCCAAATGCTTCCTAGAACAAGCATCAGTGGTCCATGGCTCTTGTTGTGCTATAGCTTCGGCTATGAATGTTGCTCCATCAATCGAACACCAACTCATCACTTCTCTCCAATCCAACCCCCGACACAAACCAATGCCAATCCTACTCTTTTGATGTTGGGCTAGAATGTTGAAGAGTTGTTGGTTTGCATATTGCCAACTAAAACATGTAGTATGCCCCACATCTAAGGGCTCCTACTGCACTGTGCCCTTGACAAAAAATATCACCCCATCAGTAGCGTAACAACTCATGATCTCCCGCCAATCCAGCTCATGGGAAGAATCTAATGCATGGACACCTGTGTATAGAACAACTCTACTAGGTGGATGTCCATGCTCAACTTTTGTCGCTTCGACCGATCAACCAACAAGGAAAACTTTACCCCTCTCTCGCGGAAGGATAAAAGTGGGCAAATAGTGCCACAAGCCCTATATATGTACTCCTCAAGAGAGTTGCCGCCAGTATATACTACAACCCTGTTGGCTGCCACTACACTTATTTGCACCTCATCAATGGGTAGACCCATAGATGGATGCACCACCATCTATAGAATATCCCCATTCATCTTACTAGAAACTATGTGCTTTTCCAGTCTACCAATCTCTTGCAAAGTTTCCATGTTAGGCTCTAGCACATCCTAATGACAAGTGTCAACAATCTCGTTGGTTTCCTATGCATCTATTTGTCGCTCGCCAATGGATGACCCAAAGGAAAACTGCTCATCCTCCTCCATCATGGGCTCAACATGAGCCTCTTGCTGACTCTCCAAAAATGGCCAATCATGTCCATCATGCATATCATCCTCCTCATTTGACCCACATTCCACCATAAGTTGCTCATGCTAAATCATCACGGGTAACCCATCTCCCTGAATGTCTCCCAAGCGGTCTACTGACCGCTCACAAGAATATGTATCTAGGTTGTTGTCAAAAACTCCATACAATTCTCCATGCTCCTCAGATGCATCCTCATAAGAACCTATGGCCTCAACTAAAGAAGAATCCTCATCCGAAAAGTCAAAAGAATTCTCATCCGGAAAGTCAAAAGGATCCTCCTCCTGATCTACCTCAGTCATCTTTGTGGTATCACCCAAGCATAAGTGATCAAGTCCCCAAGGCTCCTTACAGGTGAAGCAAAGCCCCTTTCTCCTCGGCTCATTCTTGTTGCATGGTCAGTCACCACCAATCCTCCGCAACTCCTCCTTTGCCAACCGTCTCCTGAACAGTTTTATGTTCTGTTTAACCAACCTTTCGGCTAGTTCATAAGCAGGAGAAGAGACCAATTGCTCCTTCCTCCATATGGCTAATAACTTGGCCCGCAGCCTCCTGCAAATGGCTTCATGGCCTCCCATACATGAAGACAAGATGGACTGCATGTTTGCCTTGACCATGTCAGAATGTTGTTTTTGAATGCAAAAGAAGTGTTGAAATATTTTAAGGATCAAGTTATCACGTTCAAGATCAAACATGACTTCATAAGATCCATGCATGGCCATGGCTTTTAAAATCTCGAGATTTTTCCCAAAAGTAGTACCCAAAATGTTATCAAAATCCTTAAAGGTCTCTACTATTAGTATGAAAACTCCCCTCATGATTTCATCATTGTAAGGGGCTATAGGTACAGTCAGCCTCATGATATTACTGAGACGGGATGCAATTGGAAGTTAGACCCCTATATAAGGGTACTCCAAAAACTTGGGTTGTATTAGGGCGAGCATGGCTGGTTTTAAAGCCCAACTTAGCTTTTTCCCCTCTGACTGGCCCACCTTGGAAAGGAGTGAATCTAGTTCTTCCAGTTTCAGAAAGGCGTCCACTGTGACCCTCGTGTTTTAATGTTGTCAGGAGGGAAAAGATTTTATGCACAATTTCCAACCCCTTCTGCAAATCCTTTGGCTACTCTCGTTGAAGAATGGCATGAAATCCTTTTGGAAAAGGTCTGCTATTCTGTTTTGTCTTTTGGTCAATATTGCAGTCCCCTAGGGTACTGTTGTGTGGACTTAAGAGGCATTTTAAATACTCCATTATTCAACAGTTCTGCTGACGCCCCAAAAGCAACATATACAAAGCTATGGGAATAATATAATAGCAACGATATGTATTGCAGCTATGGACTCTTTTATATTCAATAATGATTTTGTCCATTTCCTCCCCTTCAAATTTCAATTTTCAACAATTTTTTCTGGTTTTATATTGAAATTTTCACTGGTACTTTTTGTCAAACAGTTCAGGGTGCACTGCTGTAGGTGAGATGTAATTACTGGCGCCAAATGCAAGCAAACAGTAGGACCCATATAAAGGAACCAGACTCAAATCAACTACTGATATTCCATTTCATAGATCAGAAATTCGTCACAACAATTCATATCATAGACTGTATGGTTAACACATGATAATCACTCCACAGGAAATTTAATATTGGCGTGACAGTGATATAAGAGGAACCTGGTGTATTGTCTTTGGGGTTTTGGTTAATCGGTGATGAGGCAAGCTGTTATAGCATTCATTACAGGTTCAATTCCCTTCTCTGATCGGGGTGATGTATCTGGACATGTTGATAAAGGAGTAAGAAATAAAGGAGTAAGAAAAAAAAAGAGCAAGAAAAAAAACAGAAAAATTAAGAAAAAAAAATTAAAGGTTACTACCAAGTTTACCAAAAACAGAGTATTGGTTGATTCAGAAGTTTAGTGCAGTTTGCACTCTAGGAACTGGTACTCGCGCAGTAGAAGCAGTATCTGCCTCTGGTGCCAACTAGTCCTGCAAACTATGGCTTAGACACTTGATCTGAGCTTACGTATGTGCACAACAGCAACTGTCCAAGCTTGCCAACAGAGGTATATAACACGGTCACTTGAAATTAAACTCCAGCACTTAGATTAAATTATACGCTGTCCAGGATAAAGCTACACTTCAGATTCTTTTTGTGATGCCACACATTCAGACCAGCAAGATCACAGGTTCGAACCAAGTAAGAAAACACTCCACGAGTTGATGCATATATGATACTTGGCAAAGAAAGAATGTGTCAGAACTCAGCCATAATAAACTTCGAGCTTCCCCATAAAAGTCTGCTTCAGCCCTCACGCCAATCCGTCTCCTTCAAGATGAATGCTACAGGTCATAGAAAGGGCCTGCTCTGGAATGCGAATAGGCAAGGGGTCTTATGGTTCAAGCGCCCAAATTCTCCAGACAAAATCCACTCCGTCCCTCTGAGGAGAAAGTCTGCTACTCGGTGATGAATCAATGCATTATATTTTCTTCCACAAACTGCACCAGTCACCAAAAATTGTATTCAGCCCTCCTCCTTTCAGTATGCAAAAATTTGACCAAGAGGTTCTCCGCTGATAAACATCGACTTCGGCCTGGGTATATGAGCGACTGCGTGAGAATCTGATAATTTGACCCTCGATCTAGCTGGAGCAAGAACACACCTCAGCTCTGCTTATAAATTCGATCCACAATTTAAAGAGGAATTCTGGCTCTCCTGGATATAACTCGTGCTGCTGGATATGCTATCCTTTCTTGCCTGGGAACACCCAAATATAAGTCTAGGTTTCGGAGAATCGCTCTCCCGCGCTTAGGGTGAGGAAGAAATTCACGCAGCCAATTCAACCACAAACTGTCATCAAAAAAATTAATTCCTGGCGCTTTTTAAATATTAAAACAAGTCGGCGGTTTTATTTAACCCTAGATTATTGTTAAAAAAAAAATGCGCCTATTATTCTTGTCATTTGGGCTTTGGAATGGCAACCAATATTTCCAACACTATAAAAGTAGCGATTTTGAGAAGGTGAAAGAGAAGCGCATAGAAGTGTTAAATTGAAAGAACTGAAGTGAAGTTTGGTACGAAATAATATACATTATAATAAATTTAGGTTGTTTAGCGTATTTTTTATTTTTTCATGCAATGATATATATCATGGATAATTTATTATTCATATTAAATAAACATTATGAAAACAATTTATAATTAAATTTTTTATTAATTAAATGAAATACAAATTTCAACAAAATTCTTATCAAATTTATTAAAAAAACAAAAACAAAAAAAATTGGTATTTTTAATTTTGAATTTAGCTTTCATAGTTTCATTATTGATGAAGAAAGTTCTTGATAGATTGGATTAAAAGTGAAGTTTACTAAACTTGATTTCTTGTAAGAGTAGTGTAGAACATATTGCCAATTATCATTGTCACAATTTATAGTAAGATTAAACGGTTGCATTTACTTACTATATTTATAAGTGCAAGTCTTCTGACTCTTGCATGTATTTGTACTTTTTTTCATTTTTTTTCAATATCATTCTTAATATATTAACTCCGAAAGCCTCACTAATAGTATTGAGGATGATTGTGTTTGCCTAGATTAATTAAGAGCATGGTTGATTGAGGTGCACTAGTATGTGATGCAATATATTTTGAATACAAATAAAGTGGTTGTTGTGGATATTCATCTAGTTGGTTCAACATACATAGAACATAATGCTTGAGTCATTAAACATTGGAAATCAATTACATGGCATTGTTTATTGCCAATGCATTAACTCTTTGAGATTGAATACAAGCAGTATCTCATTGTTGTTCACATCTAAAGTACCTCTATGCAATATATTCTAAATACGAATAAAGTGTTTATTGTGGATATTCATCTAGTTGGTTTAGTAGAGGTAGAACATAATGTTTGAGCCATTAAACATTGGAAATCAATTACATGGCAATGTTTATTCCCAATGCATTAACTCTTTGAGCATTGAATACATGCAATACCCCATTGTTGTTATCTTCTAGAGTATCTCTCCTTTTGGAGAGGAAACCAACTTTGGTTGCTAATTTCAATCTTGTGAGAAACATTGTGTTTATCATGACACTCATTGTGCTTGTTCTAGGTTCAAGAGATTATCTCCTCAACCTATTGTCGAACTCTTTATTGTGCAACTTTAATACAAAAGTATGAGAAAAAGTGAAAATGGAACAACATTTCATTGTAAACCAAAGAAATATATGGTTCAAAATTTATTATATGTTTATGATGATGTGATGTTTTGGCTTTCATGTTGAGGCATATAATTTTAGACTTTATGGTATATCTGATATGCATAGTTTTGATGACATATGTATTTACTCTGGAATACAGTGAAATCTTTTACTTATTCCAAAATTCTCATTATTGTGAAATATTTTGCTTCTCCCGGAATTCTCATTTTAGTGGAAGCCAATATTTTTTGGCTATGATATGTTCTCTATACTTCAAGGTATAATTAATCTAGTTTAAGAAGCATGTTTTGAAATAAATAATAATATCTAAATAAATTTGAGGTAATACAACCTCTGACTTGGGTTGTGCACCTGGAACCCTTTTGATGATCACACTTGTATTAGTTGGTATCAAGATGATTTTTGTCGTTATACTCGACATTTCATAAACAAGATCAACGACATTAGATTTGCCATAAATAGAAGAGTTACTCCACTCTCCCTTAAACACACAAAAACAATCTTATTGTGATTTACTTGCATTTGTCAAAAAAGTATCTCAAAATGCATATCGCACATTATGATCATATGGTTTTTTTCCTTCACATATATATATTGAATGAAAATAATACATTTTGGTCATGCTACCAATGAAAACACTATACTCATATATGTGAGCATTAATCTTAATTTTATAAATAAATAGATAATTTAATTATTACAATCTAAATTTTAAAAAATAAAATAAAATAAAATAAAATAAATAAAAATAACACATGGTATTATTTATATTAAGTATATGTTTAACTATTTTTTCCAATTAATCTCAATTTTATAACACAACACCACATTTCACGTCCCTTTTTGTTGTGAGAGTTGACTGCTTTACTACCAATAGATTTTGGAACCACCACATTCCTAATATTTTTCCAAATAAGTTTGGAAATTAAAGAGGAAGGTAACAACTTAAGCCTTCTTATATTTTCCCCAACAATGATAGATCGGGCCTTTTTATATTTTCCCCAACAATGACAGATTGAGCCTTCTGATATTTTCTAAAATGTTTGAAAGTTAAGGGGAAGGTGACATATCAAGCCTTTTAAATAATAATTAATTAGAGGTGTGTGGATGATCCAATCAAATCCTTAGTCGCTAGGAAACATGGCAACAAAATTAAACGGGTGGTACCACAGTGGCGTTCCTGATAAGTCCTTATGATTCATTCCCCGCTTCAAAGAACAACTCAATCAACGAAAATTCACGCACAATACACTCTAGATTGTTTATGAAAATTTCACTAATACATGTTTGCCATTGGCCTTTACTCTGCATTCCTCCTTATCCTTATCAATGACGTCTCTACAATCGGGTAGCTCCTTTGGAAACCAACAATGAAGGGAACTCCTTCCTGCACCTGGAAACATTACTTCAACGAAAAAAATACATCGTCGTTATCCTCATCTACCTAAGGTTCAAAAAATCGTCGACCTCTATACAGAACAGAGTGCAACGCAATGGGTTATCTTCCTCCTTGTTGAAAATGTTTTTTGGTCATTGTTTTGTGGGAAGGTGAGGGTTCCCTTGGATGGTTATTGAGTGATCTGAATGAAGTATGTTAGAGTTTTTGTACTAATTACTCTTTCAGATTATGAATACAATGTCTTATGTGTGCTTAAGGGTTCAAGTTCTGTAATATCCCGAAAGGGAAATAGATAGCAATACAAGCATACGACAATATAGAAAATGCCAGAAATAGAACATAAAACAAATACTCATAAAAATGTCGGGAATGCTAAGCCATTTTATTAATCTGAGAATATAAAGAAATACAATAGATGATCGCAATGATAGCACCTACTCTTGCTCAAGGCAAGTGGAGAACTCTCTCAGAAAGACAGAAAATGGCTGCTCTAAGAAACTGCGTCCCAGCTGCTGGAAATCTGTCGTAAAACTGCTGCTGCTGGAATAGACTGAAAACTAGGGGTTGATCCCCTTGCCGGAATGAGCTGAAAATCTGCGGACCACCTGTACTCGCCAACCCGGACAAAACCCAGAAACCATATCGAAAATAGTCAGCCTCCGAAAATCACCAGAAAATCCCTCCTCAAGGAATTACGCTGCCCTCCAAGGCTCAGCGCATATGCCAAATGATAATAGCGGAAACAGTGCCACAAACTCCTCGAGAAACCTCCTACTAGCAAAGACTAATCCTCCACTCCGGATATCAACTGAAACTCCTGCAGAAACCCCGCAACGGAACACCTCCAAGTAGAACTGCGTCCTCTCTCCCAGGGACTGCGCAGTCACAAGAGAAGCCCAACTCCTCAGCAAAACAACCAACCAAACCTCCCACTAAAGATTGAAGAAATGACCTTACCCGAGCAAGCACTCGAAGTCCCCTGGGGCTAAGGGTGAGATCTCCGACCAGAGACACTCAACGCACTAAACAGTGCTGCAGATAGGCTAAACAGCTAGCGTGCTCAAGAAGACAAAAGTCTAGCTCAAATATCATCAACAACAAGAATGAATGAAATGTGAAGGCTCCTCCCATTTTATAACGTTGGTTTCCCTCCAAAACCCCAATGTAGCCTCTCTCTCTTGCCACGTGCTCATCCTTATCTGTGCAAGAGCTTCTAGAGCATACGTGGGTCCCCTCTCTACGTGGTCTCTTGGCCCCCCCCTTGGCTCACTTAAGTTACAACGTTGTGTCTACTAGGGAGTGAACTTTATTTTTAGAGTGAGTTATGTCCCCCTCTACTCACTTTTATTTATAATTTAATTATATAAGGCAAAATTGATCAAAATTAATATTTCCAATTAGTTGCTGCTAATTGGGAATATTACAGTCCTCCCCGCCAAAAATTGCTTGTCCTCAAGCAATGCCTGAACCAGCCTCCTCTCTAGCTGATGCTCCCCACTGACACTGCAAAATGTGCCTGGGTCCCAGATGCGCCACTGAAACCTCCTTGACCTCTGCATCACCCTGATATGAAGGGATCTCTCAATGCCAGGATCCCAAACTGATCTCTCATGATACCAACCAACCAATAGTCCTCCTGGATCCCATCGCCACCGTGGCCAATAATCGCACAAGTCCCACGGCTCGAACTGTGCACTGCCTCTGGCTATGACCAATGCTCTAAGAGGTGAAGACCACCAACAAGCATCAATGCTCTCGGGTTCCTGATGCGCTATACCTGTAGCTGCATATGCTACCCCTCCAACTGCATACCAACTCATCACCTCTCTCCAATCCAAATTGTGACTCAATCCCATGTTGATCCTGCTCTCCTGAAATCGGGATGGAGTGCTAAAGAAATGATTTTCTGTGCCACCTTGCCAGCTGGAATCTATAACCTCTGTTATGTCCAAGGGCCCCTGCTCGACTGTGCTCCCTACGAAGAATACCGTACCATCTAGAGGGTACCAACTTGTGATCTCCCGCTAGTCCATCCTAGAAGAAGAATCTGATGTAGCAATAACAACGGCATATGGAACACGCCTGAAGTGTTCCCGCCAACCCGTAATCAACTCCCACTGCTCTTCCCTGTCTGCCAATGAGAGCTGCCTGTAGAAGGAAACCCCTCTCTCTATAATGGGCCAAAGTGGGCAAGATATGTTGCAAGCTCCATCGATGTACTCCTGGAGAGTACTACTCACTGAAAGTACTGCAGCTCGACCGAATGTATGTACATCTATCTGTATCTCATCAATGTGTCGGCCAAAAGATGAATGCTCCACCATATCCAACAGCTCCTGCTGTCTACTAGCCCCCTGCATAACAATCCCATCAACCTCCAACATCTCTAGAGGACATGGATCTGCAACTGCCGTCATTGTACTCAGTGTCAATGCATCTGACTGCTCCTCCTCAATGGCTGATCCTGCGGTTAGCCGCATATCCATCACCGACTTGATGTGAGCCTCCATCTGGCTCTCCCCCAAAGGACTATCATGCATGATGTGCATAGCATCCTCCTCTACTGACTCAGGCTCCATCACATATAGCTCTGACTGGATCGTCACAAGTGTCTCATCGCCTAGAGCATCTCCCATAGAGTTCCCTGACTGCTCACCCTGTATACTGGAATGCAGCTTTGTTCTACTGTCTCCATCCCTGCGTGACTGCTCTCGCTCCCCAGAAGCGACCTCAACTGATCCTATGGACTCATATGAAGAAGAGTCCTCACCATGGCATACAGGAGGAAGGCCCTCTTGTTCTTCCTCTGCCACCTCATCTGCATTGAATAGACCATCCACCCTCTCGATGAAGTGTCAATACAATGTCTGGAGTGTAGACGCATGCTGGAATGCTGCCTCTGCTGAACCCAGTATCCTCTGCTCATGCATGATCTCAACATGCCCTGAGGGAAGAATGATGCATGTCTCCCTCATGACCCTGGGTGAACTACTCCCAAAGGTAAGCCTGGTGTCCCTATCTGTGAGTCTCCCTGGATGCAACACTCTAAAACCCTGCTGTGCAGCACTGTATGCCCTCACATACCACTGATCATCCATGTACTCCTCGACATGCCACTGCACATTGAGGCATATCTCTGTATACTGCTGGATACCCCAAGCTACTGTTGCACCACCCTGTACCGTCTCGTGCCATGACTGTGTCCAGGCATCGGTCACTCCTCACATGCTCTCAATGGGATGTAGGACACTCCTACTCCACAATGCAATCCCACACACCACGGTACAACACCATGCAACTCCGTGTCCACCGGAAGTCCACTGCTCAATGCTAGAGGCTCCCACACATCCCTGGATGTGGTGTCCTAGAGCTGTGCCTCTACATGTTGGACTTCCTTCGATCGGTATCATCATCTCCACCATCGCATCACTATACCCGCCGACAAATGGATCATCACTCCAAATCCTCCTCGAGGGGTCCGAGAAGTGAATCTCCCTATGTGTTAGTAGTGTTACCACCGCTGCTCGGCTCCGCTGCGTCCTCTGTGCCCCACACAAAGGTGAAGAATCCTTGGCCCCATACAAGGCGCCATCTGGTGGCCTGCCAATGCCACCTCCTCCGACAGGCTCCTGCCAAGGTATCTTGACCACCCCGTGATCCCGTGTATAAGTGTCATACCAAGACACCCTAAGAAGTTTTCCCATAAACTGGTTGGCCACTGGAGCTAACCAAAACTCCCCTAGCAAATGTGCATGCTCAACTGCTAGGCCAACTGTACCCTCCAAGACATAGTCAATCGACCTGCCTGGAAAATGATAGGTGATCCCACCTAGATCCCAATGCCAATCTGGGGTTCCGATACTCCCAACACCTGGAAACTCCTGCTGAACTATACTTGGGTCCACCACCATCTCCATAACCCACTCCACCGGGTACCAACTCAAAAGCTCTCGCCATCCAACCTCAACATGTGGATGTTGTACCCTGTGTAACTATGGTCGTCTCATACCGCTATCCAAGTCAACGTATGAGATCTGACTAGGTGGCTCCGTCTCTCTCTCTCCAATGGGAAGAGGTAATCCAACAACGCTGCTAGTCCCGTCCATGTATGCCTGAAGGGGAATGATCTGACGCTCCAACGTGCCCTCTGATTGTACCATCAGGAAATCTAGTCATTCCCCAATGCGGGTCAACTTGGCCGCCGACTTGGCACAAGCCACTCTCATGCCCTCCAGCTCCTTGTCCTGCAACAAAATGGCTTCCCGTATTGACGTGGCCTTCCCTTTCAAAACTAGAAGGTATGCTCAAAACCAATGATACCGCTGTCTGCGACCATCATCCAATACCTTTGTATCTCCTAGTGCCTCATCGAAGGTGGAGACATCTCCTGACACCTCACCCATCTGTCGTGTGCTGCTACCACCCGAAAACTCGGACATGGCTCCGGTCGTCACCTCAATGGATGGCTCTACTGGGGTAGGCTCCAGCTTCTCCACTACGATATCAACCGACATGGTCAAGGAGGTCTCCAATGAGGGTGAGTCCTGTGTCACAATAGGTGTATCCTCGAACTCCCTGCAATCCTGTGTGCCCTCATCCTCCAAGTGCGAGGTAAACATTTTGATGGTTTCCCCCTCCGATACTCGGTCAAGCTGGAAAGAGGTATCCAACTTCTCCACCCAAGCTTTTTCTGAACGCTTGGATGACCTGTCAAATGTCGACAAATGGAATCTGCCCACTGTGCGCTGTAAGCCCCCGTCATGTGAGTGCCTGTTCCCTCTATGAAAGTTGCAGGGTCTGCTATCCCGCTGGAGATGAACAAAATCTCTGAATGGAAGGGCATCCCTGAACTCTTGCCCATATGCCTGATACTCAGCGAAATAATCACCCATGTGGCCAGGCTCTGGCTCCTGCTGTGCTCCTGCCCCTGTGTCCGCACCCAGAAAAGTGGGCATGGTAGAACGTGTGGGTGTATGTGATGCCATATGCTGAGTGGCATCATGCTCCAGCAAATGGTGGGATGTGCCTGAACCTTCGCCAATCGGGAAACCCCTTGGGGTTTCACGCTGTCTAGCCTCCACAGCAGTGAATCTCTGTCCCATCACCTCAATCTGCCTCGACAGATCCTGTACTGATTTGAGGAGCATCTCCCCAAATCTCTTTGCACCATCATCACCTACCATCGACTCCTCCTGCTATGTGTCTACAGGCTCCTCATGAAATGGCACTGCTGCTCCAAAACTATACTGCAGCTTATCTTTGGCCTCTAATTTACCCACTGAAAACTACTCAGAAAATTCTAGGAACTTGGGAAGGTTATCCTTGCCCAAAACCCAGAAAAACCTCAAAAGGGTTTCTTCTAATTCCAAACTTCAAAATTTGACCCTTTGTATTTTGGCCCTTTTTCCAATTTCGTTTTTGGTACTGCAACTACTATTGCTCTCCAAAATTCCAGAAAACCTCTGTATGATCTCTTTCCCGATGTCATAGACCACAGGCTGAGCCAGAAATATGCTCTGATACCACTGTAATATCCCGAAAGGGAAATAGACAGCAATATAAGCATACGACAATATAGAAAATGCCAGAAATAGAACATAAAGAAAATACTCATAAAAATGTCGGGAATGCTAAGCCATTTTATTAATCTGAGAATATAAAGAAATACAATAGATGATCGGAATGATAGCACCTATTCTTGCTCAAGGCAAGTGGAGAACTCTCTCAGAAAGACAGAAAATGGCTGCTCTAAGAAACTGCGTCCCAGCTGCTGGAAATCTGCCGTAAAACTGCTGCTGCTAGAATACACTGAAAACTAGGGGTTGATCCCCTTGCCGGAATGAGCTGAAAATTTGCGGACCACCTGTACTCACCAACCCGGACAAAACCCAGAAACCATATCAAAAATGGTCAGCCTCCGAAAATCACCAGAAAGTCCCTCCTCAAGGAATTACGCTGCCCTCCAAGGCTCAGCACAAATGCCAAATGATAATAGCTGAAACAGTGCCACAAACTCCTCGGGAAACCTCCTACTGGCAAAGACTGATCCTCCACTCCGGATATCAACTGAAACTCTTGCAGAAAACCCCGCACCGGAACACCTCCAAGTAGAACTGCGTCCTCTCTCCTAGGGACTGCGCAGTCACAAGAGAAGCCCAGCTCCTCAGCAAAACAACCAACAAAACCTCCCGCAAAATACTGAAGAAATGACCTTACCCGAGCAGGCACTCGAAGTCCCCCGGGGCTAAGGGTGAGATCTCCGACCGAAGACACTCAACGCACTAAAAAGTGCTGTAGACAGGCTAAACAGCCAGCGTGCTCAAGAAGACAAAAGTCTAGCTCAAATATCATCAACAACAAGAATGAATGAAATGAGAAGGCTCCTCCCATTTTATAACGTTGGTTTCCCTCCAAAACCCCAACGTAGCCTCTCTCTCTTGCCACGTGCTCATCCTTATCTGCGCAGGAGCTTCTAGAGCATACGTGGGTCCCCTCTCTACGTGGTCTCTTGGGCCCCCCCCCTTGGCTCACTTAAGTTACAACGTTGTGTCTACTAGGGAGTGAAATTTATTTTTAGAGTGAGTTATGTCCCCCTCTACTCACTTTTAATTATAATTTAATTATATAAGGCAAAATTAATCAAAATTAATATTTCCAATTAGCTGCTGCTAGTTGGGAATATTACAAGTTCTCTTGCAAATTATCACGTCTCATGAGTGTTTTTCATGTTAATTTTATGAATAATTTAACACAAAATAAAGGTTGAACAGTAGAAAATAAAAGTACATTTCATCGCCATACAACACATCAACACAGGTATTTGATGAAGGAGTTCACCCCTCCTGGGCTACATCTCCTTGGTCCAGCTTCCATGGCTTGGGCCTCTATATTATGCTCAAATTTGCAAAATGAGCTATTTATAATGCTTTTTTGCTCCTAAAACCTACACCATTGAGTCCATCATGCCCAAAAATAGTCATCTAGCCTCATTCTGCACCTAATTTGGTCGAAAACTCCAAAAGTTATGACCATTTCCATTTTGTCCACAATTTATGACCTAAATTTAGCTAACTTGAGCTAAATTCGGTTAATTGGCACTAAACTCCTAGTTCCGCCAGATTTGGCAGACTGCCAATTTAATCCACATTAAATATAATTAAGTTCATTAACTTAATTAAGCACATTTAGCGCTTTAATCTGCGCTTAGTTGTAAACATGGATTAGTGCTAATAATTATGGATTAGCATTAATTTAATACAGGAATAGTGTTAAATTATATGCTTTGTGATTAGCCTCCCCCAATGTTTATGAGGTGTCGGTCATATACATTGGGGGCTGGCCCCACGGGGTTGGCCCCCTCTTCCCCCATCGTTGAACATTACAAACAATAATGATATGTAGGTTCGCATATATGTTAACTAATAAAGCTTGGTGCAGTGGTGGCGTGTGGTGCTGGCGGGGCGGAGATCCCGTGTTCCGCCCCCGCCAGCCCTTCCGGTATTCAACCATAATTTTGTTCAACCATTGGGGAGGCACGTGGCAGCCCCAGGCTGCACCATGTGTCCTCACCCAATTGGGCTGAATTTCAACCAATCTTTTCAAGTAACCCAAATTCTTAGCCAATACGATGCTGCCACTTGGTAGTCCCTTATTCGCCAAAGGAAAATGACAAAAATTCGACCCAGCCCAGTCAGCATGCCACGTCAGCAGTATGGACTACTGACTGGGCACCTGTATGTCCTATTTTTTTTTGCATGTTTAGCAAAGCGAGCAAAACTCATTTCCGGGAGCATACAAAACCCATTTTGCATGAAACGAAGTGCGTCAGATTCAAAACGACAAGCACTACACGGTCATTCAGGTTTCAAGCCATTCTGAGAACTTTTATTTTTAAGCATAAAACTGAGCCCTTGATCGTTCCTCCCCATTGGAAGCTTTTAGACCCTAAAAGATCATATTCAGTTGCTGAACGGTTGAGCTTACAGTTCCCTCACCTTCCCAATTTAAATCCATTTGGATTTTGAAAGATTTGTTCCTTTAAGCCCCACTTGAAGATAGTCGACACTTCCTCTTATCGATGTCCATGTCCTCCTATTAAGTATGGTGTCTTGTTGAAGCTCAACAAAGAAACTTGGAGAAAAGTCTTCATTAGATGGAAATTTAACATTCTCTCCTTGATCTTCAATCAAAGCCTAGGCTCATACAATCTCAATTTTTCAACATTAACAACTGAATATATTTGCATGTACGAAGGCAAATCAAGCTTGAAGGCATTGTTACCAATCTTTTCCATAATTTTGAAAGGGTCATAACGGATTGGTTTCAACTTTTTACCTTCTCCTTGAAGCCTTTCCTTGCTAAGGTGAAGCCAAAATTTGTCTCCAACTTGAAACTTATGATCCACATGATGTTTTTGGTGCCTTGCTTTGTACTTTCCTTGACTTTTTTCTAGTTGATCTTGCATTGTTTGATGGATCAACTGAATTTGATCTATGAATTTCTTTGCTTTATCTATGTCATTATGCCCATCGATAGCTACATCTTTCCTAAAAATGAAATCCAATGGCGATTCCGGCAAGTATCCAAGACATGCCTCAAATGGCGATGTTTGAGTAGAGGAGTGTTTTGCTTGGCTGTAAGCATGTTGAATGTAATGCAACTATTCATCCCACAACTTAGGATGTTTGCTGCAATACTCTCGAAGAAGATGAATGATTTTTATGTTGACCACCTCGGTTTGACCATCTGTTTGTGGATGAAAGGTTGTACTTTTCTTCAACTTAGTGTCCATCAAGTCGCACAAGCTTGACCAAAAATTCCTAACAAATCGATAATCTCGATCACTTACAATAGATGTAGGCAACCCAAGATGAACCCAAACATTTGAAAGAAAAAATGAGTTGTTTGTTTAGGTGTAACTTACTTTTTACATGGCATCAATATACACATTTTGTTGAACCTATCCACAACTACATACAAATAATCATGACCTCTTTTTGACAAAGGAAGACCTCCTACAAAATCCATAGAAATACTCTCCCATGGACATGAAGGAACCGAAAGTGGTATGTACAATCCTAATTTCCTATTACTAGGTTTACTGACTCCACATAATGAACAACCTTTAATAAAACGTGACACACTTTCAAGCATACGAGGCCAATAACAATACATCTGAAGATTTTCCATTGTTTTTCTTACACCAAAATGTCTTGCAATAATATTTTCCATTGTTTTTCACTCTCTCACCATGTGGAATACAAAGCTTGCCCAAATGATACAACAAGTTATTATGTACATGGTAATCTAATTCCTCAACTTGGCGACCTTGACTCAAGTTTGCATAAACATCTTGAAATTCATTATCAAATGCATATTGTTTAATGTAACTTTCATGTAAAACATAAGTATTATTGAGTAAAGTAGTTGTATTGACAATAGGCCTAGAAAGCATATCAGCAACCTTGTTATATAGACATTTCTTGTACCTAATGACCAAGTGGAATTGCTACAAGAAACCCATCCATCAAAAGTGCCTTGATTTCTGCAATTTAGTTTATTATTGAAAGTATTGCAATGGTTGGTGACTGGTGTGAATGATGGTTTCCTTTCCCATCAAATAGTGTTTCCACTTCTTCACACTTTGAACCAATGCATATATCTCCTTGTCATATGTAGGATAATTTATCACTGCACCATTAAACATTTATGAATGGAATGAAATAGGTTTACCATGTTGTCAAGGGACTGTGCCCATGGCATAGTCACTTGCATCGATTTGAATCTCAAAGGGCTGTCTCAAGTCCGGTAGTGCTAGTATTGGGGTTGAATTGATCTTTTTTTTCAAAGCATCAAATGATTTTTGTTGATTGCCTCCCCATTGGAAGACTTTCTTAACACTAGTCAATGCATGTAACGGAACTTCAATAGAAGAAAAATTAGCAATGAACTTCCTCCAATATTGTGTTGCTCCTGTAAAACTTCATACCTCAATGACTGTCTTAGGTGTAGGCTAATTCACAATGACCTCAACTTTAGAGGGGTCTATCTTCAACTCACCTCCTCTAACAATATGTCCTAAGTACACTAAAGAAGTTTTACCAAATTCACATTTTGACATCTTCAAAAACAATTGTTCTTTTCTTAAGACATCAAGCACCTTTCTTACATGCATGACATGTTCATCTCGTGATTTACTAAATAACAAAATATCATCTAAGTAGAAAATGAGAAACTCATCAAGAAATGGTCTTAGTACATCATTCCTAACTCTCATGAAAGTAGTTGGAGCATTGCAAAGACCAAAAGGCATAGCAAGCCAATCAAACAATCCTTGTTTAGTTTTAAATGTGGCCTTCCATATGTCCTCTTCAGCTATTCGAACTTGATCATAACCACTTTTAAGTCTAACTTAGTGAAATACTTTGCATACCTCAATTTATCAAGCAAATCATCAATCCTTGGGAGTGTATAATGATTCTTTATCGTGATTTTGTTGAGTGCATGGAAATCCACACAAATGCGCCATGTTCCATCCTTCTCGGGCACCAATACAATCGGTGAACCACATGGCAAGGTAGATGGGCGAATGATACCTTTATTCAACAATTATTGGATTTTCTTCTTGATTTTTGCACTTTCCATTATCGACATTGTCATGCCAACGTTAGGGAGTGGAACATCCTGCTGTAGTTGTATCTCATGTTGGATTCCCCTCTTAGGAGGTAACCCCTTTGGTTCCTGAAACATCTCGCCATGCTGACTTACCACATCAAACAAATCAGATTGTAATTTATCATCACAACTTTCAAAAGATTCATAATCCTTATCATTATTTTGTTTAATCATAAGAATCACAAAGTTTTTTATTGAATCTACTAGCCTCTTCATTTGCCCAACATTAACTAAAGAGAGGTTTAGTTTTTTACGATGAGCTCTCATAATATATTCCACTCCATCTTTGAACAAGCGATACTTGTTCTCATGGAGATAGAAGATTGCTTTCCTGTCATAGATATATGGACTACCCAAAAAAATTCCTAATATGTCAAGCGGTACAACATCTAACTCAACTTCATCAATGAATTTTGCGATAATTGCAAACCGGAAAATACATTTTCTTGTAACCTGTAAATTTGTATCCTTGGTTATCCAACCCAAAGGGTATGGCTTGTGATGAGGTAAGGTTTCAAGATTAAGCTTCTTGACTAAGTCTTTATATATTAAATTCGCTTGAGACCCACTATCAAATAATGTGTCAAACTTTGTATGTTTTGAGATCACTCTTACATGAAACAATTATATTCTTGTTTCTTCACTTGGAGTGTTGCTGTGACAATTTGATGAACTAGTACTTGCTATGGATTCCTTTCCATTTGTGACCATGGCTGCAATTTTAGTCTCATCTCATGAGTCGGATCCAAGATCCCGTTGTGTGGTAGCGGCTGTCTTTTGTTTCCCCTTATTGTTTAATTTCTTAGGCCTCAATTCTGGATGAAGCTTCCAACAGTGGGATTCATCATGACCCTCTTTAGAACAATGAGTACATGTGGTTTTCTCCCCTTATTTTTTAATGGATGCATTTTTCTTTTGTTTACCCTTGAAACCCTTTCCTTTTTCACCACCCTTGAATGGTTTCCTTTTACCCTCTTCTTATACATTTTTCCCTCTTGCCTCAAGGTGTGTAGCTTGCACACAAACCTCATCTAGACTAGTGGGATTAAACATGAGGATGGTATGTTTCAAGTAACTATGCAAACCCCTTATGTACTTCAACAAAGTTTCTTGGCTATGCAAATCAACACCTAACATAAGAGCTCTTCTCCTAAATTTATGAGTGTAATCTTGCACTCTTTGACCTTTCAATTGTCTAAAATTTTGTGAGCTCATAATAGCTTTTTTCATGTAAGCTAGAGGATAAAATTGCCTTTTAATGGCACCAATAAAATTTTACCAATACATTGAGATCTTATCGTTTTTCTTAATCTCCTCTTGTGTCTTTGCTTCCCACCATACAAGTGTTGCACCCTACATTCTCAAGGAGGCCAATTGAATCTTTATGTCATCTTCTTGAAGTAACTGAATTATGCAATAAACCTCCAATTGACGAATCCAATTATCCAACTTCTCTGCATTCACTTCGCCATTATACATCGGAAGCTCAAATTTAACATCAAGTTCAAGTAAGGGTGATTTACCAACTTCTTTTGAAGTATGTGTATGAACAGATAGAATGGTTGTGGTAGTGGAATATGATGATGAGGAAGGTGAAGATAGAGGTGAGGATGATGGTGGAGTGGATGGTGGTTTTTTACCATCTCCATGGCCTCCTCCTCCTAGAGAACCCTCTCCTCTTGGATGCCTAGAACTTTCTCCTTGCATCCTTAAATTCCTCTCCTCATAGAGGACCTTAACCATCTTAGTCATATCAAAGAATGCCTTCCTGAATACTCTCTCATCTTCTGTCATGGTTGGTTCTCCTTCATGAGACATGCTCACTGAAGACTCAACTTCAACTTGAGGATGTGATAGTGTTGAATACTTTGGAAACCTTTCCCTTCTTCCTCTTGACCCAACTGCAGGGCTCTCAACCAACTTCCCTTCTCCTATTTT
The DNA here is from genome assembly GCA_034641835.2 of Pinus albicaulis. NCBI lineage: Eukaryota > Viridiplantae > Streptophyta > Pinopsida > Pinales > Pinaceae > Pinus > Pinus albicaulis. Next base: position 910,372,656 of record CM076572.1, read on the forward strand.
TAGTTTTAACCTTGTAAGCATGACACAAACTTGCAAACAATTAGATCCCTTCTTGCACAACAAAACTAAAGATCTGATACCAAAAATGACCTGAATGAAGTATGTTAGTGTTTTTTTACTAATTACTCTTTCAGATTCTGAATACAATGTCTTATGTGTGCTTAAGGGTTCAAGTTCTCTTGCAAATTATCAAGTCTCATTAGTGTTTTTCATGTTAATTTTATGAATAATTTAACATAAAATAAAGGCTGAACAACAACAAATAAAAGTATTGTACATCACCATACAACACATCAACATAGATATTTGATGAAGGAGTTCACCCCTCCTAGGCTACATCTCCTTGGTCCAACTTCCATGGCTTGGGCTTCTATATTATGCTAAAATTTGCAAAATGACCTGTTTACAATGCTTTTCTGCTCCTGAAACCTACACCAATGAGTCCAGCATGCCCAAAAATGGTCATCTAGTCTATTTCTACACCTGATTTGGTCGAAAACTCCAAAAGTTATGACTGTTTCCATTTTCTCCACAATTTCTGGCCTAAATTTAGCTAACTGGAGCTAAATCTGGTTAGCTAGCACTAAACTAGTAGTTCCACCAGATTTGGCAGATCGCCAAGTTAATCCACATTAAATGTAATTAGGTGTGTTTAATTCTTTAATCTGCACTTAGTCGTAAACATGGATTAATGCTACTAATTATGGATTAGCACTAATTTAACACGATATTAGTGTTAAAATCTGTGCTTTGTGATTAGCCTCTGTCGATGGTTATGAGGTGTCAGTCATATATGTTGAAGGTTGGCCCCCTCTTCCCCTGTCGCTAAACATTACAAACATTAAAGATATTTGGGTTCGCATATATGTTAAGTAACTGTTGAGGAGGTAAATCCCCTCTGCGGACAGAGGCGATCCCTACTAGCCCAGCAGGGATCTAGCAACAATCACGAAATGTTACGACGCAAGTTCCTAGTTACGAAATGAAAAGACCAAAGATGGAGGCCTACCTGGAATCCAATGCTATGATCCGAAGAAGAGAGCGTTCCCGTTCCTCAGCCTCGACAGATCACAATCCTCCACGATCTCCGTGGATGGATACCTGCACGTGCAAGAAACAAACAGATACAAGCATAAAATCCGGCATACGTAACTAAATATCAGTCAGAAAGGATACTACTCATATTGACATAATCGAAAACAGAGTGGAACCATAATCGTAATCATTCATTTAATAACGATCGAAAGAGATTACAACCAAAGTTCTGACGTCGTGGTCTCCTTCGGATGGGTCTCCAGTTGTTCACGTCTCGCAAAGCTCGCCAGGGAAAGGGAAAACCTCTCCTGAGTCTCTCGACAATAGTCTCCTTACTTGAGTCGGCCTTAAGGGAAGAAAGAGGGCTCTTACGGCGTAAAGGCTCTTGGGAATTTGGAGATTCAAAGCTTAGGCACTTCAAGACTTTCAGCCTTTCAGCCCCTTCATCAATGGATGAAGGCTATATTTATAGAGGAGAGGAGGAGGTTGGGATCCCTACAATAGTGGAAGGGAGGCCTTATCCCTTGGGAGGTTCCCCATAAGGTGGAAACAAGAGGCCAAAGGAGGAAGGCCGTGGTTATTCAGGCGAAACCACTCCTGATGACTCATCCATGAAGTTGTTGTAATCGAAACTTCGCCTCTTTTTTTAAAAAACTTTCCATAAACAGAGTGGTGCGGGTGCAACACTGGGACAGAGCGCCAATTGGCGCGGGCTCAGTGTTAATTTTCCCCCATTGGCGCGAGTACATAACGGGCTACCAGCGCCAAGGCAAAAACAAGTGTTTTTAGGGGTCTGCTCAGGAAATGATCAACAGAAGAAATGTTGTCCTCATGGAAAGGGATGCAATGATGGTAATTTCAAGGCATGACAATGTTCACAGGTCACAAAATGGGTCCTCCATTGTGCGGGATGGGGAATGGTAGGGACGGTGACAAATTGTTGTGTAACAGATGCCCCCTAAAGTATGAGGCCCGAGAGAGAGAGGGGTGAAATGCTTTACAAGAACATGTTCAACTGAAGCCCCGCCGTCGGAAAACCTGCGTGGAGAAATACAACTGATATCTCAAGTACATGATGTATATGTGGTATGGACGCAGCCACCCAAAATAGAGTATACAATAATCCAGATCCAAGGTATGGACGCAGCCATCCAGTGAGGATCGATAAATAGACTCGGGTATGGTCACAGCCATCCAATGAATGAGTCATGTAACTAATCATAATAATCCACAAAATCGCAGCCTGGATTCCAATAGACAAAATCCAGGGTCTTGCGCTCCATCTCGACCCGAACAAAGTACAAGTTCAAGCATGCGAATAAGTGAGCTGAAGTCGAACATGCAAGAACATCGCCTGATTACCAGCCAATGATGAAAGCTGTTAATAGACATGAGAGGAACCACCAATAATGAAAATGGCCCTCAAGGTACTACAGGTACAATCTACGGCGTGTGAATCAATGAGTTGGCATCGAACACCCGTAGAATCACTCGATCGAAGGCCAATGATGAAAACCTCACGTCGAATGCGATGAACCTTCCATTGAGGCATGCAGGCTCCAAGGTACCATAAAGGAGTCTCTAGATCAACTTCTCAGATAATGAGCTGAAGTCGACAGGAAGTGACCTTGATCGAAGGTGGGTCATAGTGTTTTTCACATCATCGACACGAGACAGAGGAACATAATGTCTTTGTGAATCAAGATCAGATGAGAATCAGAGGAAGGTTGGTATTTTGCAGAGGTCAACTTCTCTTGAACATATAACGGCACAATAGTGGATTTGGTAGTATTTGACATCAACGGATCAGAGGTCATGGTGACGAGGCAAAGAGCAGATGAGAGGTCAAAAGAGATCACCCAAACCCACGGAGGCAAACAGAGAATGAGATGAGATGTCCCTAACCCGACACGAATGCAGACAAGTGCCATGTTCAAGAGCGACATACTGCCGACACGACAATGATGTTAGTTCCATTTTTTCCCCACCATTTCGGTGAGTACCTCTTTATTTTTACACAAGCTTGAAGAGGATACCATATGCTTGTCGTATAAATCCGTCCTTCGGACGAATCCATCCTAGTACATTTAACGAGCCCTAGGTAGGAGAGACTCGAATGACGTCATTACGACTGAATCCGATGTCATCAGGGTTTAACGAGTCTAACAAAGGAAGAACTCGACGTCTTTTCATGTTTAGAGAGTTTGAAAATACAGTGGAAAAGTAAACTCCAAAGGTCCCTTTTCGTAAATAGTTTCTCAGATCCGAAAAGGTAGAAAACTTTGTCTGAGAAAAACTCCTAGTCGCAATAGGCTAGGGTATTCCTTTTTCATAAATAATCTATCCCAGCCCAAAAAGGGGGTAAACGTATACTTGGTAGATGTCGTTTCGCGGCCACTTTAACGAGATCGAAACGACAAGGGACTCGGCAATCTTTTCAATTTTAGAGAGTCAGAAAAGAGCTGAAAGGTGACTCCTCCTGGAGGAACGAGTGGTATAAGGGTAGCTGCGGTTACACGGCAATGGTGGGCCTCCAAAACATGATAAAAGTCAAGAGGCTGGCTAACAAGACCACTCATCGCAGCAGTTCCTCAGGATTGGGTGAAACAACCAAGTGAAGGCATATGATCGGCCAAGCAGATAGTGACGATGGAGTGAAAAAACCAAGGCTCATCTGGCAAAAACAGGCTGATAAGATGGCAATCACAAGAGGTAAAATGGGAAAGGTTTCATTTTTACACAAGCTTGAAACAAAAAAAAAAAAAAAAAAAAAAAAAAAAACTATGCTTGAAAAAATAAGCATGCCCCCAGCATGGTGACTCAATTCGAGAAATTTTGCTGCCCCCAAGCTTCGGTCCATATGAAAGGCGGATGGAGTGAAGGTTCAAATTACGAGATCGAAGAAAGACTCGGCGGGGATTTTACGAGATCTTAACAAAGACTCGAATTGAACGGGAACGTGTTTCATTTTTTAAGGAGCTTGACACAGGAAAAGAACCATGCTCCGACCAACTTGTTTCATTTTTTAAGGAGCTTGACACAAGAAAAGGAACTATGCTCCGACCAACTTGTTTCATTTTTTAAGGAGCTTGACACAAGAAAATGAATTGTGCTCTGACAACCTTGTTTCATTTTTTTAAGGAGCTTGACACAAGACAAGGAACTCTGCTCCAACCACCTTGTTTCATTTTTTAAGGAGCTTGACACAAGGAAAATAACTGTGCTCCGACAACCTTGTCATAATGAAAAAGAAGTCATCGCTTCCAAGAGTTCCCCTCCCGATGGAAGGAAAACATCATGGAAGTCTGGACCCAATGCCCCCAGCACCTGATGCATGACGGCATCATCATTGAGCACAAGCACGGGGTAGGTAGCCACATAGTTGACTTGTGGTGGGGCAGATACAACGGGTGGATAAAAACTAGGAATGGATGATGGTGGGCCAGCTGCCACATCAGGACCAAAGAATGAAAGCTAATCAATGGTCACAATCCTTCCTTCATGCGAAAAACAGACCACACGAAAGAGGGAGGAGACAAGTGCTCCCATGGTATAGGTGTAATCGTGCCCCAAGAGCAGATTGAAATCCAAGGGGCCTGGAACAACCATCATGTCCATATGGACGGCTTTACCTCCCAAAGTAACAGGTAACCTTGGAAGGATCCCTAACGGTTGACTCGTTATTCCGTTAAACGCCAACAAATTCTGTGTAACAGGCGCAAGTGGCGGCGAGCCAAAAGCTTGCCAAGTAGTTGAGGATAAAATACTAACGAACGCGCCTTCATCTCTGCTAAAGGACCAGGTGCGCTGAGTACGACCGGCCTCTTCCTGTACTGTGATCTCGAAAGGCACATAAGACGGAAGGCGGTATCCTGCAAATTGACTCCAATCGAAGGAAGCGACCAAACTACTTGGAGGGGCTACCATCGAACCGAGATGGTCTTCCCTTGGTGTTACGGAAGAAGAAGGAGCATCCTTCATGACTTCCATCTCGAAGGTGGGAAGGGTATCCTCCAGGATCTCCATCACGGGAGGTGGAGGAGCAACTTCTTGAGATATAGGGACGGGAGAATCTTTCTCCAAGTCCGAGGAATCTGAAGAAACAAGAAGAACCTGAGGTATGTGAGGTCCAATCTCCACGGAAAAGACCTGGTGCACCGTAGACGGGGCCAGTTCAACCGATCCCACGACCAATGGTTGGTCGGGAACGGATTCCTGAATTTGAATTTCCGGGGGAGCGGGATTGACCAAGGATGACTCTTGACCAATCGTAGGATCAGCTGGTGGAGGATTCAAAGACAACTGTTTATAACTAGCCGGGAGGCGTGGTGTAGAAACAATTGAGTTGTCCAAAATTCGCTTGGCTTCATCCATATACGGACAAAGGTGAATGGCATGGTGCCCTTCACACAACTTACAAAGATTGGTAATATTACCTTGCTTCTTAGGAGTCTTACCAGCACTAACTGAAGACGTGCCCCCAACCTGACTCCCGGAAGCCAAAGGCAACGGCGGGCAACCGTTGGACCATACTTCGAGTACCTTGGGAATGCCAGGGCAGTCGCGAAGAAGATGGTCTCCCGTGCACAACATGCAAGGGAACTTGACTTTCCGTGGAGGGTTGGGAGGTTTATCAAGAGGAGACGCATCAGAAACAGTGGCTGCACTTTTAGCCTCTCTCTTGTCAGACTTCTTCTTCTTTGTCTTCTTCTTCTTCTTCTTCTTAACCACCTGGTTACTTGAATCCAGACTTTCACCAGGCGAAGTAGAAGAGGAGGACGCAGAAACAGGCGAAGAAGGGGAGAGGTCCATCTTGGAATCAACGTGACGTTGCTCAGGTGGAGAAACTGATTGACCAGTAGCCGAGACATTCGGGACCACAGAGGTTGAAAACAACCAAACAGGCAACCCAACAGTTAACCCAGGAAGGGACAACGTTGCCATGTAAGGAGCACCAACATTTCCAAAAGGAGGAAAAGGACCAGGATTCCCATCGAAGGGGATTCCTTGGTTGGTGAACTCCGGAAAAGTTGCCATCAGAAAATATCTTCAGAACAACACCCTAAGGAAACTAACTTTAACCAGGAATATTTCGTGGGTAGTTAATTTTTTATGACATTGAAACAAAACTCTACTGTTTCATCTTTTAAGAGTCGAGAAACAGGAAAAAGGTGACTCTATCACTTTCAGATTGGAAACAAGCGTGAAAGGACAAGCGCTTGATGACCTTTTCAAATTTAAAGGGTCAGAAAAGATCGAAATGACTACTCAGGAATTCTAGGCAAAGGGTGTACCAAATAACCGTGAACTGCAATATACACCTTGGTTTTAATAATGAAAGAGAAATCAACCAAGGACTTAACGTACGTGCAGGCAATCTCCCTAAATGCTGTGTTCGGTGTATCACAGGTATAGGGCGGCAGACTCAGCTTCCTATGGATAAAGGATAGCAACCTAGTGGGGTCTCCCTTTATATACGCGACGGTACGGGGAGCACAAGTCCGTACTAGCGCTGTCTAAAGCCCAAAGGCGAACGACAATTGCTAGGTTTAAAGACGCCGGAACACGTCTCTAGCCTAGACCTCTAAATATGTTTTGTTAGATTCCAATGCTGCCTTAGGTAAATTGAGTAAATTTTATGGTTGATCTTCAATTATGTTTCGGTTTCAAGGCCCTACCGTACGTCATATGACAATCTCCTGTATGCAACTATATGAGAAAAGAAAACTTTTCAATTCGATGAATGCTATCTAGTTAAAGGAAGAGCTTCAAACAATGATGCAACAAACAACAACACTGAAAACGAAACTTTCCAAACTAGATGACTTTCACTATCCAAAAGTAATTTCAAACATTCAACGATGCGAATAATGCAATGTAATCTATGCAAAATCCTTTTTCCGAAAACTATGCAATTGTAATCTATGCACAATTTCCTTTTTCTTTTCAAATAATAGAAATGCACTCAATGCATTTTTCGATGAAATGAGAATCTACTTAATGCACGCTTTCAATGAAAGAGAATGCACTCAAAGCAATTTTTAGTTTTCAATCATTAAACAATGTGATCTAAGTTCAATGATAAATCTCAAAAAATACTTTTCAATGCAATGTGATCTAATGCATCTTAACAAAAAGAACACTTTGAGACGAAAACTAAATAAACGCAAATCTTCTTAATGAAGGATGAATGCAAAAGAGATGTAAACAAACACTAAGAATGCAATCGTTGTTTCAAACACTTTGTCACGAAATCCCTCAAAAGGCGACAAGACACATGAGGTCAAACAAAAAGAGGACTTCCAAAGCAAGAGATCAAAACAAGGCATTCATTCCCTTTTACATCAAGCAATCATGGAAAGAAGACATCCCAAACAATGAGCAATGTAATCTATGCTCATACAAGGAAAAGACCGGAAGGGAAAGACACACTGGTGAAGGATTTAGGGAAAAAATCTCAATTTTCATACACCATGAAATTGCCACGATTTGTCCATTGACGCAGGTTGCTAACTGACAACAAGCGCCAACGCCTGAAAATGAAAAAACAAAGAATTTCTCCCAACCAAGACCAGACTCACCACTTCAAGCAGAATCCAAAACAAACCCAGAAGCAAAGTACTGACCAAAAGAAGCTTCCGAAAAAAGGTAAACCTACCACCTATACGAAATGGCGCGATTGTCTGGCTGTAATCCGCGCCAGACAGGGGATGGCGCGAGTGATGAACTGGCAACCTACGCCAATTGGCACGACTCTCAGGCTAAAAACCGCGCCAATCAAGACAACCATTAAAAGGTGAAAATTCGGAAAAGCAGAGGTCAGATCTGATCCTCTGGGGTGAACCAAAACCCAAAACACAAGAAGCAAAAACAGCAAAAGAACCCAGCCCAGAAGGCTAACCAAGCAAGGAAAATCATAAAACAATAAAAACGAGACAATCCAAACGAGACAGTGAAATCTAGACGATCCCTAGTGGAGTCGCCAAATTGTTGAGGAGGTAAATCCCCTCTGCGGACAGAGGCAATCCCTACTAGCCTAGCAGGGGTCTAGCAACAATCACGAAATGTTACGACGCAAGTTCCTAGTTACGAATGAAAAGACCAAAGATGGAGGCCTACCTGGAATCCAATGCTACGATCTAAAGAAGAGAGCGTTCCCGTTCCTCAGCCTCAGCAGATCACGATCCCCCACGATCTTCGCGGATGGACACCTGCACATGCAAGAAACAAACAGATACAAGCATAAAATCCAGCATACGCAACTAAATATCAGTCAGAAAGGATACTACTCATATTAACATTATCGAAAACAGAGTGGAACCATAATCGTAATCATTCATTAAATAACGATCGAAAGAGATTACAACCAAAGTTCTGACGTCGTGGTCTCCTTCGGATGGGTCTCCAGTCGTTCACATCTCGCAAAGCTCGCCAGGGAAAGGGTAAACCTCTCCTGAGTCTCTCGACAATAGTCTCCTTACTTGAGTCGGCCTTAAGGGAGGAAAGAGGGCTCTTACAGCACAAAGGCTCTTGGGAATTTGGAGATTCAAAGCTTAGGCACTTCAAGACTTTCAGCCTTTCAGCCCCTTCATCAATGGATGAAGGCTATATTTATAGAGGAGAGGAGGAGGTTGGGATCCCTACAATAGTGGAAGGGAGGCCTTATCCTTTGGGAGGTTCCCCATATGGTGGAAACAAGAGGCCAAAGGAGGAAGGTCGTGGTTATTCAGGCGAAACCACTCTTGATGACTCATCCATGAAGTTGTTGTAATTGAAACTTCGCCTCCTTTTTTAAAAAAATTTCCATAAACAGAGTGGCGCGGGTGAAACACTGGGACAGAGCGCCAATTGGCGCGGGCTCAGTGTTAATTTTCCCCCATTGGCGCGAGTACATAACGGGCTACCAGCGCCAAGGCAAAAAAAGGTGTTTTTAGGGGTCTGCTCAGGAAATGATCAACAGAAGAAATGTTGTCCTCATGGAAAGGGATGCAATGATGGTAATTTCAAGGCATGACAATGTTCACAGGTCACAAAATGGGTCCTCCATTGTGCGGGACGGGGAATGGTAGGGACGGTGACAAATTGTTGTGTAACAGTAACAAAGATTGGTGTAGTAGTGGCATGTGGCGCTGGTAGGGCGGAGGTCTCGTGTTCGACCCCTGCCGACCCTTCCGGTTTTCAACCATATTTTTTTTCAACCATTGGGGAGGCACTTGGCGGCCCCAGGCTGCACCACGTGTCCTCACCCAATTGGTTCGAATTTCAACCAATACCAACTTGCCAAATAACCCATATTCTCAACCAATACGATGATGCCACTTGGAAGTGCCTTATTTGCCAGAGGAAAATGAAAAAAAAATTGACCCGACCCAGTCAACATGCCACGTTAGCAGTACGAACTACTAACTGGGCACATGTCTGTCCTTTTTTGTTTTTTTGTTTTACCTTCTTAGCAAAGCAAACAAAATTCTTTTCTGGGAGCATACATAATCCATTTTGCATGAAACGAAATGCACCGGATTCAGAACGAAGAGCACTACCGGGTCATTCATGTTTCGAGCCATTTTGAGAACGTTTATTTTTTAGCATAAAATTAAGCCCTTGATCATTGAGGATTATGGGTTGCCATGTTTTTGTGCCTGTTGGAATTTTCTTGTCTTTTCAATGTTGTCCCTCTAATCAGTGTTGTGTGGGAGTATGAGGTTGTTGTTGTAGCCTTGTCACATGCATTGTTAAAATATGCTTCTATGTTGATATCACTATTATGGTTAGTGTCATTCTTTTAGTTGCATTATTGAGTCCACTACAACTTTGAGGGTTGGGTTGTTGTTGGTGACAATTTCCTAAGCTTTTTCTTTTGTTCAATGAGTTTCTTGGGGATAGTTACGAGTGGTTAATGTTAATTCCTTATCTTGTCTGATTATGTTAACAACAATGTTCACTTTTTACATGTTGTTTTTAGTATCTCCCTTTATGTGCATGTCATGCTTCATTGGTGGGTGCTTTATGGATTGTTGCTTGAATATACAATTCTCATAGCTTGAATTATTGCTTGTAATGGTGTTATTTGTCCCTTTTTGAAATTCGCCAGGCTAAGCATTCACCAACCCTTTTCATCTTCGTCTGACATCTATCCCAATGGTACACCAATGACATCATGTACGTTGATACTGGTTGGAATCCGTGTTCGATTGGGGCCCCACAACTTTGCGAATATCATGGCGTGCAAAAAGGACTTTTGCAAAGATGGGCATGCCACATATGTCTTGTGCTTCATAACCGATATCGTGATCAAATTTGAATAGTGACGTGTGGCACTGTTTTTTGTGGCGATGACGAGAGGAGTTCGACGGTAGGACTAAAAAATACGAATAGCGACGCTCACTATTGTGCGCTACTCTGCAAATATAGGTGAAAAAATTAGATTACTTGTTAATGCTTTTATAAATATATTATCTGTCAATGTTTTTTCAAACGACAACACAACTCTAACTACAACGCAAATTTTGGGAATTATGGCCCCACAAGCGATTTTTCAAATCAGATGATCAATGTGATTTTTTTGTGTGGAGGGGTGTTCTATCTTTGAGTAGTAGGGAGATGTTGCAATGAAGAATAAATATTAAAAAAAAATTAAAAAATAAATAAAAAATAAAAGAGTGTGTAGATGGGTGTTTTATCTTTTAGTAATAAGGAGATGTTGCAATGAAGGATAAAGAGTAAAATGCAAAATTAAATACAAATATGAAAAACAGATTGCTTCAATTATGTATTTAAATAGTGGATAAAAAATAATAATATATAATTTCAATTTAATAATAATATTAATAATCTTAATTGCATTGACATTGGTGATTTTATAATTTCAAAATTACATTGTCTTTTGAATGTTATCTTCAAATTTTAACTCATATTATTTTTGTTAATATAATTCTAACAATGTTTTTATCAAAATAATTAAAATTTTTATACATTTATTATGATGTAAATTCTCTACAAGTAATCTTAATCTTAAATATGTAATCACATTTTCTTTGTAAATAAGTTATTATATTCTCATTGGTTTATTTTGAGGTTTTATTTTCCCATTGAACTATTTAGTACATTTAATTCCAAGTAGGAAAATATGCCCACATATATATTTATTTATAAATTCTATTATGATTTATAAATTCTATTCTTTTTATATGCATAATTAGCTTATTTTATATACTTATATAAATTCCATTGCCTTTATTTATATATATTGGTTGGGATGAGTTCTGCCTTAATATAACTCATAATTAAATTTGAATGGCTCATTCTTTTCAATACACATTCAAATTTAATGAAGCTTTTAACATAAATGTTTAGCCCTTCATTCAATAACATTTAATTATATGTATTAACATTCAATTTCATTCGTTTTACAATCTAATGATTTTCTATTCACTTTAGCATTCCTTGGGTCTTATTTGATCTCACTCTTATAATAAGAGTCAAGTGTTAGTGTTTGTTCCTTAGGTTCCCCAGTTTTGGTCTGCAAGTTTAACTCTTCGTAGGTACCCACCACCCTCCAATGCCCCACGTTTCATTTTTCTCATTTTTAGTTTCATTGACCTCATCAATTTATTTTTTACAGGCTCACTGACATGTTCTTAATCTTATGTTGGAGACTCTTCCTCAGATTCATTGATGTCTCCAGTCTCTATCTCTTTGTTTCTAGGATTTCTTGGACACGTCTCATGTCCTCCACCTTTCTTGGACACGTCTCATGTCCTACCTATCTCCATCATCAGTTGTTGGTCTTCCCCTTCGACCTTGTCTTCCTTGTCAAGCATGGAATGACATTTCACACCTTTTTTTCTCTGTGTCGTAGCTTTGATACCAAAAATGATGCCAATTCTGCTTAATATTCAACACAATTAATGGTTGAAGTGTGCAAACAACATTAACTCATTTACACTTTAAAATTAAATTTCCCATTCAAATAATCTCCAACAAATTTCTAACATATATTTTTTATTTTCTTCTCGAACTAAGTACATGCATTCATAGATAATCATATATCCAATTTTTCTTCTATCATTACTAAAATTTGGATGAGTTGGAATTTTCCAAAAATGAATCCAAGCTCCCTATTTGTCTCCAAAAAGTCTTAGCTTTCTCCACATTTTAATTAAAAACTACTTCCATCTATATCCACAAAATCTAATAAGATTTCTTATTTTTTCTAACATCATTCATATCCATCTTTAAACTAAAATAAAATTCCATCACATTTCATTTGTTTTTTTTTTCAATTTCAAGAATAAGATGCTCCTACATTACAACACCTCCACTCCACCACCAGCACCAACACTAGCAACCATATCCCCATCGCCAACACCAACACCAACACATGAAGAACAAGTACATACACTAAGCCAAATAGTACAGTATAAACTAACTATTTTTTTAATCGGATGGATCATTAAATCTTTTAAAGAAAACACTCTCTCAGTGTATTCCTACTTCTGAAGTTGTACTTGTTCGAATACCAGGTTGGAACTCTGAAATTTTGGGTTCTTTAATAGTTTTTCCATGAAGGATTCTAATGTATTATATCTAATTAGATAATATTGAAGTATTTAATTTACACATGATGTTCTTACATAATACAAAAGCACCTCATTCATCAAATTCCAGATTCTATATTTTGTCATGGTAAATAACATAATCCTTTGATGTCACTACTAATTTAAATACACTAGTCATGACGTGTATAAAAGAGTAATACTTTAAAGTTTACACACAATAATTTCAGGTCTGATGTGAAATCCTTGATGTTTTGTTCTCAACAAAATTTCATTCTCCAATGAACGAACTTCATTAAGTATACACACAACCCTTGCTCAAATAAGAACATGAAAGTAAACTTTTCTTTTATAATCAAATAGTCTTTTAGCACAAAACAACGAAAATGATTTCAATCAATACTCTCAAATAACGGATATAATGCTAATTATATATTCAATTTCATTTTCATTTTTCACACAAAGAGAAAAATCGAAGGACACATTCAAATTATCATTAAAACAATGGAGAAATGATCCCCTATAATGTATATCTCAAATACAAAATTCTATGTGGAGTGTCTGGCATTCCTAAAACATTTGCTTGCCCAAAATAGTGATAAGGTGAAAGAATCCCGACATTAAAGACCGTAGAAATCATTCCTAGAAAAGTTTTTAAAGTCAATGGATCAAGGATTTGAAAAGTCTCCAAGAGCAAATGAATCATATCGAAGATATGTTCCGCATTACCTCCTGTCCTTTTTCCAATCCCATTTCTTGTAATCTGTCCACACTAAAGTCGAAGTAAAACACCAAACACATGAGAGTCAAGAAAAACCAAACAAAGGCAACCACGTTTGTATTTCTCACCTATGTGTATAAGTTTTGAATATTATTTCCAATATATTCATTCATCTTTAAATAGATATTGCCATAGCGAGGTATCAATCAAGTAGACATTAGAAACTCCCCCTATATCATGACGTTCCTCAAAGTGTATGCAAGTTCCTGCTACATATCCATCATTATCTAATATGAAAGAAAATTTAATATTTAAATGATGGTTGCAATTCATTATTTTCTAACTAAAATTCCAAATTTGCCACCAAAAGTGAGAGATACATTCTTATATGAAATTAGTGGATGAGTTGTAGATAGAAAACATTAAAATTGATGCCTATCACGTAAAATTTAGACTCGGCCTTAGATGGATCTGAGGCAGTAGTATCCCACTATGAGAATTGTTCAATTTACAAATACATAAATGCTTGAATTGTAGATAATGTAAGAACAAAATCCAACTAAAAAAGGCAATTTGGGATCGGTGCCCATTAGGTAAAAATTTAAATGGATCTAAGATAGTAGTATCCTCCTATGAGACTTGTTTGATTTACAACCAGCCTAGATCCATCTAACTCTGGATCTATCATGCGTTGAGAGGGATCAAATCTCTCGAGGTGCAAACCTATTTTTTGAGTGCAAAACTTGAGGAAAGGTTTGCACCTCGAGAGATTTGATCCCTCTAGGCGCATGATAGATCCAGAGTTAGATGGATCTAGGCTGGTTCCAGTCGAAGGCATCAATGTCACATTTTTCAGATTATTAAAAATTTTGTATATTTTTGAGATGTAAGATGGATCTAGGCTGGCTTCAGTGGTGTGTTGCCAAGGAAAATCTATCAAAGAAATGAATAATTTTATCAGTAATATGTAAATATATCAAATATTAATATAATCATTTTAAATATGCTAAATATTTCTGAGATTAACTTTATCATTTTAATTTTAAATTTTCTTAGTTACCTCAGTTTGTTGAGATGATAATTATTGTTAATAACTATAATGATGAAAAATGATGAAATATTTTTTTTAAATGCAAAGTGACAATAATAGTGTTGAAAGATAGAAAATGTGAATAATAATAACGTACTCATGTTACAATCAATCTCAAACTATTTTCTTCTACTATTCTTATTTCCTCCCTTGTTAGTTTTGTTATCTTTTCATATCGATTATATGAAAAAGAAAATTTAAATCGTAAACCATTTAAATCTTTAGCTCGATCTGTTGTAGTAAACATGATACCTTGTATCTCTTGCTTTCCAATATTAATAGCTTAAATTACTATAACACAAAAATCAATCTACATTGTTAATAACTTGTTGTGCTTACACTAAAATCAATGCATATTGTTAATCCAATCACTTTAATATTAATGTACCGTCATATATCCAATTACATCAAATCATAAATCAACATATACATTGTAATCAATGCATTTAATGCAAGCAATCAAATAAGATTAGAAAATAACTTCTACATTGAAATCAATGCACCTAATGCAATCAATCAAATAAGATTAGAAACCAACATCTACACTGAAATCAATGCCTTTACTCAAAGCAATCAAATAGGATTAGAAATCGCCATCTACAATGAAATCAATGCATTTAGCGCAAACAATCAAATAGTATTAGGAATAATCTATATTGAAATCAATGCATCTAGTGCAAGCAATCAAATATAATTATAAATCGACGTCTAAATTGAAATCAACACATCCAGTGCAAGCAATCAAATAGTATTAGGAATCATCACCTACACTAAAATCAATGCATCTAGTACAAGTAATCATATATCATTAGAAATAAATATCTACACTAAAATCGATGCATCTAGTGCAAATAATCAAATAGGATTATAAATCACCATCTCCACTTAAATCAATCCATCTAGTGCAAGAAATATTCTTCCCTCTCTCCACCCTCCATCCATATCTATATCCCCATCCATCTTTTTTTTTTTTGTCTCTATCTCACCCCCCTAAACACACACGCTCTCGCACTCCATAAATATCATTCTCTTTGTCAATCACCCTCTCTCCCCATCTCTCTCTTCTTCCCTCTCTTCCCCTTCTCTCCCTCTCCCCCGCTAATATCTCTCTTTCCTCCTTTTGTCCTCTCTCTCTCTCTCTCCATCTTCCTTATCAATCTCTCTCTCTCTCTCTTTAGGAACCAACATCTACATTGAAATCAATGCATTTACTCAACGAAATCAAATAGGATTAGAAATCGCCATCTACATTGAAATCAATGCATTTAGTGCAAACAATCAAATAGGATTAGAAATCATCTACATTGAAATTAAGTCATCTAGTGCAAGTAATCAAATATAATTATAAATCGACATCTAAATTGAAATCAACACATTCATTGCAAGTAATCAAATTGTATTCGAAATTACCACCTACACTGAAATCAATGCATCTAGTGCAAGTAATCAAATATCATTAGAAATAAATATCTACACTAAAATCGATGCATCTAGTGCAAATAATCAAATATGATTAGAAATCACCATCTCCACTTATATCAATCCATCTAGTGCGAGAAATATTCCTCCCTCTCTCCACCCTCCATCCATATCTATATCCCCCTCCATCTATTCTTTTTTGTCTCTCTATCTCACCCCCCTAAACACACGCGCTCTCGTACTCCATATATATCAATCTCTTTTTCAATCACCCCCTCTCCCCATCTATCTCTTCTTCCCTCTCTTCACCTTCCATCTATATCTCTATCTTCCCCTTCTCTCCCTCTCCCCCATTAATATCTCTCTTTCCTCCTTTTATCCTCTCTCCCTCTCTCTCCATCTTCCTTATCACTCTCTCTCTCTCTCTCTCTAGAAACCAACATCTACACTGAAATCAATGCATTTACTCAAATAAATCAAATAGGATTAGAAATTGCCATCTACACTGAAATCAATGCATTTAGTGCAAACAATCAAATAGGATTAGAAATCATCTACATTGAAATTAAGTCATCTAGTGCAAGTAATCAAATATAATTATAAATCGACATCTAAATTGAAATCAACAAATTCGGTGCAAGCAATCAAATTGTATTAGAAATCACCACCTACACTGAAATCAATGCATCTAGTGCAAGTAATCAAATATCATTAGAAATAAATATCTACACTAAAATCGATGCATATAGTGCAAATAATCAAATAGGATTATAAATCACCATCTCCACTTATGTCAATCCATCTAGTGTGAGAAATATTCTTCCCTCTCTCCACCCTCCATCCATATCTATATCCCCCTCCATCTCTTCTTTTCTGTCTCTCTATCTCAACCCCCTAAACACACACACTCTCGCAATCCATATATATCAATCTCTTTGTCAATCCCCTCCTCTCCCCATCTCTCTCTTCTTCCCTCTCCTCACCTTCCATCTATATCTCTATCTTCCCCCTCTCTCCCTCTCTCTCCATCTTCCTTATCACTCACTCACTCTCTCTTTCTCCACCTTTCTCTCTCTATTTATTTCTTCTTACCTCTCTCCCCCTCCCCTCCAAGTCCATCTCTCTTTCCCTCCCTCTCTCCACTCTCTCACATCCTCTCTCTTCCTTCCTCTCTTTCCCTTTCTCTCCCATCTCTCTCTCTCTTCACCCACCAACTATGTTACTATATCCCTCCCTCTCTCCTTATATCTCCTTCTCCCCCCTTATCTCCATCTCTCCTTATTTGTCTCTTTATCTCAGCCCCAAACATACACGCTCTCTCTCTCTCTGTCTCTCCCTTGTCACTCCTTCTCTCTCTCCACTTCTCACTCTCTATATTTCTTATTTCCTACATCTCTCCCCTTCCAAATCTATCTCTCTTATCAATCCCTCTCTCCTCCTCTCTCTCGTCCTTCCTCTCTCTCTCTCTCTCCAATACTCTCTCTTCCCCCATCACTCCCCTCCTCTCTCTCATCCTTCCTCTCTCTCCCTTTCTCTCCCACCTCTCTCTCTCTCTTTTCCCTCCAATCCTCTCTCTTCCCCCATATCTCTCTCTCTCTCTCTAATCCTCTCTCTTCCCCCATCCCTTTCTTTCTCTCTCTCTTTCCACCCCTCTCTCTCTCCAACTACATTACTATATCCCTTCCCCTCTCCTTCTCACTTCTTCTCTCCCCCATTCTTTCCATACATCTTACTTTGTCTCTTTATCTAACCCCTAAACATACACACTCTCTCTCCATCTCTCCCTTATCACTCTCTCTCTCTATTTCTTCTTAGTTATGTAAACTAATGAACATAAATATTCGTAAATATAAAGCAGATTATGGAGTAAATAAGAAGATAGGTTTTATTTACTTACCATACCTCTAGTTTATTTATATTTATATTTATTTACCATACCCCTTTTCTTTACTATGGTCTTTGGCCCATAGGCTTGTTATATAATTAGATTTTTATTTATAATCCTATTTGATATATTGTTATTTATTTACCTTACCTCTTTATGCCTCTTTTATATTTATTTATTTACCATACCTCTTTATATCTATTTTATATTTATTTATTTATTTATCATACTTGTTTATACCTCTTTTATATTTATTTATTTACCCATGGTATTTGGCCCATGGTATCAATATTAATTTGTCCCATGGTATTCGTCCTATAGGCTTCATCTAAATAAAACCTCCTTTTAAAGTTTTTTTAAACATAAAAAAGTTTATGGAATAAATATAAAAAGAATTTTTATTTATTTACCATACATCTAGTTTATATATTTTTTTATTTATTTACCATAGCTCTGGAGTAAGTATAAATTCATTTTACAAATATTTAATTAAAAAAATATTAAAAGATTTTGGATTTTGATTGTTTGTGTTGAATTAACTCTTTTCCTTTGATTTAGGAAATGGTATTGACTTTAGTAAAGAGTAAGGATGTTTAAAATTTTACTTAATTTGGAAATTCACTGTGGTAATTTTTTTTGTTAAAGATAAATTTATGATCCATTCAAATTCACGCATATAATTTACTATCCATTCAAATTATATAAATAATACATAATTGTATTAGAAATTGATATATGTTCTAGCACAATAATATATATATTTACAAATATAAAAATGTTTGAATTGCAGAAAATGTAAGAATAGAAGCCAACTAAAAAGGTTATTGCCCAAGACGTAATTCTCTAAAATGTTTCATAAGTAAAACATAGCAATCATAGTAACTTTGTCCCCTGGTTACAATTATCAATTACAAAAAGACAAGGATTGATGAGAACCACTATTGATCAATTTAGGCATATCCATCTTACCCAGAGCTGCAACCAGTGTTAACAACGTGAATTGACCATACCATTTTCCAGGATAAGGGTCATTTTAGGGGGGACAAAACTACAAACTTAAGGGAATACACCAACCTTACGCCATACACTCTTGAGCTTCTCTCTGCATCGCACCCTCACAAGCTTACAATCTGCAGTGCTCCATCAAAAACACAAAACCCACCAGGAACACCGAGCACCCACAAATTCAACATACAACCCAGATTATATTCTCAAAAACCCATGAAGCACATAAATACCCAATACACCTTACACCCTTGAGCAAGCTTCTTGGAGCTACAACTATTAATACACCGACTAGATAGTTACGTTAATTCAGAAAAATGCAGACACGTGAACACTTATAAATATATCATAGACATTTTGATAAAATCATCCACCAGGGAAGTGAAAGGAAAGCAGAGCAACTATTTCATTCGGATTCTCAAAGAGAGTTTCCTGAACACGCTCTGAAGAGCTCAGAGCATGGGCCAACGTTGCAACAACCATATTTTCCTTTGCATTTGAATGAATGCCAATACCATCAAACTGCTATTTTCTCTTAGCTGCTAGCCCTATTAGAATTTTGATAGATCCTTTGATAACAAAACTCATTGCTAGGCACGTTGGAATAACAATATAGATGAAAAGCAGAGAGCTTCTAGAGAGTTTGACAAATTAACAGTAACATCTTCTATGAAAACAAAAGCTTTCCTTTGGAGGTAACGAAAACAGATCAAGGAAGAAGTGTGGAAGAACAGGATACGAGTAGATGACCAGTGCGTTGTAGCCTGTAGGTAGAGTAACTTAGAATATAAGAAAACACAAACAAAAACCAGAAGTCAAATCGGCCATTGTACTCGTATCTTCATTCAAAATAATGGAAATCACATAGTTTGACGGTGGACTATTTTACAAATGTAAATCCTTAAATTTAATCAGGTTGTTTCTTCCATAGAGATTGGATCATACAACCTACAATGGAAATTAGCTGAGCTGAACCTATCTCATTGTATCTACTTTATATTGTGGGCTAGCTACTTAGAAAGGAATATGTGGTGAGAAGTTCCATAGGATATCATAAATCCATTCATTTTCAGGGCCCATGCATGAGGACAAACAAATGTCAAATGTGGCAACCTTACTCCTATTACCTCAGGTGTGGAGGTAACGTTTTCATTGAACAAAGGAAATTGAAGTGCAGGCTGCATGTGTGTGTTTCATCTTGTGGAAAAATTACCACGAAAGACATATCTGAATTTCAGGCCTCGTAAGAAATTACTTTTTGCACATTTCCTCCTCTCGTTTTATAAACTTGTAGCTCCTCTTCTCTTAGAAGCAGTGCGGTTACGGTATTTATAAGGATGTTTGTTACGTAAAATAGTGCTTTAAAGGTATTCCAACCGTATAATCAAACTGTTGTTAAGACATGGATCAGTAATTAGAACATGTCTCAATGGGCAAGGATTCGATGAGTCGAATTCCGAGTGCATGTCTCTTCTGGATTACTATAAATTGCATCACGATCATTGATCTCATCCGGCAAGGCCACAAGATCATTGTCTTTCGCCAGTGTTAAGTCTCTATTGATTCGATTGCCAATCTGCCACTCTGGTAGTCATCTCTCCACCTCTTACTCTGACGAACTTGCCAGGCAGCGCCCATCCGCGCAAAATGCTATGAAAAGAAATGAAAAGACAAACACATACAATAGAATGCCTAGCTATACAAACACATAAAAGAGACCAGTACATCATTTCAAAAAGCAGTAGTCTAACTAGATTGTTTTTTTGCCTTGAAAATCATTGAAATTCAGATAAGATTTTAAGAAAATCTGACAGCGATTTTTGTAAATCCAGATTATAGCTATCAAACTTCAATATTTTGAGTACTTTAGAGGTTTACGATGATACTGAATCCATTTCTACCATCAAAAACATGATTCAAACACTCCTATTACAAGATTTCTTTAAAAAAAATTATCCAAATTTCAATTTTGACAGTCGAGACAATTCCTCTGGCTAGAGAAACAACTCCAAAAAAACACAAAATATGCATGTTACTAAATTCATAGTTGCCATGAGGGAAAGTGAAAGGATCACGAAGACACGGTTTTGGAGCTCATAAAGAAAGTCTCGCGCTATAAACTCTAAAATTGTCTATTGCATTAGCCAAAATCTTATGACATAGGTGTTAAATTTTAAGGCATTACTATCTTTGAAACAACGATCCAATGAGTAAAATTTTGACTTTGTGGGAAGATTCCTGCACAATATCCTTTGCAGGTGAAACAACTATATAGACTATTTGTTCATGATTTATGTCCCAAAGTTTATTTCAAAGTCATGAATCAGTGTCTATATTCATATGTAGACGCTCTTGATAAGTGCATCATACACTGGAATTTTAGTTGTGCTTGAAGGCGCTCTTCATTTAAAATGACCTGTAGGTTTGAGTCCTTTCGATAACAATCAATTAATATTACATGGTTCCCGTGGGAGTACCCTTAGTTGTATTTTGATACATCAATAGATATAATCATATACTCATTTAATTTGGTTGTCTTCTGGTTCGACTCTTGCTTTTTTGTTTTCAATATATTAACGACATGTATAACATTTAAGGCCAAGGGATTAAGTATTAAGTATTCGCAACTTTTTATATTTCACACTTTTGCATTTCGCATGGAAGTTTGCAAATTTGCTTTCAAAAGGCTTCCATTTTAAAACATAGTTGAATCATCTTATTCAAATTACTTTGTATGTCTTATTACTTTCTTTGTCTTTGTTTTTGTCAAATGAATTTGTCTAAGTAATTATTTCCAATGTCTTTAGACACTTGGTTAGCTTCATTTAAATAGGTTTCAATTTGAATCACTTGGGTGCAATAAACTAATCTATATCAACAAATTTACTAGGAATGTTGTCCTCAACTGTAGGGAAACATCCCTTCAGTTTTACCACCAAGGTTTCCTTGGAAAAATATCTCTTTACCCTCATCTTTAATTAACAAAGGCCTCTCAACCTCCTTTTCTCATCAACAATGCAACATTTGTGTTGACAACACTAAATCCATGTGCAAAACTGCTTATAGTTGAAATCTTGATCTCCCGATCAACACACCCAAAGTTTTACTCTCAACCATAGAGCTCTACTTGTAGTGTGCCATAAGGGTGTTAAGGAACAACATGCAATAAAGAATAAGAAGTGAGAGCATGCATATCCTTCCTCGTGTAATTGTTGTGACAACCATATCAACGAACAACACTTCACCACAATTATTGCATTACATAGTATTCAAACCATTTAGAATTAGTCAATATTGACACATTTTGAATGATGAATGACTTTGGGAGATAAACTCCCCTAAAGAAGCACTTTTTTTTTTTTTTTGTGAATCTGTCTACTTCTATATTAGTACAAAAAGATCACAAGGAGGCAGAGGCCTCAGAATAGCTAGCCCTGTGACGAGGCATTCTTACATTACATTGCTGTTCATTAACATGAAATACAACAGCTGTTTACTATAAGAGAAAACCTTGATGACCAGGACCTTGTCCTCCTGTCTGAATAGCTGAAGCTGGAAAGCAAAAAGATTTCTGGAGTATAGGACTCTCGAGGACATGTAAGACCGAAACACACAATTGCCATAGCAAAAATTACAAGCATTCTTTTTTAAGCGCTGAAGCGCTGACCAGAGCCTATTGTTATGGATAGCAGTGTTTGAAAATCCATCAATGCAGCGAAGGAGAAATACAACATAGTTCCTGCAAAAACTGGGTAAAAGAAGGAGAATGAACACCTTCTGAGTACCTGTAATCCAAAACTGACGAGCTAAAACCATTAAGCATCATTGGTGGGCGAGGGCGCTTCTTCCACCACAGGACAGGCATACGGGTTGAAATCATCATCTTCAGGAGGCGGAGGAGCTTTGCCCGAGAAGTCGCTGCCAGAAGGAGCGCTGGGCCTAGCGTGCAGAAGCTCGTGCTGCGAGACCGTGGCGCCCTGATCACCCTGCAGACTAACCCCTGGGGGGCAAAACAGAATTCCGTCCTCATGATCCTGAGCAATTCTAGAGGGAGCCGAGGGCTGTGCCTGAGCAGTCGGGTTGGTGCGGAGTCTAATGGACACAGAGGCGATGAAGTCTTGGTGGTTGATGGAACAGGGGTAATTGAAACGGGCGGAGTGAAAATGCACATTAGAGGTGAGGCGAACACGCGCAGCAGAGGAGGATAGACTTCTGCCACGACCACGACCACGGCTACTACTGGGGGTAGCGACTCGACCAGAACCGGAGTCAGAGGAGCCCGACGAAGAGGCAGAAGAGGGGAATGTAGGCGGCCTAATGCCTTGCCCACGAGAAGAGCCACGCCTGCAGGTCATTCTTGGTCTCAAACGAGGCATAATGGGATTGGCAGGGAGGACAGGGCGAAAAAACAAGTTCGAAATGGAGAACGAGCGCAGAGACGGCCTATAACCAACGGAAGAGCAACTGAAATTGCAATACTGACCAGAAGAAACGTGATTACCTGTCAAGAGCTCCAGGCAACAACTCAAACTACACCTTTTCCCGGTACTGGTGCGCATACAAGGTGCAACATCTGCCTGAGAGCAGCAAGAACTCAACGGAGTGACGCACAGGAGCGGAGGAATGGGCGCCATTGCAATGGAGATATCGTGATAACGAGGCAGAGAGGACTGCATTAATGCAACATTTACTTTGAAGTGTGGCGTAATTAACTGGAGCTCGGAGCGCAGAGAGATGGCGGTGGTGGTAGACCACGTGCCCACCCGCCCCCCTGTCATCAAATTATATACCTTCACGTACACCCGCATCCGGGATTCTTTTAAGCATGTTACAAACTACATGCATTCATATTTTCTTATAAACATGTTACAAAATAAAGAAACACCTTATTCATATTTTCTTGCAACAGGTTACAAGCACTAGATTTTAACGATTGAAAAGTTCTACAGTATCATGTTGGAAGCTAAAGAATTAATTTTCCAGCACTAGATTTTAACGATTGAAAAGTTCTACAGAATCATGTTGGAAGCTAAAGAATTAATTTTGACACCATTAACGAAAAGGATAAGAGTCCTTTGCCTATTGTTTTGTATTACTATATGGAACCCTGTGTTCTGCCTCCCTCGCTCTTCTTCAGTAATTATCTTTATCTACTGGGATTCAAATACCATTGTGCCTTGTTGAGTCCTTTCCCAAATGCCAAGAGACAAATACTTCCCACATAACATATATGGAGATGCCCATTTCTTCCATGGGAGTGAAAGACATCAAGAAACCAGACTCTATAATTTACAAAGTGAAAGTGACAGATACCATCTTTACCAACACTGATAACCATTAGGTAAATTGAAAATGTGATTATGCAAATGGTATAGTGAATCAATAGTGAATTAACGAATGTAGGTATAGTAGGTATAATCATATAATCATTTAATTTGGTTGTCTTCTTGTTCGAATTTTACCTTCTTCCTTTTTACCAATATATTAATGACCTATATAACATTCAAGGCCAAGGGATTAAGTTAAAGGGGAAGCTCCCCTGTGATTGTGTCAATTATCAATTTCCTGTAGGCTATTTTCTTGATGCTTAAACAAACACTCTGGTACTGAGTATGCCTCCAAACTCTTTTTAAAGCATTCAACATGTGCACATTTTTCATGAAGGATTTTTCTTACACTTTTACTTTTACTGGATTTTTCATACATTTTCACTTTTACTACAACTACAAGATTTTTCTTATATTTTTATTTTTATTGCACCTATCATATCATATTATCATATTGTTATAGAGTAAATTTCGTGCCTTTATTGAAGTATAAGGTTTGTCTTGTTCCAACTCCAATGAGTAGGAAAGCAATGGTTTGAAGTCTAAGGCTTATCATGTTCTAATTGGAACAAGTAAGAAAGTAGTAGAGTGAAGAGGTGGATTTTGGGTTTTTTTTTTTTTTCAAAATTCAATTAGAATTTGGAGAAATTAAAAAATTATATTTTGAATTGATATATATATATATATATTAAATTATAAAACACGTAATAATCTTATAAAATATGATATCACCACATTCCAATTAAAAGAGACTAGTCCATTATGTTAGAGAATCAGAAAGGCAAAAGGATCCTCTTGTTCTGATTATTTACTTGTGATCTTCTTTAGTTCTTATTATGTTCTTCTTATCTTTCTTCTTATTAGTTCATTAAGCAAATATCAAAGCAAATTCACATAGATCAAGGGCACTAGATGTAGGCCAACAACTAGGGAAAAACCCCATTCTCTAGGAAAACCCAATCAATAATTCTTCCTTCAATAGTGATTCTTGAGAGTCTAGACCTTGACCCGTACTTCCTCCACACCAAGTCAACCTTCCTTGTGATCCTTCTTGAATCTAGCAGTAGTAGCAGTAGTAGTAGCAACAACAGACTTCAATCTATCTTTAAAGACTTTGATTTAGGCCCAATACAACTTCTCCAAGCAAAAACAATCAACAAAACAAACTTCGACTTCCTCTTCTCTTTGTAGCAGCAGCTTGGCAGCACCTGATGCAACAACTGTTGCAGTAAAACTTTGAGAACTTTAATCTCCCAAACTATAGCTTGAAATGCAGAGAGTGCGGTGCAAAAATTTCAAATTTCTTCAACTCTATAAGCATGACCAAAACCGAATCCAGAAAGTCCTCCTCCAATTCACAAATTTTCCATTGTTGCAACTTCAAAATCGAATTTATGTGTTGCCGTGAGATTGTTTCAAGTGAGTATGATTCCATTGTATATATAGGCTTGAGATGAGTTTGACTTCTTGGGCTTGAGGCCGACTTGATCACCTTAAGGCCGACTTGGTGTGGAGGTTTCATAAATCTTATTTTACTTAATACTTGACCTATTTGCATGGTTGAAAAGCCCAACATTGATCAATTTAAATCTGCAATAATCTTATAGACTCAGAATAAAACCTAGAATTCCACAATAGGGACTTTGACCTAAAATAAATACGACCCAAGCATGAAACCCATGCTTTAATAAGTCATTTAATAATAATATAAAATTATTTTCTTTATTATTTTGACAAGTACAAAAAGTATCGACTCAAGTAAAATTTATGAAGACCAAACCTAGTTACATTCTTCAACACTCCCTCTTAACTAGGTAGGTATTCATAACTCAATAGTACAAGGTAGATCTCAACTATATGAACTATGAAGAATTTTTAGACACTTAAATGTCATGGACTAGATTCCTGACCAGGGAACTCTATCGATTGATCACTCAACAATTTAGGCACCGCAATGCCATGGAATAGATTCCTGACCAAGGAAATCTATCCAAGTGGGAATAATATGGACTAAATCTTTCAACCTCTATAGGTACCATCAGGCTTACTTACTAACCATCAACCCAAGTAACTAGGTACACATCTACCCGATCTCACCCTCCCTACCAAACATCAACACAAAGTGTCGACCTGATGTCTTTCCAGGCAATGATTCACTCACAGAGCCTTAACACACCTTGATCCAATAGATCAAGGACAACCAATCTCTCCTAATCCAACTGATTGGTAACCAACATGCTATCAAAGCCTTCGAGAGATTCACCTGTACAAACACAACCCCAATCAGCAATACATATTCAAGTATATAATCAAAGAAAACTTACAGGGTTTCGATGTTTCTCTTCAGCTAATTTCAGTAGGACTATGAGTTGAATATTTTAAAGAAGATTCCTCATACACTTTCATTTCCTACTTTTCATGTAGCAACACAATATTCAATCGGATCCTGCTTTCCTTATTATAGTAGAATCAAAGCATTCTCCAATCGTGACTATGATTCTTACTCATGGTCTTAACTAAGACTTACAGTTGTTAGTCCTCGTCTAGTGCATGACACATGAAGTAGAGAACCATAACCATTTCTTCGATTATCCAGGCTCCCTTTTAATATAGGGATATCAACTTCTTCCTTTAGGTGTTGGAGAATCTTTCATGGATTTCATCCTTCTCATCATTCTTGTTAGCTTCTCATCTTCATGATGTACCTGCACAATTTTAGATAGAAAGTACAACCAAAACTATAGAAGCATAAATTTAGTCATATCAGAGTTACAGAAGCACTTTCAACTTTATACATATCAGATACCCAGACAAGAGACATATACTCTTCAACATTTTTGCTAGGAACTTTTATCATAAACCCTAGACTACTTCATAATGTCTTTCATTCTATCTAGGATTTCAATCCAGTAACTCAGAAACCCAACACACATCAAGTTGTGAACCATTGCGATGTTCACCAAGATTTCAACAGGTTTTGGAAGAAGCAAGTTTTGTTTCTATACAAACTATTTCACATCAACATTAGCATACAAATTACTATATTTTACTAGGATGACAAGCAAGAAAACAAAGATTTTTATTTTTTAGATTTATTTTCTTATTTACTATTATATTTTACTAGGATGATAATAAGGAAAATGGATGCAAGTATTGTTTTTGAAACCATTACAATCATTTGAAACCCGAGAACATGATCGTGGTCTTGAAAAGAACGTAAGTGAGATGGATCAAGTATATATTTAAATAATTCTTTATGATTGTTAATTAGCTTTTACAGTTAATTTGGTTTGAGATTCATAATTATATATAGTTATTTACTATCTTGTGCTTATAATAAAGAATATGTATCTCCTCAAAGCCATCCACCTATAATAGATAGCGAGCAAGTGATGCATCCAAAGCCACATCATTCGCAACCATTATAATGTTCGCCTCATCTTCAAGTGAATTTGGGAGAGGTAAGTTGTATACCCTATGCCATAGCTCATAATGCATTGACATATAATTTATTATACATTATAATTGCATAGTTTTTCAATGCATTGTGTCCTCTTCCATTTTGCATGGTGCCCATCTATTCATTATTTCCATGCTATTTTACATTTTTTTAACCCATTCTTTTATTATGTTGATATCCATTTGCATATTATTGATTATGTTCTAACTTTTGCATAAGGAAAAAAGGAAAAATGATCTTGGGATGGTGAAAAGAACGAAAATTACACCAAAAGAATTGAAAGCGTGTGGGTTCAAGTCTCGAAAATAATACATAGAGCATATATGCTCAACTAGTATTGCTCTTTCTAAACCCACTAGGCTTACCACTTTGAGAACTAAAACAATTCACCATGTTTAGGTAGCTTGAACACGTTTAGAGGTTTAATTAGTGTTTTGTGTAAAAATAAGTTTCTCCTTTTGTAATGAATATTATATTTTTGAATGATAGACTAAAATTTGTCTCGATATAGAATGGTTTATTAGAGAAGTGTTTTTCATATTTGAAATTGTATGTGCATTTTGTCTTAATGAATGATATACTTTTAAAGAGTTGCATATCAACTATACTTGTGATATATTATTTGGATTTTTCCTTAAGTTCATGACGTATATGTCCATGATTATAATAAGTAAATGAGGTAAATGGCCATGATTCTTTCTTTGATTACATGCTTGTTAGTAGCTTGATGATGTCCTTCATGAAGTGCTCTCACAAGATAGTGAGGAGTTCTCAATAGATACACATAAATTTAGACACACTTGAAATAGTGAGAAGCTTTGTATTTTAAACTTTAATTCTTCTAATAGGAACCATTTTTCAAATTGCTTCTAAGAATCTTCGAAAAGCCCCAAACGAAAAACTAAGCAAAATGAGACTCAATTTTACATTTTTATTTTTATTTTTTAATCTCAACGCACTCTTTTAATAAAGGATATAATTTATCATTTACACATTAGTTTTACAAATCGGGATATCCATCCAAATGGGCTTATCGAAAGAGATAACAAGTGATATCTTTATATTTAAAATTTCATAGATATTTATAATTATTTAAATTTAAGTCACTTACATTATTTATTTTTATTATAATAAATTGATATCTATTATTATTTTAATAGATATGTTTATTTTGGAATATACTTTTCAAAAATTTAATTTAAATATCAATAACTATAAAGTATATGGTAAAGATTTAACTTCTAAAAATATGTTAGAATGTTCATAAATCAAAGGTTGAGATTTATCTTGAAAGTAGTTATGTCTTTTTATTCTTTTCATTAAATTATTAAATTTAAAAAAAAAGTTATACCATGGTATTAGTCCATAATATTGTAACAAAATCTATTGTGGTGAATTTACACTTAAAGTGGTGTTGAATCTACGTGGTTAATAATCTTGTTACATATTATTTTAAATATATTGTTCATATATTAATTCTTTTAATAATAATAACTAGCATTTACACTGAGAGGTGCAAAGTAAAGCCGGGGAGTGGGGAATGTGGAGGACAATAATTAAGCGAAATATATGGAAATTTTAGTTTCTATATATCTTTTAAAGAATGTAATAGGAGGTTAAATTTAAAAATAAAGGTGCACTAACATTAAGTAACACTAACATAATTGTCCCAAAATAATGGCATAGTAATGATGGTATCCTTCCTCTTCGTGCTCCCTTCTCATCCTATGCTTTACTATATGACATTTGAGAAGTGGATAAAGTACCAAGGTAGGATAAGAATAAAAAGATGAAAAATATGAAAAGAGAAAATGAAAGAAAGGAAACCCTTTGCACTCAAGAAGCATACAAAATGGATTCATGAGCTCCCTCATACATCGGATCAAATAAAAAAATCATGGAGCTCCTTGCCAATAATGAGAGAAAATAAATTTGGAAAAAGAAAAGAAAAAACTTGAGAAAGAGATGATCATTTGAATATAACACTGGGCTCATAAGCATCTCTTACCAAATTTGGCTACTCTATGTGAAACTCCATTGAAATTAAAGTATCTTGTTTCATTGTGTAAAGACAATTTATCAAGCAATGGTTAACACCTCTATTTATTAAGCAAGTTTCTGCTAGTTAACACATCTATTTCTCCAGCAATTTGGTTGTGCTGTAGAGAGGGATTTGGTAGGTGAATGAGGAAGAGTAGCGACTCCCCTGAGTGCTGGATGAATCATTCGGGTGGGTTGCACCGGGGCATAGACAAGAGGGACCCCAAGTTTTGGTTTATTAATTTGTAAACCCTATTTTCGACAGCTCTGGAGAGGATTTTTGAATATAGACTGAAACCCTAATTAAAGAGTTGAACCAATTGCATCATATGATCCGCTTCTGCAACCTAATATGGTATTTATATCATTGAGTTAAAAGCGTTTTATTCAAGAGTCTTTTGGTCATCCGTTAGTATAAGAAAGTTCATTCGCTACCATCTTTTCCAGGTTTGTCATCGACTATAATAATAAAATGACTGATCAACAGATCTGCAAAACAATCAAACCTCCCATCTGGTTCGAGCAAGATGATACATCTAAGTTGCACTTCTGCTTATTGAGATAAAAATTTAATTGCTTGATTTAAACACTATGAGTGCGCTTGTGTCATTCCATAAGGAGTAGACATGGTAGATAAATGTTCAAGGGCGAGAATGAAATCCAAGGGAAAATAACGAATCAATAAATTCAAATTCTTTTAGACGCAAACTAGTGTACCGGGAAAATTCACTTCATATTCACCCACAAACCTCACTTGATTCTCAAAGTACATGCAACATTTGGTTCCATGATTGTGTGACAACCAATACATTAACTTGGTTTCATGCTAAGTATATCATTGGATAGACGAAAAAAAAAACACGATAATGTAGCGTCGAGGTAAAATAAAATAGATAAAATGCATGGGTATATATCTTCTTCTCTTGACTTTGCGGCTTGAGGACCCTCGTGGATTTCCAATGTGCCATGTTGATTTTGGAGTTTTGGTTTCAGTCAGCTTCGGCTTCCCAATCAATTTTTTCCCTCTATGTTTAAACCGCAATGGACGAGAGTAATAATGCTCGTCGGCACCATCATCACAGCAGAGGAGGCGCGACTGAAGTCATTGCTGGTGGAAATACTGGTGTTAGCGATGGTGCATCAAAATGACTGTGTATTTTTTTGCTGCTACCTCTGCTCGATTCCTCTTCTGTCAAGTGTACCACATCACCACCTTCTCCTCCTCCCCCTCCACCTCAGCCCACTGGAGATCCCGCGGAGGGAGATCGTGTGGCAGCAGGCGGGGAGGGATCAAAGAAAGAAAGAAAGAAAGTAATTTTAAAAGAAGAAGAAAAAATATTTATATATAACAGTTAAGTTGAGAATGGAGATACATAATCCATGCGAAATTATTTTTCTTTTGTAGACACCTTTATTTGTTAATGTAATCAAACATTCTCGTTGCATTCTAGTTTTCCCTAATTTGTGACGCATGATGACCAAAACTGTACTGCAATTTTCTTGCACTTCGCCCAAATTTTCATTGTCTTTCTTTTTCTTTTCTTAACAAATCTGTTGCATCCTCCAGTGCTTTCTGCCTTTTCAATTTAGTGTCATGTGCACAAACAATAATTCCTGTTGTAAATAGATAGATGGCTTTTGCTGATTTGGTCCTAGGGTCAATTTTGGCATTGATTATATGTATCACACTTCCAATTATACGAGAGGAAACATCCTTTAATGTTTCCTCTAATGCCTTCCCCTATGTTCCAAATTTCTTAACTGCAATCAATATTGCATAATAAATATCATGGATAATTGAATCTCTGTCATAGTGATCCTTCGACATTCATGATTTTTCCATAAAGTCATGCATGCTCTGATACAAGCTTCCCTTCTCAAAATATCCATATCTTGAGCATTCATTACATACTGAGTTTCCTAGGATCATGACTGCATCCAAAGGCGTGCTAATTTTTGCAGGGTTTGATAAGCGTTTTCTAGCCATTTGAGCTGCATTGACTAACTCATGCTTGTTTCCAACCATGTATGTAGAAATTTATAAATACAATAATGTATTTCCAGATTCTCCTGATCTAACAAATTAATCTTATGTTAAATACAAAATCCTTCCACTTAATTCTTTGCGGAAATTAAATCGCCAATTGCAAAACACATATGAAGCAAAACCAATCGCACATAACAAGATGTTTTATCGGGAAAGCTTAAAGCCCAACTATCATATATTATGTATATCAATGGAACATGTAACAATCTCATATATATCATACAAAGCTCAGCTCATAGAACTCTCAGTACAATATACAATCGTCACATGCTGTCATGCAGAAATTTGCATATCTATCCACCAATTTCTTGCCTCTTGACAACCTGCCTCCACTGCGCAATCCCTGCTGAAGAAGAACCCTGAATGAATTCAACCCTGCCTTGCTTGCACTGTGCAATCCTCATAAGCATCTCAAATGTGTGTGTAGATGCATTGAATGCATCACTATAGTCACAACTGACAGTCCATCTCACCCTTTCACCTATCTCTCCACTCGGTCTCCACTGGATCTGACATGCAAGTAGTTAACTGTTGTATTTCTTCAGTTGCAAGTAAGACACTAGTGAATTAATAAAATAATTAATTCACTCATCTATCACTAGTGTATGTTCAATTACAACTAGCACATTTAAGTTTAACTCACTTAACTGAGTTAAACTAAATAACAACTCACATAACTACTCTTCCAACTTTGTTACAACTGTGTCACACTCAGTTACAATGAAGTCCTCCATGCATCAGTCACCAACCACCCTAGGAATTGTGTAATTCCTTCAGCCCACTGATGTGCCACATCTGTTCACTGAAATAAAGTGCTCCAAGAGAATAAGTTACTATTTATTGTCTGATTATTATTAAGGGCTAATAATAATCGACATGCATTCTATTTTTAGATTTGTGATCTATAAATAGACTTCGCCCATCTTCTAAAAATAGAAAATCATCTAAAGATAGAATTTTCTCAATCATCTAGAATCAACCTCCTCTAATTTTAGAATATGCTCACCATTCTAAAAATAGACATACACCTAAAAATAGCTTGTGTGGGCCCCACCTAGTGTAGGTGCTTATTTTTCACTAGGATCAAGGAATGATGTTTCCGGATGCCACTTTCACTGTTTCTTGTTGCAACATTCAACAATGTACAAAAATTATAAATGCTGGAATACGATATCTAGAGCTAGACCGCTACCTTGACTCTGATTGATGCTTGGGGTGAGCGTTATCTAAAGCTGAACCGTGAGAATCTAAAGTAGAAGCACTAGAAGGAAGTGGTGAAGACCATTAATGGCCGCCTGGGCAATAAAAAACAACCTAAGACAGAAGTCCAGTGCAAGAATCGCCAGGACGGTGGAGAAATTGAGGACGGCCAGGACGACTTAAACTCACCCCCTATTTTGTCTGCACATGTCAACATATAATTGGCTAGAAGGGCAATAAGGAAGCTTTCTGATTGGGTGGGGTGAACATCGTTTTCCCACCCAATCTCATAACGAAAACGCCTCCGGCGTAAATATATCTACAGCAATGGGGATCCCTATCTGTCAGTGATTCCAACGACTCAATCTTCCTTTTAAAAATACTGAGACGGTTAAAAGAATTTATCAAAGGTTTTAATGCCCTTGACCACTACAAGTGATGAGTGTTCAATGAAATTATTACAACATTGTTTGGAAAATAAATAAAGGGCTCTTAAGTTTGTGAAAATTTAACAAATAATAATGATAATAGTTTAACAATGTGTTGTAAATTGGGTTTATTTTAGTCGTTTGGGAGGAATAAATATTGTTGTCTTTACTAAGTTTCTATTTGACTTACTAGTATGTTAAATTTATATGGCTGAAGAATAAATTAAAATAATAAAATAAATTTGGCTTGTCAATTTATTGGTATTTTTTGAGTTCAACTCATTGTATTTATCTTAGCATTTGATTTTTGAAGACTATTAAAAATATCTAAAATAGATATTCTTATTTGTTTAATTATTTTCAATTTTTAACATACTTATTAGTTGAACATCAATTGTTATTTGATAATTTACATGGTAATTTCATAATTGTAATAGGTAAAAGTGAAAAATTGTATCTTATATATCTACATATAGCACTTGTTATTTAATAATTTGCATTATAATTTAGTAATTGATGTACATATAGCATTTGCTATTTAATAATTTGCACTGTAATTTAGTAATTGTATTGATAAATGTAAAAAGGTAAATATAGATTTAGAAATGTGAAATAGTTAATATTTGAAATTCCAACTAATATCCATTATATGGATCAACATCTTTTATTTATAATCATAACAAAAAAAAAATTATAATAAGATAAAATATTTAAATTAAAAATAAAAAATAAAAAAAATTACAAACATTCAATGACCAATATAGCCAAGTATAAGATAAAAATTTAAATCAGAAAGAAGACTAATTGAAATAATTAACTTCTGAGAAAGATCACACAAAATTAGCAACGTCTATCTATTTCAATTTTTTCCCCTCTAGATTTGTTAAAACTCCATTTTTCTATCAATATGTTGTCCTCCCTGGATCTGTAAAGATTATATGCATGGCACATCGTCAATTTTCCTTGTTTGTTGAGTTTACAGAGTTTAAAATTAAAAAAATGCCAATAACCCATTTATACAAATTCTTAACTCCAGAAAGATTGAAACCTCTGATTGGAAAACATATAAGAAAAGGTACCCAATATTAATTATAACATATTAAGCACATAATTGAATAGAGTGAAAGCTGGAATCTCTTTTATGATATAGACATGCCAGCTCTATGCTTATTCACCAGGAATGACAAGGGGAAACAAATTTCCAACCCATTCACCTATATACTGAAAATTAAATCACGCACAATTAATTCTTATGCAGAATTAATGAAAGGTAGCAAGGATAGATTCATGCACCCCTTCTTGCTATTGGTACAAGCATGCTAGTGATGGGGAACACATGCAGATGGCTACTTCTTCTCTCTTTTGTCAAAGAAGCCAAAGGGGCTGTCGCCGCCATTCCAGCTGCCTCCCACCTATTGAATGCCAATGTAGGTAGCCACATTCAACACTGGACTCACCCTCCCCACTCCTACAGACTTCGACTTGACCATAGGATTTCCTGGCCTTGGGGAATACAAGCTGGCTGCTTTTGCAACAATACCACTAGATCTTTCCAAGTTTCGAGCCATAGTTTGGCTTCTGGAAAATGGTGAGGAGAAAAATAAACCATTTCCCTTCATTTCCCCA
Organism: Pinus albicaulis; assembly: GCA_034641835.2. Lineage (NCBI taxonomy): Eukaryota > Viridiplantae > Streptophyta > Pinopsida > Pinales > Pinaceae > Pinus > Pinus albicaulis. Next base: position 910,407,494 of record CM076572.1, read on the forward strand.
GTGCTTGTGTTGTAGCTCCTTGAAAATGGCAGCAGATATCTTGGGGAAAAAGGTCGTTTATTCACAATATTATGCGATCTGTCTTGATCAACTATATTAGATGATGTCCTTCTGTTCTCTGCATTTTCTTTGTTGCTCAACTTAAGTAATATTTCCTTCCACTTACTAGGCGGCTTATGACGCGGAAAAGATTTGGGAGCAACATTTCCCACACAACCGCTTGTTCTATGTGGTGGATACGAAGCAGATCGAACTGGTGACTGACACCTTGAGCTTTCAAGATCGAGATGACTACCAGGGGATACAATTTTGGCTTCAATAGGGCAATCTACAGGCATAATTTTTCCATCCATAAACAATTCATCGGCAACAGATAATAGAGCTTCTTAGATGTCCAGTGCAAGAATCGCCAGGACAGTGGAGAAATCGAGGACTTTCAGAACTACTTCAACTCACCCAATATTTCGTATGCAAATGTCAACATATAATTGGATAGAAGGGCGATAAGGAGGCTTTCTAATTGGGTGGGGTCAACAATGTTTTCCCACCCAATCTCATAAAGTAAACGCCTTCGACGTAATAAAGTTAATTTTTATATTCTTTTAAACTTTAGCATGTGAAATGTATTTTAAGGTATGTGTTTGATGTCTATCAACATTTACTAACAATTTAATTTATATGGCCATTCTAGTTTATACATAAGTGTATGCACAATTATCATTCACAAATGACGATATATTATTCATTTAAATTATGTTCTTTTAAATTTTAGCATGTGAAATGTATTTTGAGGTATTTGTTTTGTAGAAATTATATACAAGATGCATGTATATATCCAGATTCTCCTGATTTAACAATATTTATCTTCTTGCTAAATACAGAATCCTTCCACTATTAATCTTTTGCGAAAATTTAAAATTCAGTTGCAAACACATGAAGCAATAAAAACAATCGCACATAACACAGTTGTTTAACTGGAAAGCCTGAAGCTAAAAACCCCAACTATCATATATTATGTATCATGGATATCATGTAAAAATCTCATACAAAGCTTAGTACATCAAGATCTCAGTACAATCAATCGTCACACACTAATCAGAATAAATCTGCAAATCCATGCACTGATTTCTTGCCACCTGATAGCCTGCCTCCACTGCGCAATCCCTGTTGAAGAATACCTCTGAATGAATTCGAATCTACCTTGCTTGCACTGCAAAATCCTCATTGGCAACTCCAATGTGTGTTTGGTGCAATCAATGCATCACTATAGTCACAGCGGATAGTCCATCTTTCCCTTTCACCTATCTCTCCACTGGGTCTCCACTGGAACCGACATGCACTATAGTTAACTGTTGTATTTGTTCAGTTTAATAATGAGTTATTATTTGTGAATTAATTAACTAATTAATTCACTCCACTCTCACTAGTGTATTATTCAGTTAGACTAGATACAACTAGCTTAACTGAGTTTAACTCCATTAACTAAGTTAAACTGAATAACAACTCCATGAATTACTCTTCCAAATCTGTCATAACTTTGCCACTTCAGTTCTAACTGAGTCCTCCATGCATGAACCACCAGTAAACCCTAGGAATTGCGTAATTCCTTCAGCCCACTGATTTGACAAATATGTATATTGAAATTAAGTGCTCCAAGAGAATAAGTTGATGTTTATTGTCATATTATTATTAAGAGCTAATAATAATCGACATGCATCTATTTTTAGATTGACGATCTATAAATAGACTTCGCCCAATATTCTAAAAATAAAATTTCATCTATTTTTCCAACTTGACCAACCATCCACAAATAACATCCTGCAACTTCTGAAATATGATCATCATGTCTAAAAATAGACTTACACCTAAAAATAGCCTACGGGCCCACTTAGTGAAGGTGACTGATTTTCACTAAGCTCATCATCTTGTTGAATCTCAACATGTTTGATGTCTATCAACATTTACTAACAATTTAATTTATACAACCATTCTAGTTTATACATAAGTGTATGCCCAATTATCATTCACAAATGACCATATATTATTCATTTAAATTAAAAGGATTCAATTTATAGAGTTATAATTGTAATTAAACTGTAACTTAATTTTTTATAAGATATAACTTAAATGTATTATAAAAATATTTTAACAAAGCATATTTTATGGTAATAAATAAAATTGTAATTTTGGATATATGGGCATGAGCCCTACTCGGAATTTGAAATTGTAAATAAACAAAATTGTAACTTCAAAATGGGCACCAACCTTACTCAGAATTTGATATATCTCATATTAGGTTTTGATATATCTCCTTTTATTTAGTTTGGATACATCTCCTTCTATCAATGTCAAAAGTGAATTAATAATTCTCCATCAAATTATTATTTTTTTGAAAAAATATTCTTTTTTGAAAAATAATTCTTTACAATTAAAATTGTCTTTTATTAATAACTCTTTCACTTGTTCATTCATTTTTACTCAATTTTAAAAATACTCCCTATTTAGCTTTGGTGCATCCCACCTACCCCTATGTCAAAGTAGGTTCATGATCCTCCTCTAAATATATAATCAGGAAATATTCCTTCTAGGTTCATGACCCCCCCCCCCCCCCCCTTAAATATATATTTCGAAAAGATTCCTTCACACATTTTATCTCTACTTTTGGTCACGATCTCTTTATCTTCCTCATTCATTTTTTTTTCATTTGTTGCAGAATACAATATCCTAAAATGAACGTGCACTTATCATACAAAAATGTTTCTCAAGTTAATAAGGATAATCCCAATCACAAAATTCACAACTTAAGGAAAATTCCAAAGAATATATCAAGACAAAAAAAAGCAGAATGGAAACCTCTGCATTAATCAAAGGGAAGAGTAAGGATGGACATCCAAGCAACAAAAAATTATACAGTCCCACAACCTTGCCTTTAATATTGTCTCTAGAACTATATGTAAATCAGCTCATGACTGTGAAAAAGAAGATTGAAATTTTAGAGGCAAAGGTACAACAATAAGACAACTAGATAAATGAAATCAAAAAAGCTAGAGGGAGGATTGAAAGAGAGAACAAGTTGTTAAAATAACAGGTAAGAAGCCTACAAAACAAAATGGAGAAAGGGAAACAAAAGCTAATCAAATTAAAGTAAGAAATGGAACAGACAAAAGCAACAAAAAAAAACCGTTTAGAGCCAACAGGAGCGGCTAACACAATTTAGATGGAAAAGTTTGAGTCGGTAATGGTAGACATGGAAATAAAGAAAACAAGCTAATGGAGCACATAAAAGAGGCTAAATCTTGGGCCCAGATGGTAAAAGAATCGACAAGTGAACAAAAGGAAACTATAGAAAAATAAATCAAGAGACAAATGAGAGAGGAAAGGGGCAGAGAAGAAAATGCGAAAAATATCATCATCAAAGATTTGAAAGACTTTGGGGAAAGAAAGAGAACAAATATTCTAGCAAGGAATTTTCTCAAGGATGAGATGCACTGGATAAGCGAGATTCAACAAGCAAGCAAGATAGGAAATATTATGGGAGTAGAAAGAAATAGATATGTGAGAGTTACTTCAAGAAGTATGGAGGACAAGGCGAGGATCTTAAAGAATAGAGGGCTGCTTAAAGGCACTCGTATCTACTTAGATGAAGACTTAACACTCATCCAACAAGAAGAAAGGAGGAAAGAACAAGAGAAATTAAAGTCAGCAAGAGAGGAAGGAAAGTGGGCATCGTTGAAAAATGGGAAAGCCCAAGTCACTGATAGGTTAACACACAAGAAATATGGATTCAGGGTAACACGGGAGTACGTAAACATGGTAAGCTGGAACTACAAAGGTTATCCATGGAGAAGGGGACTGAGGTTGGGGCCCATATCTGAGGGTAAAGACATTATTTGCCTTATGGAAACACACAAACACAATGGATGTAGAAGTCTAGACTTTGAAGGATACACTAAAATCTATGTTTGGAATGAAGAAACTAAATCAGGTAAAGGACATGGAGGAATAACAATCCTAATAAAAGAAATATGGACCAAGATTTAAAATTAGAGAAAGAAGACCCAAATAAACAATTTATATGGATGAAAATAATAGATATGGATGCTTGTTATTTTGCTCCAAAAATCTCAAAATTATACAAAAAAAGGAACTTAGATAGTGAACACCCGTATGCAGTATTAAAAAAATATATTTCAAACTTTAGCACTAAGGGATAAATATTCAGAATTGGTGATTTTAATGCTAGAACAACAAATAATCAATCTATTTAGTTGGGCAGCGATATGGGAGAGGATAACAATCCACAATGGCTTAGAGAGAATGAACAACACCCTTGGAGGAGGACATCACAAGATGGGAAATGGAAGGTTTCACACTTTGGAGCAGAACTATTAGGCCTTTGTATCCTAAATTACATGGTTATATGTAATGGCATGAAAAATTGGTCGAAGTCCAATAGTATTGTAAAACATACAATGGGCAAAGCATAGTGGACTATGTTATATGCTCTCAAAGGTTTATTTCCAAGTTGTTGAAGCTTAGTACTGAGTGTTTTCCTATAGAGCTAGACTATGACCACTTGCCTCTTCTTATTGAGCTTGGTATAAATACAAAATATCGAAAGGGGGAACATCCCCATCATTCACACAAGAAAGTTTATGAGCATGGGAGAATTATCTTAAACCAAGAAAATCAAGATCTCTTTAGGGTTGCTCTCAAAGAACACCTCCAGTTGGCCAAAAACAACAATATGGGCTGTAAGGATAACATAAGAGATAAAATATATATTTGCAGTAGTATGTCGATTCCCTTAATACACAAAGTTTTAAAGGTATGTAAGAGATATAGGCCTTTGTAACACCCTCCTCCCACATCTACCCAAGTCACTGACCAACCGGGGTAAACATGTGACAAAGAGTTATTGTGATGGGATTAAACCTCCTAGGTGACCTTAAGGAAGTGGAATCTACAGAAACACATCACATAGACCTTCCACATCAACAACAAAACTCCCACAAGCCACCCCAACCACTCAGGTAACCAAACCTAGGTTTTTATACCATTAAAACCCCAAACACTCCCTTGATATGGGCAAGGATGCATCCGGGAGGCTCTGGACGCTCCCACAACATGGGCATGCATGCGTCTAGGGACTTTTTTCTCAGACCTGTGCCTGTATCCCCGGGATTTGTTCCACTTTTTTAGGCCCATAACTCAATGATAAGTTCATAAATGAAATATAAAAACAAAATAACGATGTAAATGAAATCACTTGAACAAGGACTTGACTGGACCCATACTATCCATAACAGGCATTTTGTCAAACATATCACAAATATGTATCTACAGGTTTAAATAACATATTTGAGCATAGGGGTCTCATACTTATCTTAGAATCACTAAGAAATATTGTTCCCTTATATCATTAGCATCGTTATCATATATTACGTCATAGATACATTATTTATTTAATTACAAATCAAAACATGATGAGATCCATACATCATTACTGTCATGATACAAATTCATAACCAACATATAAAAAACATAAATGAAAAGCATAAAACAACTATATAAGCCACATAATAATAAGAATATTTACCCATCAATACAAGAGAACGAGAGATCTTATTTCCATAAGCAAAATGCAACCAGGTTTGGGACTTCCCTGTTCCACCCAACCATAGACATGGCTGATCCAAATCTCTCTTCAACTAGTCACCCTCGTGCCATATTCCAAGCATGAATGTGGGATCTCACAAAACACATCAACCAAAACCAAACCAGGGCTGCCAGAGGCCAAACCGCCTCAACCCTCAACCAATGATTCCACCTCAAGATTGGACGTCACTAACCATAATTAGATTGGTGTCTATTCAAGTTGTCCAAGGATCAAGAGCGTTTGTTCCAAACAGAGCTTCCAAGACTGGTAACTAAACCCACAATTGTCTTCGGGCTTCCAGAGTGTTTGTCCAACCAAGGCTTCTAGGACTAGTAACTCAACCCACCAAGGGATTCCAGAGTGTTTTTCCAACCAAGGCTTCCAGGATTAGTAACTCAACCCAAGCTGTTAGAGGGCTTCCAAAACATTTGTCCAACCAAGTCTTCCAGGAACTAATTACTCAACCCAAGCTAAAGGGGCATGAGAACCAATCAGAAAAAAACTATGAAGTGAATCCACAACTCCATGGCTATCCAGGAAATGGAGAGGCTAGGAAAAACCTCTGTCAATACATGCAATCCTCTATGTCAACGACAGATCATGACCAAGGAACCACATGCATATGCCATGCATGCCAAAACTAGTGAGGAAATCATACATGCAACTTGGTGCCTACAAGAAAAACCCGTTGTAGTTGTTGATTCTGATGTCCTCTTGCGCTTTCTTGCTCTTCCTTTTCCTTCTTGCTCCAAAAATCCAAGTATGCCACACTCTCCAAGAGTGCTCCAAGAAAACTAAGTGTCCAAGAGTATGAGAGAGAGAGAGTACGAGAGCTCCAAAACTGAACTGACAAAAGTCAGTGAACTGATCCTCATAAGGCTTTTTATTAATGAGGCCTCTAATTTCTTCAATTTTCTCTTATTTTCCTTCATTTTCCTCCTCACATGCAACCTGTGACCTTTCACCTTTATTTTCTCCTAATTTCCATTATTTTCATAAATAAATGCAATAAATTCCATTCCACTTTTTCTTTCCAAAGTGTTAGCCATTGCCTTTGCCATAGACATAATAAACCATATGAACACCTGCACTAGGATGTTTTTCCTAACATTCGGCTTGGAATAAATATCCCATAACCGTGGTTATTATTTTAATTTTATTACATGGAATTTTCACCAGGGTTGTTACAGAACCCTCCCCCTTGGGGGAAAATTGTCCACGACGTTGAACGACACCTACAACAAACAAGATTCCTGTAAGCAAAAAATACTTCCCATGGAGCTTCATGACTTAGATCGTTGCAGTATTTACAAATATCGACTTGCTGAGAAGAAAAATAACATGATAACATGAAAAATATAACATCATAATGACATGACACCCATACCTCTTATTGGAGCTTTATAACATACCTCAGGGCGGTATTTACATCCATATACATATGTACATATACCAACACATCATACCAAGCATATACCAAAACATTCGCTCAACCAATAAATAAGGAAGGATACATAGCCCGCATCTAATCTGCCATCTCCCATGTAGCTTCATCGGGCTTCCATTGCACTTTAACTTGCTCGATTGCTCGGTTTTGGAGCATGAGTGTCTTTCTCTACAAAATGCACTGAGGTTCCAACTGAAATTATGCTTCTGGCTCCACCTGTAATACATACCAATCAATCACATGATCAACATCTTTAACAAACATCTTAAGGAATGACACATGGAAAACATCATGTAATTTCACTTTCGGAGGCAGTGCAAGTCGATAGGCTACTAGCCCAATCCTCTCAAGAATATTGAAAGGTCCACAATATTGAGGTTCCACCTTGGCACACGATCCAATCCACAAGGAGCTCTTATTGGGCTTGATGTGCAAGTACACCTATTCCCCAACTTGAAACTCCTTAAACAACCTGTTCCGATCTACATAATTATTCTGCCTATCCTGTGCTGCTTTCAGATTCTTCTTGATTACTTGCATTTCTTGTTCCATCTCTACCAACATGTATGTTCTAATCAACACCCTGTTAACTGGATCACTCCAACTGATAGGAGTATTACAACTCTGCCCATTGATCCAGTGGATCAAATTTATGGTCAAAATTAAAAGTTCTCAGAATGGAATGAAACCTATGCGCTTGCATAGATCTCATTTTTCTAAATCCGACACAATTCATTTCACGTAAAACGACACTATATGCTCCCCAAAACGAGTTCTGATCGATTTGTCAAATAGGCGAATTTTGGCAAAATTTTGTGCAGGGTTGCCCAGTCAACAGTTTTTACTGCTGACGTGGCGTGCTAACTGGGCTTGTTGATTTGACAAATGACTTGATTGCACGAGCCAATCACAACATGACAAGTGGCATTTTTTCATTGGCGTTGACTGGGCGAATTTTGATTGGTTGTTGATAGGCCAATGAGAGGCCACCACGTGGTGCCTCCCAGTTGGATAAAAATTTTGTAAGGGTGAAGGTGAGGTCGACAGGGGTCAAACCTGCGACCTCCCACCAACAATCCACATGCCTAATTGTTACACCAATGTTTGTGTCGTAACATATATAGCTCGAAATATCTATTTAAATGTTAAGTGCCATTTTTTTTAATTGAATTAATTCAGCCATGACTATATGGTTCAAAATTTGGTTTTAAGGCACTATTGGGAAAATTAACGGTCCCAGAATTTGCACAAGAATTGCACCAATTTGTTGCTCTGTTAGCGAAAAATGGGGCAAAATTGTAGGACAATTGGCTAAACTTGGCGAATTTTTGGGTCAACTAGCATCAAAACTTGGGAAGGTCATAACTTCTTTAGTTTTTATCCTTTTTGGGAGCATAAAGAGGCTAGACATGGGATTTTGAGTGCTCTGAAGCCATTGGACCTATAATTATATCCATTTTAGCATTTTAATTGTATTAAAACACCATTTTTGAGCATAATGAAATAAGCCCAACCATTGGAAGTTGGACCAGGAGACGTAGCCCAGGAGGGGTGAACTCCTTCATCAATTGTTGTTATGTGTTTACTGTTATGGTGATATTTTCTTATGTTTTTATGCAAAAAAACAATTTAATTTCCATGTTTACGTGTTTAAGAATTTGATAAAAGAGGCTTAAAACACTAATTGAATCACTTGCAAAATTCCGCATACCTTAAGCAAATTTCATATCCAGATTAGGTTGGTATTAGAGCTTAGGTTTTCTTTGTTGCTGTGAGGGTTTAATTTTTTGCAAGTGTATGCGATTCTTACAAGGTTGAAGCTCAAGAGGGGAGAAGGAAATCTTGTGGTTGCAAGTACTCAAGTTAGTTGAAGGACAAGGAGAGCATGTTTGCCACAATATCCACCACAAACTCTACCTCAAATTGAAAATGAAGCTTCAAAAAGTATGTCACATGAAGGAGAGCCTGACAATATGTCAGAGGATGAAAAATACTTCGGGAAATAATTCCTTGATATGAAAATAATGGTGAAATTTATTTATGAGGAGAGAAGCACAAGGATGCAAGGTGAGATCTCCAATATTCCAAAGGGAGATAAGTCTTCAAAAGGAGAAGAAGGAGATGGAGAAAAGACTCTGAAAGGTAATGGGAATGGTGAAAAACCACCTTTGACGACCCATTCTCCTCACCACCATCCTCACCACCATATTCACCATCATCTTCTTCCACAACAAGCCCTTCACAAACACCTCCACAATATCCAAAAGGCCATGGTAAAACTCCATTTTTGAAGCTTGACATTAAGTTTGATTTGCCTATATATGATGGAGAGGTATATGCTAAAAGATTAGACAATTGGGTCCGTTAGCTTGAAGTGTATTACAAGATACAAAAGATCGAGGATGATGACACCAAGATTCAACTTGCTTCACTAAGATTGGAAAGTGCAAATCTTATTTGGCGGGGAGCCAAAACTTAAGAGGACATGAAGAAAGATGGTAAGGTCTTAACCTCTTGGAATGATTTTGTTGCTGCCTTAGGGAGACAATTTTATCCATTAGCATACATGAAAAAGGCTATAATGGATAGAAAAAACTATAGGCAAGGTAAAGGACAAAGTGTGCATAGCTATACTCAAGAGTTTAGGAGAGCACTAATTTTGGATGTATATTTGATATCTCAAGAAACTTTGTTGAAGTACATTGAGGTTTGCATAGTTACCTAAGACATACTATTCTCATGTTTAATCCTTCAAATTTAGATGAATTATGTGTACATACCGCACATCTAGAGGCAAGAGGGAAACATGCTTCAGAGTTGACAAGTGAGGATACCTTTGAGTCTGAAGAGAAAGGAAAGGGTAAGTTCAAGGATAAAGGCAAGAAGAATGCTTCCATCAAGATGGAGAAATAAAAACTCACATGCAAATACTGTTCCAAAGATGGGCATGATGAATATCATTGCTAGAAACTTCATCCAGAGATGAGACCCAACAAGCTTAAAAACAAGGAGAAGGAGAAGACAATTGCTACAATAACACATGATTTAGGTTTTTATTCCGGAGATGAAACAAAGATGAATGCAATGGGTTTTAAAGGTAAGGAAATTGAAAGCAATAGTTCTTCAAGTTGTCAAAATAGTACTCAATATGATGAAACAAGAATTGAGCTTTTCCATGTTAGAGTTATTTCAAAGCATACTAAGATTGACACCCTATTTGATAGTGATTCACAAGCAAATCTGATTTCAGAAGACTTAGTCAAGAAGTTGAATTTAGAAACCATTCCTCATCTAAGACCTTATCCTTTAGGTTGGATATGTAAGAATTCAAATTTGCAGGTGACGAGGAAGTGCATACTTAGATTTGCAATCACTGCAAACTTTCTTGATGAAGTTGAACTTGATGTTGTTCCACTTGATATTTCTGGTATTTTTTTGGGTAGCCCATATCTTTATGATAGGAGAGAAATATTTCATCACCATGAGAATAAGTATCACTCGTTCAAGAATGGGATTGAGTACATTGTTAGAGCACATAGTAAGAAAATGAATTCATCTCTTATGCATCCTGGACATATGCAAATAATTGTGAATGCTAGTCAAAATTTTGCTTTGTTAATGTTCAAGCATCAAGATGTTGTGAATGAGGCCTTTCAAGGTGATTCATCATATGAAAATTTTGATTTCATTGAGGTTTCTAATGGTTGTGAAAAGATGTTTCAGGAGTCTAACATGTTGCCTTCAAAAAGAGGTCAACAAGATGAGGTAAAATTGCAGCAACATGCATCATTGTTGAATAGTGATGTGAACAAGATGCCAGTGCAAGAGAGTGCAAAGGTCAAAGAGAAAGCACCAAAGAAATTTGATAAAGAGGGCATTGCGTTCAAAATTTATTCTTACGGGCTTCACAATGTATTGTATTTGAAATGGGATGCTGCATGGCAATGGCGATCACATTTGATCAAGAGTCGAGCCAAGCACAAGGAGAGACATGCTAAACATCGTCATGCCAACAGTGTTCAAGGTGAGCAGAATTTGAAGTTGTTCAAGTTTTATTTGATTGATGTCCGAGGAGAGAATGTGTTTGTCCCTTCAAGTACAGGTTGTTGTTCTACAAATTCTAGGAAATTCTAGCAAGATGGTATCTACAACAACAAGTCAAGGTATCCAAAATCAAGGAAAATCATCAGTTTTCTAGAAAGACTCAAAGTGTCGCATTCAATTAATTTTCAGTGGATGAAGACTAGAAGGGAGAGGGAGCTGAGCCCTCATCTATTTACTGACACATAAAGAATTTTTGGAGGTACAAAAGCTTCCAGTGGGGAGGAATGATCAAGTGGATAAAATTTGTGCTCAAAATTAAAAGTTCTCAGAATGGAACTAAACCTATTTTCTTGTGTACATCTCGTTGTTCTAAATCTGGCGCAATTCGTTTCGCGCAAAACCGACACCGTATGCTCCCAGAAACATGTTCTGATCGACTTGTCAAACATGCAAATTTTGGCAAAATTTTGTCTAGGGCTACCCAGTCAGTCCGCACTAATGAATGGCATGCTAATTTGAAAAATGATTGGAATACATGAGCCAATCATAGCATGACAAGTGGCATTTGTTCATTGGTGATGATTGTGCAAATTTTGATTGGTTGTTGATGGGCCAATGAGAGGCTGCCACATGGCCCAACTGGAGGTTGCCACATGGCGCCTCCCAGTTGGATAAATTTCTTGTAAGGGTGAAGGTGAGGTTGGCAGGTGTTGAACTCGTGACCTCCCACCAACAATCTGCATGCCTAACCGTTACACCAACGTTTGTGTCTTAACATATATAGCTCGAAATATCTATTTAAATGTTAAGCACCATTTTTTTAATTCAATTAATTCGGTCATGACTATATGGTTCAAAATTTAGTTGTAAGGAATTATTGGGAAAATTAACGGTCCCACAATTTGTGCCGATTTATTGCTCCGTTAGCGAAAAATGGGGTGAAATTGTAGGACAATTGGCCGAACTTGGCGAATTTGTGGGTCAACAAGCAACAAAACTTGGGAAGGTCATAAATTCTTTAGTTTTTATCCTTTTTGGGAGCAAAAAGAGGCCCCATAGGGGTTTTTGAGTGCTTTGAATCCATTGGAGCTATTAGTACATCCATTTGAGCACTATAATTGTATGAAAACACCATTTATTAGCATAATGAAAGAGACCCAACCATTGGAAGCTAGACCAGGAGATGTAGCCCAGGAGGGGTGAACTCCTTCATCAATTGATGTTGTGTGTTTAATATTATGGTGATATTGTCTTATGTTTTTATGCAAAAAACTCGGTTTAAATTCCATTTTTATGTGTTTAAGAATTTGATAAAAGAGGCTTAAAACACTAATTGAATCACTTGCAAAATTTCACATACCTGAAGCAAATTTCATATCCAGATCACCCATAGAGTGCCTCAAACATACTCATCCTCAGAGATTCTTGATACCCATTATTATAAGAAAACTTAACCAATGGAAGGTACTCATCCCACTTTCATTTTTGATGCATCACATACATCCTCAACATGTCCCCCAATATCCTGTTGACCCTTTTTGTCTGTCCATTTGTTTGTGGATGATAAGTTGTACTGAAGCCCAACTCTATGCCCAAACCTGCAAACAACTCCTTCCAAAACTTGGAAGTGAACTTTGCATCCCTGTTTGACAAAATATTTTTCGGTACACCATGCAATCTAACCACATCCTTGATGAAGACTAGTGTTACATCATTCGCTGAGTATGTAGACTTCACCGGAATGAAGTGCGCTACCTTCGTCAACTTGTCCACTACAACCATGATGAAATCATTTTGTCTAGATGTCCTCGGTAAAAATGTGATAAATTCCATGGAGATGACCTCCCATTTCCACTCTGGAATTGCAATTGGCTGTAGAAGTCCACCTGGATGCTTACACTCTACCTTGACCTCCTAACAATCCAAACACCTAGCCACAAACTCTGCTACATCCTTCTTTAGATTTGGCTAATAATAGAACCTCTTCAGTGCAGTCAATTTCTTTTGATAGCCTGGGTGACCTGAATATGGTTTCACATGAAAATCCTCAAAATCAGCTTCTTGAGCTCAATGCTATTTGGCACATATATCTTGTGTCTAAACCTAACCAATCCATCTATCGTGAGACGATAGTCCACATCTTGGGCACCCGCACCTGTACCACTACCTGTACCTGAACTCTGTTGCAACTTGTACAAAATCTCCATATACCTGTCATCCTACTAACCTGCCTGCAAGATCCTATCATGTAAATATGTCCCATAGGATCTCATAGCCACTATATGATTTACCTGTATCCACATGCTAAGAGCATATGTAACCCTATTCTCTTTACCTTTAATATACATGATCTCAAAGTCAAACTTACTAATTGTGGCCAACCATCTAGCTTGTCTGGTGTTCAGATTCGGTTGGTCAAATAGATACCGCAATCCACTGTGATCACTCATCAATACAAATCGTCTACCCAAAATATAGTGCCTCCACATATTCAATGCATGCACGATCGTTACCAACTCAAGATCATGTTGACGAGCCTCCAAATTAGACACAAATTAAGACCCATCTAACCTTTCTTAGGCACATGAAGGCTATATTAAACCTCTCTTTCTACACTTAATAATGTTTTTTCTTTTAACTTTAATATGTTCTTAGGAAGGTTTAAAGATAATTGCATATTATGTGCCTAATATTATTTATTTTTGTATAATATTGTGAGAATATTTGGCAGATTATGAAGATTTGGAGGAAGAGATAATTTAGGGACTTGCTCCGTACTATAGGAGGATCAATATTGGATAATAAATGAACAAAATATCATGAAAATATTGACAAATTTTGGAGCTCTAGTGATTGAGAAAATCTAGGAATGTGTTCCCTATCATTTAATGTAGATTCCTAGTGTTGGGAACTAGATCCACTATTTGAGGGATTTTGGAGGGGAAAGCTTCCTCTTTTCAAGGGGAATAATTCCTCATCATTTTTTATAAGTACCAATTCGAATTAGCCTCTAGATTCATGTATTTCTTAGTCTTCTTGTGGAGAAAACTTGTTGTTTAACAACTCCTCTTTCATTTCTAGCAGGGATGTACTCGGATTGATTCAAATAATGAAGTTTGGTGCCATTTCTAGCTTCTAAAGCTTGGTTTCCTTCATGGGACTCCGAGTTAGTTTGGGCTTGGCCATCCCAGGAGTCTCAGAGCTCTCTTGTACAATTTATTTATGCCCTTTGAATGTATTTTTCACTTGCATCTCTTATTTTTTCATTTACTATTCACATTTATTTTGTTGTAGGTTACATTGCTTAAATGATTGACGTGAGTTGTTTTGCAGGTTATTTTCAGAGTCACAAGCATGATTCATCCTTAGAACAACTTTGAAAAATCATCTTCATCATTGAGCTACTTGAATTGGGTTACTTGTTCACAAATCTAGAATTTCTGGAAGTCCCCTGTAGCAAATAGTAGTAATTTTCTGCTATTTTTTAGAACGTGTTAATGAGCTTCATTTGAGTTGATTTCAAATGGATTAGGTCATAAAAACATTCTAGTTAATAACAAAATTTACCGCATTGAATTTTCACTTGATTATGTTATGCATTTGATAGCTTAACTAGCTCACTAGTTCTTGAATTTCCAATTTTTAGAGTATTAATTTTATGTTATTATTTAGCACATGTGAACAAAGGTATTTTTGAGTGATTCCACTTGGAATGGAGACTTAAGAAATCATAATTAATAATATATTTAACACATACAATTTTCATTTGATTTACTTTGTCATTCAATAAGTTATCTCCTCTTGTATCAAAACATGACCTCCTGTAGCAGTTTTGTTTCGCCTGTAGCAATGGCCTGTAGCAAACCTGTAACACCACTTTCCTTCATTAGTTTTGATCCCCACTGCAACTCTGACTTATTCTAGATGAATAATGACCCCAGAATATGATTTTATGATTAGGGGAATCTCCTAGGGCACTCCAACCCCTTTTTTTTTTTCACTAAAAAAACAAAGTAGAGTTAGTTTCTTTATCACAAGTATGATGCAAATAGGTTATTGCTTTACAAGCAAGTGTGAAATAGGTAGATGGTACATGCAATTCTGATTGGTAGTTTGATGAATTATGCAAGAGAAATTAGCTTTAACTTCCTTTTTGCAAGTAGATATGGTATTTTGACTGATTTTGCAAGATAAAATAGGTTTCTTTCAACAAGTAGATTAGCCTTTGTCCTTTCATGAATTGATTAGTTGTCATTTACAAGTTGAGCAAGTAGCATTTCCATTTCTTGCAAATACAATAACAATTCCATTTTCGCAATTAATTTAGGATTTTAATTTGTGACATTCACTCCATTACATCATATAAATAAAAGGAGGGCACATTGTATGCTGCACATATAGTGTTGATGCCTCTTAAGTTTGTATGAACCCCGAGTTGATAATTAAAGTTGGTAGCCTTAGGGATTTGCAACATTATTGTTGCAATGCTGAGGCTTACAACATGTGTCAGATAGCTCCTCTCATACTCATTTAGTTTTCGTGACTCATAACATACCATGTATCCTTCCCGCATAAGGAATCCACCAAGCCCTCTCTTGCACACATTTGTACATACCACAAACTCTTTTTCCGAATCTGCAATCTTTAACACTGGAGCATGTGTCAACAATTTATTTAACTGTTCAAAGACGGTTTCATATTCCTCTGTCCATTCAAATTTCTTACCTTTCCTTTGCAATGATGTGATAGGATAAACAATCTACGAGAACTTCCTGATGAACCTCCTGTAATAACTTGCTAGCCCCATAAATGATCTTACCTCATCCATATTCCTAGGAGCTACCCACTCCATGATAGCTCTTTCCTTTTCTAGATCCACTGCTATGCCCTCCTTGGAGACAACATGTCCCAAGTAATGTACCTTAGTTTGAAATAAACCGCATTTGTTGAGCTTAGCATACAATTGATGCTCTCTCAACAATATCAATACTGCTCCTAAGTGTTCGACATGCTCTTCCTCCTTTTTAGAATATACCAATATATCATCAATGAACACAATAACAAATTTGTCCAAATAAGGATGCAACACACTGTTCATCGGGCACATAAAGGTAGTGGGAGCAATAGTCAAACCGAATGGAACTACAACAAACTCATAATGCCCATACATGGTCCAAAAAGTTGTATTGTAAATGTCATCTTCCTTAATGTGTACCTGATGATATCTGAATCTCAAATCTATCTTCGAGAACACTGCTGCTCCCTTTAGTTGATCAATCAGTTCATCAATCCTCGAAAACAAATACCTATTCTTGATGGTCACTTTGTTCAAATGCCTATAGTCAATGCACAATCTTAGAGTACCATCCTTCTTCTTTACAAACAATACTGGTGCGCCCCATGGCAATGCACTTGGCCTAATGTATCCCTTGTCCAACATTTCCTCCAACTGCAACTTTAACTCTACCAACTCTGGTGTGCTTATATATTCCTGGGGAAGAAACTACTCAAAACCCCTCCATCTTTATTGTATAATCAACCAAGGAATCATGAAACAATACAATGTATATGTGATCACCACAATCTCATACACTCTACCAATTGTTTCACACTGATCTATGCAAAATTGGACAAACACATAGCCAATTATCAACCTACCCTCAGCCTACCCTACTTACACAATCCCTAGAGAATTAAACCCCTGTTAAATAGGAAATTCAACCTTCCTTGATTGCACACTTCATCATGGGCTTCCCATGGTTTTATAACTGCACCTGGGCAGTTTACCTAAAATACAACTGATAGTTTACTAGCCTTGAACCTTTGTCTCAACTGGGTATCCACCAGAATTAGCATGCATGCAACTATAAATAGTGAATCTTCAGTTACTTGGTAGATCACTACTGGTGAATGAAATGATTTTAATTCACTTGATCTTCCACTATCTCATCAAACAATTAGAACTAGTTAAACTGATTTTAACTCAGTTATTGTGAGTTAACTGATCCCACCCACACTTACAATTACAACTGGACCCTGTTAATAATAGAATCACTCTACATGCCTATCCTTAGACCCTCAACTCGAAATTATTGAGCTAACTAAGTCTATCACACTTAGTTAACTATTACAATTTGTTATGAGATAAAATTACAATTAATTTTCCAATTTATTTAAAAATGGGCTTGCACACTATTGTGTCGCTAGGATCCATCACTGTGTGACCTGTGATCCCACACTAATATGTGTGTTGCATTTTCTTGTTTAATTTCAACACTCCCTCTCAACAAGAAAGGGATTATCTGCTACCCCGATCCTGCCTCTGTGGTATTTGAATTTTCTCTTCACAAGTGCCTTCGTCAAGATATATGCATCCTGATCCTCCGTGGGCTGCAACAACATAATGTGCCTCTGAACACAATCTCTGAGATGGTACCGGATGTAAATATGCTTGGACCTGTCATGGAATACTTGATTAACCGATAGTTTTATACAACTCCAGTTATCACAATGTATCACCGTCGGATCCATCTGATGACCGAACAAACCAACAAATATCTTCCTCATCCAGATGGCCTCACAAGAAACCTAACTAGCTTCCATTTACTCTGCCTCGGCTTAACTGAGTGCAACTGATCTCTACTTCCCATTGTACCAAGAAACTACTACTGATCCTATGCTGAAGATGCCCCTTGACGTGCTCTTCCTGTCTGATGGAATACCTGCCCAATCTGCATCGGTGAAGCCTTGAAGCTTCACTCCCTTTTTACGTCTGTACCATAATACATACTTTGTAGTGCCCCTGAGATATCTCAACACACGCTTCCCTGCTTTCCAAAAGAGCTTGGTAGGAATAACCATAAATTGACTAAGTTGGTTAATTGCGTAGCATATGTCTGGTCGCGTGTTCACCAAATACATAAGTGAACCCACAAGTTTCCTTTCCTGAAGTAGCATCCTCCTTCCTCTAGTTACCTGCAAGAGGAGTCTCCATGGGTTTGCTTCTCTCCATGTGGAACTTCCTCAGAATCTCCTTGGCATACTTTCCCTGAAATATAAATAGCTCCCCATCCCTTTTCCATATTTCCAAGCCTAGGAAATAATGAAAGAGCTTCATGTCCTTCATCTCAAACTCTCTTGCAAGATCCTCTTTGAAATAAGTTATGAGCTGCTCATCATCTGTCAGGATAAGATCATCAACATAAAGTAAAATAATCAAAATCTTACCATCAACCACAATATGGTTCACATCCGCTTCACTCTTTATGAAGCCCAACCCGGTGAAATAGTTGTCGATCCTGGTGTACCAAGCACAAGGTGCTTGCTTCAGCCCATACAATGCTCTCTTGAGTCTACACACATGCGAATCCCTGTCAAAGGTCTCAAAACCTTATAGCTGCTCAATGTACACTTCTTCCTCAATAACTCCATTGAGAAAGGTTGTCTTTACATCCATCGGATGTATCTTCCATCCCATCTGCGCTGAGAGTGCAAGGATAGATCTAATCGATGAGTACCTTGCAACCAGTGCAAAATTCTCCTCATAGTCAATCCCCTCTACCTGTGAGAATCCTCGGGCCAAAAATCTAGCCTTGTATTTCTCCACACTCCCATCTGCTACCCGCTTCACGTCGTAGATCAACCTGGATCCAACGACTGAATTTCCCACTCGTCTTGGGACCACTTCCCATGCACTGTTTCCAATAATGGAGTCATACTCCTCCACCATGGCATCAACCCATGTTGGCTGTTGCACTGCTTCCTCAAAAGAGGATGGTCCTGTCACAATACACTCACTCATAAGAGCCATGTATCCAGTGTACATGTCTGGGGACCTTCTCTACCTGCGCTGTGATGTAGGTGCTCCTATATGCTATGTCGCATCTAGCATCAATCTATCAGCCTCTCTGGTGCGCTTCCTACCATTTCTGGTGGATGGCTCTACATGAGTGGTTTCTACCACTCCATGATCCTCATCTTGTGACTGCTCCACATCTTGAGGTTCATCCTTTGGAAATAAGAGTTCCTAGTCTACATGAAAATCAAGCTCCCTCTCAAGGGACAATCACATGGCTTTCTCCTCATCAATTCTAGCATCTCTCCTGACAATTGTCATCCTGTTAGCTGACAAATACACCCGATAGTTGTGGGGAGTGTTAGTGTACCCCACAAATATCCCAACCTATGCTGTTGCTTCTAGCTTCTTCCTGGCATATTTGATCACATGGAAATAGATAGATGAGCCAAAAATTTTAAAATATGAAACATCTCGTTTCTTACCTGAAAATACCTCCTCTTGTGTAATCATGCCATGTATTCGATGTGGACTTCGGTTCTGCACAAATACCGCTGTGTTGCATGCCTCTATCCACAGATGCAATGGTAGGCCCTAATCATGTAACATAGCTCGTGTTGCTCCCACAATTGATATGTTATTTCTTTCTGCAACCCCATTTTGTTGTGGGTTATGAGGTGCAATCAATTCTCTTCGAATTCCTTCTTTGGAAAATAAGTTTTTGAATTAATTAGAGATATAATCACCACCATTATCTCTCCATAGAGCCTGCACATTCTTCCCTATATCTTTATCTAGCATTACTTTGAACTCACAAAACTTGGAGAACACCTGATCTTTCTTCTGCAGAAAGAAGATCCAACACTTTCTAGAAAAATCATCAATGAAAAATCATCACTTTGCTGTGGAAGGCGTAGAGAATGGTCCACACACGTCTGAGTGAACGCTCTCAAGGATTTCCACTGCTCGGTTCTCCTTCTCATGAAAGGCGGCCTTAGTATACTTCCCCATGGTACATCCCTTGCAGGTGTCTATTTTCACAAGAGTACCCTCTGGAAGACCCGTGGAAATATTCTGCATGATCCTCAAAGCACTATGGTGTAGATGACCCAATCTCCTGTGCCATAAGTCACCTGTATCCCAACTCACCACCTTCCCTGCTTTACTGCTCAATGCTGCGCAACCATCTACATCAAGTTTGTAGAGGTTCTTCACACGAACCCCAATCTTCTTTACCTGTGTTGTGGCTTTGTGACGAAGGAATGTCTTTCCTTCATTGAAACCACATCATATCCAAGATCCTCCAACATAGCAACTGAAACTAATTTTTTTTTCAAGCTTGGTACATGCATGAAATCTTTTAATAAGAAAGGTTTACTTGAATTTCTCTGGAAAGTAACTGTACCAATCCTGGTAATGCTATACCTCTCGTCATCACCCATCTCGATGTGCATCTGAAGATCCTTCTCCTCCAAGCTACTAAAGAGTTCTTTGTTTCCTGTAATGTGGAAATATTCTCCACTATCCAAGTACCACATAGATCCATCACAATTGATGCCATGCATGTGATGAGAGAGAAGTCCAACTCAAGTTGTGAGGCCAAAGCTTCACTCGCTGTAGCTTCTGGAGCCTTCCTGTTGTTCTTCTTCTTTTTTATTTTCATGAGCTTATCCTTGAGTGCCAATTTTCAGTGGTCACTACTGCTTTGAAACAGATCTGTCAAGGCCTTCCACATAACATATGGAGTTTCCTTTCCATGGAGACTTGAGACAATGTGGTCTCGAAATCCCTCCAACAATATCCT
Organism: Pinus albicaulis; assembly: GCA_034641835.2. Taxonomy (NCBI): domain Eukaryota; kingdom Viridiplantae; phylum Streptophyta; class Pinopsida; order Pinales; family Pinaceae; genus Pinus; species Pinus albicaulis. Next base: position 910,428,243 of record CM076572.1, read on the forward strand.
CCTCGCCTTGTCTACCTTCTTCTGCCATGCATCACGAAGTTGGGAATCTGCTGCTACGGGCTTGGGAATAGCATTATCTATGAATTCCTTCAACTCATTGTCCTCCAACACTGCTTCCATCCTATCCTTCCATGAAATATAATTCGAACTACCCTCGAGTGCATATTCGAGTCTCAATCCATTTAAAGACTTCTTGGTCCGCTTATATCTCCAAATAAAGTACCTACAAATTTGAATATTGTTCAAAACAAACTCAATTTCTTCTCCACTATTGTGATTCCTGGCACTCTGATACCATGTAGAAAATATCCAACATAGCTATAATACCATGTAGAAATTATATCAATGGACTCAATCCAATCATGTAATGTACTAAAACAAGAGACTGAATCCTTCTACAATATTTGCGGAATATAAATTTTGATCGCTCAATCACATGCAAGTAAGAGAAAGAAGTAAATCAATACACAACACTAGATATTCCTGGGGAAATAAACCACTCAAAACCCCTCCATCTTTATTGTATAATAAACCAAGTAATCATGAACAATACAATGTATTTGTGATCACCACAACCTCATACACTCTCTTGGGGAAATAAACCGCTTAAAACCCCTCCATCTTTATTGTATAATAAACCAAGTAATCATGAACAATACAATGTATTTGTGATCACCACAACCTCATACACTCTCTTAGGGAAATAAACCGCTCAAAACCCCTCCATCTTTATTGTATAATAAACCAAGTAATCATGAACAATACAATGTATTTGTGATCACCACAACCTCATACACTCTACCAATTGCTTCACACTAATCTAGGAAAAATTGGACAAACACATAGCCAATTATCAACCTACCCTCAACCTACGTTGCTTACGCAATCCCTAGAGAATTAAACCCCTATTAAATAGGAAATTTAGCCTTCCTTGATTGCGCAATTCATCATGGGCTTCCCATGGTTTTATAACTGGACCTGGGCAGTTTACCTAAAATACAATTGATAGTTTACTACCCTTGAACCTCTGTATCAACTGGGTATCCACCAGATTTAGTATGCATGCAACTATAAATAGTGAATCATCAGTTTCTTGGTAGATCACTACGGGTGAATTAAATCTATTTTAATTCACTTGATCCTCCACTAGCTTATCAAACAATTAGAACTAGTTAAACTGATTTTAACTCAATTATTGTGAGTTAAGTGATCCCACCCACACTACACTAGTGCTACAACTGCAACTGGACCCTGTTAATAATAGAATCACTCTACATGCCTATCCGTAGACCCTCAACTCGAAATTCTTGAGCTAACTAAGTCTATCACACTTAGTTAACTATTACAAGTTGTTATGAGATAAGATTACAATTAATTTTCCAATTTATTTAAAAATTGGCTTGCACACTAATGTGTCACTAGGATCCATCACTGGGTGACCTGTGATCCCACACTAGTGTGTGTGTTGCATTTTCTTGTTGAATTTCAACAGCCCCGGGTACCAACTCAATAAAAAAGTTTACTAGGCCTGCGAGGTGGCAACTTTGAAATCTCTGCGGGAAATATATCCTAAAACTGTTGTAAAAATGGGTACCTGCTTAACACGTCGACATCCTCAAATTCCTTACCTTTGTCACTAGAAATATGTACTTGGAATAACACACACCCTTTTCTGCTACTATGCTTGGACTACATAGCTGTAAACATTCTCACCGATGTTGTTTTCTTCTTACCTTGCAAGGTTCTTTTGTCTCCATTGTCATCCAAACACTTAATGGCTTTGTCATAACAATCCAGCTTGGTACTATGAAGATACGACTAGTCCATGTCCAACAACATAGTATATGATCCCAATGGTAATACATTCAAATGTGCTGATGTAGGCATACCATTCAAGTCAAATGTACAAGCTCTTACCCAATGATGAACTCTTTTCTTGGTACCTGTATCCAACTGCACTAACCAAGAATCTACATGTACTCCCTTATTCAAACCACACTTATCCACCAGGTGAGGATTAACATAAGTACAATTAGATCCAGGGTCAATCAAAATAGAAACAACTTAATCACAAAGCTTACCGTCCATCTCAATAATAGACTCGCCTGGTGATCTTCCTGTTTGTTATCCAACGCTGCATAGATCCTAGGAATACTCTGTCCAACATCTCCCACTGTATATGCCTCCTTCGCACTGTAAATTTGCGGTCTACCACCCTGATGTTGTGGAAAATATCTCCTGCGATGCTCCCCTCCACAAGTCCAACAATGTATATGCTTCCAACCTTCATCCTTATTATGCTCCTGAGATCGAAGTCCATGTCCTATGCTAGATGTATCGAACTTCTTAGGTGGTGCAATATTCTCTTTGTTACCTGTATCCTGAGGTCTTGCTCTCTTCTTGTCCCATTTTCCTTTGTTCTTATCATTACCTTTCCAGTCAGGCTTCGTCTTAGATCTGCACTTCAATTTCTCATAGCAATGCTTTAGTTTTCGAATGGCCTCCTCCAATGATCTAGGCTCATCAAAATCAATGTTATCTTTGAATGCTAGCAACAACCCACTGATGAACTGTTGAATCTTGGCCTTCTCCTCCTTGAGGTAAAGCACATATCACAGCAACTCTATAAATCTACTAGTGTACTCCTCATCGGTCATATATCCCATATTTAACTCATAAAAATATTTTTCCTCGTCATCATAGTATCTCTTCGAAAGATACTTCTTCCTGAGTAGTCTCTCTTTTTCACTCCAAGTCAATTCCTACTCATAAATATCTCTGACGTTCTTTACGTATTCCCAAAAAATATTTTCTTTACCTTTAAGACTGAATGTAGCTATTCTATCCTTCATGTTTTTTGAGTAATCATGTAACCTAAAGAACTTATTCATTACAAGAAACCATGCTTCTACATCCTGTGATTTATTTATTTCTCCATCAAATTTAGATGGCTTTGCTTTCTTAAACTCATCCAGTAAATATCCCCTGTCGCTCCTCCTATAAGGATGATACTGATGATGATCACAATGCCTATCAGAACCAGAAATAGAATAGTACTTGTGTCTGTCACCTCTCCTATCTAGAGTGTCCAATAACCTGCCATCTATGATCGTGTCATCTATATCCAAAATGTGACCCCCATTAGACCTACTTCCAAATGCCCCATTAGTCCCATCCTCTTGTCCATAGCTTATCAGGAGTGGCCCTTGTTTCTGCAATTCTGACAAACTCTAAAGAATTACCACATTGACCTCTTCTTGTCACTTCTTGTGCCTATATGATTGTATCATTATATGCTTTGCAACTTCTTATTTCTTCCTTCAAAGTTCTTAATGTGTTTTCCATGTCAGAAGAGTGCCCAACATCATGTTGCTTATTTGATTCATAAGGGGAGTCTCTGTAATCTACCATCTTGTTAGCCATCTTGGTATCTTTCCTGCAAGGCATACAATGTCAGCTAAACCTAATCACAAACAAACCAACATACCTTAGTATAATTCGGGGAGGATACATCCTGCAAGATCAACCAATCAGTGTAATATATGTATATATGTAATCATAACAACATGTGAATACATAACACATATATAAAACAACATGTAAGCATCATACTATCCATAATCCACTCATCAATGCATGAGCATATGAATCACACACCATGACCTCATGCATGACAACAACAACCATACCAATGTATACTAACAATATATAGGCACTAATCACACATAGATCATGCAGAACCAATCATATGCTCATGATGACACATTTCACAACAACACCATCAACTTTCACATAACGACATTACTGCAACCAAGACCAACACCATGCATATGCAACAAGAACACATATACCACAAGCATAATAAACGTATATCCAACCAACATAAATGCATGACCAACACATCGCCCATCCATTCTGAGGGGTGAACCATGCTCTGATACCACTATGTAACACCCTCCTCCCACATCTACCAAAGTAACCAACCAACCGTGGTAAAGATGTGATGAAGAGTTACTATGATGGGATTCAACCTCCTAGGTGACCTTAAGGAAGTGGAATCGACGAAAACAGGTCACATAGACCTTACACATCAACAACAAAACTCCCAGAAGCCATCCCAACCACTCAAGTAACCAACCCCTGGGTCCCACTGGGTTTTTAGACCATTAGACCCTGGGACGCTCCCTTGATATGGGCAAGGGTGTGTATGGGAGGCTTTGGATGCTCCCACAGCATGGGCATGCTTGTGTCCAGGGACTTTTTTCCTCAGACATGTGCTTGCACCCTCGTTATTTGTGCCACTTTTTTCAGGCCCAAAGCCTAGGTCATTGCCTAGAACTCAATGACAAGTTCAGAAAAAAATTATAACAACGGAACAACGATTTAAATGCAATCACTTGAACAAGGAATTGATTGGACCCCTACTAGCGATGACAAAAATTTCGTCAAACATATCAAAAATATGTAATCTATAGGTTTAAACAACAAATATGAGCATAGAGGTCTCATACTTATTCGAGAATCGATAAGAAGCATTGTTCCCTTATATTATTAGTTGCATTATCATCCATTAGGTCATACATGCATTATTCATTCAATTACAAATCAAAACATGATGAAATCCATACGTCATTACTGCCATGAAACAAACTCATAACCAACATATAAACAACAAAAATGATAAGCATAAAACAACTATATAAACAACATAATAATAAGCATATTTACCCATTAATACAAAAAAAAAGAGCTCTTATTTCCAGAAGAAAAATGAAACTAGGTTTGGGACTTCCACTTTCCACTCAACCATAGAAATGGCTGAGCCAAATCTCTCTTCAGGCAGTCACCTCCATGCCATATTCAAAGCATGAATGTGGGATATTGTAAAACACACCAACCAAAACCAAACCGGGGCTTCTAGAGGCCCAACCACCTCAAACCTCAACCAATGATTCGACCTCACATTCAAACATCACTAACCATCACCATATTGGTCTCTACCCAAGTTGTCCAAGGCTCTAGAGCGTTTGTTCCAACTAGAGCTTTGAGGAGTAGTAACTCAACCCACAATTGCCATTGGGATTCCAGAGCATTTTTCCAACCAAGGCTTCAAGAGTTAATAACTCAACCCACCAAGGGCTTCAAGAGCATTTTTCCAACCAAGGCTTCCAAGGCTAGTAATTCAACCCAAGTTGTTACAGGGCTTCCAGAGCGTTTGTCCAACCAAGGCTCCCAGGAACTAATAACTCAACCCAAGCTAAAGGAACATGAGAACTAATTAGAAAACAACAATGAAATGAATCCACAACTCTATGGCTATCTAGGAAATAGCAAGAATAGGAAAAAAACTCTGTCAATACAGGAAATCCTCCATGCCAATGATAGATCATGACCAAGAAACCAGATGCATATGCCATGTATGCCAAAACTAGTGAATAAATTATACATACAACTTGGTACTTGCAAGAAAAACTTGCTATAGATGCTCATCCTGATGTCCTCTTGCACTTTATTGCTCTTCCTTTGCCTTCTTGCTCCAAAAATCCAATTATTCCACACTCTCCAAGAAAACTCTAAGTGTCCAAGAGTATGAGAGAAAGATAGAGAAAATGAGAGCTCCAAAACTGAACTGACAAAATTCTCTGAATTGATCCTCATAAGCCTTTTTATTAATGAGGCCTCTAATTTCTTCAATTTTTCATTATTTTCATTCATTTTCCTCCTCACATGCAACCTATGACCTTTCACCTTCCTTTTCTCCCAATTTCCATTATTTTCATAAATAGATGCCAATAGATTTGACTTTGCCTTTCCAAAGCCTTAGCCATTGCCTTTTCCAATTTTCATAGCCATAATAAATCATATGAACACACGCACTAGGATGTTTTGCCTAAAATTAAACTTGGAATACATGTCCCATAACCGTGGTTATTATTTTACTTTTATTACATGGAATTTTCACCAGGGCTGTTACAACCTCTAAAGAGGATCTCAAAAACCTTCCCAACTAATCCTTGGTATGATAAGGAATGCAAGGATGTGAAAATATTTCTCAAAGAGGAGTCAAGAAAAGAAAAAAAGATTACATATAAACAATTGATAAAGTCAAAGAAAAAAAGCTATGTAATTTCAAGAAGGAAGGAATTAATTTCTTTGGGAAAACACAATCCCAAAGGTTTCTGGAAGGTGTTAGCGCAAGGAGTCACTCCTTGACTGCACAAGGAGTAAGCCTTACACATCATAGTTCATTTAAAATTTTAAAAGGGTTGTTTGAGTGGTGGGAAGGCTTTCTCAAATATTTTGAAATGATTTTTTATATTCTTTAAGACTTTAATGCATTTGGCAAGCTGTGGCAAGTATAAATTGTGTGGTTAAATTGGTAGTATAGGGAGCAGAGTGTACAAATGGAAAAGAGGGATAGCTGGTACCTATTCTAGGAAATGATCCTTCCTAAATTAGTCACACAACTAATGATGATGGCTCTTTACACAAACTTTGTTTATGCAAAGTAAACAACATTCAGAAAACAGATTGCATGTATAAAGTATTCCACAAATCCTTTATGAAATATTCACTGACATGTTCTATAACACACATATAATTTTTAGAAAACTGAAAGCAGATAATTTACTGTTAAATCCTTTAACAATTTCTCACCCACACCTTACTAGTTGCTGCAATTCACATTTTAGAAGAAATTAACAAAGAAAGGAGACACACCACACATTAGATATTCCTTGAGTCACAAAATCGTCCAACATGAAGTAAAAGTGGCTTTTTATTATATTCAGTCTTCAGGTAGACCAACATCCAACCCGGAAATTGTATTTACAAGTGGTATATATAGCAAGAGAGGCACCAACTCCATCTCTTATAAAATAAGGAAACATTACTCCTAAAATTACATAGGTGTCAAAATACATAACAACCTTATCCCATCAAAATATAACAAAAAGGACAGATGGAGAAGAAAGAAGAGAATAAATCTGGGTTGAAATGCTGAGTGTGCTGTTATGCTGCCCCTTTTTCTGCCGATTTATCTCCTTGTGTCTTGGGTATTTAAATAAACATGTAGATTCATTTAATAAGACCTCCAACAACCTCATAACCACCTTTCACCATTACTTTTTATATCCATTTGGTTATGGGTTCTTATCCATCCTTAACTGGCTTGGAAAAGTTTGCTAACATGTGTCAAAATTTAGTTAAAACAGGTGCTATTGAAAATTCCAGTAAAAACTTGTAACTGCGCAAAAAATGGAATGCTACCAGAATTTCTGGTAGCACTTTGTTTCTTTTTAAAAAATACACAAAAAATGTTGAAAATCTTGTGCAGAATTATATTCCTTGACATCTAAGCTACTGCTCAAAATTGTGACTGATAAGCAAAAAGGTACTTGTATCAAAAACCTTTTTACCTTCCTTCTATGTGGGCTGCAGCTTTAGCAAGATTATCCAAGCCTATTTTGCTATCTGTAGCTGATCTGGATTTGGTTGCTCTTGTGTCTTCTTCCTTGATAGTGGTTTTCTCCTCCTTAGAACCCTTTTGTGTTTTTCTTCTCTTTGAGGGCTTTGAGTGCTACTATGAAGGGGTTTTGTTCTTGTTTTTCTTCATGGATTTATCTGTCTTTGACCATTCAGGTTTACCTTCAATATCGATGACCTCTGTCATTAGGCTTGGATTATGTAGAGCCTTGGACTTAAGCCTAAACTTGTTGCTATCTCTGGTATGCCTCTTTCTGGTACCAACAACAGGTTTGGCTTCTTCTTTCTTCTTCTTACTACTGATGTCATATCCAACATCCTTAAGGAGTTCTTCAGAAACCTGTAAGGTAAGGCCATAAAATGTGGCTTCTTGTCCATTAAAATATTTAGAAAAATCCTGAGCTACTCCTGAGTGAGAGCTCCCTAACCTGGTTCGCAGAGAATACCACCATGACTGGATAAACAAGCTCCTTACGCTCAAATTTGCATCCACTGGGTCTGCACACTGTGGTTTAATTTGATTTATATTTCCACCTGTTTTAGTCATCTTCAAAAATAAATGACTTTGTCTCTTGTAACTGATAGGTGGCAAAGTTGGAGGAGTTTCACCTTACAAGTGTTGCTTGTATCCTTATTTGAAATCCTGTATGAAATCCAAACTCCTCCTCAAACTATGACTCTAAGCAATTCGATCTTCAATAGCTAAAATCTCAAATGACAATGCTCTTGCTTTTTTGGTGGTTTAAAAAGAAATCTATGGTTCATCACCGCATCCAAATCGACCTTCATCATGTCAAATATCCCTCATTGTGATGTGCACCATGTGATAATCCATCATTACCTTCAGTTGGCTGCGTATTTTCATATGGAGGGATCCAAATGGCTCGAGACAAGAGGATCTATGACTAACAATCACCTTAGCTCTCTTGCTGCTAATTGGCCAAAATTTCCAACAACACTGCTGTGCAACCAACCAAACGATTATGGCGTTAATCTTAATAACCACGATCTCCTTCGTTCATAAAAACATGTATCTTGACATACGTCTAACTTTGGGGTTGACAGGTGGACGAGATTAACGGTTAAGTGCATTTTTGCGGATTGACACATAGGCATTAATGTAAACCATGACTTGACTTCAACTAGACTGACAGCATATGACACCCATCATGAGATATGAAAACATTTACAAAAGATTTGAGGCCTATTTACACTACAACAGGTGGCTTGATAAAAGCGGATGCACCTTTTCGTTTAATTTTTTTTAAACAGATTATGCTTCTGGAATTTTCGGCAGCATCATAATAAAAACAAAAAAAATAGAAACAGGAATATAACAGACTATCCGAAAAGACTAAAATTGGCGCTTCAGAATTTCCGGTAGCGATTGAATTTTTTTATTTTTTTATTTTATTTTATTTTATTTTTATTTTTTAATTTTGAAAATTTTGAAGTTTAATCCTAAAAACAAAAAATATGAAATGGACACATGACTTACCAAAGAACTGTGCTAGCAGAAGGAACTACAACAAAAGAAAAACCAAATAGAAAATAATATCATAGAGGCTCAATGGTTAGACTATGCAAAACTTCTATATGAGCAGACAAATGAGAAAAGTAAGCCTCCCATAATTTTCTCCTCAAAAGAGTGATTTTCGATTGCTAATATTGAACAAGGTATAAAGAAATTGAAAAATGGAAAAGCGCAAGACATTGACAGTTTATAGGCATAATTTATAAAATGGGGAATGAAGCTTATATCTCCACACATCAAGGAGATATTCGACAGATTCAATCAAGATAGATTTTCGGTCGAGTGGAAAACTAGTTGTTACACAACAATTTGTCACCATCCCTGCAATTCCCCATCCCGCACATTGGAGGGCTTATTCCGTGACCTGTGAGCAGTGACATGATTTGAAAACACTTTCATGGCATTCCCCTAGACATGGACTTTCATTCCCCTGAAGACAACTCCTTGTGAAAGACCCTAAAAATAGCCTTTCCATCCTTGGCGCGACTAGCCAGTGTTATACCTGCGCCAGTGGGGGAAATACTCCAAAGAGGGCGCGCCAATTGGCGCTCTGTCTCAGAGTCGCACTCACACCAGGCTTAATAAAGGGTGTTTTTTAAAAATAAATGGTGAAGATTGACTCCAACAAACTCCTGAACTGGTCTCTAAATTGAGTTGGGACGTTTGGCTTCGGATCTGCATGTAGAGGAAGTAGTTTTCCACCTCTCATGGAAGCTTCCTTGATGATAGGGCCAATCCCATGATTGTAGGGATCCTAACTCCCCTTCCACCATCTATATAAGCTTGCCATTTCCCTTTGCAAGCTAATCTCCTAGTCTCCAAGAGTCTCCAAGAATCTCCAAGAGCCTTCATAGCCTAAAGAATGCTGCAAGAGCTTTGATAGTCCTCATAGTGCCAAATCCATAGCAAGGAGATTGGCGATCGAAGAGAGAGGCTTGTCCCTATTCCCGGAAAGTTTTACCGAGACGTACTCCGCTGACGACTCGCCGAAGGAAGGTTCAGCGTCAGAGCCTGGTTGTATTTTCCTTTGTATGAATTAATGATATGCGACTATTGGTTATGGTTCCACTCGTATTGTTCAATATGATATTGAGTTGTGTCTTCTCTGACTGATACATAATTGCATATATTGGGTTTTACGCTTGTGTTTGTCATGTTTCTTGCGTGTGCAGGTGTTTTATCGCAGCGAGCGAGAGGATTGTGATCTGCTGAAGCAAGGAAACGGGAGCGCCATCTTCTCTACGAACAACAGCATTGGACTTGAGGTAGGCCTTCTTCGCAAGTTGGTTTATTGTAATTAGGAACCTGTGCCTTAGCGTGATACGATTGTTGCTAGACCCGATCTGGGCTAGTAGGGATTGCCTCTGTCCGCAGAGGGGATTTACCTCTACAACAAATTGGCGACTCCGCTGGGGAGCGTCGAGCTTGTTGTTTGCTTTGTAAACTACAGACGGAGCCTGAAGTTAGCCAGATAGCCTTCGAAACACTCTTGCTCTGCATTAGCGAAAGTAGATGAATGCTGCTTCAGTCAATCTCCGGTCTAGTTTATGAACTGAACTGATGGAGTATTGTCTTGTATTTTTGGTCCATCCCTGACTTTTCTTGCTTGATCAGCTCTTTTGGGTTGGCTCTTGCTATGTGTTTGGATTTTTGCTTGACTTTACCATCACTAGTTTGCTTCTTAGATTGCTCCTTTTTATTTTTTGCATAGTAAACTCAACTGGCGCGCTTTTCATCCTGACAGTCGCGCCCATTGGCACAGGTTGCTAGTGTATTACCCGCGCCAATTCTGTTTTGGCGCTAGTTTTAGCCTCACAGTTGCGCTAATCCTGTGAGGTACTAGGGTTTACTCTGTTTTGAGCTTTCTGAGATTGATCTGAGTGTTTGGTCTTGTTTTTGCGCCTGCTTGAGTGTTCTGGAGCCTTGTTTGACTGACTGTGGCCTTCATCCTTTGGTTATTTGCCTTCTTCTATCGATTTCACATTCTAGCCCTAGGGCATCTAGGGGCTGTAGTGTGTCGAGCCTCCCATAGGGATTTTTGGTTTCTATCTATTCAGTCAAATTTGTGATTGCTTCTCTGCATTCGTTTGGTGGTTGTCTATCGTTTTATTGTGTTATTTGAGTGATTGGCTTCTTCTTCATTTGAATTCCGCTTTGTCTCACTTTGAGCCTAGATTACATGGTTCATTTGAGTCTTGGAGATTCTGCTTGAAGTGGTGAGTCTAGTCTTGGTTGGGAGAAATTCTTTGTTTTTTCATTTTCAGGCATTGGCGTTTGTTGTCAGTTAGCAACCCGTGCCAATTTTCCATTGGCGCTTGTTGTCAGTTAGCAACCCGTGCCAATTTTCCATTGGCGCTAGTTGTCAGTGAGAAATTCGCGCTAGTTGGCGCTAGTTGTCAATGACAAAGTCATGCCAATTTCAGGGTGTGTGAAAATTGAGACTTTTTCTCTAAATCCTTCACCAGTGTGTCTTTCCCTTCTGGTCTTTTCACTGTATGAGCATAGATTACATTGCTCATTGTTTGAAATGTCTTATTTCCATGATTGTTTGATGTAAAAGGGAATGAATGCCTTGTTTTGATCTCTTGCTTTGGAAGTCCTCTTTGTGTTTGACCTCATATGTTTTGTCGCCTTTTGAGGGATTTCGTGACAAAGTGTTTGAAACAACGATTGCATTCTTAGTGTTTGTTTACATCTCTTTTGCATTCATCCTTCATTAAGGAGATTTGCGTTCTTTTATTTTTCGTCTCATAGTTTTCTTTTCGTTAAAATGCATTAGATCACATTGCATTGAAAAGTATTTTTGATATTTATCATTGAACTTAGATCACATTGTTTAATGATTGAAAACTAAAAGTCGCTTTGAGTGCATTCTCTTTCATTAAAAGCATGCATTAAGTAGATTCTCATTTCATCGAAAAATGCATTGAGTGCATTCTTATCATTTGAAAAGGAAAAAGGAAATTGTGCATAGATTACAGGTGCATAGTTTTCGGAAAAGAGGTTTTTGCATAGATTACATTTCATTATTCGCATCGTTGAATGTTTGAGATTACTTTTAGATAGTGAAAGTCATCTAGTTTGGAAAAGATTTCGTTTGCAGTGTTGTTGTTTGTTGCATCATTGTTTGAAACTCTTCCTTTAACTAGATAGCATTCATTGAATTGAAAGATTTCTTTTCTCATATAGCTGCATTTAGGCGATTTTGTGACATAACACTCGCTAGGGCCTGAAAACTGAAACATAATTGAAGATAAACATTAAAATTTATTCAATTTACACTAAGGCAGCATTGAAACATTAACGAGATATTTAGAGGTCTAGGCTAGAGACGTGTTCCGGTGTCTTTAAACCTAGTAGCTGTCGTTCTCCTTTTGGCTTTAGACAGCACTAGTACGGACTTGTGCTCCCTGTACCGTCGCGTATATAAAGGGAGACCCCACTAGGTTTCTATCCTTTATCCATAGGAAGTTGAGTCTACCGCCCTATACCCGTGATACATTGAACACAACATTCGGGGAGATTTCTTGCACGTACGTTAAGTCCTTGGTTGATTTCTCTTTCATTTTTGAAACCAAGGTGTATATTGCAGTTCACGGTTATTTGGTACACCCTTTGCCTAGCATTCCTGAGCAGTCATTTTGATCTTATCTGACTCTTTAAATTTGAAAAGATCATCAAGCGCTTGTCCTTTCACGCTTGCTTCAAAACTGAAAGAGATAGAGTCACCTTTCATCCGTTTATCGAATCTTAAAACATGAAACAGTGAAGTTTCTAAGTTTCAATGTGGTAAAATAAATCACCCGCGATCACATGCCCTTTTAGAGTTTTCTTGTTGGCTGTTTGATTGTGTGCCTTGGTTTTTAGCCCGTGTGTGGTTTTGAGTTGTTGATGGAAACTTTTTCGGAGTTCACCAACCAAGGAATCCCCTCCGATGGGAATCCTGGTCCTTTTCCTCCTTTTGGGAATGTTGGTGCTCCTTATATGGAAACGTTGTCCCTTCCTGGGTTAACTGTTGGGTTTCTTGTTTTGTAGTTCTCAACCTCTGTGGTCTCAAATGTCTCGACTACTGTTCAATCAATTCCTCCGCCTGAACAACATCATGTTGATTCTAAGGTGGACCTCTCCCCTTCTTCACCTGTTTTTGCGTCCTCCTCTTCTACTTCGCCTGGTGAAAGTTTGGATTCGATTAACTAGGTGGCTAAGAAGAAGAAGAAGAAGACAAAGAAGAAGAAGTCAGATAAAGGAGAGGCTAGCTCTACGGCTATTGCACCTACGGAGCCTCCTCTTGATAAACCTTCCAACCCTCCACGGAAAGTCAAGTTCCCTTGCATGTTGTGCACGGGAGACCATCTTCTTCGAGATTTCCCTGGCATTCCCAAGGTGCTCGAAGTATGGTCCAACGGTCGCCCGCCGTTGCCTTTGGCTTCTGGGAGTCAGGTTGGGGCCACGTTTTCAACTGGTGCTGGTAAGGCTCCTAAGAAACAGGGTAAGCTCACCAATCCCTGTAAGTTGTGTGAAGGGCACCATGCCATTCAACTTTGTCCGTATATGGATAAAGCCAAATGAGTTTTGTACAGCTCAAATGTTTCTACACCATGCCTCCCAGCTGGTTATAAATAGCTTTCTTTGAGTCATCCACCAGCTAATCCTACGATTGGTCAAGAGTCATCCTTGGTCGATGTCGCTCCCTCGGAAATTAAAATTCAGGAATCCATTCCCGACCAACCATTGGTCGTGGGATCAGTTGAGCTGGTCCCTTCTACGGTGCACCAGGTCTTTTCTGTGAAGAGTGGATCTCACATCCCTCAGGTTCTTCTTGTTTCTTCAGATTCCTCAGATTTGGAGAAAGATTCTCCTGTCCCTATACCTCAAGAAGTTTCTTCTCCGCCTCCCGTGATGGAGGTCCCGGAAGATACTCCACTCGCCTTCGAGATGGAGGTCGTGGAGGATGCTCCTTCTTCTTCCGTAACACCAGGGGAAGACCATCTTGATTCAATGGTAACCCCTCCGAGTAGTTTGGTCGCTTCCTTTGATTGGAATCGATTTACAGGATACCGCCTTCCGTCTTATGTGGCTTTCGAGATCACAATACAAGCTTTTGGTTTGGTCGTACCCAGCACCATTATAGACGAAGGCGCGTCTGTTAGTGTTCTATCCTTAACTACTTGGCAAGATTTTGGCTCGCCGCCGCTTGCGCCTGTTACGCAGAATCTATTGGAATTTAACAGAAGAACAAGTCAACCGTTAGGGATCCTTCCAAGGTTACCTGTTACTTTGGGAGGTAAAACCGTCCATATGGACGTGATGGTTGTTCCAGGCCCCTTGGATTTCAATCTGCTCTTGGGGTGCAATTACACCTATGCCATGGGAGCGCTTGTCTCCTCCCTTTTTCGTGTGGTCTGTTTTCCGCATGAAGGACGGATCGTGACCATTGATCAGCTTTCGTTCTTTGGTCCTGATATGGCAGCTGGCCCGCCATCATCCCTTCCTAGTTTTTATCCACCTGTTGTATCTGCCCCATCGCAGGTCAACTATGTGGCTACCTACCCCGTGCCTGTACTCAGTGATAGTGCTGTTGTGCATTAGGTGCTGGGGGCATTGGGTCCTGACTTCCAGGATGTTTTCCTTCCATCGGGAGTGGAACTCTTGGAAGCCATGAATTATTGTTCATTATGATGAGGTCTGTTGGAGCATGGTTCTTTTTCTGTGTCAAGCTCCTTAAAAAATGAAACACGGTCGTCGGAGCAGAGTTCGTTTTCTTGTGTCAAGCTCCTTAAAAAACGAAACAAGATTTTCAGAGCACAGTTCGTTTTCTTGTGTCAAGCTCCTTAAAAAATGAAACAAGCTGGCCGGATTAGAGTTCGTTTTCTTGTGTCAAGCTCCTTAAAAAATGAAACAAGCTCTTCGGAGCAGAGTTCCTTGTCTTGTGTCAAGCTCCTTAAAAAATGAAACAAGGGTGTTTGAGGATAGTTTTTTTAATGTGTCAACCTCGCTAAAAAAATGAAACACTTTCCTGTTCAATTTGAGTCTTTGATCAGATCTCGTAAAATCCCAGTCGAGTCTTTCTTAGATCTCATAACTTGAACCTTCACTCCATCTGCCTTTCATATGGATTGAAGCTTGGGGGGCATGTACCTCGAATTGAGTCACCATGCTGGGGGCATGCTTACTTTTTCAAGCATAGTTTATGTTTGTTTCAAGCTTGTGTGAAAATGAAACCAACTTCAAGCAGAGTTTCCTGATTTCAAGCTTGTGTAAAAATGAAACCTTTCCCATTTTACCCCTTGTGATTGCCATTTTATCAACCCGTTTTTGCCAGATGAGCCTTGGTTTTCTCACTCCATCGTCACTATCTTCTTGGCCGATCATATGCCTTCACTTGGTTTTTTTGCCCATTCTTGAGGAACCGCTATGATGAGTGGTCTTTGTTAGTCAGCCTCTTGACTTTTATCATGTTCTGAGCAGTTCCACCATTACCGAAACCAGTAGCTACCCTTTATACCACTCGTTCCTCCAGGAGGAGTAATCTTTCAGCTCTTTTCTGACTCTCTAAAAATGAAAAGATTGCTAAGTCCCTTGTCGTTTCGATCTCATTAAAGTGGTTGCGAAACGACATCTACCCAATATACGTTTACCCCTTTTTCGGGCTGGGATAGATTATTTACAAAAAAGGAATACCCTAGCCTATCGCGACTAGGAGGTTTTCTCAGACATAGTTTTCTACCTTTTCGGATTTGAGGAACTATCTACGAAAAGGGACCGTTGGAGTTTACTTTTCTGCTATCTTTTCAAACTCTCTAAACATGAAAAGACGCTGAGTTATTCCTTTTTCAGACTTGTTAAATCCTGATGACATCAGATTCAGTCGTAATGACGATATTCGAGTTTCTCCTTCCTAGGGCTCGTTAAATGTACTAGGGTGGATTAGTCCGAAGGATGGACTTATATGACAAGCATATGGTATCCTCTTCAAGCTTGTGTAAAAAATAAAGAGGTACTCACCAAAAATGGTGGGGAAAAATGGAATCAGCATCATTGTCATGTCGGTAGTATGTCGCTCTTGAACATGGCACTTGTCTCTATTCGTGTCGGGTTGGGGACATCTCATCTCGTTTTCCACTTGCCTCCGTGGGTTTGGGTGATCCCTTTTGACCTCTCATCTGCTCTTTGCCTCGTCATCATGAACTCTGATATTTTGACGTCAAATACTGCCAGATCCACTGTCGTGCCGCCGATATGTTCAAGAGAAGTTGACCTCTGCAAAAAATTTCAACCTTCCTCTGATTCTTATCTGATCTTGATTCACAAAGCCATTCTGTTCCTCTGTCTCGTGTCGATGATGTGGGAAACACTATGGCCCACCTTCGGTCAAGATCACTTCCTGTCGACTTCAGGTCATTATCCAGGAAGATGATCTAGAGACTCCCTTCTGGTACCTTGGAGCCTGCATGCCTCAATGGCAGGTTCTTCACGTTTGATGTGAGGTTTTTATCATTGGCCTCTGATCGAGTGATTCTACGGGTGTTCGACGCCAGCTCACTGATTCGCATGCCGTAGATTGTACCTATAGTACCTTGAGGGCCATTGTCATTATTGGTGGTACCTCTCACGTCTGTTAACAACTTTCATCATTAGCTGGTAATCAGGCGATGTTCTTGCATGTTCGACTTCAGCTCACTTATTCGCATGCTTGAACTTGTACTTTGTTTGGGTCGAGATGGAGTGCAAGACCCTGGATTTTTCCTGTTAGAATCCAGGCTGCGATTTTGTGGATTATTATGATTGGTTACATGACTCACTGATTGGATGGCTGCGACCATACCTGAGTCTCTTTATCGATCGTTATTGGATGGCTGCGTCCATGCCTTGGATCTGGATACTTGTATACTCTGCTATGGATGGCTGCACCCATACCACATATATATCATGTATTTGAGATATCAGTTGTACTTCTCTACGCAGGTTTTCTGACGGTAGTGTTTTCAGTTGGACACGTTCTCGTAAAGCATTTCACCCCTCTCTCTCTTTCGGGCCTCATGCTTTAGGGGGCATCTGTTACACATCAATTTGTCACCGTCCCTGCAATTCCCCATCCTGCACATTGGAGGGCTTATTCCGTGACCTGTGAGCAGTGACATGATTTGAAAACACTTTCATGGCATTCCCCTAGACATGGAATTTCATTCCCCTGAAGATAACTCCTTGTGAAAGACCCTAAAAATAGCCTTTCCATCCTTGGCGCGACTAGCCAGTGTTATACCCGCGCCAATGGGTGAAATACTCTAAAGAGGGCACGCCAATTGGCGCTCTGTCTCAAATTTGCACTCGCGCCAGGCTTAATAAAGGTTTTTTTTTTGAAAATAAATGGCGGAAGATTGACTCCAACAAACTCCTGAACTGGTCTCTAAATTGAGTTGGGACGTTTGGCTCCAGATCTGCATGTAGAGGAAGTATTTTTCCACCTCTCATGGAAGCTTCCTTGATGATAGGGCCAATCCCATGATTGTAGGGATCCCTACTCCCCTTCCACCATCTATATAAGCTTGCCATTTCCCTTTGCAAGCTAATCTCCTAGTCTCCAAGAGTCTCCAAGAATCTCCAAGAGCCTTCATAGCCTAAAGAATGCTGCAAGAGCTTTGATAGTCCTCATAGTGCCAAATCCATAGCAAGGAGATTGACGATCGAAGAGAGAGGCTTGTCCCTATTCCCGGCAAGCTTTACCGAGACGTATTCCACTGACGACCCGCTGAAGGAAGGTTCAACGTCAGAGCCTCGTTGTATTTTCCTTTGTATGAATTAATGATATGCGACTATTGGTTATGGTTCCACTCGTATTGTTCACTATGATCTTGAGTTTTGTATTCTCTGACTGATACATAATTGCATATATTGGGTTTTACGCTTGTGTTTGTCGTGTTTCTTGTGTGTGCAGGTGTTCGATCGCAGCGAGCGAGAGGATTGTGATCTGCTGAAGCAAGGAAACGGGAGCGCCATCTTCTCTACGAACAACAACGTTGGACTTGAGGTAGGCCTTATTCGCAAGTTGGTTTATTGTAATTAGGAACCTGCGCCTTAGCGTGATACGATTGTTGCTAGACCCGATCTGGGCTAGTAGGGATCGCCTCTGTCCGCAGAGGGGATTTACCTCTACAACACTAGTGTTGTTACACCTCTTCACAAAACTAGATACATCAATAACCTTTATAACTACATCACTATTATGAACAACTCTCTTCTTGGAATACTTTTTGGGAGAATGCTAGAGTGAAGAATCAATGAATGGGCAGAAAAAAAGAAAAGGGACAAGTTGGCTTCAGACCTAAACATTATACCACTGATCATTGCATCACTCTAAGACACTTCATTGAAAACGTTTGGGACAACCAAGGCGGGGAAGCATTTTGTTGCTTTGTTGACTTCAAAAAATCCTTCGATACTGTTCCTAGAGATAAAATATGGCATAGAATGGAAGAACTAAAGGTCCCAAAAAAATATAGAGAATCTGTTCATAAGCTTTATGAGAGGGTTAGAGCTAGAATCAAAACAAAGGAAGGCATGTTTGAATGCTTTGACAGTGACATAGGAGGCAAACAAGGATGTCCTCTTTCCCCCACATTGTTTGGTTATTATATTGATAAGCTTGAAGAGTAGATAGACAATATCTAAGGAGAAGGCATCCAACTAGTAAGATATGTGGTGAAATTACTTTTATATGCAAACGACCTTATTCTTATCGCTAAATTGACACTAGGTTTGAGAGACCACTTGAAAGCTTTGGAAATATTTTATCAAGAGGTGGGAATGCAAGTAAATAATATAAAAACTAATGTCATGTTTTTTTCTTTGAAAATAAAGAAACACCAAGTTAATTTTCTCTTTGAGGGCAAGCCCTTGGAGGTGGTAGATGAGTACAAGTTTTTAGGAATTGATTTTCACTATAGGATTAGCTGGGAGACATGTAGATCAAAGAGAATCCAAGGGAGGTGGAAAGCCTCTTACTTTCTTCAAAACGTGCGTATATAGGTAGAACTATGGGATTGGAAGACTAAGAAAACCCTCTTTGGTATATTAGTGGTGCCAATAATCCTCTATGTTTGTGAAATATGGGGGAGCAACATGTCAAGCCAAAAATGGTGAAAAATAGAAATAATTCAAAAGTACCTGGTCACAAGTAGCCCCAAATTCAAATCAACAATCCCATATGATATCCTTTTAGTTGAGGCTGGTATGTTCCAATTGAGGCATCAATGATTATTCATTTTCTAAGTTATCTGAAGAAGGTTGAAAATATGGATAAGCACTGGTGGCCTAAATTGGTTGTTGAAGAAGAGCTAAAATGCCACAAAAAGACATGGATGAAACAAAATAGAAAGTGGTTAGGCAAATGGGACATAAATCTGCATGATTTCCCTCACGCTAAGGAGGAGAGAAAAAAAGTGGGTGTTAGAAAAATTTAGGACTGCCATGTGGACAAAGAAGGTAGGAAAAAGAAAGATGTCAAATAATTTAACCCAACATGAAAACATGATGATAAAGAGTATCTGAGTTCCTCAATCAAGGGAACAACTAAAATTTTAATTGGAGGACTAGATCCCATCATCTAAGATGTGAAATTGGTAGATGGGCAGTCCCTAAAGAAGATTGGGAAGAAAAAACTTGCATATTTTGCAATAGAGGGGTGGTAGACACATAATGGAATTTTATTAAAGGGTGTGCAACGTATGAAGTTATCCATCGTTAGTTTGATACCAGCCTAAAGGTGAATAGTCTCAGTGAACTTTTTGAGGAAATAAGGCTTCACAAAAAAACAAATTTCTTACTCAAGATCCATAGTAGCAGAATCAACCAAGAAAAAAATATGAATATGGATTAAGCAATAGTGGGTGGTCCCTTAGACGGCGAGGTCTCGTGGACATCATTAAAATCGATTTTATTTCATTTCTCTTATTCACATTGCCTAACAGCCTCCATCTATCGCTTAAAGGGTGCAATTTATGCATGAAAATGATTTTCATCACCTCATAGGAGATTTTGGCTTTAAGCCATCATGATTTCAACTTTAATTGCAGAATATTTGCATTCATTGCAAATTATCTTGAAAGGGTGAGAAACAAAGAATCTTCCATATAAAACACTCTAATTTGAGCATAAATTTTCATAATTACTTTCAAGTGTCCTGAGTTAATAATTTATGTTTTAAGTCGACCTCCTTAACTCTAAAGTCCATTCAAATTTTAATCAATATTGACTAAGTGAAATTCTGTGGTCATCACAATCCTTGTAATCAATTGGCTTATTGAAAGTATTTTCTCCAACTTTTTATAATATTACAACAACACAAATCATGTAACTTTTTATTTTTGATTATTTTTGTTTAATGGTGTGTAACATTTAATTTTTTATTAGTTTTCAAAGTTTTGTTTAAGTTTAAGGGTGTGTAACATTTAAATTTTTTAGTTTAAAATGTTGTGTTTTAGGGTGTGTAAATTTTAATTTTTGATTAGCTTTCAAAATTGTGTTTAACAGGGTGTTGGAATATCTAAATTTGAATTTATCAAGTTTTTGATTATTTAGTGGTTAATTACTTGGTTTGGTGGTTTTACAATTGAAGGAATTACAAGAATATTTTTTTCAATTTTTTTTTTCTAGAATAAACGCTTTCAAACTTTACGTGAAAATCAAGAAAACACTATGTCAAATTAGGTAATTTATCTTACTCCACTTGCAAACCCTACTTGCAAATCAAACAAATTTTGTCGTTGCAACTACACCCCTTATTACAAATGAAGCAATTACATGTGATTGGAACTTTTAAAAGCACATGGAAATCACATAAATATGGAAGTGGAAGTACATGAATTAAGTAAAATGTTATAACTGAAATGTTAGTTGTACAAGTTATTGATATTTGATTTATATACATTATATATTTGACACATGTGATTTTCCTATATGTCTAGGTGATTGTCATTTAAAAAATCCATAAAGAAGATATTAGAGATTGGAAGAGATAAATTTCTTATTTAATTTGTGAAATACATAAGTATCTACTTGAACATGATCTCATACATCTAGCGATGGAGAATGAATTATGTGGCACACAAGGGAATGCGGTTGGTGGAGAGACACATGAAGGCATTAAAGGTTCCTTGTTAAACAATGATCATGTGCATAGGAATTAAGTGTCTAAGTTTTTAGGTTCACAAAGCACTAAGAGAAGAGGTGGTGTATAAAGACACGATTTATTTGTTTCCACTAGCCAACAAGACAACTTAACATGGATCTTATCTGCCTTTAAATATATTACATTCAAGATATATACCATGGGAGAAACCATGGGTGCTCATACATCGGGAGATATAAAAAAACCGATAACTTGATTGAGTAAAGTTTATTTGAACCACCCTAACAATCCCCCTCCCTAAAATTGACTCAGGGAGATTGACCTAGTCCTAATAATTTTTTGTTGAAGTTCATATAAAAATTTTCCATACCAGATTACATGGGTAACTAGTCAAAGCACTGAGAGAATTGGTGGTGTCTAAAGATACCGTTTCTTTGTTCCCACTGGCCACCAATACAAATTAATATGGAGCTTATCTTCCTTTAAATAGATTACATTCAAGATAAATACCATGGGGAAAACCACAGGTGTTCATATACTTGGATCCCTAAAACCACCAATAACTTAACCAAGTCAAGTTTACTTGGACCACCCTAAAATTATTCTATATGAAATATCAATTTACATTGTATGTTAGTGGGTATTTACCCTAAGTAGTGCTCGATATTGATGTGTCTCTCCTTTGGGATTTCAATTCCAAGAATAAATTTGAAGGGGGGGGGGGGGGGTTGGGTGGTGGTGTTGGGAAATCTAAATGGAGGTAAGTGAAAGATAATAACTTTTATTTTAATTATTTCTTCTTATAGATTTTTGAAATCTTGTTTTATAACTAAATTGATCTTTTTATTCACCTAAGTTGTGAAGAGTACGATGTATTGTAAACATTTCAAATAGTCTTGATTGGACAAAGGTATATATAGAACATTGTAAAAAAGTTTATCATTTTTGGTCATGAAATGGGATGGTAGACTTGATTAGAAGACCTTATTTGCATAATGATACATGTTTAAAGTACAAGGAAATTGATCTAACATATGGTGCAAATGATACAAAGCTAAGCATTACTCATTGATTTTTATTTTTAATTTTCCAGTGATATGCCACTTTTAGGTCCCTCTTCATTTAGCTCATATATGTCATCGATTGATAAATCATTTTCAATATTTTAAGGATGCAGGTAAAAACATTACAAAGCTATGTCATGTAATACTTGAAAATACCACACCATGTTGTTGAGTGAGGTGAATTTAATTTTTCAAGGTGCAAATATTTCCTATTAGAGTGACAATCGTTCGATCACATCTTATTTCAGATATTATGGATATGTGAAAGATGTATGTCATATAACTTGAAATCCTTGAAAGTGGTTTTCCTTAAGGTTAGGTGGTATATATTGTTGCTACAAGGTGATGAAAACATTGTTATTGGTCATGATATGTGATTTATCACGAGTAACACTATTAGGTATGATCCAAATATAAAGCTTTATGTCCTTTCAATATCACGTGAACAAGCCTTTTATTCACGGGTTCCAAGTAAATTAGGTTAGTCATTTATTATTAAATTGAGTCCAAGATAAAGCCTATAAAATATATACTAGAAGCTTATAAAATATATGCTAGAAAAAGATAACCAAGAAGAACAAGAAGATACAACAAAATGGAAACATATGTTAAAGGAAGAGGTCCATGAAGCTAGTTATCCAACAATTGAATCACATCCCATATATCATATTGTTGATAATAATTTTGTATTAAATATATTAGATATAGTTATAAAAAATTCTTTCAAGGATTTTGAATATTTAGACTAAATTATAAATGTGATAAGCTAAATGCTAAACTGGATGAAGTTCCACAATCATTTCCTCAAGCCAAACCTCTGCACTTTGCACAATTAAAGCTTCCTCCACCTCATGCCATGCCCAATTAATTTTTATTTTTTCCCTTGGGGTTTATTTTTTTTGTTTTCAATTTGTTTTAATAAGTTTTTAGGAACATTAAAACAATCTGCAATTCTAATTTCAAAGTCAAACGAGAACTTACATGAAAATTAAACGAATATAATGTTAAACTTGGACTTGCAATTACTACAAAAATATTTGGAACGTCCAAAGCAAATTTCAAGTCCAAGTTTAACATTATATTCATTTAAGTTTTATGTAAGTTCTTGTTCGACTTTGAAATTCCAATTGCAGTTTATTTTAATGTGCCTAAAAAATCATTAAAACAAATAAAAAACAAATTAATGCTTCACAGAGCATAAAACAATCTTAAACCCTTCATAAATGTCACGTTGGATTTGAAAATGTAATATCCAAGAAAGAACATATTTTTTGTCTAAGCACCATAGACTAAATGATACAAGGACCATGCAAAGAAGGGAATAAACAACTATCCAAGCATTAATAGTTGTACAATGTCCTTTCAAACTTTCCCATGCTTATTTAGAACCAAGCATGACTTTATACATGGCTTATTTCGAAGAAAAGCTGAGATGACACACAAAACAAAATACGAAGTTGAAACAAAACAAAACAAAACAAAACCTATCCTAGGCTAGAAAAAGATAAGCCATGATTATGTGAAGCGAAATTTCCAATGGAACCAACGAAGGGTTTCTAAACCTATATCGGCAAGGGAATAAGCAACAAGAAATATTACCAACAAAATCATACGACAAGAAAGATAAATCACGACATGCTCGAAAAATCGAAGGCACAAAACACGAGTAGAGAATTATGGATAGAAGGCATGTACTACACATTCTACTGTTGTGTCATAATGTTGATACACATCACGACAGACTCCCCATTTTGACTTTCAACCTTGAAAAACATGAAGAAAGACAAAAATTTATTCTTAGCAAAGGGGCTTGCCAAGTAGGATTCCTCCAAACATTCAACAATGTGATCATGATAAACAAGCAAAGGAGCTAGAGACTGAAAGATAAGTTAATTTTCAACATTTGTGATCAATTCAAGAGAGTTGTCCCATGAAAGACTATCAATACGATCATACTTGGAACACCCATCAAGATGTTCAGATCCTAACATAACCATCAACATAGGCTAAATTGTCTTGACATCTTGACATGGTTCCAAGGTATTTGAAAGTAAATCATCAAAAATCAGTGGCTTGGAATAATTAACAGTTGAAGACACAAAATTATTGCTAGATGTGTCAATGAATATATTGAGAAATCCATGATCAGAAAGGGATCCTCATGACCTGATGAATCATAGAGAGGGGTTGATTGAAAACATGAAATTACATCCTCAACTTCTTCATATTCACAAGATAAGAAAAGAGATAAATTGTGAAGAGTAAATTCTTCCTCATCTTATTTTTATCTGAAATCCACTTTAAACCACTCCTGAATGCAATCAAGATCATTATCATTAAAAACCGAGTCATCCATAGATGTGACATGTATGATAGATTCATTGAAAATATCAGGACAATGGGTGAAAGATGAGGGAGAAATTGAAAGATCAAGATAATCTTTAATAGCATATTATTGTTCATAATCAAAATCCTAAACATAGTCATTATGAAGGATATCACGAGTTTCTTGGTCTCCATTGACTCCAACTCAAACTTGATCCTCTTAAGAATTGACAGAAACCATTATAACAGGTTGATATGACAAATTAAGATAAGGAGGATCAAAGAAAATAATTGATGCAGGGTAAGAGATGGATCGAGAAGAAACAATGTCATTGATTAAATTAGATTTAAAATTGAAACTTGAGTTCAAAACTTGAATATGAGGGGAAGGAGAAGGTGATGTTGGATCGGGAAACTAATTTTCAATTTTTGCAACCTTGACTTGGGTGCATGAAGCTACTTGATTTGGTGAAGAATTGGAAGAATATGAAGAGTAACATGAAAAATTAATTTCTTCTTTTATAATTTTGAGAGCTCCATTACCAAGAAGTATTGGGAGACTTGAAAAGGATTCGAGTTCAGGTGGATTCAAAGAAATTTGAACAAGGTACTAAAATTTCTCTTTCATAAAATTCCAATCTATGTCATACTTAGAAAACTCATAACAAAAGTGAATGAATCGATCATAAAAATATTTGGATTCATAAGATTTCTTTCAGATATGAATAATATTCTTATAAACACTTTCGTAATCATACCTATCAAAGGCTTGGTGTAGCTCCTTGACAAGATGTTGGAAGGAATGAATAGAGGCATTCGGTAATGTAAAGCACCATTATTTAGCACGTCCTTCGAATGCGAGAATGAACAACATACAAGAAACATCCTCACAATAAATTTCATAATATTCACAAAATTCAAGAAAGAAGAGGGTATGTTAAAAAATGTTTGTTTCACCCTCACCATCAAATTTCAGATTTGACAAGTCATGAATTATCCGCGTGAGCAGTTTCATATTTGTAACTTTGGAAAAACATGCTAATGTTATGATATGGGAAGAAGCCATTCAAGATGAAAAGGTGAAAACAAACTTCACAGGCTCAACTTTCCATCTGACCCTCCTTCTAGTGCCAAAATATTGTTGATAGCGCTGGAAGCCAACAACAGGCATAAGGGGGTCTCCCTGACGTGAAGCCTCAATTAGACGCCATGCCATTTGGAGTAGGAGCCCCAACCAGAATATGACCGATTTCCAAATCGATGGTCTCAAAGATATGGATTGGATGCAATAAACACATAAGATGATATATTCATGGTTTTGATGATAACAAGTGTGTGAATTTAGGGAAATATCAGATGTAATACATGAAAGGTTCAATCACATCAAGGGGAAAGAAGTGAGGCACTTAGAAGAAAATAATAGTACTATCTTAGAAGAGACACACAAGAAATACAAAAGAATCACTAATTAACCTGCAAAATAGTTCACAAGATAACAACGATCATGATAGCTTAAACAACACGCATCCAATGAGATACATACTAAATCAAACGAATTAGTTCATTAGAATTAGCGTAAATGAAACAACATACATAAAAAATATATAAAGAATATTTTTACTACATTCATGACATATGCATGAAGGTGTGCCGACTCTAAGAGCTTCTCATTATAAAGTGAAAATTACAAGCATACAATTACATTGATAAGACACTAGCCCCAATAGTGGAATGTGAAGCCAACACTTGCTTCTCCAAAGAATGATATTCCTCCTATGCTACACTAGAAAATCCAAGGGTCCAAATATCTGGTTCTAAGCCATTTTCTTGAGTTATGAGGGTTTATTTATAACAAATGAGATAAATATTCATCTCCCTTTGTGACCTTTGAGCTTCCCTCATGACTCTTGGACTTCTTTTGTCTTTATTCTAACTAATTACTTTTCATATTCCACACTTAACTCTTGGACCCCCACTTACATGTTTTATTTTCAAATACAATAAGACAAAAAACCCATATAAGACAAAAATGGGTAAAGCCCAATAAGACAAACTAGATACATTAAGCTTGAGTTTGAGGAAACTCTAGCTTAACAACTTCGAACTTGTAATTTTGTAGTTACATATTGATGGCAAGCTTTGTATTGTGTAATTATCTCCTAATGTTAATTTTTCTTAGGGATATATTGTTCTTTGCTTTAGATAATTTCATTTTATTATTTACACATTGAATCTACCCCACAACATCATAACATTATTCAACAATATATTCAATTATATATAAAGAACGATATCATCATCAATGTAGCAAAACATAAAGGAATACTAGAAGAAAAGCATTCACACATAGAGACACAAAGATTGGTCGGAGACCAGGGAAAAACGCCATAAGGGGGAAAACCCTTTCAAATTCTTCTTCTTATTAGATTTTCATAAAATGTTTAGCAAAGATAGAGTATAGTGATCCATATCTTCAACCACAAAACTATCCAACAAAATCAACTAAAAAACATCCAAGAGATGAACCCTACAATGCTAATGATCAAAACCTTGATTCAAAATCCTTGGTCAACTGTTAATATTTGCAGTCAACTGTTGAGCTCTGCGATCAACTATAAAAATAAAACCCTAGTTTCTAGTCACACGAAGAGAGTGTATGTGCGTGCGGTTTAAACCCTCCAATTGCAAGCATCGATTTGCATGCATGCGGTCATAACCGAAAATATCTTGTGGAAACCCTGCGCCTGAGAAACAAAAACCCTAATCACACGTGCGAGCTTCAGACGCTATAATTTCAGATGAACCAACTTCCACAAATAAACCTCATATCTGTGCGAGCCAAAAAAATAAATAAGAATGATTAATGATCTCCAAATGAGGGTCAATTGAATTGTATTTATAGCCATCCAAGGTTGTCCAATTTATCTTTTGGGTCAATATGTCCTTTTGTGCACATGTGGGTTTTCATATTAAAAGTATATTTTTACTTAATCAAATTAAATTCTTCTAAGGGTTAGGATGGGTCTTTCTTGTTGAGGAAGCCTTTCCAAAGGAGGGAATTTGTCCTTGAGCTTCCAAATTAATACTCCCTCTCAACTAGGGAGAAATTACCAATTGGAGCATGTGTCCCATCATAAGTATATCGACAAAAAATATCTTCACTACTCATCTTGTCTCATCTATGCTCATACCTGTTCATCTCTGCTCATCTCTTCTTATCTATGTTCATATTTGCTTATCTCTTCTTATCTATGCTTGTATCTTCTCATATGTTGAACACTCTTGAATGTAAAAGAAGAAGAATTTGATATTGTAGGGGAGTCTAAGCTACCACCCTCTATTCATTGTGGAGCCACTGCTACCAATTGGAATCATTGCCAGCGGGGAGCCCAATGCTACTATCCAAGAAACATCAAAGAGCTTATCATTAGGGAACCTGCTCAACTTGGAACCGCATCAGGGAGCACATATCAACCTAAAATCCAATGAAAATGAGGAAGGTACTATGGGACACTCTCACCCCAGGTCATCTCATAGGGGAGAATATGTCTTCCACCCTATGTCAAACAATAGGTGAGATACCACTCACCAAGCAAGGATCGAAACCATCTAATTTTTCAATGAAAGGATGAGATACCACTTACTATACAAGGTAAGGATCACAACCATCCTATTTCCTACTGATATTCCCAACAATGACCCTTAAGATTCAAGTGGTAGAACACCTGCATCATACTCTATCTCGGGTCAAATACCCGACTTACCAAAGGCAAGGATCACACACCCCCAAGCTCTCTCAACCCATTGGCTAGATGAGGAGCGACAATACCAACAAGCCCAACTTGTGGGTATGATGACAACTGGGCCATACTTTGCATAGACCAAATAGGGGAGCTACATCTTCCACCCCATGGGTGAAAGATAGGGGTGATACCCTATTGTCCAAAGATCCCTCAACTCTAGGATCCCTACATCTCATTTCCTCACCCTGGGAGCTCAGATAAGGGGGAAGTGCTAACTCAATGTCCTCGATCAATCTTGCTCTCTATATATTAGAAACATATCAACATGCCCATATTTGATACTTGCTTAAAAATTTCACTAGAAAGTTCAATCATAATGCCTCGTACATTACCAAGACTAGTAGTCCTCTGATTTCCAGTTCATGCAGGACATTACATCAAATATTATGTTATAATAAATACATGTCACGAAAGGATACCTTATTCATCCTCCATCATACGGGAACAACAACCACATGCTTAAGCTTGTCTCATATAGCAGGGTTGTCTCAATGCATGCAAATATTTTAGTCTCAACAACATACAATATTTTCTAGTAATCATATCCCTCTCTTTATTGCAATGTATCACTGTCATATCCAGAATCTGCTCAAACAACTCACCAGAGAGCTTGCTCAACCAAACTTCCCCACAACTAGTCATGCTAGTAACAATGTACTCAACCCTGGTCATGCTTAAAGCTATCAAATTTTATTTCCTTCTCATGAAAAATGTCATGGCAGATCCCAAGCTAAAGCGACACCTAGATGTGTTCTTTCTGTCAATAATTATTTTTATCCCAATCAACATTAGTGAATCTATGTAATCATACATACCTTGAAGTATATCTTTGACAAGTATTGATAGTCCCATGCAAATATCTAAAAAATATGATTGGTGGCAACGCAATGTGTACGAAGCGGCTCAATCATAAATTGACTCAAGTTGTTCTATGCAAAACATATATCCAGACGAGTGTTCACATGGAAAATTTATGCCTCAATCAAATATTGGTTGCCAAATTAGGTTTAGAAATATCTCTACATAACTTCTTGAAATTCAATTTCAACGGGGTGTCCAAGGATTTCCATTCCATCATGCCAATTAAATTCACGACATTTTTTTCTTTTCCAAACATAAAGTAGTGCATCATGTGAAGGTCTTCCATCTTGATCTCAAAGGCCAACTCCCTCTTACTTTGATCATCAGAGGCTCATTATCTGTCAAGAATAGATCGTCAACATATAAAACCAATATCAAAGGCATCACTTGGACCATTTTTGAAGTAGATGTTTGGATCACTACATCTTCCAGCCTTTACCAGGTAACTGTCAATGCAAATATGCTAGGCTCAGAAAGCTTGCTTCAAACCATAAAATGAAATTTTTTTCAAGTATATATATTTCAGTAAAAAAAAAATAGGCTGTGGAACACAAGCAACACAGGGATTTTCTCAATCCCTCATATCACATACACCTTCACATGCTCACTTATTCCAAGTGTAAGAATACACCATTTAACTAGTAGTGCTAACATACTATAAAAAATTATGCATACCACCATCCATGAAGTTCTACAAAAAAATAATTTAAGATTGTGACAATTAACCAAGGTCACAACAATAAGTTGTCCACACCTTTAAGATACAGGATAGTAAACACATGCATTTCCAATGGATCCCACAAGGCATCATGTTAGAAGCATTATCACATTAACCATGCAATTCCATAATCAGTGTTGTGAGTAACACACAATCGTATTCACATTCAGTTATAATAATCGGAGCTAGAACTCCATTCATCTTCAGAGATCCAAACATTGGACCTACTGCTCAGTTAATTCTATATCAGGGAATATATTTATTCCCAAAGTCAAGTATTAAACCTTTGCTCTTCATTTCATTTGTAATAGAGGCCATCCAATCCAATTTTTGAACCTGGAAGCTTTGATACCACTTTGTAACACACCCCCTTACTTCCCATCAACCTACTAAGGTAGAAAGAGGGAAGTTACTATTCTGACCCAAACTCCAAGGTACAATTATGGAAATGGGATCTAAATTTTTGATCTTTTTCAACTTCCCCAAAACTTACAATTAATGATGTCGTTGTGTTTGTCTCACCAAGACCTTTCCAATGATATAAAATTTGCCTCAATCTGACTCCCAGATCAAAATATATGGTCGATTAAATATTAGCTTATTAAGTAATGCCACGTCACTCTAGCCTACCACGTGGCACCTACATGGTGCCCACGTGGGATTCTATGTCATTTTCCACATGGCGGTTACCGATTTGTTCATGCCCAAAATCACGTATGTAGAGGATTCCCCTTCCCATGGTTCTCATGGCCCCTCTATGGTCACATCACCCCGAGAATAAAATCTCTGCGGAATTTCACCTCACTCCAATAAAAAACATCGGGGTAGAGGCGTCGGGGTTACGTGGACCCTCCGTGGACCCCTCCTCCATGTTTCTTCTTGTTTCTTATTGTTTTCATGCGCTCGAGCTCCACCTTACCACATCGTCTCGGTATTTTCCCCTCTCGATGCATTCACACCACCAAGGTGACCTGACCTCCATTCAAAATATCTAGGGTGACATGGAAAGGTGATGAGGCTCCTCCTTGCTTTGACGCAACATAAACATTACCCTATCATGCCACGTCCTTCCAAAAATAAGATCCTAGGAATTTTTTACCCAACACCACAAAATACCGATGAGGAATAAACGTCGAGGTGACGTCACCCATTGTTATCGTTGGGGTGATGTCACCCATCCTTAACGTCGGGGTGATGTCACCCATCCTTATCGCTAGGGTGATGTGTCCTACCCTAGGTCATTACATCACACTAAAGTTAAGCTTCACCTTTGCCATGGGTCCCACCATACCCTCCTCTCCTTGGTCAAATGCATATATCATGTTATTAAAATATATGGGATCCTCTGCCAATTACGTCAAATGTTGCGAAACTGGCCCCACTGCGCCACATTGTCTAGGCAATTAAATCCCGAGAGTTTCATCTCGACCTCCCTTTGAAATCTCTAGGGTAACTCCTCTGAGATTACATGGACGACTGATACTCCCTCAATATCCAACGACTCTGATTTCCTCCCTTTTCGCACTTGGTCGTGGTGCTTGATCACATGGGACATAAGGCTCGAGCCTTCTTGCTCCTCTGGGCCCTAAAATTTCAACCCCCGACACATGCATATATGTATGTTTAGACTCCCTTTGTCCCCTAGTTCTTATTCACAGTGTCATTCATATGCATGTTATGTCACCACTATTGAGCTCATGGTGTATGTGCATACATAACATTTATGCTCTCCTTCCTGAGATTTTAGAGGCTTCAGACCCGCCTGCAAATGTATAGATATATGGACATGCATGTATATAATTTTTGATACACACAAACACTATCCTTCCTGAGCTTACAAAGGCTCTGATTTTACTCAAATATAAGAACTTAAATAAAGACTCAGCGTCTATCTCCATTCCATCCCTTCTGATAGATAAAAAGGGAAACAATCTTACGAATAACATTTATACATGGGTATGTGATATTTTTAAACCAATAAACGATTATTAGTCTTAATAGACTTAATGATCGAGACTGATATTTCACTAAACTCTATAAATATTATATCATGTGCATTTAACCTTATATAGACCAATAATCTTGAACTTAACATACAAACCAAGCATGAAATCAATGGAAATTCACAGAGCCTTGCATGACCACCTACAACATAATAATTTATACATGCATTCAAGAATTTACCTTACAACTCTTTAGCAGAGATTCATATAATTCACAGGACATTTAAAGGTGATTTCATCCCAACTAATTTCATGCACCAATTTCTATAGCCATGCATTAATTAATAGAGCTAAACATTAAATTTAATAAGAATTTTTTTTTAGCTTCACATCTCTCGGCTACATACATTCATATACAATGAAAATGGCCAAACTGAAGGCGAGACTTCAATTTTCCACCCAACCTTAGACTGGCTACAACTATAATCACTTGCAGTAGTCACCCTAGAGCCAGATCCATGATCTAAGGGAATTTATTCAATAATTTTGACAGGAGGTCATACTCAACTCTAAGAGGGCAGGGATTACTTATAAAATCAGGTGGTTTATCAACTCTTTAGCAAGCAACCTTAGTGGATTCTCAAAAAATTCTCGGAAAACACTCTTTCCCATTTTCCTCATAATTTCTTAGGCACCTCCAGGCTGCCATTTAGCTACACAAGAAATTTCATTCCCTCCAATTTGCAGGTCTCTCCAACACTTCTCATGTGCTTTCCCCAGGAAGAAAATCTAATCCCAACATTGTTGTGCAAATGCCTTTTTATGATTTCTCAAGGGTGTATCTTCATGCTCCTTTTGGACTCTTCATCTCCTCTTGGAAGCTTCTTCTAATTTTCTTGATAATATTCACCACAAATTAAATAATTGTACCGAATATCTCCACACATGTTTATTTTCCTCTTCCTCCTTGGGTCATGGATATGCGATCCCACTCTTCAGTCCTATTCATAAAATTATATTAATTTATAATTCAGAGTATGATTACATCAAAAAATTCAAGGGAAAAATATACAAGGGGTGTCACAAAAGTACTACCGCATGGACTATATATTGCACCCACTACATTTCAAAGGGTGATCCTTGCTATTTTTGTTTATTTAATACATAAGCATGTAGTGATTTACGTGGATTATTTCTCAGTATATGGAAATTTTTTCGAA
Source organism: Pinus albicaulis (assembly GCA_034641835.2). NCBI lineage: Eukaryota > Viridiplantae > Streptophyta > Pinopsida > Pinales > Pinaceae > Pinus > Pinus albicaulis. The sequence goes on from CM076572.1 coordinate 910,461,323, forward strand.
GAATATTTAAACAATATAGAAAAAGTTTTGATAAAATGTCTTATGACAATGCTAACACTAGTAATGAAAAATATTTGATGTTACAAACTGAAGGAATTATACTTGGCCATCATGTGTTTGTTGTAGGGATCAAAGTAGATAAATTCAAGATAAAATTAATAATTAGAATACCAATTCCATCAACACAATGAGGTGTTAGGATTTTCTTGGTTTATGCATGCTATTATCAATGATTTATATAAAAAAATAGAAAATTTCTTTTAAAACACTTAAAGAAAAAATTTCAACAACACATGTATTGAGAGGTCCAAATTTGACTTTGTGATTTTACATCTCTAAAGATGTATCTAATATAATAGTAGGAGTAGTTTTAGGCTAGAAGGAAAATCTTCGAATCTATGTATTTATTTCATTATAAAAAACATAACTCCTACTTAGCTCAACTACATCATTATTGGAAAGAAAATGTTGGTAGCTATTCATGCTATTAATAAATTTTCAACATTATATCATCAGTTACGAAGTCTTTGTCTATATAAACCATTATGCCATTAAGTACTTAATGAATAAACCTATAACTAAAGGTAAGGTAACAACGTGGCTATTATTGTTGTATAAATATAACATTACTATCCTATATTTACCTAGAAAGGAAAATCTAGTGGAAGATTTTCTCTCTCACATTAATAATCCTAGTGATAATTTTCCAGTATTAGATACGTTCCCATATGATGATTTATTTTCTATATTTGTTAAATCTCCATGGTTTTTGGACGTATATAATCATTTGTCTACATGTAAGCTACCATTGCACTTTTCACCACTAGATAAAAAGAAGGTTATTAGAGATAGTACTAAATACACATGGATCAAATAGATATTTTCTATCTATAGCCATCTTGATAATTCATAGATGTGTTAGATAAGATGACGCATTTGATATTTAAAAAATAATGTCATGGTTAACTATGCGGCAGACATTTTGTAGATAAAAGAACTGTTTACAAAGTACTTTGTCTCGGGTATTATTGGCCAACTCTTTTTACATAAGTCAAGAAATATGTTAGAAGTTGTGATATTTTTCAATGAATGGGTCAACCAATAGTAGCATATGAGATGCCCCTTTAGCCACAAGTTCTTGTGAAGCCTTTTGAGAAATGGGCTCTAAAATTTGCAGGGCCTATTGACCCTTTTTCAAAAGAAAAAAGATACATCTTTGTTTTCACTGATTATGTTACCAAGTGAGTGGAAGAACAAGTCTTGGTACGCGCAACTGTACAATCAATAGTAAATTTTCTATTTCAATATATTTTTTCTAGATTTGCAGTCCCAATGGAAATCATTATTGACCAAAGAGCACAATTTACTTCTAAGCTTACCCAAGATATTGTTGAAAAATACAAGATAAGGCATCAAAAGTTTTTTCCTTATCATCCATAGGCCAATGGTCAAGTAGAATCTACAAATAAGGTTTTGAAAGTAATCATGACCAAGAAAGACTAGCTTCATTGTATAGAATCAACAAATAGACTTCCAAAATCTTTGTAGTCCTATAGGACAACATGGAAGAATATTACTAGTTTCATCCTCTATGAACTAGTGTATGGTAGGCAAGTTCTCTTTCCTATTGAATTTCAAATGCGAACTTTCAAAATTGCAATTGAATTAGGAATGGACTTGAATGCGGCACATAACCAAATAATTATTCAACTAAATGAGCTACATGAAATCTAACAACATGCTCTGCAACAAACTACTACGATTCAACAACAATGGATAAATTGGCATAATAAGTTTATCAAGAGAAAACAATTCAAAGTTAGTGAATGAGATTTACTCTTTGACTCCAAATTCAAGGACTTAAAGGGGAAAGTGCTCACTAGTTGTTCCTTATGGGTTTGATGAAGTTTTTGACAATGGTTTTGTGAAGATAAATACAATTGATGAAGAAAGAGTTTCATTTGTGGTTAATGGTTACATATTGAAACTCTACAACAAACTCATAAATCAAGATGAAGTTATTTCTATATTAATTCAATGGGATACGATGTAAATTGTGGGTGAAGGGAGGAATATTCTTACCTCTGTTCTATCCTAAAATTTACTTTTCCAATTTTTTTAATAAAAAAACAATTATAAAAATATAGAAAAAAAAGGAAAAGAAAAAGAAAATTATAGTTGTGAAAATATGGGTTTCTGGCACAAACTAGACTTGAATTTTTGTTGGAAAACCAAGAAATTGGTTAAAAATTCTCAATAAAAACTCATGCTTGGTGATTAGTAGATATTCCAAAATCTTGTAATAAATTTTCAAAATCACAAGTGACACTCTACTAAGATAAAAGCATTGATATATGGAGGATATTTACTAGTTGGACAATCTCAACCATTTATTTTTCAAGAAGATCTCAATGGTTGTGGTGTTCGAAATCTATAAAAAATGTTATAATTCCATATAAATACTAAACACTCCATGTAAGTCTCTAGGAGAAGGATTTAAAAATATTCCCGATCCAAATTAGAAATAGAGGACATCGACTTGATCACACAAATGGCAGAAGGAAAATATATAGCCATAGCAAGTAATTGAAGATTACATTATAACAAGCTTCAATCAAATTATTATTAGGAATACAAAGGAATTACATAAATATAATAGAAGCCATTCAAACTAAAGCAATGATTATGATCAATGTTTGGTAGAAAAAAAATTGGTGTTTTTATTTTTTTAATAAAACTAAAATAATATACCTTTATGATTTTTCTAAGATCATTATTATTTTAATAATAATAATCATACTTTTAATGTATTTTAAAGAAATATTTTCAAATCTCATTTAAATCATCATTATTACTTACTTATACTTTTTAATCATACTTTTCATACATGATTATTACCCTAGTCTTTTCAACCATACTTCAAAACTCTTTCCATGTATGATTATCATCCTACGACAAGAGTTATTATATTATTATCCATGATTATTATGCTAACTAATATCCTATCCACAACTTCTCTACCATCACTATTACAAATCTCTACATCACCTCTCAACACGATAATGCTCTTTTGACATGACAAGTTTCCATAATGACGACCTTCTCTATTATGTTAAAAGAACCCAAAATTTAACATTCTGCCACCGTTCTATCCATTTTGACCTGTTTACTCTGTCAGCTCTAGTGTGTTAGGTCGTCTACATCGAGATTGAATGCATGTAGTGACCTTCTCTATTGTGTTAAAAGAACCCAAAATTTAACATTATGCCACCTTTCTATCCATTTCGACTTGTTTACTCTGTCACCTCTAGTGTGTTAGGTCGTCTACATCAAGATTGAATGCATGTAGTGGATGAATGCCAATGATTTCCATTCCATATATTTACAAAAAAAGTTTTTAATACAAAATGTTCTTTATATAGAGCATTTTATTTAGATGTTATCATAGATTGAGGTCTTTATACACATGGTTTCCATACAACATAGTCCTCATACATATTATTTCTCATAACATAGTATTTTTTCATGAAACTTGGTACTATACATGATATTTTATACGCAATATTTTATACAATATCTAGAAAAATGAGATGACAGTGCAATTCGTACCCTATGGGATCAAATTAGTTGTTGTGCATTCAGAATGCCAATAAATCTTGTAGAGAGAAAGGTGGATTTAATTCATTTCAAAATTCTAAGGCCATAACATTGAAGTAACAAGGGTCGTTGCTCAAACATTCGATGGTGAGTGTACCTAGGTGGGTAATTTAACATTACATAGATTATTTGAGAATTCACTTTCACAATTCATTGGTTTTGGTCAACCAAGTAAGAAACGGTTCAAGAACGAGGAAGTTGATGAGAAAGCATGGAAAATTTTTCTTAATAGATCAATACAAATACCAAATTGGGTTGTAGAAGCTCCAAGGACATGGTTAAAGGATCTTTGGAAAGACTTTGTTTTCCTTATTTAAAAATATATTGCATGTGAAGGACATTTTATCCTTATGTTTATTTATCATATATGTCTTTTAGTTCATTTAAAAAATGAGAATCATATCAACATGGAATATTACTTGCTAAGAAGCTTGATAAAGATGGCAAAAGAAATCGGAAAGTAGACCAAAAATGTGGATGGGAGTCTTTACCATTATGGTTTGATAAAAATGATCATTGTGCACGAGCTTCAAAAGAGTAATATGTATACACCAACAAAATTGGAAGAATAGATACAAGAAGTCTCTATACGACCAAAGGAGACAAGAAGAACAACTAAGAGAAATAAAAAAAATAAAAAAAAAAGGAGCATGAAAAGGAAATAGTTACATATCAAAGGATAGTCACAAGAGCTATGAAAAAAAAGCTTAGCAAAAATGATGAATAGAGTATCCAAAAGGAGAAATAGGTGTTTAAAAAAAAAGAAAGAAAGACGAAGACCAAGTTCTCTACGCAAACCACATTAACACTTGAGGTTAATGAGCACATAAAATTTTTATATAATTACATAAATGCCATGTAAACTTATTAGGAGGAGCCACCTTTTATTGTTACAAATGAAAGAGAATCATTGCCACAAGAGGACATGGATTTCTCTACTTTTACTAATATTTCTCAAAAAGACACCTCCACACTTTATCAAGAACCTAAACATGTAGTATCCCCTAATATTTTCTCCAATTTAGATATGAATAAGAAAAAGAGAAATATTAGGAAACTAAAGAAGGAGATTGAGGAATTACAAGTATTATATGGATACATTAAAATAGAAAATGAGATACTTACAAGATAGGGTATGGAGGTAATTGAGGGAAATGACAATCTAAAAGAGAATTCTGGAAGATTAAAGAAAGAAAATGCCTCATCAACTAAACAAGCATATCAACGATACAAGAAAAAACATGCATTGAAACTAAAGAATCAAAACCTCAAGGTGAAAGTTTTGATGCAAAGGCCTAGGAATCCAATTCATAGGGGATCCACATACAATGTGAACATTTTGTTGCAAGTAGCAAAGGATATTTGAAGTGGGGATAGAGTGGACACAATTTTGTCAAAATTTTGAGTATGGATTGCATGAAGAAAAGAAATGGATTTTCCTTGGGGCAAATGTTGGCACTTGGTTTTGTTATTAAAATAATACCCAAACCATGTCTATTTTCATCTTATTTACCCTATATTTGCCCCATATTTACACATTTTGACTACATTCTCCTTCAATGTAGAAAAACAAAACACATTAGTTATTTTTACTATTTTATTTTAGTTTTCAGTAGATAGTAAATTAAAATGTTAAAGATTTGTTTTTTCATCAGATTTTTCAAAAATAAAATCATTTTGATAATGATTCAATCGTTTAGTTGGTCACAAACACTTATAGGAAAACCATGAATATAATCCTTTTTTGCATAGCATGGTGTGTTTCCCCTCATATTCATGGAAGGAAAAATAGGAAACCCCCTGTCAATGCTCCAGTAAACATGGGTGCCAATAAGTAGAAAAAACAATGAGGGATATGGTTCACAATTTTTCTAGAACACATGATTGGGGTTGAAGATCACATTCTTCAAGATTGATTTATCTAAGTTTAGAGGTCATATTAGTATGTAGTTACTTCGAGAGAGAAATCATAACTTAGTTTCCTTTATTTCAATTTGTATAGAATAGTTACGGAGAGTAGAAGCTAGGGGATCAATCATATACCCCATAAAATTTTAATTAAACTTTGTATTATTTCTTTTATTATGTCAATACAAAAACTTTGAGTTCTATCACTGAGTGATTTTCACCCTGCAGAGGCCAAGTATAGAGGGCCCCCATACTCTGGCCATATGCATTGATTTTATGTGTACATAACATCTTTATTTCCACTATACATATTTTCATTAGGTAAATACTTTTTTATTCCTCTCAAGTTCTTATTTATATTAGCTCTCTCTTCTTTAGATTTCATATTATATTTCACTTATTTAGTTATAGATTTACTTCTAATCAAGTTTGAGTTATTTTCATTGGGTAAATACTTTTTTATTCCTCTCAAATTCTTATTTATATCAGCTCTCTGTTCTTTAGATTTCATATTATATTTCACTTATTTAGTTATAGATTTACTTCTAATCAAGTTTGAGTTATTATTATTATTATTATCAAAGATTGAAATGGTCTTCAAAGAATAGATTTTTTCATCCACGGAATTGAAAAGACACAATGTAGCCTGTGATCATACCATTAGGGACCATAGTGAATGCTAACTAGCAAGTTGAACTCGACTATTCATATTTTCATTTGATTTAGTTAAATAGTATTTATTTGATGAACGTGTTATTAAAATTCTTTTAAATCATCAAACTACACAATGAACGTAGTACCATTGTAAGAGCCATTTACCCTTTGAGGAAATGAAACCTTTCAACCTAATTTTCCACTAGTGAAGCTATTAAATCCTTAGACTGAAAGATAAGATCTTTCTTTATTTGAAGTTTACGTTGTCTTTATGTTTTGCGTTCTATTACTTTAGTATTTAAATTTCTCTTAACTATAGATTTAATTTTAATTTCATTCCCATGTTAAAACTTTTTGAAAATTTGTGCCTATCACTGAGTAGAATGTTAGGAAATACTAAACCAATTCTTTATATATAGTGACTGCACTTCATAAATATATCAACCCTCATTGATAATTTAGTGTCTTAAGTTATGCAATAATTATCCTTACAAAAACAAGGTTCTTATTCAATCAAAAATTCAAAAATACGGGACAAAAACTAGTAATACAGGAAGAAGTATTTCAATAAAGAGGAATGGGAATGGTAAGAGATATACATCCAATGAGGACACCTTAGTGGACACCTTTGGGAGGAAACAAATATTTTATACAAACTATCATACTTTTGACTGTGAAGTGAGAAAAAATGAGCAAGTTGAAGCATGGTTTCCAATACTGAAGAAGTATTTAAGGGTGTACAATCTCTCTGAAAACATGAAAGCTAGAGTGGCCATCATTAACTTAAAAGGAAAGGTCAATATAAAGTGGGAGGATCTAAAAAATTTCAAGGGAATTTCAGAAAATAAGTTAGAATGGAGAAAATTTGAGAGATAATTCACGCAAAAATACCTATATGAAAGGTGTCGTGATGGAGAGATTAGATAATTCCATGCACATAAATTGGGGAAACTCACTATGGATGCCTATGCAAAAAAATTCAGAGTGTTTCTAAAATATGTGTCATATATAAAAGATGAGAATCTGAATATACAACTCTTTCTTATACTACCACAATTGTATCAAGATTGTATTGAGTTCAATGAACCAAGAACACTTGATGACACTATCAAAGAATCCAAATACTATTATGACTAGTCAAATCACAAGTTGGAATCCTAGACAACATGGAAGAAGAAAGGATCCAAGTCATTAGGCTATAAGTAATCCAGAAAAAGTATTAAGTTTTGTGTTCTGGCAATGAGGGAAAACCAGTAGAATTATCTTGCTCAAAGTGGGGATAAGTCAAATCATGCCAACAATGGAAAAGGAAGAAGAGTCAAAGAAAGGACCATTGAAATGTTGGGAATGTGGGAAGAAGCACCGAATACGATATTTTCCTTATAGGTAGCATGATAATAGAAGAGTTTATAATGTTCAAGAGGTTACAAATGTCAATGATATATTCAAAAGTGTACCCAAAATTTTTTAGCTATGGAAAATCGACAAGCAAACCACCCAAATTCAGCGGTGAAAAGGGAAGGTATACTTACCACCACTCTATTTCAATTCTAATTGACCATAGCTCTAACCTTATCTATATGTATTCAAATTTTTTTGAAGCCCATGTATTATAGAAAAATAATCATACAAAGTCATCGTTAGGATAGCTACTCATAAGAACTAAGAGAAAGGTGAGTAAATTTATTGAACAATGCCCATTTTAGATGAATGGACTACATGCTCAAGCAACCTTGAATGTATTGAAATTGGGGTAATATGACTTGTTGATCAGAATGGATTGATTAGTAGTTCACAAGGAATAATGAAATTGTTTTAATAAAATTTTAGAATGTGAAGATGAAGAGGGAAAGCAAAGAGCTTACAATACTTGCAAAATTCAGTATTAATGACACAAATTTCAACATTTCAACTTAAGAAATTCTATAGGAAGGGATGCCAATTGTATGCTATTCATGTATTAAACTTTGTTGAGATTAGCAAGTTAAATTTTGAGGATCATACCATTCTTTAGGAGTACAAGGATGTATTCTCAAAAGAGATACCAATATTTCTATATAAGTTAGACATAGAATTCTTGATGGAGCTTATGATTGGAGAATTCCTGATGTCTCTTGCATCATATGGGATGAGCACACCTAAATTGGTAGAGCTGGAGCTATAGTTGAAAGAAAATTTGGATAAGGGATATGTTAGGCTAAACATATCACCCCGGGTAGCACTGACCTTGTTTGTGAAGAAGAAGGAGAAATATGGAACTTCAAAGTTATGCATCAACTATCAATAGTTAAACAAGGTGACTGTAAGAAACATGTACCCATTGCCACAGATTGATGATATTTTTGATCAATTAAGGGGAGTCATATTTTTCTCCAAGATAGACTTAATATTCAGGTAACATCAAGTCTATATAAAATATGAAGAAATTCACAAATATACTTTCAAGATCAGGTATGCTCATTATTAATTTGTAATGGTACCATTTGGAATTACCAATGCACCAATTGCTTTTATGTGTTTGATGAAAAATATCTTCATCAAATACTTAAAAAAACATTTTAGTTAGCATTGAAAATTTTATGGTGTATTCAAAGAACATGGAAGAACATGAAGAGCACCTAAAAATAGTTTTGCAAGTATTGAGAGAACATTAGGTGTATGCCCAGTCCATCAGGTGTTATTTCTTTTAGAAACAAGTGTACTAATTAGGGCATGTAATTTTATAGGAATGAGTTACAATGGACCTCAACAATGTTAAGGCGATAATTTATTTGTTGAGGAAAATATTGTCATTGATGTCAATGTTGTATGTTTCACATTTATTCCAAATTTGAGTTATTGTTGTATGTTTGTGTTATTGATGTTAAAGTTATGAGAATATTGGTAGTTGTAGTTGGTTGTTTCAAGTTCAGGGGGAGCTTGATGAGTCAATAATGGAGGTTACATCTTTGAATATTTGAAGGAATTTTTGACTTAATGCCACAACTCAAATGAGAAAAGTAAGTGTTTCATTGTGTAGACATATCAAAGAATTTTCCAATGGTATATAACACTTAGAAAAACTCCTAAGGGTTTATGGGAAACCAAGGTTTGAAGTAAAATAAAGCTTAGAAATAAAAGAATCTAGACTCATCTAGAATTGTGGAAATACAGGGTGCAAGAAGATTTTGAAGGACATAAAAAATTATCTAGAAATCCAAACTATTTAACAGATCTCGACCATTAGGAGTTTGAAGAAAATCTAGATTTATCCAGATTGTTTGAGAGATATGGACTATCGGGATTTTGAAGAAAACATAGGACACATGGATTTTTTGAGAAATTTTGGGCAGAGACATAACCAAACATTCATATCAATTTCAACTCTTGAAGAAATTCAAGCATCTGACCCTTAGAATATTTTACAAAGGAAGATTGAAAAATACACTCAGATCTAGATTCTTCCTCCATACAAATGAATGACGTGGAAAATGATGTGGTTAGTGAAGTGGCCTATAGGTGGCAACAATGACATATGGTAGAACATGATTGAACAAGGTAAATTATGTGTCAATGTTGAGTGGTGAGGACGTGGCAAGTGATGGTGTGGCACACTTCATACACGTGACATGTGGCAGGTGATTTTGGATCTTTTGGATGGCCAAGTGGGCCAAATTTGTTGACATGTGGCACCACTCAGAGGTAACCATATGGAAGGATGATTTCAGCAAAGTGACAAGGTTGATCCTAGAGATTCATGCTAGAAGATTGTGTTTCTAAAAGTTTCGCGGTGTTAAGTGATTTAGAGTATGACTGGGAAGTGGGCCTGAAACAACTCAAAATATAACTAAGATATATGGACGTCCAGAAAATGCAAGGGTTTAGGAATTTGGAACATTAGACAAAATCCCAAATTCTGGATTATGGCATGAAAAGAGTTTATCCATCACTATTTGAAATGTGGTCACAACCCCCAGTCCTTCTGCAACACCAAAGCAATGAAGATAAGGAAGTTTTGTTGAAATAAAAAAGTATTCAAAATATGGGTCTCCTAGCATAATTGCACAAATACACTATTTACAAAATATTGGATACTGGATTGTGTTGAAAATGATTAAGCACTTAAAGTATTAAGTCCATGGTTCTATCCTGTGAGCACATAAAACAAGGAGCTAGTCATTGTGACTACAATTTTAGAAATTTTTCATTTTGTTTCATTTGGAATTAAAATGATTTTTGGTGTTTGGAACTTCGATTTTTCTCAAAATTTGGTGTTGCATTCGACGTTAAAATTAATTTTGTGTTTGGCGTTTTGATTTTTCTAAAAAAACATTTTTGTATAGTGACCAACGAATTTCAAAATTCATGAATTTGAAGTGATTAACTTCTAAGAATTATGAATGCAAAAAGATCACAACTTATGGGTGGAGGTTGATATAAAATGCCGCTTCAGGTTAAGGAGGTTGATATATAATGATGCTTCAAGTTTCAATCAAGAATTTTTTCTTTTCTTTTTTCATTTATTTGTTTATTGTTATGATCGAATTAACAACATGAGAGAAAGAGAGAAATAATGGACAAAAAAAGATAGTAAGAAAGTTGTCAACTATAAAAAAATTTGAAGCAGACAAGGAACCAAAGGAAACAAAGGTTGTAGGTGGAAATTAAGTCAAAACATAAGTTGTTTTGTATAAGGAAACATCAAAGGATAATAAATAGAGAGAGTGTTGCAGAAATAAGTTCATAAGAGTAGGACAAAACAAATATTTACATATTTTATAAGGGGATTGGTGTCTCCTTCAGGTGGGTGCTTGGAGAATATCAGTAGGTAGGTGTTTGTAAACAATGGGAGTTGGTCCCCCAATCGGGGTGCCAAGTGGGAAGTGGCTTGAGGCGATGTGGTGAACGTACGTGCGAGCCAAACGATGGAAGGAGATGACGCGTGGTGACAAATGCAGGCGGCTCCACCCACTCCGATTAATGACTGCATTTAAGGAACTTGGAAGACAACAAGGCATGTCAGGAGAGTCTAGGGGAAAAAGCCAGCGCAGGAGGATGTGGGGTCTTATTAAAAACATTCTCTTTGCCAGGTTTTGGATTATAGCATAGCAGGGAATGCAGAACACCGAGAAGAAGACAGAGGATCAGCTTCGGGCTCTGGAACCAATGGTGTGTCGTCTGCGTGGGTATGTATTTTGTTTTCTCCTTGGTAAATCTAACTCTGAGATGAAGATAATTGCTGGTTTGTATGCTATGGTTCTTTAGTCCTTGTTTGGAATGACTGTATACCAGTCTCCCAGTAAATATGGGTTGGATAAGAGGAATGGGATGAGGTTTGGCACGGTTGATAGGATCTGCATGACTAATTTTTGGGTCTTAATTGAGTTTGGTAAGCTTGTTCAGGTTATTTTTCATGACTCTACTTCAACTCTGCAATTGGCTGGTTGTTTTTATTTCCACCTTTTGGGCATGGAAATGGAAGAGGAGGTGGTGGCACAATGCCATGACCGTGGTCAGTTTAATTACCCTCTTCACTTTGCATGTCAATGTCACATTGATTTATATTCTACTGTAACCCTTGCATGCCATATTGAAGACATTGTATGTGTGTTTTGCATCCCTGATTGTCGTCCTCTCTGTTATGAAATCCTGTTTCATATCCCTCCTGAATATTTATGTACTCTACATGGCCCTATTGACAGTACTGCAGTAAAATGGAATACTTAATTCTGCAATGGTTTTGATTTTATTTGGAAATTATGGGAAATTGAATATTGCATGTCGCGTAATGACAAATTTTGAGGTTAGAAGTTTGGTTAAGAATGGTAATACTGCTTCAGGAAACAAGAGTGTAAGAGACATCAAAGAGAGAAGAACCGACAAAATAATTCTCGGGCTGGTTGGGGGGGTTATCTCTTCTTTGGTCTGGGTTTACATGGGAGTTAGTGCAAAGAGTATCGGGGTCCTTTCTGGTCTTGTTTTAAACCTAATGGTCTAGGTTAATATTGTGAACGGTAAGCCTAATGATATTAGAGAAGATGCGACCTGTCTGGGTGGTAGGGGGTCTCTAATTATGAAGCAGGATATAATCTGTGGCCAACTTGACAGACAATTGTTGGCTCTCAGTAAGAAGAACATCATTGTAAACCACCTTTTTGACCTCAATATTGTTATGTTGTCTTCGTCTGCAGGTCTTCCTAGCAATTTTCACCCTCAGGCCATTGCACGTTGGGTTGGTACCCCAATGTGGAGCCGGGTGAATGTACATTTGTTGGGAGACCAGTTTCAAGTAAAAATGGTTAAAAATTAGTCGGGTCGAAAGGAAGGATTGGATAAAGGGAAGGCTAAAGTGGGCACAAACATAAGAGGAAGGAAGTCTTGGAAAGAAATTATGGAGAATATGTTTCAGGCTTATTCAGAAGGAACACCCAATCATGTTAAATCTCTGATTTCTGGGTGGGAACAGGATGTCCGAACTAAGGTCGAGGAAGACCTTCCTGAGGTAGACATGGATCTAATTCTAAAGGATCCTGGTCATAATAGAGGTAGACTATCTCTTTTTCAACATTATATTCATATTTATTAGACCTTGAAGTGTTTATTGGCTAAAGTGATTGTAACAGTGTAATAGATTGGGGGGGATCTGCAGGCTTCCTGAGTTATGGCTGAAATACACAGAGACATACAAGAGATTCAACTATAACAACATCATCAGAATGTCCGTCTAGGACGAATTGAGAGGCAACTCCAGAATTTTCACCAGGTTGACATGCCTGGGTCAAGTGTCAAGGACCCGACACCTATTGAATCATCCGCAGACTGAATATACTGAATCCATGATTTTTTGTTAATATGCATATTACAGATAGCATTTAATTTTTTAAAATGTTTATATATGTTAATATAGACAATATACCTCTTAAGATAGCAAGAGATCACTTCAAACTCTTTATGTTTTGGATTACCTATAACTCTCTAAGATGGCCAACAAACCTGGTTTCCTACAGGCAGGTTGAGGTCAACAGAAACACATATTGATGTAACCTGCATTTAATCAATTTGAATGAATAGCAAGGTACTACTAAGTTTACAAATAAAAACAACGAGAGTTGGTGCTTCCAAAGAAAAATGGGTTGGTGCTTCCTGTAGGTTGGTGCCTACAAAATATGATGTAAAAAGGAGTTGGTGCTTGCATTTTTCATCAAAATTAAAAATAATATTGATGGTCTTCCCCCTTTATGGGTTTCCATGTAAAAATTAGTATCATATGTTTATGATGTTTATGGTATTGCTATGTGGTTTATGTATTATTTACAGGTCATTTCTTGAATATTTGAATTTGTGTATATATTGTTGGAAAATTGGTCATAATATTGATTCATCTCCCCCTCCCCCCCTCTCAGTATTATTATGTTTTCTAAAAATTGGTATCGAAGCTAGTCCTTTCAACATAAATCTAACAACTGGAAGGAAGATCTAAACTTGAGACATGGCCAACCAGGATGGAAGTCCTACAAACAAAGCTCATTTTTCAATGGAATGATGTATACTTTCTAAAAAGTGAGAATGAGGACATATATAATGTCCCTTGGTGTAGATGTCTGGGATGCAGTGTTGAATGGCTATGAAAAGACACCTATATTGGTTGACGAAGAGGAAATGCTTTAGTTTCCATTCACTTCCAAAGATATGAATGCAATCCTAGGTGGATTGTCTGAATCAAAATTTGCTATAGTTATTCACTGTGAGATTGTGAGAGTAATGTGGGACAAGTTGAAGAACAAATATGAAGGTGACAATAATGAAAATTGAGTCATTAAAAATGAATGAGGATGAGGATATAGTAAAATTATTCCTTGGAGTGGATGAAATAGTGAATATCACGAGAGGCATTGATGAAACCATAAAGGATTCCACTATAATTAAAAATGTGTTGAGATATCTTCTTGCTAGATTCAATGCCAAGGTATCAACAATTAAGGAGATGTATGACCTTGACAAATTAACAATGGATCAATTACTTGGAACAACGACTACCAATAAAATGAGAACCACAAAAGGAAAATCTACATCAAGGGAAGCATCCTTTAAAGAAAATAGAAAAATAAAAAATGACCAAGAGTGCTCAAGTTTTGGATGAGATGAAGAAGAGTCCAAGTTTGTCAGAGCACTGAGGAAAGGAACTAGAAAATATAAAGGTAAGCTACCTTTAAAATGCTTTAATTGTGGAAGAGTAGGTTATTATGCGTCTAAATTTAGAAAGATTTTATACCCAAGAAGACAATAGCTCCTTAGAAGATAAAAATGAAAAATATAATAATGAAGAACGGATTAGTGATTTCATGCTCATGGCCATAAAAATTCAAGATGAAGGATATGATGAACATGAATAAAATTAAGAAGAGGTTGAAGTAAACTTGGAAGGTGAATTAAAATGTGCCTTAAAAGAAATCGATAGACTTAAGAAAAAGAATAAGAAACGAAAAGATCTATTGATTAAGTATGAAATAAAAAGAACATGAATTTGAAGACTCATCACTCCTTCTAAAGGTAGAGTTGGAACAAACAAAAAATATTGAAGACATATTATTCCCACAACCGAAAGAAAAAGGCAATGAATGTGAAAAAATGGAGAAAGAGGTACTCTCGCTTAGAAAGGAATTCAAGAAAAAACAAGCATATTTGATCCAAAACCTAAAACATATTAAAGGATCTAAAAATTTAGATGAAATTCGTAGTATTCAAATATCCCCTCTCATCAAGACTAGTTTCAGCTATGAGGGTGAAACAAGTAACAAGAAACTTGAAGACAAAAGAACAATCGACTTCATCAAATCACTCACAGAAAGCAATGGCAATGGAATTCAAGGGAATGAAAACAATCAACAATCACAAAGTAAGAAAATTGATAGTAATAAAACTTAGAAACAATCAATGAAAATTTACAATAGCAAATGTTAGCACTGTAATTTTTCAAAGTCTGGTCATCATTGTAAGTTGTGTCTTTGATCCTATATTATCTCCTAACCTATGGTGGAGAGCCCTGGAGGGTTAAAATGTATGAGTTTTTATCACTTTTTAACAAAATCCAAAAATAATTCTTAGTCCAATAGTTTGTTTGTGTCATAGATTCATTAGGGTAAAGTCTCTTTTAATAAGTCTTTTAACTGTTTTTAGTAGTTAAGGTCATGGGTTTAACTTGAGAAGTATTATTCATTCACCATGTTTTTTCTATCCAAGGTTAAAGAAAAAATGTCAAAGTCATCAGTTGTGTTGGGAATAACACATGAATAGCTACCCTTTCCTAGAGAAAAAACTATTTTCTTCAAAAGTTTTGGTTTTACAAGCAACACATGAATAACTGTCTTTTTAAAAAAAGTAGCTATTACCTGCAAAATTGGTACAAGGAGACAAAAGAAGCATTACACAGGTGAAACAAACACTGCTCTTTGAGGAGTTAATTTCTGCTAAAACAAGAGGTGTTACTCACCTGAAATGTGGTTATTTCTCATTGGAAGATATATCAAAAAGGTTGGTTATTTATTTTCTAAGGCTACACAAATATATTGCTACTCATTAAAGGGTAAATGTATTAAAGTGCAGTATGAGTAGCAATTATTAAAAAATGTGACGGAGTTCGGTGAAATGAGTTGGCAGCAGTGTTAAATCATTTTTGTTTTCATGTCATTCCCTCTCACCGAGTTTTAGGGCATGCAGAGCTCTTCCTCAGTTCACTCTTGCGACAGATACATCAAAATGTTTTTATCCTCCAGAAAAACAATCTCTTACCAAGTGCCAACAGCTAGGCTTCGTGGAAGGTAGTTGTTCCTCATTTTACAAATGTGCATTGGTGGTTAGGTTAACTGTTAACAATATGGGCAAGGGTAGTAACGTGAACTGTTCAAAGCTAACTAATACCCATTTTTTTGACCATTGTGCTAAGCCTTAGTTCAAAGCAGTAGGGTGGTATCAGTTTTTAAGGAAGTTTTTAGGTGAAAATGTGGCAGTGGCTCAAGCATTTTCTGAGACATTCGATGGAGAAAAGGTCAGGATTGGGTCTCAGACCTTCAAGATCACCGAAACTATCATGGCAAGGGAAACCCAAACATCAACTACAGGTGACTCCTGGAGCAAGAATAACAAAAATCTTCTTAAAGCTGATTTGAATCTATATTTAAAGCATGAACATGAGAATATAGGTTGGAACCCTACTATTCATATTTCATATTTTAGACTTGAGTGGCAACATGTCATTACCACTGTACAACATTACATAACTTGTGAGGGTAGGTTTTCAACTGTGCATAAATACTAGATGAGGTTTCTAGCTCACATCTCTCGCTCTAAACCTATGAAGCTACCATTTTTCCTTCATAGATATTTGTTTTCAATTTCTCGAAGAATACAGAAAGCCCCAGGTTATTCTCTTCATAATCTATATCACAAAGGTTTGATTAAAATAATTGTGGTTTATCATTTGAGAAAGAAAAGAACCACATGTGAAAATTTTTTAGCAGATGAGGGATTTAGCAATGTCAACTCAAGGAGAAGGGTAGGAAGGCTTAGAAGGTTAAAAACCCAAGAGAAGAATTCAAGCCCTACACCTACACCTACACCTACACTCACTCCTTCACAAGTTGATCCATATTCAATTTCATGTAGCAGACAGACTAGGAACTCAGCTAGGAAATCTAGAGTTCAAACCACCACTTCTACACCAATCATCACTCTTATACCAACAGTGAAACCAACCAAGGAGGTCTACACTAGTATTTCATCCAAGGAGCCACATACCTTGATGTCTTTCATGCAGGAGTATAGAAACAAACTCAAACAAAAAGATACCCTACCTGACAAAAACACTATGTCTAAGAACAAGGAAGAGGCAACTTCCTCTTCAAAGGGTAAACACATGAGAAAAATCATTATGACAGAGGTAATTTTAATGGAAGTCAGCCCTGAAACCTTGACATCAAGCCCTATTATAGAGGCTAGATAGGAGAATCAAGAAAACAATGCCACTTCAGCAATAGAGGAGCCTGCACTTGCACAAGTCTCTTCCTCATTCAAAAAGGGGAAAATAAAAGTTTCAGAGAATATTATAGTAGAAGAACCTACCATAGCTCAACTTTACTCATCTATTAGTTCTTCAGCCAAAAGGAAGAAGAAATCTATAATCCATTCATATTCATCTTTTGAGGAAGATAACAATGACATAGAGCACAGTGAAACATAGTTCGGTGAGTCTGAGTTTGAAGAAGGACAGTCAAGCAGAGTCATACATGGGAGAAAGAGGCCTTTATACATTCCAAACCCATACATTAAAAGGCCTCACACCAGACCAAAGAAAAAACTCATATTAGCAAGAAAAATCATAGCCAACCCTGCTCTCAGGGATGAAATAATAAACATAGATGAAAGCCCAGAGAATGAACCATGGAAGAAAAATATTCAACAAAAAAAGCAAGCACAGAAGAGAAGGTCAAACAAAAGGGTAACCAAGGCTGAAGCTATCATTAATTTTGCTTCTATAATAGATCTAGGATGATTGAATATACAAAACCTTGAAAATATGAAGAAACGTTTCATTTTTTGGCTTATACACAGTATTTTCAGATATAGCTACCCTTTTCAGAAAAATTAGCAATTATTTTTGGATTTTGTATAAGGAGGAGAAAAGGCTACATTTTGATTTTGTTCTCAAAAGAATGACACTAAAAGATAATAAAGTGAATGCAGCTTCAATGGTGATGATATTTTTCCAAGTGTCTTCTAATCAAGGTATCTTCCAGTTGGTTACTCCTTTCAGTTAGCTACTCCTACACTGTTGCAGATAAGGGTCCAGGTGTTCTTTTCAGTTGGTAGATTACACTTTTTATGGAGGTAGTTCTTCCAAGAAACGAGGAGCACTCAACCACCTCAACTCAGCCACTTTGAGCTCCATGCTGTTATGTTCTCTCTTCAATTTTATTTTAGTTTACTTTTTATGTTTAAGATAAGCTCTACTATGTGTAGGGGATTGTAATAAAGTCTCAAAAAACATAATTGCACTTTTTATGGAGTATTTTTACAAAACTCATTTTTGTATATATACTATGTAAAACAAGGAGGAAAGGGTTCATTGGTTGTTCATCTTATGGTATACTGTGTTGTATATTGAGTATATAATATATCCAGATGCACTCTTGAGGACTCACAAACTGTGTGGTGTGTGTATTGTTTTCCCTTCTGTTTTTACATACTTTATCTATCTTTCTAGATTTAATATGAAAGTTTTATCTCTTGCTTTTATCAGTGTTGTGAACCTCCAAGACATATTGATGTGATTTTGTAAGTCTTGTTCCAACCTTTTCTGATTCAATATAAATTGAATATTGTTCATAAGAATTCCTTGAGGTTGAATTAAATCTCGTTTCATGTTCTTATAAGTCTTTTGATCTAGCATGCATGATTAATCTGTTTTTTTCAGTCTTGATTTATCAAGCATTCCTGATTCATGAGGTCATGTTAGTTGGAAGCATTCCTTGTAATGGGATTCTTAAATGTAGAGTGATATTCTTGTAAGTCTTTTAAAAGCATTCTTTCACTATATATTTTAGATCTAGAATTTGTATCACCCTTGCCTCTTAGCAATGGGCTTCTGTTTTACATATCCACTATTTATCTTCCATTCTTCTAACCATCAAGCTAAAAACTCAACCCTGCTACCACATCATGCACCAGTGCCCTCATATGTGTGAGAGATTCTTATCTGCTCAAAACCCCTTTCAGTGTGTGTGAGTTTCAACCACTTTCCAAAAAATATAAACCAACTGTAAGAAAATCCCATGAGCTTAAGATGTGTCTGGTCAGGCACTTGTCACAATCCAAGTGCCGATTCCAGTGCTAACAACAAATACACTGAACAAGTGAGAAATCAACAACAACAAAGTAACATTACAACTAAGTAGTAGCTAGGAAAATTTTATAACAAATTTTTGAATGACTTTAAAGATCATGAAACAAATAATCAAAATCCCTACTTCCCTCAAATAAAAAGTCATCAAATGCCTAGGATATCACATCCACAAAGACAAACTATTCTCAAGTACATAAATTTATTCTATGTTTACTATATTCTAGCACAAATTTTGGACACAAAGCTATAAATTGCAAAACATATGTCAGAAACAATCAGTGGAGAAATAAAAGAAATGTTTATTACTAGTCAATCAAACATAGTATATTTGAAAATCCACATATAAATAATGAGAGGGAAAACAATCCTTTTGCTCCTTATTTGTTGTTATTAAATTCTATAATTGTCATAACCTTGGTTATAAAGCAAATGAGTGTAGAATCAAAAATTTCAGACCAACTCCTCAGAGTAAGAAAGTACAAGAAGAACCCAAGTTTTGGAAGAAGAAAAAGGAATAAAAGAAAGACAAATGTGGCTTTGTCCTATATTCCCAAAACCAAAACAAATGTTGGTATGTGGATAGTGGATGCTCAATACATATGACTAGTGAAAGGAGTACGTTCTTGTCACTAAATGAAAATAAATCAGGAAATGTTACTTTTCATAATGATTCTCTAGGTAAGATTATGAGCAAATGCAAAATGAGCCTAGATAATGGAAGGGATAGATATGAGAATGTTATTTTGTAGACGGAATCAAGCACAACTTGTTGAGTGCTAAGCTAAACAAGTGACAAAAGGTATGCCGTTACTTTTGACTCACAAGATTGTGAAATAAATTCAACAAACATAGGGAAAGTAGTAGAAAAGGCTATGAGAACCTAAAATAATGTATACATTCTCAAGGAAGAAAATGAGGAGTGTTATTTGAGGAAAATTGATGAGATTTGGCTATGGAACGAAAGACTGGGACACTTGAATTTTGATCGTATTATAAATCTTAGCAAAAAGGAAGTAGTAAGAGAGTTTCCAAAAATTACAAAGCTAAGCAATACAATCTACAAGTCATGCCAAATGGGGAAGTAAACTTGAGTTTCTTTCTAAACAAAAGAATATTCATCCACCAAACATTTACAACTAGTCCATATAGATTTATGTGGGCCTTAGAGAACTAACACTCCAGGTTGTGAAAGATACTTCATGTTGGTTATTGATGATTACACCAGACTGACTTAGGTTACATTCTTAGGATATTTTTTTTAAAATCCCTATCTAAGAATCAAAATAGATACAAATTGAAGTGTTTAAGGTCAAACATAGTGTTGAAGTTTGCAACAAGAAACAGTGAAGGAGGCATCCTGAAACATCATCCTGGATCCTAGTTTGAAAATAATCACCTAAACTAGGTGGGGCCCACACAAGTTATTTTTAGGTGTATGTCTATTTTTAGACATGGTGAGCATATTCTATATGTAGCAGGAGGCTATTTGTAGATGGTTGGTCAAATGTGAAAAATAGTTGAAATTCTATTTTTAGAATATTGGGCGAAGTTTATTTATAAAGCACTGATCTAAAAATAGATGCATGTCGATTATTATTAGCTCTTAGTAATAATTGGACTCTAAAAAAAAACTTATTCTCTTGGAGCACTTCAGTTCAGTGCACAAATGTGGCAGATCAGCTGACAAAAGGAATTACACTATTCCTAATGGTTTACTGGAGTTCATGCATGGAGGACTCAGTTAGAACTGAAGTGGCAAAGTTATGACAGAGTTGGAAGAGTAGTTCATGGAGTTGTATTCAGTTTAACTCAGTTAGATTCAGTTGAGCTAGTTGTATCTAGTCTAACTAATTGATACAATAGTGAGAGTGGAGTGAATTAATTAGTTAATTAATTCACAAATAATAACTCATTAATCAACTAAACAATACAACAGTTAACTACAGTGCATGGCAGTTTCAGTGGAGACCCAGTTGAGAGATAAGTGAAAGGGCAAGATAGACTATCTGTTGTGACTATAGTGATGCATGAATTGCATTTACATATACATTGGAGTTTCCAATGATAATAACACAATCAAGGAGAGTGGGATTACATCGAATTGGTCTTTGTAATTAGCTTGGATTGCGCAGTGGAGGCAAGCTAGCACGTGGCAAAGATTGGTGCATGGATTTGCAAGATTAGGCCTGATTAGTGTATGACGATTGTACTGTAATGAGGGCTTGTGATAAGCTTTGTATGTTTGTATGAGATTTTCATATGATCTCCATGTTACATAATATATAATTGGGGTTTTCAACTTCAAGCTTTCCTGTTAAACAACTGTGTTATGTGTGTTTTTATTGCTTCATGTGTTTTGTAATTGTTAATTAAATTTCCGCAAGAATTATAGTGGACGGATTCTGTATTTTGCAAGAATTTAAATATCGTGAGATCAGGAGAGTTCGGATATATACATGCATATTGTATATAAGTTCTACATGGTATCAGAGCTAGTTATAGATTTTCTACATGGAACGAGAGCAGAAATTTTTGGGTGCGCAAGTTTGCAGAGAATATCTGAAATTTTTGGTGAAATAGTTTCAGAAAAAAATAGCATATTTGGATTCCTTGCGAAAAAAATCCCCAAATTGAAAAAAAAATTGGTCAAATCGGAGCTCAGATGAGGGAGATATCATCGATTTAAAATCAGCTCTTTTTGTTAGAAAATTTTGCGACGGCGAGACAATTGCAATGTGCACGAGCCAAGAATCTACATGCACTAAGGTACAAGATGCATGCAAAGCTTTGAGGAGAAAAGCAAAGGTTAGTGACTTGGTGGTTGAGAGGGAGCTTCCCAACACGCAGCCTGAGAAGCAGTCTTAGAAGGTTGTGGAGCATCCACAACTAGAGATGCAAAAAAATCTTTATAGATTTGAAGTAGATGGGATTTCTACGGAGCTTCCTACTATTGGGAAGTGTGAGAAAGCCATGCAATTGAAGCTTGAGAGGGAGTAGAATTTGCATGTAGGTAAGAGTGAACCTCGGGATGTGGAGCATACACAAGATAAGGATCATGGAGTGGGAGCAACCACTCATGCAGAGAAATTTCATGCCAGATGGGCAGAGGGAGTGCATACAGCTATGCCACAAGGTGAGAGGTGGGGCGACATGCATGAGTAATCCCAAGAGGATATTTCTGGGCAGGATTAATTGAGATGGTGTGGATCTCATGAATTGAACCTAGCTATGAGGAGCCCACAGAGTAGCAGTGGCATGATCAGTTGGATTGATGCAGGCAGATCAAAGTGACAGTGTCGGATACTGGAGCGCGGTTTAGAGTTGACATCAAGTGAAAAGTGCATGGGTGCAGAGTTCAACAACGCAGTGGTTCCTGAAGACATGTGCAGTTGGTACCAGCAGAAGTCGAAGAATTTGATGATAGATGTATTAGACTGATTGAGTTGTTTGAAGCCTTTCAATTTCAGAAGTGTTGCAACAAGAGTTGCAGGGCGAATGCATGGAGTTGTATGTTGCATGCAAAGACATTCCTTTCTTGTTGAGAGGGAGTGTTGAATTTTGCAACAAGAAACAGTGAAGGAGGCATCCTGAAACATCATCCTGGATCCTAGTTGCAAAATAATCACCTAAACTAGGTGGGGCCCACACAGGTTATTTTTAGGTGTATGTCTATTTTTAGACATGGTGAGCATATTCTATATGTAGCAGGAGGCTATTTGTAGATGGTTGGTCAAATGTGAATTACACTATTCCTAATGGTTTACTGGAGTTCATGCATGGAGGACTCAGTTAGAATTGAAGTGGCAAAGTTATGACAGAGTTGGAAGAGTAGTTCATGGAGTTGTATTCAGTTTAACTCAGTTAGACTCAGTTGAGCTAGTTGTATCTAGTCTAACTAATTGATACAATAGTGAGAGTGGAGTGAATTAATTAGTTAGTTAATTCACAAATAATAACTCATTAATCAACTGAAGAATACAGTAGTTAACTATAGTGCATGGCAGTTTCAGTGGAGACCCAGTGGAGAGATAAGTGAAAGGGCAAGATAGACTATCTGTTGTGACTATAGTGATGCATGAATTGCATCTACATATACATTGGAGTTTCCAATGATAATAACGCAATCAAGGAGAGTGGGATTACATCGAATTGTTCTTTTTAATAATCTTGGATTGCGCAGTGGAGGCAGGCTAGCAGGTGGCAAAGATCGGTGCATGGATTTGCAAGATTAGGCCTGATTAGTGTATGACGATTGTACTGTACTGAGGGCTTGTGATAAGCTTTGTATGTTTGTATGAGATTGTCATATGATCTCCATGTTACATAATATATAGTTGGGGTTTTCAGCTTCAGGCTTTCCCGTTAAACAACTGTGTTATGTGTGTTTTTATTGCTTCATGTGTTTTGCAATTGTTGATTAAATTTCCGCAAGAATTATAGTGGAAGTATTCTGTATCTTGCAAGAATTTAAATATTGTGAGATCAGGAGAGTACGGATATATACATGCATATTGTATATAATTTCTACACATAGGTGGGGAGTTTACTTCAAATGAGTTTGATGACTTTTGTGAAGAAAATGGCATGAAAAGAAATTTACAATTGCAAACACTCCTCAACAAAATGGAGTAGTTGAAAGCAGAACAAATCAATGCAACTAATGGAAAGAGAAATTATGGATGAAATAAATATTCCATGGGAATTTTAGGATGAAGCTATTCATACATCAGTCCATATTTTAAACAAATCACATCGCAGAAGAAACAATGACAATGCACCTTACGAATTAAGGCATGGAAAACCAACATCACTAACACACTTCAAATTTTTTGACAGCACATCTTACATAAAAAATAATGATGAAAAATTGGGTAAGTTTGATGCTAGATATGATGAAGGAATATTCTTAGGATATTCAACAAAGAGTGAGGGCTACATATGCTACAATAAAAGGTTACAAAAAATAGTTTACTGTATTGATGTAAAAGTTGATGATGAATTACCTTTCAAAAGCAAGAAGACAAGAATCATTAATTTACATGATTAGACCAATAGTGAAGAGGAAGGAGATCAACTTGAATAATTAAAAAAGGAGGAATAAAAAGAGGCAGAAAACACTGATACAAAACCTCCTTCAATTTATGCACAAACGAACCACCCTGAAAGTAAAATTCTTGGTAATAAGGAAGTAGGAGTTCAAACAAGAAGAAAAATAGTGGGCATTCCTTGTCAAGCACGAAATTCCATGTTGTTCATGATCAAACATCAAAAAGTTTCTCAAGAAAGTGAAGAAAAGTATTGGACAGGTGCCATGAATGAGAAATTAGATCAAATTGAAAATAACCAGGCTTGGGAATTGTTATAAAATCAGAAAGGCAAAAAGATTTTCTTATTCTTGATAATTACTTGTGATGTTTCTTGTTATTACGATTAATTATATCTTCTTTCTTTTTAGTTCACCAAGCAATTACCAAAGCAGAAACACATAAACAAATAGACAATAGATGTAGGCACTATTTCAGGGAAAAACCCCCCTCGAGGGGAAAACCCAATCAAGAAATTCTTCCTTTCAATAGTATTATCTGAGACTCTTCACCCTAGACATAGAAAAAACCTTCTCTCCACACCAAGTCAACCTTCAAAATTTTGACCCCTTTCCAGCAACTTCGACTCGGCAATAACTTACAGTAACAATAAAACTTGGAAGACTTTGATCTATCCAGAGCACAAAACAAAGAGAGAGAGAGAGAGGCACCAAAATTTTGTTTTTCTTCTTCTCCTTAGACTTCCCTAAATTCGCACTTCTTTTGGATTCTCAACAATATACTTCAAAACTTTTCCCAGCTACAAGAGATATTGAACTTGCTGTGAGAGAGTGTGCTCCAAATGAATTCGATTTCCTTCCTTTTCTAGGCTCTAGGTGAGGTCGAAGAGCTGTCTCTTAGGCTGACATGATCCCCTTTAGGCCGACTTGGTGTGTAGGTTACATAATTCATATTTGACTCAATATTAAGCCTTTTGACATGATTCAAAATCCCAAGAAGGGTCTCTTTAAATGTACAATGACTCTATTAACTCAGAATAAATCCTATAAGTCTTTAATGGGGACTTTGACCTAAAACAAGGTGACTCAATCATGAAAACAATGCTTTAATAAGTCACACTAATAATAATTATTATTTTTACAAGTACATTAAAATATGACTCAAGTACATTAAATGAAGACTAAACCTAGTTACATTTTCCAACACTCCCTCATAACTAAGGAGGTATTCATCATATACAAATATAATGAAGATATCATACTATATGAATAATGCAGAACTTTAGGCATCACAATGCCATGGACTAGATTCCTGGCTAGGGAAATATATCCATTAGTCTCTCAACAATTAAGGCACCGCAATTCCACAGGCTAGATTCCCGATGAAGACAATCTATCCATGTGGGATTAATATGGACTCAATATTTTAGCCGCTTTAGGTACCATCATGCTTACTTGCTAACCATCAACCTAGGGATCCAGGTGTGTATGCAAAAATTAAAGCTCTTTAATCAACACAACCTTTCCAACTTCGAGACCTAAACATCAACACAAAGTGTTGGCTAGATGTCCTCTCAGGAAATGATTCACTCACAAAGGCTCAACACCCCTTGATCCAGTAGATCATGGATGACCAATCTCTCCCACTCAAATTGATTGGTAAAAAACATGCTATCAAATCCTTCGAGATATTTTCCTGTACAAACATAACCCCAATCAATGATATACTTTTACATGTACATAAACAAATATAAACCTCCAGGGTCTTTCAGAAAACTTGATGTTGCTTCTCAACATTTCATAGTAGGACTATCAACTGAATCTATGATATAAGATTCCTTCATCATACATTTTCCTTCTCCTACTTCTCATGCAACAACATATCCTATGAAATTCATTCTTCAATCAAAACCAAGCTATGCCCTCCCTCTCAACCAAAGAGCATCTTTATCTAGAATCCCTCTTAATCTTAGGGAGATCTCTTCTTTTCAGGCTTCCTCAAGGAGGCCAACTTCTTCTTTTCATCATTGGAGAATATTTCATGGCTTCCAAAAATTTTATCACAGTTATTATCATCCTTATCATGCTTATCACATCAACAAGCATCTTCACCATATTGAAGATTGTGTACCTACATAACTTAGGTAGCAAGTATAACCAAATTTATAGAAGCATGAAGTTAGCCATATCAGAATCAATGAAGCATTTCAAATTTATACTTATCAAATACCCAAACTTAATTACAAACAAGAGACATACACTATTCAACATTTTGCTAGGGATTTTGTCATAAAACCTAGACTACATAACAACTTTGAATCTATCTAGGGTTTCAATGTTTCTTTCAAAGGTGTAACACACCCTACCACAACATATAACAAACCCTAGAACCAATTTAAATATAGATCTACAAGATATCTAACAACTTTCATAATTCATATGTTAGAATTTTCACTGGGGATTCATACAAGATAATCAATCAAAGTAAATCACAACTTAGTCATTAATATGACCAGCTTCCACTAGAGTTAGTTGCAAACCCTAGATTTTCAATCAACCATCAAATCCAACCAAAACTAAGATTTCAAAAATATTACGCAAATCTCAAACCATCAGATTATCATACATAAAATATTTTTACTTCTACTAAGGTTTAACTCCAAAACCCTATAATTTCATTTTCACAACCTCAACAATCATTATATAAATAAATCTCAGATTGTTATATCACACATACTAGAGAATTTAACTACTAATAGGGTTTAGTTGCAAAACCCTAGATTTCCAAATATTATCATCCTATAATCTCAGATAAGGATTTATACTAAATCCTAAGACTTATAGTAAATCCTAAGACTTATGAAAATCAATAACTAGGTCAACACATGTATCTAGGAATTCATTATCATATAAAGGCATATCATATGTCCGAAAACATTAATACATTAGACATATACAGACGTAGAAAAATCTAGGATTTCAACCAAAAAGGACATATCTTCACATACCTAGGGATTCATCATCAAGCAAAGGTATTTAATTTCATAGTCAAACCCAACTTCACAACATATCAATAAATTTGATTCGACCGGGGTTTGATCAGACAAACACACAAGGAAATCATTTCTAAGGCATTATAATGGTCTTGCTTAAACTTTCCACCAACCCCTAATGAGTTAGGGTTTCAATGTAGAAACATAGCAAACCCAACATTACCAGAACTTCAAAGGTTCGGGAATTTTAGACCTTATCATTCAACCTTAATAAGTTAGGTTTTTTTTTTTTTTTTTTTTTCAATACAAAAATCCAAAATATGACATCATCAATAAAAATTAAAATAACATTTCACAATATCCCTAAGTAGTTTAGGGTTTCAGACATTCACATTAGCATATCCTTCAGTTAGGGTTTTCCAAAACCTATCTAAGGTTCTATAAACTCAGTTAAGAATATGAGCGGGGTGGGTAGATTTATCAAGTGATGAATCACCCAAAATAATAGTCAATGTGATTCACTATAGCTGGACACAACAATGTTAGTAATAAATTGTCAAATGAATGAACATTTATCATAAATAAGTCAATGTTTTAAAGCATACCTTTGTTTCTTTACAAACCTTGTCTTAAGAGGTCCTCCTTAATACTCCTTGAGAATATAGCAGATGTTTTCCTAATCAAGACAATAAAGGGAGAAAGGTAATTAGTATTAATATAATCAAAACTTAAATAAGTACATGAAACCAAAATTGAAAGGAGATGAGATACATATATTTGGGAGTTGTTGAGGGCTCCCTCCAAAGCTTGAGGGATACCTATAAACTTATAAAAACAATAAAATTTCTTTTCCAAAAATATGTTAGAAACCTATAAATTCTAAAACATCAAATATATGAAATAAGATATCTAAAGCTACAAGCAAAGGACTTAGTAGTGTAAGTGCCTAATGTCAGATTCTTCGGGCTTGAATTTATTTGAGTCTCCTTCTTCAACAATGTTGGCTTGATCTCTTTCCATCTTCTTGTTTCTCGGATTGTAGGGACAAGCAATCTTATAGTGACCCTTCTTATGGCATTGATAGCATTATACCTTAGACATGTCAAATTTATTCCTTGGTCCTTTCGATTTCTTTCCTTTATGTTGAGAAATGTAGGAATTTGACACTCCTTTAGGATTGGCAGCTAATGATATCCTTAATTCTTCTTGACTGCAGGCATTCCATATTTCTTCAAAGGTGGGAGCTACCTTCCAACTATTAAGTCCTACAACAAATGCACCTCAAGTAGGTGGCAATCCTAATAGGGCAGTGATCATGAGTTCTTTATCTGGAACAATTTCATCAATGACAAAAAGTTCATCCCTTATTCTTGCTATATTCACAAAGAAGGAGGCCATTATGTCTTCTTTAGTCATGTTTCTAGTTCTTAGCTCATTATTCAAACTTGCTACTTGACCAATGTTCTTAATAGTGAATAACTTTGACAAGGCTTCCTGAGCATGGTTAATGTTGGCTATGAATAGGACAAGGTTGTCCTTTATTCCTTCTACCATTAGAGTCATGGCCACCAATTCTAGCTCCCTAAATTTAACTTTGTCACCATTACTGGAATCCTCTGTAGGCTTCTTTACATTTCCTTTGACCAAGTCCAATACCTTATTCTTTTCAAGGATGAGGTCAATTCTCTTCTTCCAGGACTTGTATTTTGAGGCTCCTTCAAGTTTGTTTTATCCCTTTATTTTGTTAGACATATTCCTTCCTTGAGATGATCCTTTAAATAGTTCCTTGATTAAGTGCTGAAGACTGCCTTTTTCTGGCTTCTTTCACCAAAGCTCCGATCCCATGTTAGAAAATTAGAAAGGTAGAAATATTTTCTTATTATTGATAATTACTTGTGATGTTTCTTGTAATTACAATTCTTTATATCCTCTTTCTTTGTATTTCATCAAGCAATTACCAAAGCAACAACACATAAAACAATAGACACTATATGTAGGCATTATGCTAGGGAAACACCCCCCTCGAGGGGAAAATTCAGTCAATAAATTATTCCTTTCAATAATATTCTCTGAGACTCTTCACCCAAGACATAGACCAGACCTTCCCTCCACACCAAGTCAGCCTCCAGAATTGTGACCCCTTTCCAGCAAATTTAACTCGGTAGCAACTTTCGACAACAATAAGATTACGACACGAGTAAAACTTGGAAGGCTTTGATCTCCCAATCTAGAGCACGAAACAGAGAGAGAGAGGCACCTAATTTTCATTTTTATTCTTCTCCTTAGACTTCCCCAAACTCACACTTCTTTTGGCTTCCCGACAACAGACTTAGAAACTTTTCCCAGCTACAAGAGATATTGAACTTGCTGCGAGAGAGTGTGCTCCAAATTAATTCGATTTATTTCCTTTTATAGGCTTTAGGTGAGGTCGAATAGGTGTCCCTTAGGCCAACATGATCCCCTTTAGGCTGAATTGGTGTGGAGGTTACATAATTCATATTTGAATAAATATTGAACCTTTTTACATGATTCAAAAGCCCAAGAAAGGTCTCTTTAAATGTACATTGGCTCTATTAACTCATAATAAATCCTAGAAGTCCTCAATGGGGACTTTGACCTAAAACAAGGTGACCCAAGCATAAAACCCATGCTTTAATAAGTCACAATAATAATAATAATAATTCTTTTCTTTATTCTTTTGACAAGTACATTACAAGACGACTCAAGTACATTACAAGGTGACTCAAGTACATTAAATGAAGACCAAATCTAGTTACATTTTCCAATATAATTGAGTCCAAGACCAATAAATAAGAATTTCATAGGTACAAAATGGGTCTTCAAGAGCAAGCTAAATGATAATGGACGAGTTATTAGGAACAAATCCATATTAGTGTGCAAAGATTATACACATGTTAAAGTTATAGAATTTGAAGAAACATTTTCTCCTGTAGCAAGTTTGGAAGTAATTAGAATGTTTATTGTGTCTGTGTGGCATAAAACTTCAAAGTATATCAGATGGATGTGAAATCAACGTTCTTGAATGGAGAACTTGAAGAAGATGTGTATATAGAACAACCTAAAGGTTTCCAACTATAAAAAAACCCTGATGATGTATGCAGGTTGAAAAAGGAACTATATGGACTCATGCAAGCACTAATGGGCCCATGGTACTCTATATTAGACAAATATCTACAACAAAAAGGATTTAAAAGAGGGACAAATGACATTAATTTATATATAAAATATGATAATGTGGATATTTTGGTTGTTGTTATTTATGTTGACGGTATAATTTTTGTCAGTAATGTACATTCATTAAGCCATGAGTTTGTAGTTGAAATGAAGATTGAATTTGAAATATATATGCTTGGAGAACTTTCATTTTTTCATAGTTTACAAATTACAAAAACTTAAAAAGGCATGTTCATTTCCCAAGGAAAGTACCTCAAACAAATTTTGAAGAAATTTGGAATGGAAGAGTGTTCACCTGTTGGTACTCCTATGGTCACTAGGTGTAAGTTAAGCAAAGATGATGGGTCGCGAGAGGTTTATCAAAAAATGTTCATATCAATGATTGGTATTTTGTTGTATCTAATAACCTTTTGACAAGACATAATTCAAGTTTTTGTTCTGGTAGTAAGATACCAATCAACTCTCAAGCAAAGCCACTTGTTAGCTGCAATTTTTTTTTATATATCTAAAAGGTACAATGGAAAATGGATTGCAGTATCCAAAGGGTAAGAATTTTTTATATTGATTGCATACACATATCTAGATTCAGATAGTTGTATAGATGATAGAAAGAGAAAAAGGAGTGGTGCCTTCTTTCTAGGAAACTCATTTGTAGCAAGGTTAAGAAAAAAGCAGACCTTTGTCTCATTATCTATTGTTGAAGCCAAGTACATAGAACCTGCAACATGTTGCACTCAAATATTGTGGATGAAGCAGACACTTCAAGACGTGAAGGTAACTTATGATGAACCTATTTCGTTGAAATGTGATAATATGAGTGCTATAAGTATATCCAAGAATCATGTCATGCACTCAAAAACCAAACATACACCTATCAAGTATCACTTTCATAAGGAACATGTAGTTGATAATATTGTAAAGTTGGAGTATCTATCAAAAAATGAACAAATACTTGATATATTCCCCAAGCCCCTTGCCAAATAAACCTTTTGAATACTTAAGATAAAATATAGGAGCGATGTATACCTCATCTCTTCACTAATTTATTTTGAAAGAAGGAAGTCGTCAAAATTAGTCAAGCACAGTTGCATGATTAACATGCCATAGATAAGCAAGGAAAGTAAACCCAGGGGGAGTCTCAAGACTACTAAGAGCAGTACGAAGTTAGTAAGATCAATGGCTGGTTATATCTAGGGGAGATTGATTAGCTTGTGGTTTATCAGAAGCAAAGTGGAAGAGTGAGGAAACAAGAGCAACGGATTATGGTTACAATAAACATAAATGGAAACATTCACAAGGGAAATGTTGGAAATATTTTCATTGATGAAAAAGGAGCAGAAAGGAGCAACACCAGAATTATCATTGACAACAAAGGAACAGATCAGGATCAGCTAGAGTATAAAGGATCGATAAGGTAAAGAAGGCAAAATTTAAGTGGAGAAACATAAAAGAGAGGAAGATGAGTAGCAAAGAGTAAAATAGACGCAGAGGAGCAACATTAGAGGCAAAGGAGCAACAAAGAGGCATGGTTCAACACTAGAATTATCACTAAGGAAAATGAGTAGAGAGGGGCAGTAAAAAGGAAAGGAGCAACATTAGAGTCTTTATCAAGGAGCAAAGGCAACAAAGGCAACAAAGGAGAAAAGGCAACAAAAGAGCAAAGGCAACAAAGGCAGGAAAGGCAGGAAAGGCAGAAAAGACAACAAGCTTGGGTCAAGTTGTGAACGTATTGAATCAGTTGTGAACGTGCTGGGTCGAATCATGCATGAGTGGGAAGATTCATGAACGTGATAAGAAAAGTAATGAACGCGTTCAACAAATGGAGAAAGCCATGAACACGCGGGTCAAGTCAGAAAACCAGGTTGAAGGTTGAGAGATGGATAGTTAAGATCAAATCGCAGTATTGAGATCGTGCCGCAGAGTGAAGCGGAGATTGATGGTCGAGATCATATCATGAACATAAAGTAGGAGAGCGGAAAATCCAGATTATATCGCATTCGACCATAAGATTGTTAGCGCACATCACTATCGACGATATTTATATTTATATGTTAAGTTATTGCAGGTTAATTGTTTCAAGTTGTGATGCGATAAGAAGTGGGGTTTGTGATGCGATGCGGTCGCATATCGGATATGATAAGAGGAACCTTGTTATTTCTATGAGCTAATTCTTGCAACATGCGATAAGGTATTCGCAGCGATTTGCGAAATCGCAAAATTGCAAACATTGCGATATGGTTAAAAATGCGATATTGCGATGGTCTGATTTGAGATGATGTGGCAAGATGACATGGCAGTGACATGGCAATGATGTGGCAAGGTGACGTTGCACGATGACGTGGACCTGGCCCACATATCATACATCACAAGCTCAGGAGGATAAATGCTCAAGAATCATGTTAAAATGTCGAAGTGCTAAATGCGATAAGAGTACTGGATGCGATGTAGCTTCAAAGTCAAAGAAAATATATTTCAAATCCAGGTGTATATGAAAGTCCTTTAATAAATTGCATCGGGGTTTGGAAGAGCTACGCATAACAAGAAACACATGAGAACGCCGAAGTGCGAAGTGCGATAATGAAGCGAACGCGATGCAGGTCAACGCTGAAGCTTAAAGGATTTCAAGTCCGAGAGTATGGGTTTTCCCTTTGTTAAATCACATCGGAGAGAAAAGGAGGATTATAACGTAAAAAAAGGAAACACTGAAATGCGATAAGTGATCAGGTGTGATATCGTCATAGAAAATTTTAGGGGCGAATTTTCGCCGATGGGTGAAATTAAAGGGTTTTAAATTTTTATTGGGCGAAATTTTTGAATCATAGTATATTATTTCATTATTTCAAATCGCCCCAAATTTATTTTATAAAAAAAATTACGTCTAGAGGTTAGCCCACCTTATTTTAAGGGAGAGGGTAAAAAAAGTAAATTTATATTTCAAATCGCCCCAAATTTATTTTATAAAAAAATTGCATCTAGAGGTTAGCCCACCTTATTTTAAGGGAGAGGGTAAAAAAAGTAAATTTATATTTCAAATCGCCCCAAATTTATTTTATAAAAAAATTACTTCTAGAGGTTAGCCCACCTTATTTTAAGGGAGAGGGTAAAAAAAGTAAATTTATATTTCAAATCGCCCCAAATTTATTTTATAAAAAAATTAAGTCTAGAGGTTAGCCCACCTTATTTTAAGGGAGAGGGGGAATTAAAACAACTTATTTACATCTTAACTCTAAATCTACTAGATCAAATATTCCTTTCACTCTAAAGAGGTTTTCATCTTAAGAGATTTGATCCCTCTAGGAAAAATTAAAAAAATAAAAAATACATTAAAATAAAAATAATTTCATGGTATTTACCCATGGTATTGACACATGGTATGAGAACCCATGGTATTTACCCATGGTATTCATGTGGAACATAACATATTTAAAGGGTAAAATTAAACCAACCTTGATCTATCTTAACTTAGGAGTCTACCAAGCCGAGAGAGATATCAAATAGCTTGTGACGCAAACCTATTTTCACTGATTGAAAACAAAATTTGAACCCTTTTGAGGTTTGGTGGATCCAAAGTTAAAATGGATTTACACTGGTCACATTTTGTAAGCCTAGATGATTTCAGAAGTGGGTATTTTTTTATGTTATACATTCCTAGATGAGGCTTTAGAAGTGGGTATGTTTTTTATGTTATACATTTTATTTTAAAATATTGTTAAGAGGGGTAAATAATTTATTTCCCCATTAAGCTAGAGATTTAAAGATAATAGGGCAATTGACATTATGGATTGTGTGAATTTGAAGTTGATGTTTATATAAATAGTTGTTTTCTTTATCTAAGTGAGTTATATCTTAGTGAGAATATTTTAGTATTTTTCTGTAACAGTGCTTCAAATTAAAAATCACTAGGACTATTTTTCCAACACTATAATGTGTGGCAAATTTTGATATCTCGAGGGTAGAAATTTTTTTAACAAAATCTTCTTGTAATTTTCTCAGAATGTTTAATTTCATGGAATATTTTCCTTCCTCCATGGAATTCCTGCAAGACGAGACTCCTCCTTTAACTGAGCCTCATGAGTAGAGACTCTTCTTTGGGAAAGGATTCATCTTAACTTTAGTAAGTTCAAGTGACCTTTACTTTCATTTTAATACCTTTATTGACAATATCTAATATCAACACATTCAACATCATTTTAGCAAAATATTATTGAAACTTAAACTAAAATGTTATATTTTCTAAAAAATAAATCTAATTAAAAATGAAACTTCGGAAATTCCTGCAAGACGAGACTCCTCCTTTAACTGAGCCTCATGAGTAGCAGAATCCTCCTTTAACTGAGCCTCATGAGTAGCAGACTCTTCTCTAGGAAAGCATTCATCTTAATTTTAGTAAGTTCAAGTGACCTTTACTTTCATTTTAATATCTTTATTGACAATATCTAATATCAAATTTAACCCCTAAAGCCACGGATTTTAATCTTTCACAATTTACAACCTTCACAATTTCGGAATAAGTCTAGGTGGTTTTATTAACTTTTTTTTTACTTTATTCTTAGTGTCGTTTAATTAAGTATGAAAAAAAATTCTTGAGAAGTAAGTAAATGATCTCTAATTTTTTTATATTTCTATTTATTTTTTTGAAAATTATGAAAACATTTCCTTAGAAAGTAAAGAAATGATGATTCTACATATGTATTTTTTTTTATGAAAATTATGAAATACAATCCTAGCTATTTTTCATTTCTTGAAATGTATCTTTAAATACATACAAAGCTAGATTCTACAATTCCAAAAAAATTACTCAAAAACTAAAAAGTGATTTTATCATAAATAATAATAAAAACAAACAAAAAAATTATGGGTTCAAATTAACACACGGGTTACTTTTAATTCAAATAAAATATAGCCTCAATCCCACACATAAAGTTATCTGAAAAAATTTCAAAAATAAAATAAATATTTTAACCAATTCCACTAAAATTTGTAAGGAAAATATATAATACTTTTAACACATAACCTTAATCTTATATTAAAAAAAATACAATCACAAAAGAACACTCAGTTTCAAAAAACTAACCCTATTTGAGGTTTTCGCCACTTCTACCTAATTTGATAACCAACATGGGAGGGAATGCCACATTGTCCTTCCAATAAAAAAACATCTAATACCATCGTAAAGTCTGTTACTAATCATTTTAGAAGTTATTACATTAACAAGCATGACTTTTTAAGGAATAATCTTCGAAATCCAACGACAGTCTTATCATTCATATGGACACATTCTTAAATTTAAAAGAATTACTCGACAAACGTTTCAAGATTGCATACAAAACTTCCCAGTTACTACAGGATCAAATGTAGGCATAAACTCAGTAACGAAGTTGTCCAGTTACACAAGAGATCTAAGTTATTACAGAAACAAACGTAGGCATAAATTCAGATAAATTCAGTAATGAAGTTTTCCAGTTACACAAGAGATCTATGATAATACATAATCTTTGAATAGCCGCATACTAAAGATTCACTGAATAAGGCAAAAATGAGATAGCTTTAATTATCTGAGTCTTCACCACCTTCCTTGTATCTGAATATCTGCAATATGAAGAGTGAGTTATCCATCACCTCCCTTTATTTTTAGTGTTGGTGGCCTTAGGTTCCCATCTGGGTGCAAAGGGAACAATTCGAGCAATTCTTCCCTCTTTTCATATTTTGTTGAAATTGCTAGTCCCTGCTCATTAAATAAAATGTAACTTAAATTATAATTTGAACAACATATTTGAGAACTTTGAAAACTAGAATATGAACAACGTATTTGAAAATTTTGAAAATTGGTTGCTGAATGGGGAAAATTCATGTGCATATATGTTTGAAATCAATAATAAAAGCGAAGGAATTTGGATGTAAATGTAATATCTGACAGCTGAAGAGGAAAAGTATGTAACAAAAGAAACTATTTGATTTAACTTTTAACACTGAAGGCTCATTGCATTTATTTAATAAGTTGGAAATCTAATAAAGAAGAACTAGCCTAGCCAATTATTTGACTTGGCTTTTCATTTTAATTGTAGTTTTCTCAATATTTTGGGAATCTGATAGATATGAACAAAGTTAATTGTTAACTGTTTAACTTTGTGAATATCCATCAAAATTTCCAGAACATTTCAAAACCTGAAATGAGTTATGCTCAAATCCCTTTGAGAACAACTTGGATCGCTTTCTTATGCATTTAAAAAAACATTTCCCTATTAATATCCAAATCATATAAATTTAGAATCGATGGTATACTTACTTGAGATAAAAATGTAGCTATATTCATCGAATTCTCGCAAGTAATGTTGCAGGTTGGGGCTGAACACAGACAACGCCACTAAATAAGAATTTGTTAGGAAAATAGTTAAAATTATTGAAAAACATAAACAAACAATGTAGAGTTTACCAAGGGTTGAAGGGGTGCAGGGTGGCCCCAAAGAGAGCTCTGTGATTTCCTTCTCATATTGATATGACTCGTGCATGGAAATGTTTTGTTCTTTCTATCTCTTGTTGCAGTGAGTGTTTTGAAATCAATAAAAAACAGTCTTTTCTTCCACATCTCTGTAGGGTTTGAGTATACTCACGATATCTGTGACCTCATCTGGAGTAGGGTTAGTATAGACGCATTTTGCGCATAATTCTTCCTGAAGCTTCTTATGCTTTTGGGTTGGATTCTTCCAGAAGTTTCTTATGCTTTTGGGTTAGTCTCCAACGAGGAAATACATTTGCTTCATTTCTGCATTCTGAACTTCTAATATGTGGAGACCCAGTATTAAGAAAGCCTAACCAATTTTGTTGTGACGAACTTCAAGATTTGACATCTATGGGTGGAGGGGAGGAACGAGTTGCCATACTTCTTTATATTTCCTTACTGAAAGATAATAAAAACCCCAAATCAACCAAATTTAACTTGCTATTGACTTATATCATATAGTCAATATATATATAAGAAGTTTCAATAGCTATATAAGCGGGAAGTGGACGATTTTAAATGATTTTTTTGGGGCAACATTAAGAATCTGAAATTGGACTGACGATAAATTCTTTAATTAATGAGGGTATGTGGTAAGAAAATCGTGCATCAATGTACTTTCCTTTCAATTGTTATTATTTTTTTTTCTAGTAACTTGTATAACCAATGAAATGTTTTAAAACATTTTTTTTCCTTATTTTAAAATTGATAATTATTTTATTTTTTTAGGTTTTTTTTCTAGAAATTTGTATAGCCATGCAATATTTTAAAACATTTTTTTCTTATTTTAAAATTGATATTAGGATTTTTCATTTTAAATTTGATATTAGAGTAGATTATTTTATTGTAATTTTGATAATATAATTTAATAAGTACATTGAGTGAGATTCACAATATCCACTTATTTATAATTATAAAAAGTAAAATAAAAGTGTAATTTATTTATATTTATATTTATAATTAATCCAAAAAAAATATTATCAATATACATCTATTTATATATGAGATAATGTAATAAGAATTTTCTTTTTTTTCTCTATATTCTCAATCAAATATATATATATATATATATATATATATCATGTTATAACAATACAGGGTTCCTTTGCCATAACAATGACCTTCCTTCAAGGCTTTCCATCTTAAATAGCCATCATCTATCATGTATCATACACATACGGTTACAATATATATATATATAATACAACTTATAAATTCCAAGTCTAATTCATAAATTTCATAAGTATGAGATTTCTTCTCATGGTGTTTGGCTCTTAGCATAGTACCTAATATTTTTTACAGAATTACACTCATTTTCATATTTGAGACCATTCCACCTACAACCTGAATTTTTTAATCAACCAAATAAAAATGATTATCTATGGCTATAATCCTTTCTTTGAATATTTACTACCATCCATGAGGTGTTCTTAGAATAATATTAACAAACTAATAATTCAATCATTTTTAGTTGTTAATCATACTCAATTAAATGGAACTATGTTTCAATGTACATGTGTTACTTAGCATACCTACCATTACAAGATGAAACTAAATATTTATTCCAATAAACCGATGTGCTGATACTCATGATCACATCTACTCAATCCATCCTTGTTGCTTGATTTCAAAATCATACATTTCTATATCATGTGTTCCACCATCATCAATTGGAAGGTCTAAACAATACCTCAACACATCATCTAGTCACCCCCCATATGTACCTCGAACATACTACAAGGAAATTCCTTTCTCTAATATATATTACCTTTGGAATCCTCTCCTTTATAGGTGCTCCTCACTATTTTCCAGAAGGTTATAGTCTACAATGGAAATATAAGTAGGGAGACAAGTGGACATTTGTGTAGTACTATATCCTTCCATATCCATCAACAATATGGTCTCACACATTAGCTCTATTGGAATTCACTATCATATGTTATACAAATTCATAACATGATTTTTTTACTCATTCACTCATTATAAGTGAATCAACATGAGATACTAATTCATGATTGAATCAAAAGGATTATAAAAATCTTTTCGTACCAAAAGATTATTCATTCATCATATCCAACCTATGTATCATTATCATACATGCATTCAATTATAAACAAATAAATGAATATATAAAGTATGCATAAAGGAATTCTTACTCCAATCATTACAAGTCATATATATTCGCATAATTTATTTTCATATTTGGATAGTTTCCTTCAGCATTCCTGATGTTAATTAATCATTGATGTCTCGTGGGAACTCAGATGATCCCTTAATCAGCCTCTTGACAAGAATCCTATCATCTTTATCATTTTCACAAGGTT
This sequence comes from Pinus albicaulis, assembly GCA_034641835.2. Classification (NCBI taxonomy): domain Eukaryota; kingdom Viridiplantae; phylum Streptophyta; class Pinopsida; order Pinales; family Pinaceae; genus Pinus; species Pinus albicaulis. The sequence goes on from CM076572.1 coordinate 910,500,474, forward strand.
TTATATCATAGGCTACTTCATCATCAACATTTTCAACCATCGTTGAGATTTTTTTTTGGAATAAACTATGTGTCAATATTTGAAATGTCCAATGTTTCGAGTGGACACTCCACCCATCATCAAGGAAAAAAAAAGAAATAAAATATGAGGTGGGTTTAGGAATGAAAAGAGAATATAAAGGTAACAGAAAGGAGTTAACCATGAAATAAGAAAATGGGTTCCAAGGAATGGAAAAGATCTTTAAATAATATAAAGAATAAAATATACGTTAGGAGAAATTTGAGGCATAAATTATTAAGAAGCCAACGAAGACAAATATTTATAAACTAATTAAGGGTTTCAAAAAAATATTAAAATATGGATTAAAATATTAAATTATTATTTTTTAAATTCAAGTTATTTTGGATTCATCAAAAGTGTTTCAACAAGCCATGCGATTTGCTGAAACGATGTGGAAATAATTTCATGTTTTGGAGAATCCTCTAGAATATGGTGCGATAACAAGATTATGGAATATTTTAGATGCTAGCTAATACTTACAAGAAAACATATCATAATATTTCAAATTAGAATATTTGTGTCAAGCCATGGTTTTTTGATCAGTAGAGGATGAGAGGATGTTTAGTGCACTATCATATTTGAAGTCAAATTTGAGGAACAAACTTGATAAACATATGGATATATGCCTAAAATTATATGTAACAAAGTATGACATTAACTATTTTCTATATGAAAGAGCACTAGCTCTTTGGCGATCATATTGTGATAGAAGGGGTGAAGACAATACAACAAACTTCTCTAATAAAATTGATATGGAACATGATATTTTGGAGGATCAAAATTACAGTTCATGTGGAAAATATTTTGTTCAAAATGAAGCAAATGATGATTGCAAATGATGACGAAATTGAGAAGTGGAAAATTGATATACCACAATATTTTATCTATTCCAATATATATGAAGTCCGAAAGGACACTTATTTTGGTATACCTACTCCATAGGTTGTGTAAGAAAAATTGAATGGAATAGTAAATGAGGTGATTCCTTTTATTTGATTAAATTTGTTGTTCCTCTATTTTTGGTGCAGGGTCTAAATTATTTATCACAACAACATTACTAATAATATATGCCAATTTGACCTTGCATTTGAGGTAATAATATGTTCTATACTTTCTATTCTTTATTGTAACATTGAATCCATATTTCCTTGCTGCAATGTTTTTTAAGATTGATGTTTTGATAATTAACTATTACTTTATCCCTTTATTGTATGTGATAGAAAATGAAGCAATAATTTTATGAGGTGAGGATCTATATTTTGACATATGTAGTGTCCTTGTATTAAAGGATAAATAAGTACTTTAACAAGGCTTTTACTAAGTAAGAATGGGTTCATTTCAATTAGATGAGTTTTTTTTTGTAGCTCTAATATTTTGGTCACTCTTAATGGTTTGTTTGTTTGTTGCATTTGGATCATTTTTCCAAGTTTGAAAATTTTGGGTTTATTTTGGTTAAAAATTATGATCTCTTAAATTATTCTAGTTTTTATTTGATGTTAATTGATCCTTTTGTGAAGGCATGATTTGTTTCATCTTATTTGATTGATTTAACGGGTTCGGTTAAAGTTAAAGACCTTTGTTGAGTAAAAATGTTTTTTGTTTGTTTTTTTGTCATGTTCATTTGAGACTTATAAGGTATTAGGATTAATATATGACTTTAGTTATTATCTAGGCATTCAATATGTTTTCCATAATTATTATTATTTTCTTTATATATTTGATTATTGAAGTATATGTTTTATTTTATTTTTATTTTTATTTCCTCTCACGTTGTGGTGTCACAAAAGAATATTCACCTTTTAGAATCTGCTATTTTATTTTATATTTTCTTTAAAAATATTTATTGTTTGTTAAGAGAGGAAAATGAGCTCTGCTTAGTTAAGTGAAGAAAAAAATGGTCTATGCACTAGGATCCTATGTGTTCATCATAGAAGTCATATTATCATGAGAAGGACATTCATCTAATGCAATTATACTTTGATACCAATACAAAAAAACATCACATGTAATTAGTTGAGAACGATAGATTGTGTAGTGTAGTATTATTCTTGAAATGAAAATCCCCTTAATGATCATTTTTTTGTGACATATTATTCCAAGTAGTGAACATGCATAGACTATTTTTTATATTTGTGTTAGATTTTTTAACTCACCCATTGTAGATTTTTAATGAGCTTGTGTTATTACCTTTTTTTTCATCATGTAGGAAATTAAGTTTCAATGCATATTCATCTTCCATTCATTCTCGTTTTTTATTTTGTGCGATTTCAAATAATTTTTTACCAAGTCAACATTATTAGAGTTGTTAACTGTAGAATAAAAACAACGACTACAATAGTTATGATCCAAAAGTAGGTGAAAAACCTATATATTATGATGAAACACCATATTTTAAAGTTGTTGGTTTATTTGAACTTGAGGAATTAGAGAAGTATCTACCTTTTAGAAAAGTGATGTATAAGAAAACAAATGAATTTTATGTAAATATTCATGATTTTGATATAGCTATTCAGAGACCTTATTTTCATGTGAATCCTATAGAATATGAATTACATAAAATACGGTAGGGTTATCTAGATGCGTAAAGACCAAGTTTGAGCAAACAAATCTATTTGGTTCAACATCACATGCCTTTGGGGGTGCCTTTCCAATTAATTTCCCTTTGGGATGTGATAAGACATTTGTGGTAAAACATAATAAAAACATGAAAAAATATTTTCAATAGTGTATGACAAGAACCTAGAGTAACATTACTTGTGATTTTTCTTTTCCAAAACATGGAAAATTGTATATCATAGTTTTTAAATAAATATTTTTCTTATTATTACATATGTTTCTATACATTGGTAATGAATCACTAATATTTTACAATGTTATCTAATTGTTTAGAAGATCAATCAATAATTTTCAATACTTTATAACCTAGTGAAAAATTCGCCAATATTTAAGAAAATTTTATAATTTAGTGAAAGATTCGCCAAAAAATTATATATGTATATTATATAAATGAAAAAATAGGCTATACATTTTTCTATATACATTAGGGATTCACTCATTTATTATACATATAAATTTGGGGGGTTTCCTAAAATTTTCCTTAGATATCGTATAGAGGTAAATATTAATATATTTCAAGTCCAGGTTTAATGTCGTTATGCTTGTTTACAAAGAAGGAAAACCTGAACGCAAGAAAATACTTAGGTAAGTAAAAAGACCCGACCCCGTGCAGAACAATGTTGTATGCGGTTGAGACAATGAGTTAAAAGGAAAGGTTAAACATAAGAGGAAAGACTCAGGTAAGTGACTCGACAAAGAGCAAAGGAGTAGGTGAAGGCTAAAGGTTGCGGGCACGAGCAGAAGAGGAAGAGTCGGGAAAAAGGAGCATATGGTGGCACTGTTGAAAACACAACAACTGGGTCGAGTCCGGCCAAAAAGATAGTTATGCAAAAATGTGTTGAATGTAACAACAGAAACAGAAAAGACTCTGAGAGCAGCAAAAAATACAAATGCACAACGAGAAAAGAGCTGAGAGGGTTGAGAGAAATATTGTTGTAACTGTAAATGTAAATTCATTGATTATTTCATATTGTTTGTGATGCAAAGGAAAGTCTCCGTAGGCATAGGAAAAACTCCAATGAGTGTTGTCATGATTATTTCTGATGTAATAACCTGAACCAAAGTGTAAGGAATCGAATGGGTGGAAGGCATAGGGTCAGGCTTGTTCACTTTGTATTCCCTGTAGAATGCAAATAGTCATGTAGTTATCTGTATAAAACATGGAATATCAGTGTGCATAGTCTGCACAGAGAGAGAGCAGCAGAATTGAAGAGAGTTGAAGAATGTAAGAAAGCTGTAGAATAGAAAAGAGCGGAAAAATGTAAAAGAGTTGCAGAAGGTTGGAGAGTGGAAGAATAAGAGAGAGCTGATAGAAATGTTGTGCATATAAGGAGATGATATGAAGTAGATATCAACGCTGAAGAGGCAGCAATGGAGAAGGAGTATAACAGAGCTGATATCCAGGTAAATCAACATTTTAGTTTCATGTTGAGTGAGGGGATTATAGTCTCCTTTCAAGTTGTAGCTTGATAAATTTCCACTTGGAGCTGGGTGAGGTAGGAGCCTCCTGTAGGTTGTAGCCTGCATAAAATTTATGGGAGTTAGTGCTTCCTTGCAAGTTGTAGCTTGCAAAATTTGAGGTAGGAGCCTCCTGTGGGTTGTAGCTTGTGGAAAATACATGGGAGTTGGTGCTTCCGTTTCAAGTTGTAGCTTGATAGATGTCTAGTTGGAGCTGGTTGAGGTAGGAGCCTCATGTGGGTTGTAGCCTGCAGAAAATACATGGGATTTGGTGCTTCCCTTTCAAGTTGTAGCTTGATAGATGTCCAGTTGGAGCTGGTTGAGGTAGGAGCCTCCTATGGGTTGTAGCTTGTAGAAAATAGATGGGCTTTGGAGCTTCCTTGCAAGATGTAGCTTGCAGAATTTGAGGTAGTAGCCTCCTGTAGGTTGGAGCCTACATAAAACCAATGGTGAGAGGGAGTTGGAGCTTGCCTTTGCATCACAACAATAATAATATGTGGTTCTCTCCCTTATGGGTGTCCACTTATATCTGTTGTCTATGTTCTTGACGATTATGTGTTGATGTGATGTATTATTATGCTTAATTACTTGCTGTCCACACATTCAATTTGCTGATTCATTATGTATTAAGCTTCTTATAAAATGATGTAGTTAATGAGTTGAATGAAAAGAGTATTAATGACTAGGAATGTACTAAAATGATTCACCCCCCCCCCCTCCCCCCTTCCCCTCTCCGTTTAGTTAAGGGTTCATAAATTGGTATCAGAGCCAGTTCCTTTGGTGTAAGCCTAATAGCTTGAAGGAGATCTGGTTGAGTTGTGGACTATCAAAATGTACCCATGTTGAGTACAACAACTTTCCTGAATGGAGAGATAAGGTTAAAATAGATTTAATGGCTTATGAACCCGAGGTATGGAAGATTGTATGTGATGGTTACTGCGCAGACTCTCCCTCTTTGCAAGAACAACAGTGGAATGCCAAGGAAAAACATGTGATATATAACAGTCTTCATAACAAGGATCTTGATTCAATAATGGATTTAACTTCTGCAAAAGGAATTTCGAATAGATTTCATCTCATGCATGAAGGAGACACTAGTGGTTGCATTATCAAGAAGGAGAAGATAAACAACAAGAAGAAGAAAAATTCCTTTCAAAAGGAAAAATGTCAATCAAATGAGATACCTACTAGGGTGAATGGATGTGATTGCCATGAAGAAAGTACAGTTGAAGAAAAATCCAAACTTGACACAACCTTGACTAAAATAGAAAGATTGAAGAATGAAAACAAAGACCTTAAGACACTGGTGCAAATATGTAATGAGAGAGAATATGAAGATAAGGAAGAAATTGTTGGCCTGGAGGCACAACTTGAAGAAGCAAGGAGTTTAGGAGGAATTATTAATAACCAGCTCAAGGAGAGAGATATACAATATGAAAGACTAGAGTCTGAAATTATTTTAGTTGGAAGACAACTATATGAAAAAGAAGCTAAATTTGGTAGAAGACTGGACAAAGTCACGGGTAAGCACAAAGGTAAGCTTCCATTCAAGTGCTTTAACTATGGAAGAGTGGGCCACTATGCCTCAAAATGTCCAAATAAGATAATAGAGAATTAGTCTAAAGGGAAAGAGAAAAGAAATTCCTATAATATACAGAAAGGGAAGAAATTTAAGAGAAAAACCTTTCTTTCCTAGCAAGACAGTAGTGCATCGAAAAGCTTAGATGAATCCCCAGATGAAGATGGAATCTCAAAATTCACATTAATGGGTATGGATGATCTTGAAGATGATTCTATGGAATCTGAAGAAGAATGTAATGTAGACCTTGAGGGGGGGTTGGTAAGTGCCTTAAAGGAAATTGAAAGGCTTAAACTTAAGAGTAAGAAAAAGAAAGAGATTCTTCTGAAATACGAAAAAATGGAACCAGATTCATAAGACATTATTAAATTGAAATCTGAACTAGAAGAATCAAGGAAAATAGAGGATATTTTGAAAAGGGAAATAAAGGAGAAAAATCAGGAGCGTGAAAATCTTGAAGAAGAAGTGGTAAGCCTGAGGAAGAAATCAAAGAAGGCCCAAATTGAATTAACTATGAATATTCCTCAAATTAAAAGCTCTTGACAATTGGACAAGATACTAAATGCTCAAATATCTCCTCTTATAAAAGCTAGGATAGGCTATAAAGGAGAAACCAGTAAGTCCAAGGTAGAGGGTAACAAGGATATGACTTTTGTGAAAGCTGTAATAAAGGAAAATGGTAACTCTCATGAATCTGAGATTATTTCAGCTAGGAGACAGATAGAAGAAAGGAGCATGTTGTGTAAGCAACTCGGAGATGAGATTGCCTAAATGGAGAACTCAGAGAAGGCATACATTGAAAGGGACAGTGAAGCAACTCAAAAATGTTCCACAAAAGCACAATCTAGCAAGAACTTGATGTGTAAAGAAACAAACAGAAACAAGTAGCAACATCAAGAGATAAAGAATGGGAGGAAGAAGCAAGCAGTTGCAAAAAGCTCAATTGTTTCGGAAGATGAAATGAACAAGTTCGAAAGATCTCAAAGGAGTTTCTTTCCTCTTGTGAGAAGTATTACATGTTTTAACTGCCATAGACTTGGACATATAGCAACACATTGTAAGACAAACCAAATCAATTTTAACCAACAAAAGATGCAGCAAATGAGAAGACCCCCTCAAGTAATAAAATGGAAAGGACAATCTATCACCAGGTACACAAATCATTTCCATGGCTACTGTTATGCATGCAATGAATTTGGCCATAAACTTGTTGAAGGTAAATTGTGCTAAAAAAGGAGCACAAAATGTTATACATCAACTCAAATGTACCTAGGTAAAATAAGATGTTATGTGTGCCACAATACTGGACAAAAAGAAAATGACTACATGTTTCCATATACATTAAAGGACTCTAGACAAATGATGGAACCAAATCAAATCAGACCAAACTGTGAATAAAAAATAAATGCAAACATTATGAGGAACCCAAACAAAGTATGGAAGAAGAAGAAAAAGGGGGATCTTGTTACTTTAATGGTGTTATGAATCCATCATAGTCTCAGGGGGAGTTGCTACAGGTAGCAACGCAAATATTCAGTCAGTGATAGATAAGAAGCAACATCCCAGGGGGAGAGAAGTTCATAAAAGGTCCCCATAAGAGTTGTCAAAGAAGAGTTGCTTGGAATAAGAACAACTAAAAGTTCAGGAAGGGAAAGGATAATTCCTCTGGCATAGAACTATAGAGGAAGAAGGACACCTGAAGCATTCGATAGCCACCAGGTTGATGGGAGAAGAGAAAGAAGCAAGTAGCCATGGTGGTAAAGGGAACATCAATCATGAACTTGGAAACTAAGAGGATGCTTACACTGTGTGTCTCACTGCAAGTATTGATAATGAAACAAAATTATCTTAAGAAAGATGAATAAGAAAATGTTGTTATCATTATATAATTACAAATATCCATGCCAAGTGTTATTATTGGACCAATGGTATGATACAGGTCCTCAGGATCAGAATATTATGATATGCATCATGGTGGTGGTATGGCAGAAATACATCAAGGAAGTAGTCCTAGCGGTTATAAGCATTATAATATGTGTGGATTAAGTTCTGGTTGCTCTGATTAGTGCAAAGTATCTTCTAGTTGCAAATGATAGAGAATGTCGAGCTGCATTATCAAAGCATGAAAAGTTCAGTAAAATGTCAAAGCGTGAAAAGGTCAGTAAAATGTCAAAGCATCATTATCTTATGTCCATTGATGTGTTATATTGAGCGCTGAAGAATCATATAGTTTTGGATATGAATGTCTACCTTTTCAAGTCAGTATTGATATACTCTCAAGGCCTCTTTCTTAAGTCATCCATAAGCTTGTCAAAGTCTGTTTGATGAAACTTCAAGTAGCCAAACTGAAGATGTTTCCCGAAAAACATGGTGATAGAACAGTTGAAGTGTCTGAAGTATGATGGGTTTGTTGTGTATATTCATTTAATAACAAAATAACTGAATGAAGGATGCTTATACTGAACTCAAATAGGAGCTCCTTTAGGAAGCACCCAAGCATTATTATTGGAGCAACGTTGGTATTGGAGAAAGCATTACTAATGTGCTGAGCTTGCGTTGAAGTTGGGCATGTTTTTTGTTTTGCAGGTAAGCAGATAAATGAATGATAAAACTGTGAACAGTCTATCTTTGAGACTCTGATTAAATAAATTGAAAAGGTATTCCTGAAATGCATTGTGATAAAAAAATTGATTGATCTCGCATCTCCACTAGTACAAAAGGTTAATGATGTTAGAATCAGATTCTGTATATTGTTGATTTTTGTTGAGAACAATGGAGATCTCAATGAAAATAACTGAGAGTATGAAGGGTATCGTAACTATGGCTGTCTGTGTGAGCCGAAGTGAAATTACCGAATGGATTATCAATGGGTATCATATTATCTCGTGGCCTTGGATGCATAGACACTTTTGGCATAAGTGTATACCGCAGAGATCAGATATATCAAGCTCTAACCATTAGTCTTCCTTAAGCATGTGTTACACCTAAAAGTTATGTAACAGTGGTATGTTGGTGAATTTGAGAATCCCTTATATGAAAGTATGAGCCTATGAACCAAGTTTTGTGAAAATACATCCTTGAATCCGCAACGAAATCACTGTGTAATCTGGCAGTAAAGGTGAACCTTGGCTGCAAAAGATATATTGGCATCATCATATTTGAACAGATGTGTACTGTAGATGTGTATTACAGAAGAAGACATATTCCATCTACAATCTTCCTCAACAGATATGTCTCTCAAATGAAGATCATAATATAGACTGAAGTATATTTGGAGCAGACTTTATATATCGTATGGAGCATTCTCAGTATTTTAATATTATTCCAATGATGCATTTCTGATAATATAAGTTTGGTACAGTTTGTTCTATGGAGTGTCCTTATCATCACTTTCAACACTATACAAGTGCAGGGAGTCTGTGCTTTGGGATGGTATCAACTAATTATGTATATACATACAAGTTCAATGATTCCCAAAGTGTTTTACCAACAATGCTTATACACCAAATGGAGCAGGAGTCCCAACCAGGTATGTGGACAGAATGAAGAATGCTAATGCAGAACTCTAATAAGGCAATGATGGAAAATACACTGGAAAAATGTGTAACCCTTTTCCATTGATGTCAAAGGGGGAGGAAAAGCAAGCAGAGGAAGATGTATACTTCTCAAAATGAAAGGGGGAGGAAGTGTTGCCATCAATGCTAAAGGGGGAGACTGTTGGAAATATTGTCATTGATGGCAAAGGAGCAGTGAGGAGCAGCACCAGAATTATCATTGAGAATAAAGGAGCAGGTCAAGATCAGCTGGAGTATAAAGGAGCAATAAGGCAAAGAAGTCAAAAGTTAAGTGGAGAAGCATAAAAGAGAGGTAGAGGAGAAACATTAGAGGCAAAGGAGCAAGGTAGAGGAGTAGCAAAGAGGCATGGATCAACACCAAATTATCACTAAGTCAAAGGAGTAGAAAGGGGAAGTAAAAAGGAAAGGAGCAACATTAGAATCTTTATCAAGGAGAAAAGGCAGCAAAGGCAACAAAGGAGCAAAGGCAGCAAAAGAGCAAAGGTAACAAAGGCAATAAAGGCAACAATCTTGGGTCAAGTCGTGAACATATTGAATCAAGTCGTTAACGTGTTGGGTCGAGTCATGCACGAGTCAGAAAAGTCGTGAACGTGCTAAGACAAGTAATGAACACATTTAGCAAATGGAGAAAGTCATGAACGCGCGGGTCAAGTCGGCAACCTGGGTTGAAGGTTGAGAGATGGATGGTTAAGATCAAATCACACTATTGAAGTTGAAGATGGACGGATAAGATCGTGCCGCAAAGTGAAGCAGAGATTAATGGTCGAGATCATATCATGAACATAAAGTAGGAGAACGGACGATCCAGATTATATCACATTCGACCATAAGATTGTTAGCGCACATCGCTATCGACGATCTTTATATTTATATGTTAAGTTATTGTAAGTTAATTGTTTTAAGTTGTGATGTGATAAGAAGTGGGGTTTATGATGCGATGCGATCACATATCGCATATGATAAGAGGAACCTTGTTATTTATATGATCTAAATCTTGCGACATGCGATAAGGTATTCGCAGCGATTTGCGAAATCGCAAAATTTCAATCATTGCGATATGGTTAAAACTGCGATATTGTGATGGGCCGATTTGAGATGATGTGGAAGTGACATGGCGATGATGTGGTAGTGACATGGCGATGACATGACACTGACGTGGAGATGATGTGGCACTGACATGGCGATGACGTGGCGGTGATGTGGCAAGGTGACGTGGCACGATGACGTGGACCTGGCCCGCATATTGCATATCACAAGCTCATGAGGATAAGTGCTCAAGAATCATGTTAAAATGCCGAGGTGTGAAATGCGATAAGAGTACCGGATGCGATGTAGTTTCAAAGTAAAAGCAAATATATTTCAAATCTAGGTGTATATGAAAGTCCTTTAAGAAATCACATCGGGGTTTGGAAGAGCTATGCATAATAAGAAACATATGAAAATTCCAAAGTGCGAAGTGCGATAATGAAGCGGACACGATGCAGGTCAACACTGAAGCCTAAAGGATTTCAAGTCCAAGAGTATGGGTTTTCCCTTTGTTAAATCGCATCGGAGAGCAAAGGAGGATTATAATGTAAAACAAAGGAAACGCTGAAATGTGATAAGTGACCAGACTCGATATCGTACAGAGGTAAATATTAATATATTTCAGGTCCAGGTTTAATGTGGTTACGCTTGTTTACAAAGAAGGAAAGCTTGAATGCAAGAAAAGACTCGGGTAAGTAAAATACCCGACCCCATGCATAACAGTGTTGTATGCGGTTGCGGAAATGAGTTAAAAGGAAAGGCTAAATTCAAGAGGAAAGACTCGGGTAAGTGACCCTACAAAGAGCAAAGGAGAAGGTGAAGGTTGAACGCTGCGGGCACGAGCAGAAGAGGCAGAGTCGGGAAAAATGAGCATATGGTGGCATTGTTGGAAACGCAACAGCTCGGTCGATTCGGGCCAAAAAGATAGTTATGCAGAACTGTGTTGAATGTAAAAGAAAAAACAGAAAAGACTCTGACAATAGTAGAAAAGACAAATGCACAGCGAGAAAAGAGCTGAGAGAAATATTGTTGTAACTATAAATGTAAATTCATTGATTATTTTATATTGTTTGTGATGCAAATACAAGTCTCCGTAGGCATAGGCAATGAGTGTTGTAATGATTATTTCTAATGTAATAACCTGAACCGAAGTGTAAGGAATCGAATGGGTGGAAGGCATAGGGTCAGGCCTGTTCACTTCCTATTCCCTGTAGCATGCAAAAAATCATGTATTTATCTGTATAAAACATGTAATATCAGTGTACATAGTTTGCTTAGAGAGAGAGTAGAAGAATTGAAGAGAGCTTAAGAATGTAAGAAAGCTGCATAATGGAAAAGAGCGGAAAAATGTAAAAGATCTATAGAAGGTTGGAGAGTGGAAGAATAAGAGAGCTAATAGAGATGCTGTGCATATCAGGAGATGATATGAAGTAGATATGAAGGCTGAAGAGGCAACAATGGAGAAGGATTATAACAGAGATCATATCCAGGTAAATCAACATTTTAGTTTCATGTTGAGTGAGGGGATTTTAGTCTCCTTTCAAGTTGTAGCTTGATAAATTTCCAGTTGGATTTGGGTGAGGTAGGAGCCTCCTGTAGGTTGTAGCCTGCAAAAAATACACGGGAGTAGGTGCTTCCGTTTCAAGTTGTAGCATGATAGATGTCCAGTTGGAGCTGGTTGACGTAGGAGCCTCCTGTGGGTTGTAGCCTGCAGAAAATACATGGGACTTGCTGCTTCCGTTTCAAGTTGTAGCTTGATAGATGTCTAGTTGGAGCTGGTTGAGGTAGGAGCCTCATGTGGTTTGTAGCCTGCATAAAATAGATGGGGGTTGGAGCTTCCTTGCAAGTTGTAGCTTGCCGAATTTGAGGTAGTATCCTCCTGTAGGTTGGAGCCTACAGAAAATCAGTGGTGAGAGGGAGGACAATGTTATCGATGAAACGAGAACTATTACCTGAAAATCGGAACTCTAGCCCAAAAAGACTCAAAAAACATGAAAAAATGCCCCAAAAACAAAAAGTGTGTATTCTAGAACGCATTTGTTTTTTTCTCAAGGTAAAATTTCACCTTTTTATAAAATTATGCTAAAAACGAAATTGTTTCTTGAAAAAATGATTGAAAAAACACCCTCAAAACAAAACGAGTTGATGCTGGAATAACAAAAAAAAACATTGTGTCACACTTATGACACATTGTAACAATGGAATTAAAGACAACATATTAGGACATTGAAAAATTTTAAAATTCTAAATTTTTTAATGGATGATGTTAAATATAAACAAAATCATGTTTGAAGGGCTTATCATTTCGAACAATTTTTATCCATATTGTTAAACATAAAATATCTTGACTCTAAACAACCCTAAAATTGTAATTATTTTCAACCATAACATTAAAGATAAAATTTCGTAGCGCATAAAAACCTTAATGACAAGTTGTAAATCTCAAGTTTTTAAATCTTAAGTTTTCAAGATACTTGAACCACGAAATTATGGAGAAATTATATGACTTAAACAATTTTTAAAAATGAACAAGTAAATGAAAAATTTATTATTCATATAATTGTTTGTTTATATATAAAAACATATTTTTTAATTTTTTTTATTGTTTTTCTATATTTTAAATTATAATTGTTTTAGTTTTAAGAAAATAAAAATTAAAAATTAAAATCTTCTTATATATGTTTGTTTATATTTTAAAACATATTTTAATTTTTTTTTCTTTTATTGTTATTTTATATTTTAAATAATAATTGTTTTAATTTAAAATATATATATATATATATATATATATATATATATATATATATATATATATATATATATATATATATATATATATATATATATATATATATTTTAATATTTGTTTGTTTATTTTTTAAAACATAATAATAATTATTATTATTATTATTTTATTTTTTTTTTTAAATTTTTATTTATTTATTTATTTTTAAATTTTAATTGAATAGTTTTTATTTTTAGTTTGTTTGTTTTTGTTATTATTATTATTATTATTATTATTTTTTTTTTACAATACATTTTTTTATTTATTTTTTATTATAATAGTTTTTGTTTAAAAAAAATTCAATTTTTTATATAGTTTGTGTTTGAAAAAAAAAAGGAAATTGCTGCCCGCCGGGGGCCGGAGGCAGGTTGGGGAGCCCTCAACGGCGTCGCCCGGCCAGGTGGAGGGAGATTTCGAGAATTTCCCTCTGCCCAGCCAGGGGTCGGAGGCCGGTCGGGCGGCACCGTTGAGGGCTGCCCATCCTGCCTCCGGCCCCCGGCTGGGCAGAGGGAATTTCCGAGAATCGCCCTCCGCCCAGCAGGGGGCCAGAGGTAGGCTGGGCGGCCCTCGACGACGCCACCCGGCCAGCATTCGGCCCTCGATTGGGCAGAGGGTGATTCTCGGAATCACCCTTCACCCAGCCAGGGGCCGAAGGTTGGCTGGGCGACACCGTCGAGGGCTGCCCAGCCTGCGTCCGGCCCCCGGCTGTGTGGAGGGCGATTTCGAGAATTGCCCTTAGCCCAGTCGGGGGCCAGAGGTAGGCTGGGCAGTCCTCGACGGAGCTGCCCGGCCTGCCTCCGGCCCCCGGTTAGGTGGAGGGCGATTTCGAGAATCGACCTCCGCCCAGCTGGGGGCCGGAGGCAAGCCGGGCGGCACTGTCGAGGGCTGCCCAGCCTGCCTCTGACCCGCGACTAGGTGGAGGGATATTCTCGAAATCTCCCTTCGCCTAGCTGGGGCATGGAGGCAGGCTGGGCAGCCCTCGACGGTGCTGGCCGACCGTCCTCCGCCCCCCAGCTGGGCAGAGGGTGATTCCAAGAATCTCCCTCTGCCCAGTCGGAGGCTAGAGGCCGGTCGGGTGGCGCCATCAAGGGTTTCCCAGCTTGCCTCCACCCCCGGCTGGATGGAGGGAAATTCCGAGAATCACCCTTCGCCCAGCTGCTAGAGGCAGGCTGGGCAGCCCTCGACGACGTCGCCCGACCTGCATCAGACCCCCGGTAGGGCGGAGGCCGACTTTGAGAATCACCCCCAGCTGGGCGGAGGGCGATTCTAAGAATCACCCCCGGATGGGTGGAGGGTGATTCGGGGTCGATTCCGAGAATCACCCCTGGTTGGGCAGAGGGCGATTCCGAGAATCGCCCCCAGCTGGGTGGAGGGTGATTCCGAGAATTGACCTATGCCCATCCAGGGGCGATTCTCAGAATTGTCGTCTGCATAGCCAAGGGCCAGACGCAGGCTAGGAAGCCCTCGACGGTGCCACCCGACCAACCTTTGACCCTCGGTTGGGCAAAGGGAAATTCTCAGAATCACCCTCAGCCCAGCTGGGGGCCAGAGGACTGCTGGGCGACATCGTCGAGGGCTTCCCAGCTCGCTTCCAACCCCTGTCTGAGTGGAGGGTGATTCTGAGAATCACCCTCCCCCCAGCCGTGGGCTGGAAGTAGGCTGGGCAGCCCTCGACGACGCCACCCAGCCTACCTCCGGCCCCCGGCTGGGTGGAGGGCGATTCCGAGAATCACCCTTACCTGGGCAGAGGGTGATTCTCAGAATCGCCCTCTGCCCAACTGGGGGCCGGAGGCAGGCTCGATAGCCCTCGACGGTGCCGCCTGGCCTACCTCCAGCCCCCGGCTGGGTGGAGGGTGTTTCTCGGAATCGCCCTCCGCCCAGCCTGGGGCGATTCTCGGAATCGCCCTCCGCTTAGCCGGGGGCCGGAGGCAGGCTGGGCAGTGCTGTCGAGAGCTACCCAGCCTGCCTCTGGCCCTCGGCTGGGCGGAGGGCGATTTCGAGAATCACCCTCCACCCAGGTGGGGGTGATCCTCGGAATCTCCCTTCGCCCAGCCAGGGGTGATTCTCGGAATCACCCTCCGCCTAGTCGGGGGTGATTCTCAGAATCGCCCTCCGCCCAACCGGGGGTGATTCTCGGAATCGCCCTCGCCCAGCCAGGGGTAATTCACGGAATTTATCTCCACCTAATCGGGGCTGATTCTCCGAATCGTCCTCCGCCCAACTGGGGGTGATTCTTGGAATTGCCCTCCGCCCAGCTGGGGATGATTCTCGGAATCACCCTCTACCCAGCCAATGGCCAGAGGTGGGCCGGGTGGTGCCGTCGAGCGCTGCCCAACCTGCCTCTGACCCGCAGTTGGGTGGAGGGAAATTCTCGGAATCGCCCTCTGCCCAGCTGGGCGCCGGAGGCACGCTGGGCAGCCCTCGACGGTGCCGCTCGGCCAGGCGGAAAGTGATTACGATAATCTCCCTCCGCCCAGCCGGGGGCCGGAGGCCGGCCAGGTGGCACCATTGAGGCACGGTTGAGGCACCGGAAACAGGCCAGGGCACGACCCTCGGGGGCGCCTGGCTTGCCTGCGACCCCCGGTGAGCGAGCGATTGAGAATGCCCCAGTGAGCGAGAGGGTGATTGCGAGAATCGCTCCACAGTGAGGGCGGAGCGGTCCCGAGAATCTCCCTCACCCCGCGGTCGGGGGGGTGGGGGGGCAGAGGCCAACCGGATGGCGCCATCGAGGGCTACCCAGCCTGCCTCCGGCCCTCGGTTTGGAAAAGGGCGATTTCGAGAATCGCCCTCCGCCCAGCCTGCCCCTGCTAGGCAGAGGATGATTCTGAGAATCACCCCCGGCTGGGCAGAAGGCGATTTCGAGAATCACTCTCGGTTGGGCAGAGGGTGATTCCGAGAATCTCCCTCCACCTAGCCGGGTGTCGGAGGCTGGTTGGGTGGTGCCATTGAGGGCTACCCAACCTGCCTCTGGCCCCCAGCTGGGCGAAGGGCGATTTCAAGAATCACCCTTGGTTGGGCGGAGGGCGATTCCGAGAATCGCCCTCGGCTAGGCAGAGGCCGACCGGGTGGCATCGTCGAGGGCTGCCTAGCCTACCTTCGACCCCCGGCTAGGCAGATAGCGATTCTCAGAATTTCCCTCTACCAAGTCGGGGGCTGGAGGCAGGCCGGGCGACGCTGTCAAATGAAGGAGATTGGGTTTTGGATATATTTTCAGGTTCAGGTAAGTGTTATTATACAAATTTAAATTTAAATATTTTATTTTTTACTTTTTATGTATTTATACTAATTTTCTTACTTATTTCTTTTGTACTTGATGATTAGGTACAACACTAGCATGTTGCCTACCAAAAGGAAGAAATTGCATTTCCATTGAGAAAGGCCTAGTGCAATGGAAATTTATTCAACAAAGAATTAACGCTCTTGAATTCATTCCAGATGCGAAGCAAGAAGTTGGTTTGAGGAAAGGGGATTTTAATGAATCACGTGTGGCAAAAAAAGCAAAGGTACCTCAACCACCATTATATGGAATGATTGGAAAGGGACACTTTGGAAGATTTATAGACATGAAAGATCCATTAGAAGATGACAATGACCAAAATGAAGTAGAAAATGTTGCGGAAGAAGCCATCAATGATGTTCTAGATGATGTTGAACATGCATTAGTTGATATTGTTGATGATCTTTAAGTTATGCTTGCAAAAAAAGCTCATTTTTGAGATCTATTAATCAGTTTTACTTGTAATGTTTAGACTTTGATATTTTATGAGAAGAATCCTTATTTTTTGCAAAAAACATGTGATTACTATTATTTTTTGACATAAAATTCAATAAAAATGCTATTTTATTCAGTTTTTTTGTTAATATTTTCCCAAAAATTAATTTATTTAACATGTTTTTTTAAACAAAAAGTCTCTAAAAGTGTATTTTTTGCATTATATTTGTATTTTTTTGTCATATCATTCAAAATATTGGTTTTTTAGCGACAATTATTTGATGTGCATTGAAAAATTAATTAGCAATACATGAACTTATAGAAAATATAAACTTTATAATATTGACCCTTTTTTCATTTTTTATCTATGTGAAAAAGTCAAGATATCGTTACAAATTAAAAAAAATTATTTTTTTCTTTTTAAAACACAAGTACATAAATGCACTTGAAAATAAACATCTCACGGAAGAAGAAGACATTATAAAATGTATAGTGTCAAAATCAATCCTCTAAAAGAATGTTGGTGATGATACGCCACCACTATTAAAAATCGACATAAAAAGCATCACAGAAAAAAAAATAAAAAAAATTAAAGTGCCAAAAACATGCTCAAAAAAAAAAAATTTGATTCTGCATCACCACTTTTAAAATCGGGTGTTTTTCTTGCTACGTCAAAAAGTAGGTACCAATGCAGTTACCTATTTCATCGGTGACAGTGTTGGAGTTGGAGCTTGCCTTTGCATCACAACAATAATAAGATGTGGTTTTCTCCCTTATGGGTTTCCACTTATATCTATTGTCTATGTGCTTGACGATTATGTATTGATGTGATGTATTATTTTTCTTAATTACTTGTTGTCCACACATTCAATTCACTGATTCATTATGTATTAAGCTGCTTATAAAATGAAGTAGTTAATAAGTTGAATGAAAAGAGTATTAATGACCAGGAATGTACTAAACTGATTCACCCCCCCCCCCCTCAATTTAGCTAAGGGTTCATCAGCAGATCATGAGTAGTTATTGAATCGAGAAACCTTCTACAGTTGGAAAGAATGAACAACCTATGTATGTTGAGCAATTTTTTAAAGGGAACATGATTAAAGGAGAAGAGTCAAAACATTGGAGTATATGGAGAAAATAAGCTAGACGCAACATTCATTATTTTTAGTAGCAATTCAATTTATCAATATTGTATATCCTTTTAGAGGGAGAATGGTCAAAGCGGGAGATTCCTTGGAAATTGACTCTTAAAATCATATAGAGATGGAGAATGAAAAAACATTGAAATGGAAGAGATGAATTGGCCAATAAAAATATCAGGGAGAACATGTATTTACAACAACAATCATCAACAACCGATTATATTCCCTCAGGGGAATAATGGTCATATATAGAATACCTAAGCCCCTTTTCCATTGATATCAAAGTGGGAGTGTTACCCACCATTTGTGGGTGATATCCATTGGGGAAATTTTTTCTCCTAGATGGTCCTCAGCCGACAACCAGTAGCCCCTTACAACCACTAGATAGCTTGATGTGTAGCGATATTTTCCACCTGATCCAACTATTATGGCCCTCACCTATCTACCATGATCATATGTTTGAAGGTGGGCCTTCCAAACCCAAAGGTATAACTTTTCATTATGTATTTGGGTATATTTGTTTACTTATCCTAGACAATTTTGGGCATGGATTGGGAGGGGGGATTCAGAGAGATGAATGGTCTCAGTTTGTACCCTTGTCTTCTCTATCCAACTTGGTGGTTAACCTTGTATCCTAGTTTCTTGGGATATCCTTTATTGACTACTAGCTTTAGGTGTGGCACTACATGGGAAAACTCAATTTTTGTTGTCTCGTCCCATTTTATGACACCATATACATCACTTCCCCTTCGCTTGTTATAACCCCATTCATCACTTTTCTCATTCAGGTCCACATTTGTCCATTGGGTCAACAAGGAGTTAGCTTCCCCCTCCCCCTTGTCCACACCTTGGGTTGGTCCTGGAACGATGCTCTGTGGGTTGATGTAGCTGAAAAGTAAAGAAAAAACACATTTTGGCCACTCTCAATAGTAAATGTACCATAAAATGCAAAAGATGGTCGGGACATACAAATTTATCATGTGGGAAAAATCTAAACATGATCTCTACCCCTATCATTATGGCCATCACCCTGGTTCCTAAGGATCCTCATATTAGCCCCTTACATAATTAAAGAACCCATGATTGTCCCAACCCCCAATGGGTGATGAACTACCCCACCTTAAGGGGGCAATCACTACTATATCCTACACATCATGCTCTCATCCCTTCTAACCTCGAGCAGTTATGAAGAAAATTCAATCAAAGGAAAAATGTGTGTGAAGAAAGGTGGAAAAAAAGGCTAGGGTAACTCATGTACCAAAATTTCTCCCTCCTACATTCATATACAAAAGTGTGGGCTTCCCTTATTGTAGCTACCCTTGTACTGTGGCATGTGGCTTGGAGCCTTTCCTTGATGCCCCACTCCATTCCATCATTATATCATGTGCCACCTACTACTTGATAGATGTACCATGGACATGTCATCCCATTTAGAGTTTGAAACCACATATTAGGGTCCTTTGTTAACCCCCTTATTGAGCTTGGAGACACATGTACATGCTAAAGCCCACTATGGAAGGGCATGCTACTATAAAGTGTTCACTTGATTCCATGATTTGTAAGCTCTTTTACTCTATTACTCTATTAATTTGTTGTACTGGAAGGCGAGGGGACGCATTGGATCTTATACAAGATTGTAGGTGGGTCTCCATTTAGGGTTTGGTATTCCTATAAGGGGTCCAAGCCCTCTACATGATCATATTGGCACTTGAATGGTGAGTGTTGATAGCCATGGGTCTCCACTATAAGAAAGAGCATATTGCCACTTCATGGATCCCTCAACACCATTCATTGATCGCTCATGTTCCACCTTTTTGGATGAAGATTATGCAACTAGACCACCATGCCCATCCAGCTTCACACTTGCACCACACACTTGGCAGATGTTCCAGGGCGCAAATGAGGATGTGTCTCACCAAGGGAGATAAAGGGAGGGCCAATGTCATTATTATAGCCCTTACTGATGGTATACAGGCATTATTGATCCACTTAGAGACCCATGAGGATGTCATTGTGCCCCCACACCCACTTGGGGACACCACATTTGATTTACTTGGATATCAAGGGGCCACTGCCTTGGTCACTATGTTTGGAACCTATTCTCTCATCTTGGCACACTTTGGAATCCACTAGGCCTCTCCAAGAGCCCAACAACTCATTGTATTTACTATTTTTCCCTCTTGAGTGGCTTATCTTTGTATTATGGAGCTATCTTGGTGGGATTTTCACCAAGTCATGTCGTTATTGTACATTATTTTATTATTTGAGGCTTAATTATGCCTAATTAGGCAAATCAAATTATTTAGGAAGGATATAGATTGATGATAGATAATTTGAATCTCATCATCACTTGGATTTAGATCATTTCTTTCTTCTGCGAATTTCGCTAGCCCTTTTGATGGAGGAATTGGAGATTTAATGCATTTCAATGTTTGTTAGAGCTTAATTTTCTGTCTTGGAGCTTCGACTTTCTTACATCTTGATGATTGGAAAATTTTTGCTATACTTGTGAGTACTATTTCATGTTTATTTTGTAATTTTGTCTCAAGAAATAATCCATGAAATATTTTCGTTCATTTGATGGTGTAGCTACCCTTATGCTTATGCAAAGTTGCTACTTTGTCTTTGTGAGGGTTTTTTCATGTGATTATTGTGAATTATGGTGAATTATTGTCCTAGGGGTACATGATTTTTCATGATTTTCCTTGAAAAGTCATCATTTTTCAACATAAAGAGGTATAAATTTCCTTTGTAACCTAGTTGCTGCTAAGGCCATATGAAATTTCTAGGGAAATCCTTGGTTGGAGTTAAGCCTATCTAAGCATTGATTTCATTAGACTCCATTCTCCCAATTGGATTGACATCGGTTTAGTCCTAAGGTGATCACAAAATAATATTCTTCTCACCTTTGATCCTATTTTCTAATCCCTAACCTAGTAGGCCTCCTAGGGAATCATCTAAAAAACATTTCTAGCCATGGAAAATCCTTGAAAATTGGCCAACTACTGCATTAGGATCTTCTTGAGTGGTCCTCCAAATTTGATGTCAATCCCACAATGGAATATCAAGATGTTTCAAGCCCTAGCTTGAAGACTGTTCTCCTCCCTAGGTCCCCTTTGGTTAGTGGCTTCATTAAGATCATTGCACTCAAATTCCAAGAGAAATCCAATTCCTTTGATTATATTCTCCTCCCTAACTTGGTCAAGATCATTAATTTGTTGCTTAAATCCAAATCCTTGACATTGTTTCGGTCCATTTGGGCTTCTTTGTGGTCCCAGTACCTTATAATTTCAATTTCACAAAGATCACTTAGGAACCATATTATTCTAGGATTCCTCGATCTCGAGTATCTCTTTTCAAGTAATACTCCTCAAACCCTAGGCCTAGGTATCCTCTTGGCCCTTCTAAGAGATCCATCCACCTTTCTTCTATAGCAACTAAGCCCATTATCTGAGCCTCTTGTGAATAGGATTTAGGAATCACTTTACATGATATCATTGACCCATCTATCCTAGTGATCCTCTCATACCGGGACACCTCCCATCGGTGAAATTCCATAAAGAGCATGGAGCTTTAGCTAAGGTGACAATGGGCTATCACTCCATTGTTGCCACTTGACCTGTTAGTTGCTCTATAGGATCCCCTCCTAAGACCCCTGCTAGATTAAGTGGTAACGTTTTTGGCATCTTTGTTGGGGAGACAAGACATTTTATTGTTCCCCGTATGACAATATTGACATATAATTCTTGAAAACTCCATTGGAAGAAAGAAGCCCTAGTTCTTCATTGAACTTAAAGGTCAATGCTTGCAGGAAATTTGTTAAGGAAATTTCATTCACCCTAGTGACTCCCATGTCATTAAAGGCCTAGAAACATGTTGACCACATATATTTCCATCATAAATATTACATGGGCCCTGAAATATCCCACATCGGAATACATTAATAATGCTCCAATGTTTAATGGGGATCCACATGTTGCAGCCAGTCACGTTGTACGATTCATGAGGTTTTCTTCAAGGAAAAAAATAACTCAACCTTGTGACCAAATGGAATTATTTGTCCTATCCATTGCCTCAGATACAAATTGGCTTGAATTATGTGAACTGAAAAGCATCTCTTCTTTCTTAATGTTGGTTGTGCACTTTATTTGTCATAATGGGACCAAATCTACAAGCTAGTGAAGAAATATATCAAACCTTGGACTTGGCCATCCAGGAGGAGGAGCTTGCCGAATATGGTTTTTCACTTAACAAAGAATATCCTAATCTTCAAGAGAAAGTTTTCAATAGATACCTTGCTGAAGTACATGATGATGAAGTAGTGAGTATGTCTTCTAAGGAAGATATGGAGGAATTATCAATTGAAAATTTGGAAGTTAACGACGATGACCATAGAAACATCTCCTCCAAAGATGAAGATGGGGATTTTGATCCTTAGAGTCTCCAGGTGTCATAAGAAAGGATAATGGAAAATGTTGGGTCTTGCAGGTAACTTATGGAAGCGTGTAGCACCAAGGATATTTTCTCCCACTTATACAAGGCATCATAGAGGCTCTATAATATGAGATGTGAGTATGATAGGAACCCTACAAATGCTCTCCTTCTAAAATCATATTACCAAAATAATGTAATAAATACTTTAAGTGATATTCTTCAAAAGAAGAAAGAGGAAGATTCCTCCCTACTTAACAAGGAAGAGAAATATTTACAGCTTAGTCAATGTCTTATACATAGTGAACAATGGGATGATCTTGAGGAAGATCATGATCGTCAAATGGATGAAGAATTTACGAGTGATTTTTGGGTTGTTAATTGGGAAATTGGGTATGATTATAAATATGAAGGCCCCATATTATCTCAAATCCATAATAATGAGCCAAAGGAAGAAGAAAATTATCCACCATTTCTGTTTGACAATGTTGGTCCTTATGAAGCCCTTCCTAATGATTGGAAATGTCTCTTATTCATGTTCCAAGATGACAATAATTCGGTCAAAGAAGAGATTTCCACGATTTATGATAATTCTGATAGCCCTTGTGTGAAATTGATTAAGGAGGATGCTTCCTTTAGCCATGCCAGCGATAAAGGGTTTTTCTTCATATTTGAGCAATCCTCCCCTTGTTGTGTTCCTAACCCAGAAATAGATGTTTGTGATGAGGTTATTTCCCCTACTTTTGATGAAAAATTGGTTTCCCATATGAAAAATGGAGAATCATATTTTTCCCCAGGTACAATGATGGTTCCCCCTCTTGTTTTCCCAATAACCAAGATAATATCATCCTAAATGTGTCTAAGTCATTCAATCCTTCTTACCCTCAGGATGATAGGCCTGAGATAGTTCTTCATCAAAGGTTCTTGTACTTGATCATTGAAAATTCCATCTTCTAGTTAGAAGAACAAATTCAATCCTCTTAGTCGGTGTTTTCCCCTTCTTCCAAGGTCCATTTCTACGACATATGGGTCTCCTATTTTCCCACCTCTTGCCCTCATAATCCCTCATATTTCTCTTCCCGTTTGTGTTTTTGGATTTGTTGCGCGAATAATCATAGAGGCATGTGTTATTAACATGTTGGTTGCATAGGATCTGTGACTATACTTAGCATTTGCAAAATGTAGCCACACATGTTAGAGTAGGATGCATTGCATATTTATTTTTTCATAGCTAACATCATCATATTATGTTATCATGCTAGATTAAGTGCATTTAGATTAGACTTGCAATTAGAAATAAATTTCATTTCTCGTTGATTTTATGGTCTAATGTTAACCATGGGTGATCATAGGGCACCACAAAAATATGTTTCCCTGTGTGCTTAGTCTTTGATATGTGCAGGTAACAGGTTTGTGGTCCCGAGAGATTGTTGGTTTTCTCTTGACCTCCATGTTCGAGTATGTTCATGCACTCTTCTAAGAGATCATGTCCTAGTTGGAACCTGATATTACCCACCATTTGTAGGTGATATCCATAAGGGGAAAATTTTCTCCTATATGGTCCTTAGTCGACAACAAGCAACCCCTTGCAGCCACTAGATAACTCTATGTGCCACCATATTTTCCACCAAATCCAACCATTATGGCCCTCACCTATCTTCCATGATCGTATGTTTGAAGGTGGGCCTTCCCAACCCAAAAGTATGACTTTTCATTATGTAGTTGGGTACTTTTTTTTACTTATCATGGACATTTTTGGGCATGGATTGGTGGGGGAATTCAACGAAAATAATGGTCTCGGTTTGTACCCTTGTCTCCTTTGTCCAAATTCGTGGTTAACCTTGTATCATAGTCTCGTGTGATCTCCTTTATTGGTCACTATCTTTAGGAGTGGCACTGCGTGAGAAAACCAAATTTTGGTTGTGTGGTCTTGCTTCCAGACACCATATACATCACATCCACTCTGCTTATTATAACCCCATTCATCACTTTTCCCATCCGGGTCCACATTTTTCCATTGGGTCCACAAGGAGTTAACTTCCCCCTCCCCTTGTCCACACCTTGGGCCAGGCTTGGAATGGTACCTAGGAGGTTGATGCAGCTAAAAATAAAATAAAAAAACATATTTTTTACACCCTCAATAGTAAATGTACCATAAAATGCAAAATATGGTTGGGACATACAAATTTAGCATGTGGGAAAAAGACAAACATGATCTCTACCCCTATCATTATGTACATCACCCTGGTTCCTAGGGCCCCTCATATTTGTCCCTTACATCATTAAGGAATCCATGATTGTCCCAAATCCTAGTGGGCGATGAAAAAATCCACCTTAAGGGGTAATCATGTTATATCCTACACATCATGTTCTCATCCCTTGGAGCCCCGAGCATTTATGAAGAAAAATCAATCAAAGGAAAAAGGCATAAGGCATGTGAAGAAGGGTGGGAAAACAAAGGCCGAGGTAACTTATATACCACGATTACTCCCTTCTACATTCATATACCCAAACTTGGGATTCCCCTATTGTAGCTAACCTTGTACTGTGGCATGTGACTTGGAGCCTTCCCCTGATGCCCCACTCCATTCCATCATTACATCATGTGCCACCTACCCCATGATGGCTGTACCATGGACATGTCATCCCCTTTCGAGTTCGAAACCACCTAATAGGGTCCTTGGTTAACCTTGTTATTGAGCTTGGAGACACTTGTACATGCTAAACCCCACTATGGAAGGGCATGTCACTATGAAGTGTCCACTTTATTCCATGATTTGTAAGCTCTTTTACTCGATTAATCTAATGATTTGTTGTACTAGAAGGCGAGGGGACACAAAGGATATCACACAGGATTGCAGGTGGGCCTCCATTTTGGGTTTTGTCTTCCTATACGGGGTCCAAGCCCTCCAGAGGGTCATATTGGCACTTGTAGGGTGAGTGTTCAGAGCCATGGGCCTCCACCATAGTAGAGAGTAGATTTCCACTTCATGGATACATCGGTATCATTCATTGATCGCTCGTGTTCCACCTTTTTGGATGAGGATGATGCAACTAGACCACCATGCCTAATTGGTTTCACACTTGCACCACACACTTGACAGATGTTGCAAGGCCCAAATACGCATCTATCCCACCATGGGAAAAAGGAGGGCTTATGTCATCATTCTGTCCCTTATAGATGGTATACATGCATTATCAATCCACTTTGAGGCCCATGAGGATGTCATTGTGCCCCCACACCCACTTGGGGGCACCACATTTAATTTAATTGGATATCAAGGGGCCACCCCCTTGGTAACTATGTTTGGAGCCTATTCTCTCTCCTTGGCACACTTTGGAATCCACTAGGCCTCCTCAAGAGCCCAACAAATCATTGTATTTACTAATTTTCCCTCTTGAGTGGCTAATCTTTGTATTATGGAGCTATCTTGGTGGGCTTGTCACCAAGTCATGTCATTATTGTAAATTATTTTATTATTTGGGGCTTAATTAGGCCTAATTAGGAAAATTGAACTATTTAGGAAGGATATAAATTGATGACATCTCATTTTAATCTCATCATCACTTGGATTTGGATCATTTGTTTCTTCTGGGAATTTCGCTAGCCCTTTTGATGGGCGAATTAGAGATTTAATGCATTTCGATGTTTGGAAGAGCTTAAAGCTTTAACTTGGAGCTTTGATTTTATTGCATATTGATGATTGGAATAATTTTTCTATACTTGTGAGTACTCTTTCATGTTTATCTTGTAATTTTGTCTCATGAAATAATCTATGAAATATTTTCGTTCATGAAGTTAGTGTAGCTACCCTTATTCTTATGTGAAGTTGCTAATTTGTCTTTGTGAGGGATTTTTCATGTGATTATTGTGAAGTATGGTGAATTATTGTCCATGGGTACATGATTTTTCATGGTTTTCCTTGATAAGTCATCATTTTTCAACATAAGGAAGCATAAATTTCCTTTGTAACCTAGTTGCTGCTAAGGCCATATGAAATTGTTGGGGAAATCCTTGGTTGGAGTTAAGCCTATCTGAGCATTGATTTCATTAGACTCCATTCTTCCAATTGGCTACGCACTGGTCTAATTCTAAGATGATCACAAAAGAATATTCTTCTCACCTCTCTTCTTCTTTTCTAAGCCCTAACCTAATAGGCCTCCTAGTACATCATCTAAAAATTATTTTTGGCCACTGAAAATCCTTGAAAATTTTTCAACCATTGCGTTGGGATCTTCTTGAAATTTCCTCCAAATTTGAGGTCAATCCCACGGTGGAATCTCAAGAGATTTCAAGCCCTAGCTTGAAGAATGTTATCCTCCTATGTCCCCTTTGGTTAGTGGCTTCATTAGGATCATTGCACTCAAATTCCAAGGGGAATCCAATTCCTTTGATCCTATTCTCCTCTCTAACTTTGTCAAGACCACTAATTTGTTGCTTAAATCCAAGTCATTGACCTTGTTTGGGCCTACTTGGGCTTATTTGTGGTCCCACTCCCTTATAAATTCAATTTCACAAATATCACTTAGGAGCCCTACTATTCTAGGATTCCTTCATCTCAAGCACCTCTCTGCAAGTAATACTCCTCAAACCCTAGGCCTAGGTATCCTCTTAGACCTTCTAAGAGAGTCATCCAACTTGCTTCTATAGCAAGAAAGCCCATTATTTGAGCCTCTCTTGCGAATAGGCTTTAGGAATCACTTTACATCCTATCATTGACTCATCTATCCTAGTGATTCCTCTAATACTAGGAATCCTCCCATCGGTGAAATTCCGTAAAGAGTAGGGATTTTTAGCCGAGGTGACAACGGGATATCACTCCATTGTTTCCACTTGAACTAATAGTTTCTCTATAAGATCCCTCCTAAGACCCCTTCTGGATTGAGCGGTAATAGCGGGAATGAACAAAAATTGACAAGTAGTATTCATTTACAAGTAGTATTGAAATCAATGTCCGACAATGCTTGGATGTGTTTCCATCAATGCCAAAGGGGGAAATTGTTGAGCAAAGTGTTGTCAATGATTTCAAAGTTGTTTATGTTTTCATTGATGGCAAAGCTCAGACATTGTTATCTATTTGTGTTATTGATGTTAATTAACAATTATGAGCGGTTGTGTCAAGTTTAAGGGGAGCTTGGTGAGTCAAGAATGGAGGTTATAGCTTTGAATCTTTGACGGATTTTTTGACTTAATGCCTCACCTAAAATGACAAAACTAAGTGTTTCATTGTGTATACCTCCCAGAGACCTTTCTAGTGACATATAAAACTTAGCAAAAATCCTAAGGGTTAAGGAGAAATCGAGGTTTGAAGTAAAAAACAATTTAGCAATGGAAGAATCTGAAATCATCTCGACTTGTGGAAAATATTGGGTGCAAGAAGAATTTGAAGGAAATCTAGACTTATCCAAAAATATGGACTCATCTGGATTACTTGATAGATCTAGACCATTGGGACTTTGAATAAAATATGGACTCATTTGGGCTGTTTTAGAGATTTGGACCATCGATATTTTGAAGGAAATCTAGGACATTTGAACAATTTTAGAAATCTGGGGTGCATACATAACCAGGCATCCAGATAAATCCAGACTCTTGAAGAAATTTGGGCATCTGGCCCTTAGAATACTTTACAAAGGAAAACTGAAAAATACACCTGGATCTAGATGGTTCCTCTGTACAGATGAATAATGTGGCATATGTTGTGGTTGGTGAAGTGGCATATAGGTGGCAACAATGACATATGGTAGAACATGAATGAAGAATGTAAGTGATGTGGCATTTTTAGGTGGTGATGAGGTGGAAAGTGATGGCATGGTACGTGTGGCAGGTGATTTTGGAGCTTTTGGATGGCCAAGTGGGCCAAATCTGTGTGACACATGGCACTACTCAGAGGCATCCACATGGAATGATAAAATCAACAAAGTGATGTGGAAAATCCTCAGTATTCATGCCAAAATATTTTGTTTCTAAAAATTTCACAGTTTTAGGTGATTTGGAATATGACTAGGTAGTGAGCCTGAAATAGCTCAAAACATGACTAAGGTATATTGACATCTGGAGAATATGGGGGTGCAAGCATTTGCACATTAGACCAAAGCTTGGATTTTGGATTGTGGTATGAAAATAGTTTATCCCTCACTGTTTGAAACGTGGTCACAACCCTTGGTCCTTCTGGAGAAGAGCTAAAGCAACATTGATAAAGCATTTTCGTTGAAAACCGGAGATATTTGGAGTCTAGGTCTCCTAGCATAGTCGCATAAATACACTATTTAGAAATGACCATATACCAGATTGTGTATTGATAAAGATTAAGCACTTAAAGTATTAAGCCTATGGTTCTAGCCTATGAGCACATAGAACATGGACCAATCGACGTGACAACAAGTTTAGAAATTTGGAATTTTGGTGCATTCGGTATTAAAATTATTTTTTGTGTTTGACATTGCTATTTTTCTCAAAATTTGGTGCTACACTAAGTGTTAAATGAATTTGGTGTTTTCCATTTTGATTTTTCTAAAAATTTGGTGTTGTATAGTGGTCAATGAATTTCAAAAGGCATGAATTTGAAGTGATTTAACTCCTGAGAATTGTGAATGACAAAGACAAAGCTGATGAGAGGAGGTTGATATAAACGTGAATGAAAAAGACAAAGATGATGAGAGGAGGTTGATATAAACTGATGCTTCAATTTTCTACCAAGATTTTTTTTTGCTCTTGTTTTGATCAAATTAATAACATGTTTTTAAGCCTACAACAACTCCCCATGTTATTCAAAATGGGGACCCTTATTTTTTTTGGTTTTTATCTTCTCCTATTATTTTAATATTTCAAGTGTTTTTGTAACAAGAAACTCATCCTATGGCTCGAATTCTCATTTTTGTATATACTTTTCATGAATTAAATAAAGTAAAATACTTCTTACTCTTTGTAAATTTTCATTTCCAAATGAAAATAAAACTTATTTGACATCTGGCGTTGGTTTCAACATTACATTGTAAAATGATCCGAACCCGAATGTTTGAACCCCGATAACAATTAGGTGGTTATTTATTGCAGAATTTATGACCATTAATGTACTCAGAAAACATTCACAAATTTCTTTGCATATCTCTTTTAGAACACATCTCAGTTACTGTGTAGTAAAAAGGGTTTTCAATCTCCTAGTTGTTTATTGTAATTTCTAGGCTTCAAATTTCCAAAATTGTGAGAAAACCACTCTTTTATTCAAGAATTTAAACTTTAATAGGTTAGTAATGCCTACATGTTTTTTTTAAATTCATATTTTATTTTCAGGTTGTACATATTCTCAATTTTTATTCGTTATTCGCAAGTAAAAAATGAGGAAGAGAGGAAAAACATAATCTTCAAAGCGTGTAGTTGACAATGTGAAAATGAAGATGGAAATGTCAGAGTTTCATATACTAGAAGAGAAAAATCCCAATCCATCTTTTTTCTCAGATACTACGTTCAAAGCTCAAAATTTAGGCTTTGCTACTTGGAAAGGGATTCATGACTTCTTTCAAGACACTGAGTGGAAAGACCCAAAAGTTCCAAATGATCCATTGTCCCAAAAAGTTGTCAAATATGAAGCAATCAAAAGGACAAAGTTGCATTAAATTGCAACCACACTAGCCATGTTTCCATACTATGACATGGTAACCTGGATAATCTCAAATGCCCATATTCATAAATGTTATATTGTTGATCATAGGAAAAATATTATTCTTCTTGGAGCCCAACATTCTACAGTCTATCTACAAACTTAATCCTCCCAAGGTTTTCTTGAACATATATTATTTAACTAGTTTTAAGAACAATGTTCTTACCAAAAGGAATAAGGATTATGCTACTTATATTAAAAAATGGCTTGAAGACCCTAAGGGTTTTAAAATGGAACCAGTAAAATCCTATCCAACAGGGCAGTTTAAAAACTAGCAAAAATTCATAATCAAAATTCTTTTGAGGCTATATGATGAGCCAAACCCTAAGCACTGTGAATTGGAGTGGTTTCCACTTATTTTTGGCGTTATGAAAGATTCCAAAAGGTTTAATTAGGAAAATATTTTGTCCCAAAACATAATTGAAGCCATCAAACTCTCTCAAGTTGCCCCTCCAGGGTTTGAACAAAGTTTTTTCATGTCAATATATCTCTAGATATTGTTATTTCATTCATTCCTTTTCCATTTATGGAATGGAGTTATTCTCCAAATAATCAACAACCTATTCAGCAGTTTTGGTTCCATTTTATGGGAAATTAAGTATAAATATCATTTTTATGATATCTGCGACAACATTGTTCTTCATTTTCATGAAGTTTTATTTGGTAAAACTTCATCAAGGGGCATTAAAGAGGTCCAATTTGTGTTGAATCAATTTGGAGGTTGGTTTATTGAAGAAAAAAATTCCTATATCAAAATCTATGGTATTGATATAGGACCACATGTCCTTCGCCATTATATTTTACATAGACTTGTTATAAGGGAAATTGCAAATCAAACAACAAAGAATGGAATTACCATATTCTTGCACAAAGCTCAAAAGTAGTTATGGCCTAATTTTCTTATTCAAATTGGCCAGATGTTGTTAAAAGACAGAGGAAATGTTGTGACAGAGGAAGATGGTTTACAAGAAGTTTGGTTGCATTCTCTTCTGCATTTTAGATATGATCCCAGTAATGTTGTTCTTAATCATTTTTTATTAGTGAAGTACTCAAAGACTTATGTTAATTAGTAGCCTCCTTTGACTACATTTGTATAAATTGTGATAACTTTGATCAAGTTCCCTTAAAGGCTCACTTTATTGGTAAGGAAAAAAAAAAGCTGAAATTTGCAAAAGTTTAGGCATGATAGTTATGATTATTATCTCAGGCATAAAAGTACAATTTCTAGCATTCCTCTCATAAGACTGCAACTCTTGGAAGGAATAAGCGTATCCTTTACAAATATCATTACAAAATTCGATGTTCAGTCTACATTTGAGGAAAATGTTAAGGAAATGAATGTATAAGAATTACCTTTATCACTATCTCTAATGAATCAACTTCATGTTAAATCAAGCCCAAAAAGAACAAAAGAGAATTCAGGTCAAGCAGAAATGTCAGGAAATCTGCAGGACACTAAGAAATTAATGATTCGAGAACAGGTGGCAGACATTATTCTTAAGGAGAAAGTAATAATAGATATTGAATCTCCCAAACAATTAAATCAGTATGTTGATCCTTCTACTACGAAACAAGTTAAGGAATCAAAGCTCAATAAACTATCCAGGATTTTTCTCTAGAAATTAATAAGGAAACTAAAAAGAATTTGGAGCTTTCAACTCAAGAAACTAAAATTATTTCTCCTCAATCAATTACAAATCATGAAGTAGCAATGACTTCTCAAGATATCCTAGAAGACCCAGTTGAAAAAATATTGCAGAGTCATGTTTCATCTATGCAATTAATGGATAAAGTCTCCCCAGGGGTAACAAATTACTCCTATTTCAACAAATATTCCATTCTATTTTTTTCTATTTTTAGACCAATTTCAGAAGAAGAGCTAGTGGTCAAAATTTTTGCATCATTAAGTGAATACTTCTATAATTCACAAAAAAAACAATTGTTAAAAGATCTAAATAAAGAACATGATTTTGAAGAGACACCTTCAAAGTTAAGTTGGCAAGTGACAAGCGAGACAAAAGATAAAGTGATTGAAGTAGTCTCAGCCCTAGGGGATTTTGTTACTTACAGTCTAGATACAATAAGATAATTTTCTCAAAAATTTGACAGAAATCTCAATAGGATAAAATAATTAAAGACTGAATTAGAAAAGAACATAATATTTCTTGAAAAATAATGGAAATCCCATGTTGTTTTTCTCATAGAAGGATTTACTTTGATCACGCAGCAGATGGAGGAAAATAACAATTCAAAGAAGGTAGAGTATGATCAACAATTTCAATCAAAATTTTCAGAACTAAATAACCAACATTCCCAGTAAATTGATAGTTTGAAGCAAACTCGAAATAAAGAGATTGAAGTCCCGAAGGAAGAATCAAATGCCAACATCCAAACAATTACTGCAACATTCCAAGAATAGGTAAAATCTCTTGAAGAATGAGTAAGCCAGGTTCAAAACACATCTGTAAGCATCAATATTTTCAAATATAGGACTTTAATTAACAACTAAAGGAAGTGTACTTCAAAAAATTTAGACAGTTGGGAAAAATTTATAATTTCTATCAAGAATTAGTTTCATTCACCTATCAAATTGAGTGAATCACTGAAGAAAATAAAGTGATAAGTAAAAATTCTGGCAAAGTTGTAGACTAGGAGAAAAAAACTAATCCTGAAAACATAGAAATATTTTCTAAAAGGGAAAAAAAATTTAATGCAAGCCTCATTAGATGAAAGAGATTCAAATTATAAAATTGTCAAAGAATGAATTATAGAAGCCACTAAGTGGTGTGATGGTGTATAGGATAGTGGATTAGATATCACTAAAGAACTTCAAATGCCTCACCATCAACCACTTAGAGAAGCATTATTTGTAATTATTTGGAAGCAAAAGGTGGAAGAAGAAAGGGCATACGATAGTGAGAAAATCAAGGAAACAAACACCTGAGATACATATCATATTCAAAGATTCTTTCAATTTCCATTTGAACAGATGAAACAAATTTCTAAATTTTCATTTAAGTATGATCGGGAGAAGAGATATAATGAGAGACATATATCTCAATGCCAATTCATCTTAAAAAGTTTCATGCCTATCCATCTTACACAAATACCTGATAGATTCCCTCAATGGCCCCGGTACATTAAAGAAACTACTCCCACTAAAATGATAGATGACTCAGATGAAACAACTAAAATGGAGGCAGAGTGAACAACCTGTCGATGAATAAGATGATTTAGACAAATCAAGAAGATTTTATCTATTGCTTATTTCATGTAGGAAAATCTTTAGATTTTATATAGTTAGAAAAACAAGTATTATATTTTTTCTTATAATTGTTAGTATTTATAGAACCCCTTACGATGAACTAAGGGTTTGAAAGTATTTGTACGTAATGATACTAGTATTTTGAATAAGAAGTTATAGTCCAAATTTTGAATACCACTTGGAATTGAAGTATCTAAGATATCTTTCATGGAATACAGTATGCTTTGAAATTTATTTAATGCATTGTTGATTTATACATTACTTTTATTTTCATTCATTGTTCAATTCCTACTGAATGCTTGAATACACTTTATTTTCTTTCTTATTGAACGAAAAATCATAATGGAATGTTGAGTTATTTTAAGGGTTCGTATTTATTCTAAGTTCTTGAATAAATTGATGTTTCTTTCCGTTATTCAAAAGAAAGTTTTTTTAATTGCTCTCATTTATGCGATAGGTTGTTTTTTCTTGAATAAATAGATAGTTTATTGCATGCAAATTAAATTACACACACACACACACGCACGCACACTATCATTGAGAGGATTTCCCCAAGAGCCCAAACCTATTCAGTGGAGATCACTATCTCAAACATTTGTGTCGCTTTCTAAGTATTGCAATTGGGTTGTTTTCCTCCCCATGTTGTTGAAATACTAAAGTTACTCTCTCATACACACAACAATTGTAAAAATGGTTTATAGTACATTGTAAATATTTTATATGTCATATATTTTCTCTGACTTAGTTTAATTTTTACCATTTATTTAGGTTAGCATAGTATAGGCAACCAAGCCTTTATATTAGAGAGTACCACCAACCCCAATGAATAGGGGTCTAATTGGGACCTTGATCGCGTGGTAACTCCCTATTGTAGTTTTCTGCCTATCAACACAACGTGAGAGAAAGAGAGAAATAATGGAAACAAAAAGATAGTGAGAAGGTTGTCAACTATCAAAAATTTGAAGCAGACAATGAACAAAAGGACAAAATAAAGGTTGTAGGTGGAGATTAAATATATATAAAAAAAAGTTGTGTAAGAAAATTGTAGAGGATTAGAAATAAGAAGAGTGTTATAGAAATAAGGTCATAGAGTAGGACAAAAAAATATATATTTACATCTTTTATCAGGGGATTGGTGTCTCCTTCAATTAGGTGCCTAAAAAGGATCAATAGGTTGGTGTCTCTAAACTATGGGAGTTGGTGCTTCCAACAAGTAGGAGATTACAAAGAAAAATAGGTTAGAACCTCCTAAAGGTTGGTGCCTACATAATATGATGTAAAAACAAGTTGGTGCTTGCATTTTTCATCAAAATTAAAAGGATCAGTGGTTCTCTCTTTATGGGTTTCCATGTAAAAATAAGTGTTTCATGTGTATGATGTTTATGGTATTATTGTGTGATTTATGTATTGTTTATATGGCCATTTCCTAAATATTTGACTATTTGTATATATTGTTGGAAAATTGGTCATAATACTTATTCATCCCCCAAACACTATCTTGTTTCCCCACATTATTAACCAACACCTCAAAATGTGACAGAGGTAAGATCATTCATGGGATTGGAAAAGTAATATAGAAGATTCATCCAAGTATTTTGGAATATCCTCCATGCAATTACTTCATTGCATACGAAAGGTGCGAAATTTATCTGGATAGTGTTGATAGTTTGATTTGACATCATCAACATTGGGGGAAAACCACCCAGTCAGGGCCCCAATTAGACACTTTTTCCGTTTGGGATTGTGGCTTCGAATGGAGTTTTGGGACCAATTACCCTTTAACAGAAAAAACTGTATGAAGTGGGGTGAATGGTAGTGATAATAGGAGCTAAGGAATATTAATATATTCTAACCAATTAATCATATATTATTGTAATATATTATAGTACCCGAGTAAGCTGAAATCATATGTGTTAGAAGATGTTGTAATAAACACAATAATATAGATTATTATGTGATTACGATATTAGTTCAATCAAAAGAAATCAATTTAATTAATTAGTTAATTAAATTAATTTAAATAAAACATCACATATGATAAATCTTTTGTTGCTCACTGTATGAATTAAATTTCATTCAAACATGTCAAATGTGATCACGAAACACTGACTGAAGCACAAAACATGAACAATATCAATAAACAATTCCTTTCAAAGAAAAGAAACATAAGCAATGGATAATAGTACCCGAGAGACAGAAAATATGCTCATTTTGGAACTGCTAGTGGTTCAACTTTATACTAAGAAAAACTCAAATACAAAAGTGCAATTTAAGTAATTTCTTCTCAAAATTCAGAACCCCTTCTCCCATCTTGGATAGGGAAATTTATAATCTAAATACAAATGAGATCAAAACAAACTTCTCCATTAATCTCTCAACATAACTAAACAATAAAAGACTAAAAATGAAATTGTTATAACAGCCTTGAGCCTAAGAAGAAGATCTACCAATGGTGAGTTGTCGTAGCCTGTAAACATCCAGCATACTGGTGAGCTCGGGAGGATGCTTTGGCTTGCATTGTATGAATTAAATTTCATTCAAACATGTAAGAAATGATCATGAAATATTGACTGAAGCACATATACATGAAAATATCAATAAACAATTCCTTTCAAAGCAAATAAACATAAGCAATGGATAATAGTACCTGAGAGACTAAAAATATGTTCATTCTGGAACTGCTAGTGGTTCAACTTTATATTAAGAAAAACTCAAATACAAAAGTGAAATTAAAGTAATTTCTTCTCAAAATTCAGAACCCCTTCTCCCATCTCGGAGAGGGAAATTTATAATCTAAATAAAAATGAGAGAAAAACAAACTTCTCCATTAATCTCTCAACATAACTAAACTATAAAATACTAAAAAGGAAATTGTTATAATAGTCTCGAGCCAAAGATGGAGATTTCCCAATGGTGAGTTGTCGTAGCTTGTAAACATCCAACAGACTAGTGAGCTCGAGAAGATGCCTTGTATTAATCCTTATCTAGTTGGTAAATATAGTAGCCTTCAACGATGACAACATCTGTGTGGTAACATTTGATAGGCTCATGAGCACCTACCATTGGCTATGAGTCTTTACGAGAAACTGACGGTGATGCTCGAGATCAATCTTGGATAACTGTTCCATTATTTCAGCCATTGTTGTACCATGCTCCAGCCAATCTTTTAATAATGTCTTGGCATCTGGAAGAGAATCCTCCAAGCAATTAGAAACCAGATTTGATTGTAACAAAGTATCATTGACTGATTCAATGATGGAATTTGAAAGATCTCAAACCTCATTAATTTCGGCTTCAACTTGTTTCATTCTAATCTCCCATTCTCGAAAAATGATTAACTTTTGAGCCTCATCAATTCTAGGCAAATTTTCTTTTCTTCCCTCGGTACTTTCTTGCCAACTCAAAAAACCAGTTAATTGCTCATTTACTTCATCAAAATAATTCATCATTTCATCTAGCTGATCAACAAGGGTATTGTCTGTTTTACATTGGTCATGAATTAGCATAAGCTTATTGCAAATGGTTTTTCGTTGATCCCTGAGTAGAGAATTCAACTCTTTGGCTTCTTGTTTAAACTTTGTCAGTTGAGGACTAACACATAATTGTTCTAATTTTCTCTACATCTCTTCAATTTGATTGTTTTTTTATCTTTGTCTCCTTATCATGCTACGACTTCAATGCATCAAACCTTTCCTGCAATTCTGCTAATTCTTTCTGCCACTTTTCATAAATCTTCCTCTCTGCATTGAATT
The DNA here is from genome assembly GCA_034641835.2 of Pinus albicaulis. Lineage (NCBI taxonomy): Eukaryota > Viridiplantae > Streptophyta > Pinopsida > Pinales > Pinaceae > Pinus > Pinus albicaulis. Next base: position 910,537,539 of record CM076572.1, read on the forward strand.
TTTTCTCCAACATGGTGATCTTCTATTCTTTATCCTTTAGAAGTTCTTGAACTTATACTGGTTTGTCTATTGTAGCTAAAGCATAAGCTCCTATGAATTGAGTTAATTTTTCTAATTCCTTTGTTGATGCAGTTGAAGAACCTTTCCACAAAACTTCGAAGGAAGTTTCCTTTCCAAGTACCAATGCTTGAAATTGATCAAGTTTTCTCTTCTTTCTCCCTCTTTTGATTACAATATTATGTTGAGGACTATAGAAGATATCCAAAAGGAGGGATTTCTTCCACATTGAGGGTGACCTCGGAAGTAGGAAAAGTTGGGATGATTTCAACCTCTTTCTGCTCATGCATAACAGATTTATCAGCAACTCCCCCTGACCTTGTATCATGTCTAGTACTCTTAGTAGTCTCCTGAATATTGACCTGATGTGAGGAAATTGGAGTTTGAGCAACTGTGGTTTCGCCCTTGGTCTTTGGGTTAGTAACCATATACAATTAATTTTAGGCCTCATTCAATTTAGGATTAATAATAAATTCTTCTCCCTGGGATGTAGAGGAAACTATGACAGCCTCTTGTTGGCCCTGAGGAGGAAAAACTGACTGAGAGGAAGTTTCAAGCTGAGTAGCGAACATTGGAAATTTTTCAAGAGGTAATTGTAGCAATTTTAGAGGGACAACAACTATCCTGGAAGTTCTATACTGAGTAAACTGATTTTTTTCTTCCACTTTCAACTCTTCATCCACCCGTTATAGCACTCTTGCATAGGAGGAAGATTGTGCAAACTATCTAATTCCCTGAGAAGAAGTAAAAATTTTTACAACTGAGCTTGGATCATACTGCCTGTCAGGAATAGTGAGCAATTTGAGAACTTGAATAGCTATGATTTCTTTTTCAGCATGATGGTAGTTGGCCAATGAAAATGTTGGGTAATTTAATTTTCAGTTAAATTACTCATCATTAAATTTTCAAACCTGGGGTTCTTGAACTTGCGAAGTATACTTGTACAATATATGCTAGGAATCATCTTTCAAATTCAAAAGGAAATAAAACCTCATGAAAAGTGTCTAAGATGAGTATGCACACACTTTCATTTTCAGAAGTCCCAAATTCACAACTTGGAAATAAATCTTTTAATCTATGAAATTTAAATGAGAGTAAACTTACTCTATTGACATGAAAATAAATTTGTTCTAATGACATGAATGTAAATATATCTTTATCAACATGAAATTAAGTCAATTCTAATGACTGAAAAGTAAAGACTTGAAAGTAAGTTTAATCTAGAAAACAACAAATCTTATACTAAGAAAGCATTGAATTCTTAATCTAGGAAATTTAAAGGTAGCCTATTCAAAAAGCAGTGATAGATCAATTGAAATTACTAATATGTGCATTGTAAAATTAGAATAATTGTCAAATTAGAAACATTCGTGACTATCTATGAATCTAAAAGAAAACAAATTGAAAAGTAATAAGTTTATGACATGAAAGAAACAATACTTCACCTACAAAAGAACACAAACGGAATGAACATAAAAGAATGCAAACAATGAATCCAATTAAAAGATTTAAAATGAATCATAAAAGAATCTAATCTCTCTTTAAAAAATGAAACATTAAAATGAACCGCACAGTCATTAGGTGTCCATTCTAAAGAGCACGAGAGGTGGAAAGTTGAGAAAACTCTTGATAAAAAATCAACCATATGAAAGTGAACTAAAATGATATTCATTACATCAATCACAAGCATAGTGTTAATCCTTAACACTAAAAATCTACATTGAAGCATGAACATAGCTTCCAAACTTTTCACACCTTTGACAGGAGAAGGCACTCCTATTTATACAAAAATTGAGATAACTAATTCATAAATGTAGATCCACAAATATATTATGTGGTTAAAACTGTGTGTTACATCTAGCAATTAGCATCTCTTCATATCTTCTCACAAATATCTCCTAGCTTTGATAGGAGACATTTATGAAAACTTCCATGATCCTTCTCCGTGAAATGTGTTTGACCAATGATCTCAAATCTTTCTCAAATCTTCAAGAGTTTCAAGAGGAAATTCGAATTTGAGTCTTGGAGACCAAATACGATTGTCCTGGAATCTTCAAGTATGCCTACACATGTCACAAAACTCATCCAACTTTTATATATAAGTGAATACGTGTTATTTTTCTAATATTTAACTATAAATTCACTTAAAATACCAAAATAAATGTATTGGAAAATCATGTCTAAACCCATATTTGATCATGAAGATGGTCTTAATGCATGGTTATGAAGCTGCAGAGTATGAAATTTTTTGAAGTAAAGTGAAAGAAAAGAGGGTGAAATGACTGATATTTTGGAGGCCCAACAGAAAATATGCAAAATCTCAAAGGGAAGACATGCCACATTTTCTTATTATACTCCCTCAACACTTTGGTAATACCATATCCGACATTTTGATAAGATACTTCTTAATTTTGGGCAACTAGTTCCAAACTCCATGTTGCATTGCTCTTATGACGATGGTCATATTTTTGTTGGATTCCTCTTTCGGAGAGGTGCAATATTGATCTAAATATCATCTTGATCGGATGAGCAAAACTTTGTTTTTGAATTTATTTTCAACATGTGCAAGGTCAACCATAATTATCCCACATGCCTAAGAGATATGTCACACATCCTCATTGATCAATATAAATTGGAGAGACTTGGAGGTCATTTTATCATCATATCATCACAATTCTCTCATCGTGATCTGATTGGTTTGATAGCCTTTGGAGGCCTTTTTCCCTCACACGTGTGGAGTGAAGCTGCTGTTTTCTGCGCTGATCTGTTTAGGGCTTTTCTGTTGCAGCATTGACTGTGGTCAAAACTTGGTCGTTTGACCTCAATCTTCTGCAGTAATTTTGATTTTAGGAGGCCGTACAGTTGGGCACTAAAATCAAGAAAATCCGGGTTGTTTGATCGAAGCCTTAGTTTGTTGCGTTGACTTTTCTGAAGCTGCCTGTGTTGACTTTTCTACACTTTCCCTGGTTTGACTTGCGTTGACTTGTGATGAGCTGTCTTTAAAGGCTATGGGTGTGACACATGAAAGTGTTGGTTGACTGAGAAAGAATTTGTTGGTTGAAGCATCTTGTTGACTGTCGTAACACAACAATATCTCATATCTTTGTTGGACAAAAGGAATTGTAAATCTAATCTATATTTGGCTTGTCTTCTATTGATCTATTATAGTGTTCTATCAACATTTTACTTTCAAGTTTATGTGATTGTTATTTTGTATTGGGCCTAAGAAAGATTGAAGTAAAAGTGCATCAAGCATAGAACACCATTGTTATCTAAATTTGACATGGAATCAGAGCTTAGGTGAAGACAAAGTCCAAGGGTCCAAGCTGGTGTTATAAGCTATCTCTAAAGAAATAAATCCTATCAAGGACAAATGGCCTCCTCAACCTACAAGGGTTTAAAGGTTAATGATAAATTGACTGATAAGTCTGATTATCATGCATGGAAGATGTCCTTTGATTTGGCGCTAGAAGATCAAGATGTCATGGACTATGTACAGGGGAATATTCAAGAGCCTCCACCAAATGCAGTTGTTGCCACGAAGATGAAGTATAGAAAAGGGGAAATCAAAGCAAAGATGATTATCCGGGATTTTATTCATAAGCACTTGGTTGCTTACATTTCTGAGCTGAAGAAATCTAAGGAGATGTATGATAAGTTGGTGAGCATGTTCAGGGCTAACATTGCTAATCAAATCCTCTTCTTCAAGAATCAATTGAAGAATATCAATAAGGGTAAGGATAAATCTATTCAATCCTATTTTATGAGGCTCACTGAAATCAAGAATAACCTCCTAGCTATTGGGAAAGCAATATCTGATCGAGAGGTGGTTCTTATTACACTTGGAGGTCTCCCCCATGATTGGCATGTATTCAATACCACTATTCTCAATAATAATGTGATTCCTGATTTTGATGAAATATTGACGAGATGCACTCAAGAGGAAACAAGAATGATGGAATGTGCCTCTAATGGTATTGGAAGTGACCCTACTGCCTTCGCCGCTCATGCAAAGAAGATGAACCATGGTGGCCCGAGAAATAAAAACCATGGTAGAGCGGGGCCCAAAAGAAGGAAGGGAAGATGTTACACTTGTAATAAGATTGGTCACTATGAAAGAGAGTGCCCTAATAGAAGGGACTCTCCCAGGGATGATGACAACAACAACTCGAGAAGGAATGGCAGGAACAACAGGTTCCAAGGAAATATAATGAACGTAGATTCAATCTAATGATTAAGCACCCTAACAATAATCTTTACGATTGAAAACCCTAGACATAACGATGTTAGTAATGTAAAGAAAAATTTAAAAGAAGAATGATCGTACATTTTACATGAAGAGAACTTTATAACAAAGCTTGTAGTTTGAGACATACCTTGAGTTGTTCCTTAACAAACTTTGTAAGAAATTAATTTTTGAAGGGCTTCCTTTGCTACATAACTTCTTCCATGCTTAAGTCTATCCTTTGAAGTTTTTTTCATAACTTCTATGTATTCTGCAACCTTTCCTACTAAGGAAAATACAAAGAGAAGGTTATTAGCATATAATACAAACAAATCTTAATATAAGAGGGAAACCAAACATAACAAAGAAAACAATGAACAAGATACTTACCTTTTGATAAAATGATGGAGGCTCCCTTCTTATGCATTCTTCAATGGTTTTATTCTTCCTTTTCGCAACTCCATTATGCTCGAGGCTGTAGGGAACTATGAGCTCCCTCTTACTACCTACTTCTTTACAATATGCAAAAAATTCTTTTCGGAGTGTATTCTCTTCCATTGTGAAATCTCAAAGTTTCTATCTTCCTTTCAATTAAGGTCTCCACTTTGGATCTAAATTCCTTGAACTTTTCAAATACTTCGTCCTTTGTCTTGAGAAGATAAAGCCATGTTTTTCTCGAGTGATCATCAATGAAGGTCACATAAAGATGGCCTCAAAGAGATTTGATAGACATTGACCCCACAAACTGGAACGAATTAGGTCACTGCTTGTTAAAGGCTTCCTTGTTTTCTTTCCTAGAGCACATCCCTCACATACGCCTTCATGATCTTCTTTGATATTTGCTATTTGACTAAGTGAGGGAATTATCTTGTAGTGTATATGCCCATAACTTCTATGCCATAATTTGATAGGATTGATCTCCATGTGAACTAGGGTTGAGGAGATGGTGTTATAACTCTATATAGTCTTCCTTCACGAACTCCAATAAATTTTGCCTTATCAATGCTTGAATCTTTTCCCAAACCGGAATTTTACTGTCTACAAAGGCAATCCTATCTCCTTTTATCTCCTAAACAAGAAATTGAAAGTAAATTCCTAAACCTGGAACATAGAGTATATTGTTGATATGAAGCTTTGCTCCATTTTCCAGCTTCAATAATGTATATCCAAGGCCCTTAACTGCATAACTGTTGTTATTTCCTAGCTCCACTCCATGAGATGATGGTTCCTTTGATAGAGTATTAAGTTGTCCATTTTATCCCGCCATATGTCTTATTGCTCCACTATCAATGATCCATGCATTGTCATCATCAACACGTGGAGTTCAAACTCCTTGCAACCGTCCTTCCTCTTTCACCTGAAATACAAGAAGAAACCAGCACAAAGGACAAGTTGTACAGTATATTTATTTCTACTCTATATGTTAGCGAGATTCATATAAAACATTAAATAAATCATCATAAATGCTTGTATAACAAATATTCTTCACACATTAAAGCATACACTAACATGTTTACTTCGGGAACAGCATGATACTTCTGTATTATAAAAATAGTACGTACAAAAGTAAGTGGAGAGATCACCTGATCCTTCCAAGGCCTTCGCAGACCGTCGTCCGGATCCGTCCAGCCCCTGCCTCGCTAAGACTCCTTCCAAATGAGTGCATACGAGATAACATATAAAGGGATGTGTATCTCAAGGAAACAAGGGTTTCCTGAAATGAACTGGGAAAGTGCAGGAGGCACGGGGAATCAGACTTGGATAGGGAACCAACAGAGTATAATAATAATAATTCTCTTTCTCCCTTAGGCCATACATATGAGGTCCTTTTATAGTCCCTCCAAGTAGTTTCAGCAGTTGGAAACAGTTGGCCACGGGCTGGGGTAGTTGAACTACCTGAGTAACTATCAACCCAGCGCGAAATTAGGGATTTTTTATATATTTTTTAACCATTAAAATGGCATACGCGGAAAAGTCTAGCTGTACTAGCGTATACATGCGGAAAAACACGGGCATAGTCGCGTATGAAGGATTTTCCACTGTTTTTAAGTGAATTTGTCCAAGTCTGTAGGAATGGGTGCCCATAAAGCCATGTAGCAATCATGAATCATGTCAAGGTGAGAAATGATGCTATAAAAGATGCCCCCTAATATATGAGGTCAGAAGGGGTACATGATGGCCGAAATGTATTATGCACATAGAAAGAACTTCGCAAGGACAAGAGAGGACTTCACCAGATTTCAGCCTGCCAAAAACCAATGAAAGAAATCAGAGAGTCAACACATGCTGAGGCGGGCATACCCATGCTCAGTCAAAAATATATCATATATATAGAAAGTACTGAATAGATCCAACATGTATACAAGTATAACTGAACTGAAAGTACATAGTGAATCATCTGAGCAGGGCCCGGAAATACAAGTCTGTATCAATGTCCAAGTATCACATATAGAAAGCTGATCAAAGATAGTGCAACCGGATGTCTGATCAAGTAACTGAATCTCCAAGTACCGGATCATAAGAGGCGGATCAAACGGTACAATCACGCAACTCGGGGATCAACATATAAGATGTTGCTGTGCTGAACTGCAACATATAAGGGTGGACGGCAACACTGGCAGAAACTGAGAGAACTGTCAACAGTGAACCGAGAAATGCTGATGCAACCCAAGGTCTTCACCGATCACAACGGCACAATTCTACACACTGGGAATAAATGAGCTGAAGTCGACCATGTGAGAAATCGTTGGATTACAGGGCAATGATGTTTCCCGTTAACCAACGCGAGACAACCCACCGATAATGATAATGAGTGTCAAGGTGCCCCAGTACAATCTGACAAGTGTGAATGAATGAGTTGAAGTCTAACACTTGAAAGAATCTACCAATCAGGAGGCAATAATGAATCCCCACTGTCGATAGCGAAGAGTCTGCCACTGATGACTGCAAACCCTAAGGTACTGACAAAAAGACTCTAGATCTTGTTCCCAGAGCAATGAGTCGGAGTCGAGGGGAAAAGATCTGCTGGAAGGAAGGCATTAAGGCATCCCACATCAGTCCAGCGCGAGTGTAACCCGCAGGCCAAGATTTGGAAGGAATCGGACGAAGTAGAGTGATGGAACCAAAACCTAAGTACGTTTCCGACATGCACAAGATGAAACTAGCGCACGGAAGAAACCCTCTGAACCAACCAATAATGAAAGCTGACACAGAGGCGAGAAATCCACCGATAGGGTCAAATGGAAATCCAGGTACTGCACGAATCCCAAGTGTGATAATGTGTGCTGACGTCGAACACAGGGGAAACCACTCAGTCAAAGACCCATGATGATGATCAAATGTTGAGCACGAGGTCACCTATCAATGATGAAAATAGGCCCAAGGTGCGGCTCTAGGCTTGCTCTCAGAGCAATGTGTCGTAGTCGATAAGAGACAAACCCGCCGGCAAGAAGTCAATGGGGACCTTCTCAAACCAGCACGAGCAGAAGATCAAAACATCTGATGTGATAGAACATGATACTGACAAGACCGGGAAGGCCGACCGAATAATGAGTCAAGAGACACCGCAGAATGGCCGACTCAGGCTAGACTTCCCTTGAACAAAAGCACGACTCTGTGATGACCATGGCAGTAAAAAGTGACACTGTATAAGTCTGTCTTGCAGGAGGCAAAACAAACTCTCCATATGATTGGAAGAGATAACCAACCGGGGGAGAACTGACAAGTGCAACATCGTAAAGGCTGAACCTAGGTCAAACTAGAACCATCCCAAATGAAGGAAATATATATAAGTATATGTGCTTTGTTCAAGGGCGACAAACTGACTCTGTACTGCCATCAAAATAACGAAGATACATCCTGTTCCCGCTCTTTTTGTTATATTTGATTTTTTTTGTCTTTTTCATAATAAGCCTGAAAAAGAATAAAAGAATGCTATGGTACAATGGATAGAACGAGTATCAAGAAAGCAGATGCACTAGTTCCGGGGTTTGGAAACAATCCTATGCTCAATGCAAGGTGGCGAAAACTGGTCAGTGATACTCAGAGGAACGTTCCATCCATGGGTACAAAGGTGTCAAGTCGTGATAGCTAAGTGCATGCAATGGTTAACTTGTACAGAAAGTCAAGGTCAAAAGTTGGCTTAAACATCGAGTCCAAATGAAGCCGGCTAAAGGCCGGGATAAACAAGTAGCCAATATGCAATGCAGTAATACAACTTAACGACACCAGGGAGCCTCTAGGGTATAAGCCAGAAAAATGATAAGTGATGAAGAAGAAGAATGAAGCTTCAACACGAAAGACATGGCGGGACTAAAGAGGACTCCCGAGCCTACATAAAAAGCAGCATGGGCAACAAGTGATAGTGAGGAACTAACTAGGAAGCCCATGTAAAGGAAGGCTCTACCATCAAGTCATGATTTTAAAAATCGGCGAGTGAAAATGGTATAATACTCATGACCTGATGGGATCGACCCTAAGGCAAGTGATCAGTATGGAGGCTAGAATGCAAGATGCAATGGAAAGTGATTCCCTAACCTATATGCCAGTGAAGATCATATACCTGCCGTGAAGAGTCTGAACACATGGGCCAAAAACCGGGAAAAATCTCGAAAATGTCAAAATGTACCTGAAATATACCAAACTGGGCACTTCCAAGCAATCGAGTTATACAGCATAAGACAGATCGAAAAAAATAAGCACAAGGAAATTTTTTGCGAAAATTTTCAATTTTTTAGCCATAAATACACAAATTACCTCTCAAATGGTTCATTATTGCATAGCTGATTTGGAAAAAGAGCTCTGGAGCTAAAAACTTGTTTCGTCAAACCAGCAACAACCGACCGTCGGAATTCAGCGAAACTTCATGTAGGCTCCTTATTCATCCTGTTGATTCATTTTGTCCGTTTAAAATTTAAAATTAAGTGGATTTTTACCTGGAAACCCTTATTAAAAAACGCGTACCTGCGCATACGCGGGTTCAAAGAAGGAAAGTCGCGTGTATACGCGACTGTGCACAGCGAAACTAGCGTATGCGCAAGTCCGAATTTCAAAAATGAGTTTCTAATGCAAATTTTAATGAATTTTTTCAAGATGACAATTTCATGGAGGGAACGCGAGCATAGTGCAATAGACCAAGAGGTCATGGAAGATCGCGCAGCACAAAATGTCCTCCGAAACTGTGGATTATTCAAATTTTTCAAAATGCCCAATATGAAAAGTAATGTGAGATTGCTTGAAATGCTAGTAAATTATTGGGAACCGGATCAGGATTGTTTCATCATTGATCAAATGCCACTACGCATAGAGGTGGAAGATATATACTTCATCACTGGACTCTCCAGAAGGGGAGACCCAGAGGATTTGCACGGAAAGCCCCTGGGAGGGTTAACCGTGGAGGACTATGTCCAACTCTATTGCATAGAAGATTCCAAAAAAGTAGGCACACAGATTGCAATCAGAGATATCAGGGACTTGCACATGAAGATCCTCCTGTTCACCATTGGCAGAGTGGCAGGATCTGCCTCACTGCATCAGGCGTCCAGGGCGCACATGAGCATAGCTGTAAAGTGCTTAATTCATGTGTATGATTGGTGCACTGCCCTGCTACTGAACATGAAACAACAACTGACGTCGATTCGCAAAACACATACAAAACACTTTGGCTATGGAACCATTTTGACTACATTCTTCTTCGAGAGAGTTCCAGCTTTGAGACCCAAACTCATCTCAACTATCAGCAGCCCTCGGGACCCAAGAATTGCCCGTTGGGCAGACATGATGAAGAGACTGGGGGGCAGCGAGGTACCCCGAACTACCTGGGATGATGAGTTCTTCTCATGGTGGAGAGAACAGATCATCGCAGTAGATGACTATCCCTATGCCGGGATGGATTTCCGAGGAGATCCAGATCTAGTACTTCCACCCGGTGCAGCATGGGGAGCAGTCGGTAAGTTTTTTCAAAAATTTTAACTTATATGATTTTTTGGATTTTTCAAATATGTATGAAAAATGAAAAACAAACATGTTTTTGGATTGGATTCATAATGACTGACAAATAAAAATGATCATGTTTCAGATGTTGGACCAGTGCGTCCTGAGGGCCTAGCACGTCACAAACGCCGCAGAGGTGAAGCAGAGACAGCGGATTCTGACAGGACCCTCCAGGCCGTGCAGAGAAACTTGGAGGGACTAACCCGCCAAATCCCTCTAGCTGCTGTGGAGGACTTGCCAGAAGCCGTCCAGAGACGGGTTGTAGGAGTACCCCGGGACTGGGTTAGACTGTTCCGCCGTGTGGCCACTGCAGTGATGTTCTATAGGAACACTGGGCAGGGTCCTCAGGATTAGACAGATTTTCATATTGGATGATTGTATATTTTTGAGACTGAACATGATGGGGCATAAGCCCAAGTTTTGTACGGCATTGATGGATCCAAAATTTTGTGAAGTTTTTTGACATACTGATGATATATATACAGCGATATTTTGATGTGATGTGATAAATGTATCAAATGTATGATGTTTTTGATGATTTAGATTTTATTGTATTGAATGATTAATATGCCAATCTAAAGCTTGATTAGCTAATGAGTCATCAAACCAATTGTCAGTTCGAGGAATATGAATGAATGTTAAAAATTGAAATGACCTTTGTAACAAACGTACCCTCAAGAACAATCGTAATAAAACTGGATCTCGTACCCGATAAGTGTTGTTCAACTGCGACACCACCAGCTGGGAGTCCAAGAAAACTACCAACTAATCAACACCCAAAGATATTGCCTCCGAGAGTAGATGAATGACTGCAGTGTATTCTGCTACGTTATTGGAAGCAGGACCAATGCAGACCCCTCTTGATACCAACAGCTGACCGGAAGGATAATGAAGCACCCAGGCCGCGGAAGCTAAGTTTCGGGTGTGTCTACTAGCACCATCGGCGAAACCATAATGACTCATGACATCAACACAACCTGCCAAAGCAGATCAAAAACATCACCATCCCATCAAAAATCGAAAATCAAACAGATATGTACAAGACAAAAAAACTACTATATACAAAGAAAAATGCCAGGCCAAAGCCTAGGCATAATACTTCTTCAAATAGAGCCCATTTCGGGGCTCCGACAACTCGTTCCCTTTGAAGTCAACCAAGGTATACGCTCCTTTCTTAAGGACCTTCTTGACGATATAGGGGCCATACCACATCGACTTAAACTTTCCTGCCCCCAAGGCATCTTTCTCTTGGGCATAGACCAAAACAAGGTCGCCTTCGGAAAAGACCCTAGGCTTAACCGCCTTATCGTACTGAACTTTGACTCGGTTTTTATGCGCTTCGTTCAACGTGGCAGCATCTTGACGCTGCTCATCAAGATGTTCCAGATGAAGAAGCCGCTCTGCCAGACTAGAAGTGTCAGGAAGAAGCTCAACAGCTAGTTTAAGGGAAGGAATCTCGCATTCAAAAGGAAATACGGATTCCACCCCGTGGACTAACTGAAACGGAGTAAAGCCAGTTGCAGTTTTAACTGACGTCCTGTATGCCCAGAGTGCAGGATATAGCATAATGTGCCAGTTGGATCTATGTTTATCAATCGTCCGTTGAAGAATTGTCTTCAAGGACTTATTCACGGCTTCCACTTGGCCATTGGCCTAAGGATAATATGGAGATGAATGCTCCTGCCGGAAACCCAATTTAAGAGCCAACTCAGCCATCATACTGTTCTGAAAGTGACTGCCATGGTCAGTGACAATCTCTCTCGGTATACCGAAACGAGCAATGACTTGATTGAAGAAGAAAAGAGCTGCAGTCTCACCATCGTTCCCAAAAGTAGGCATAGCTTCGACCCACTTCGTAAAGTAGTCTACTGCTACGATAATGTACTTGTGACCTTTTGCCGAAGGCGGGTTACAAGTAGTATAATCCATACCCACTTTGTAAAGGGTCCGACAGTAACGACTGGAAAAAGCGGAGCTGGATGAGCGCGCATTTTTCGAGTATACACCTAACAAGGATGACACTTCTTGACCGATTCAATACAATCTTTGAAAATCGAGGGCCAGAAGTAGCCAGCACGCAAAATATTTTGGGCTGTAGCAAGCCCTGATAAATGACCCCCACAAGCTCCACCGTGAGAATCATTGAGCACAGCCTCAGCTTCTTCAAAAGTTAAGCAGCGTCTTAGGATTGAATCAACCCCTCGACGGTACAAAGCATCACCAATAATCAGATAACTTTTAGCTAAGTGACGCAGCTTACGACGCTCATCTTTCGAAAAGAAGAGGGAAACTTCGCAGTCTGGAGATATACAATGATGTCCCCATACCAAGGATCTTGTGGAGAGATCAGAAACAAGTGTTCGTCCGGAAAGGACTCATCATAGATCATCGCCTCTCCACAAGGCAACTCGGAGATCAATTCCGTAAAAACTAATGACTTCTTGGATTTGGCAGACATGAACTCTAGATCAAATTCCTGTAAAATCACAATCCATCTATTATATTTGCCCCCAATCACTCGCCTGCTGAGGAAAAACTGAAATGGATTGGCAGCTGCCAAGACATAAGTTTTGCGAAGAATAATATAATGTCGGAGTCGCTGCACAGCATGAACTGCTGCTAAGGCTAATTTTTCTATCGGGGTGTATCGCAGTTCAGTTCCTACCAGTCCTCGACTAAGGTAGTAAATAACATGCTCAGCCAGAGCATCATCCTCCTGAACCAGAACCATACCAATGGTAGATTCTGCTGTAGCCAGATACAAAAGAAAATCTCTGCTATAATCGGGTGGACTCAGTAAAGGAGCAGAGGTCAATGTCTTTTTCAAGGCATCGAATGAGCGTTGAGCATAGTCGTCCCAAAGAAAAGGGACTCCTTTCTTCAACAGTCTCATATATCCCTTTGTAATCTCAGCATAGTTAACGATAAACCTCCGAAGAAAGTTAGACTTCCCTTGGAGACTTTGAAGTTGACGGATTGAAGTCGGGGGAGGCAACCGAAGTATTGCCTCAACCTTGAAGGGATCTACCCTTATCCCTTCATTAGACACGATAAATCCCAACAGCCGACCGGATGTTACCGCTAAAACGCACTTGTTCGGATTCAAACGAATTTTATAAAAACGACATCTCTCAAATATTTGCCGGAGGTGTCCTGGATGATCCATCCTCTTTCGAGAATGAGCAGCGAGATCATCTAAGTATGCCTCGATAATTTTCTTGATGTCGTGGAAGGCATAAGACATGGCCCGCTGAAAGGTAGCTCCAGCATTTTTAAGACCAAAAGGCATTTTCTTATATGCAAACGTACCCCAGGGACAAATAAATGCGGTCTTATGTTGATCTTCTCGACGGATAGTAATTTGATTATAACCAGAGAAACCGTCCATGAAGGAGAAAATCTCGTTACCGGCACACTCGTCAATAATCTGATCAATGAAAGGTGTGGGGTAATTATCTTTAGGACATGCCTTATTCAGGTCTCTGAAATCGATGCATACTCGAATTGTTCCTTGCTTTTTATCAACAGGAACGGGGTTTGAAACCCATTCAGTCAGAGGAACTGGGAAAATGAATCCTGCCTTAAGCAGCTTTTCAACTTCAGCTTTGATAGCTGCTGCCTTCCTAGGATTAACCGGACGAAGTTTTTGCCTGACCGGCTTAGCGTTTTCATACGTCTTGATCTCATGCTGGACAATAGATGGGTCTATGCCAGGCATTTCTTCATAAGACCAAGCAAAAACATCCCTATACTCTTTGAAGAGCTCGGTATAGATTTGAACCTCTTCATGGGAACATTCAGCTCCAACGAAGACATTCTCAATAATGTTGGGATTCCTGGAGATGTTCACCGGGATAGTAGGAGAGATCACAACCATGTTCCCTTCAGCATAAACCTGTGCTGGTGCTAAGGGGCTCAAGACTGGGTGAACAGGTCCAGGAGACTGAGGACTTGGAAAACTTGTTTCGACTTCGCTCAAGTCAGGTAGGAAGTAAGACCGATGATCCAAGTCATCCCACGGTCTCTCTACACCTGTCATTGCTTCCAGGATGGCCTCTTCAGATGGAAGAGTGGTATCTAGACAATCCTGGGCAGAAGAAGAAGTAAGCGTCCAAGCCGGAGCCACATCACCATCCAACTCTTCCGGCGAAAGAGGAGCTGGATCAGACTCTGCAGTGTCAACAATAGACTGATATGCAATCTCAGCTGCAGAAATCGGGAATGCCATTCCACCCACTTGCCCTTCCTCCAAAGTGGCAGTTGGGGAAGGTAAGGTCCAAGGGTCTGAAAAATAATGAGTTCGAAAGAACTCTCTTCGAAGGGGAGCCTTGGAGGATGAAATAGCATTGATAGACACCTTAGGAGGAGAAAGATCAAAAGATCCCATCAGGGAAGAATACATTCCAACTCCCAGATTCTCGATAGGTGCCTTAGTATTGTCCAACTTAGGGACAGATGAGTCAGGAGGCGCATCGAGGTCTACAGGAGGACAGTCCAGTTGATCCACCGTAACTATCCTCCCTTCGTGGGGGAAACATACTATCCGAAATAGTGAAGATGCAATGGCATCCATATCATATATCCAGTTTCTCCCCAACAGAAGGTTGTAGTCCAAGGCTGCATCTACTACCTCAACCTCTATGTTAACGGTTTTGCCCCCAACACAGATGGGCAAAGCCGGGACAATACCATGGGGCCTATGAGACTGGCCATCGAATGCAGTAAGAATAGTGCTAGATGGAACAGCTTTGGGAGATCCTAGTGTCTTCCAGCATGCGAGAGACATCACGCAAGTAGAAGCACCATCATCAACGACCGTGCGAAAGATATTAGTCTTCCGGTACGATGATTTAATATGGAAGGCCATATGATGAGGAAGTCTCTTCTTAAAATTCTTCATATCAAAGGTCATCAGAAGAGAATTTTTCGGATCTATAGCTCCAATGGCAGTGAGCAAAGCACTGCGCTGAGCCGGACAAGACTGGAGTACCTCTAAAGCTGACATAGCACAAGGACTCTGCGCCAGATCTTCCACAATCGAGTAGTTTTGGGCAGCCCTCATGTTCGGATTAATCGTTGACCGCTT
The DNA here is from genome assembly GCA_034641835.2 of Pinus albicaulis. Classification (NCBI taxonomy): domain Eukaryota; kingdom Viridiplantae; phylum Streptophyta; class Pinopsida; order Pinales; family Pinaceae; genus Pinus; species Pinus albicaulis. The sequence goes on from CM076572.1 coordinate 910,552,898, forward strand.
AGAGGATGCCTTCGGTATCCGAGGCATAGACTCGACAGTTGGCTTCGTGATATGAAGCGGCTCAGTAGCATCAGGAACTTCCTTAGCTTTCAAAGATTCCTCTCCGCCATAATCACGGGATCTCATAGCGACATCCACGTGAGCACTCATCATAAAGATATTCGATGGAATTTCCCCTTCCTGAGGACCTCCAGAGGAAGCCCCAGGATTTTGATTCGCGCCAGCAATTAATTGCTGCTCTTGGGGAAAAGGGTTTGTTAGCACAGCCTGGGAACTAGAAGAACCCTGCTGAGATAACAGGCGCTGAGCATCCTGAATTTTCGGGCAAAGATGCGTGAGATGGTCTCCAGCACAAAGCTTGCACGGAAACTTAACTTTCTTTTTCTCCTTTTGCCCTTCACCAACACGCTCGTTGGTCTTATTTGCATTACCCTTCCCATTCTTGCCCTTCTTCTTGTTATTACGTCCCTTCTTCTTCCCATCGGACTGTTGATTTCCTTTGGGTTCAGAAGATTGGACAGCATTAATGGACAAAGACTGGGAAGGTGATGAATCAGCAGGCACAGCCTGACCAGAAGAAGCAGATTGTAAAGACAACTGCTGCAATTGAGAAAGCAGGCTGGCTGCACTACTACTGACCGATCCGACAAGTCCGTCACCATGCGGACCAGGTTTAGGTTTCGATAGATCCAACTTGGAGCGAGGAGCATTAGGCAAATACTTGTAAAGCATGCCAGACTGAGAATAGATCAACTCTAACTGCTGGGCCCCAAAAGATGGCCTGCTCCTCGGAATATACCCCTGACATGGATACATCCTTTGAAATATCTGACTGAAGCGATTTCAAAAACCACTCGAGAAGGAACTCACCTGGAATATGGGCTTTAATTAGCCTCTTCCTTCTCCTCCATTCCCGAATATGATCAGAAATGTGAGTTGCCTCATCCTGCTTAAAATTAGCCAGGAGTTCGGTCCCAGCCTCATATCTGACAGGCAACTGGAAATGGTTAAGAAAAGTGACAACCAGTTCTCCAAATGTGGCGAAACTGCCCCCAGTGAGCTCTATATACCACTTCGCGGCGTTTCCAGTTAAGGTGCGCTGAAATAATCTCAATCTAATCGAATCGTCGATCAGAGAGTTGGATGAACACCATAAGTGGAATGTGGTGACGTGGTCTGCCGGATCTTCACCATTCTTACCTTCAAACTTAGGAATGTCTGAAGGAAGTTTGGTTGGAACCAGAGGCCAACCCGGACTATATCGAATCGGGTCATTAGTTAACTTCGCCAAGTCTGGCAAGTTTAACGTTGCCAGAAATGGTAATCGCGGCGGAGCCTGAGAATTCCATCCTTGATGGGATGGATTTCTCACATTCTGAAAAGAATAGCCTGGATTTGATGAGGCACCAGGCTGCCAGAAAGGACCCGTAGAAAACGGAGAAGAACCTCCTCCCCACGCCGAGTTACCAAGACCCTGACTAGTTCCCCCCGCTGAAGTATTGACTGAAGATGTAAGCCCCTGGTAGGGGTTCCATGCATTAGATAGAGGAGAAAAAGACTGATAAGCACTCGATGCAAGGAAAGAAGCATTCCCTGGATGACTCGCGATGAACTGATTCCCTGCCCCCGACGTTGCAAACATAGGATTCCACCCCATAAAAGCAGTTGAACTTGGCCCCTGAGCCCAAGGATTGAAACTTTGGGTCTGGGACGTAAAAGGAAACGACCCTAAAGAAGGATTGGGACTAGGAATATGCCCAGTCCCAAAGGGGAAACCCTGAAAAGAAGCCGATCCACTAGCCATGTTGGACATGGGCGTAGATCCAGCTGCACCGGCGGTAAAGGAAAAAGAGGGATTTCCAGCAATGGACATCCCTGAAACAAAGGGACCAGATTGGGAAGCATATGCTTGGGTGAACCCAGAGCCAAACATAGCAGTGCTAGAAGCACTCGAAGATAGAGCAAGAGTGCCCCCAGCCTCTACAGAAACAGGGGTCTGAATGCCCGCAGCACTCACGGTAGAAGCCGCGTTCCCAGTCGTGGCCATCGAAAGATAAGAAAGATAAGGAAGATCCGGCGGTCTCTCAGACTCCGGTCCGATGTACTCTATAACAAACGGATGATTAAGAGGAAGAGGAGATGGACCTGTAGCTGCAGGCTCAGGTATATCTTCTATCCGAAAATCTTCCTCCTAAGGAAACAATACCCTCGAGGTGAGCGAAACGCTCCTCTCGGAACCGACACCGGAATCAGCAATGAAACCTTCACACCTTAGTGGAGGATCTCTCTCCACAGCGTCAGACTCTACAGGGTGAAAACCACCTGCTAGATCGCTCTTACGCCTTCTCGAAGAAGGCTCTGCACTCTCGGGAGATAACCCCCGGACTCTCCTCGAACGTCGAGGCGCTTGATCAGCCACTTTTACAAATTTATTATATTAGACTCAAGAAAAGTGAAAATCTAGGCAAGCTAGGAGCAAAGAGCACTCACTAAAATCAAAACCCTGAGAAACAGCAAGCAAACAGCCTCCAAGTATTTCCGCTCCGGGTGATGAGGACTGGACACCAAAATACAGGAAAGCGAAGTATAGGACCTTCCGAAAGCAGTCTGGGATGATTAGGGCCCAGAACAACTAGCGAAGGTATCAGAAACAGTTACGCCGACCTCCTAATGACAGCCTTTACCGGCTCAAGCACCCAAGCTTCGCAAGGGCACCCCCCAGAAGTACTGCTGAAAGTGATGCGACGTCTGCCTCAGGTACCACGGGTATTCCCCCCCGCAGTCACCTGTGTGGAACCTAGGAACAACAACTATGGACACCAATCCGTATCGGAAGCTGGGCGGAACGGTCTTGAGGTTAGATTCAGCTAATCGGAGGGGGGGTATCCCTCTTCTTAACCTTCACTTCCCCTCGCGCTTGACTCTCGGATGAGAGCTGTCCCAGTCCACCTCACGGAGTTGGATTTCGCTCAATTAGTAAACTTCTATGTCTGTTTGAGCGGCCTTGGAGAGTTAACTCTCCTCTCTCCTATTCCAAGGCCCTACAACCCAGCTAGTTGGTGATTGACACTAAATAAAACTTGCTAGTTGATTTTAGATTTAATCGCTTATTTTAAGGGCTGTTGTATTAAGTCACAAGGATATGGAGTTGAAACCAATGATGTTCTGACGCAAAAGAAATTAATAAAACCTGACTACATGCACATGCAGTTCTTAGTCTTTCGATGAAGAGCAATTTCTATGTAAGTTCTACGAGGCTAAAAAATGTATTTTTCTTTTCGAATTACAAACTCACACGCACAAAAATTAAGAAGCTAATTAAATGATTCAATGCACCTAATGCAAATGACCACTAACATGTAAATTCTAAGATGCAGAAAGTCCCTTGAAACAAGGTGAAATTTCCCAAAAGGC